>JAYRBT010000082.1:107501458-107513550 GCA_036023395.1 Myiotriccus ornatus
CACAGTATCGAAAGCCTTGGTGAGATCAACAAAGGTTACATAGAGTCCTTTGTTCTGTTCCCTACACTTCTCTTGCAATATACCCAGTAGTATAAGCATATCACGTATATGAGAGAGCATAGCCCAGGGCACCTGGCTTGAGCTCCCCCTTCAGCACAACCAGCCTTGAATGCTGTTTGCATGTTGATGTTCAATCCATTGCAGGTCTGGAGGGATATTTGCTCTTGCAGAGACTTGGAGGGAAAAGAGGTGAAATGGGCTACTCAGAGCTCAGACCTCTCCCTACTCACATGACAGGTTCAATGGTATGTAGTGTGAAAGTCATGGACTACTGGGGCCTGGCTGACAAAACCAGGATAAAATTTTGTGTCTGCCTGAATCCAGATAATTCAGACTCATACTACAAACATATATTTTTACCTTATCAATAACTCACATAGGTATATGTCACACACCTGCCCAGACAGACACCTGAGCTGGAAGAGAGGCAATTGTACTCAAACCCAACTGTAAAGAATAACCAAAATTCACTTTCTACATGGATTACATATGAAACCTAACTCTCTGGATAATTATCCAGCAAGAAATACTTGGTTGTTTGCTTATTTTTTTCTTTAATTTGCTTGTTTTGTTATTGTTGTGATTTATTTTTTTTTTTACATTTTTTTGCCTGTTTCAGTAATCCCATGCTTTCTGTAGGGAAGCATATGTGGGTATTTTGTATCTGTCACCTTTGTGGATAGAAAAATCATATTCCCTTTTCTGTGTGTTCTTTGCCCTTAAGTCTCTTACCATTCCTTTGACTAATCCTGTATCTCTTCTCATTTAAATCCCATCTCAACATACTTTCTGTGAAGAAAATGCCATTGCTTGTCCACTACTGAAAGGAAAGGGTTAGTCAGACCAAATGTCTCATTGAGAGAAAATATTATATTTTTAAAACATTTTTTTTGAAAATAATTTCTCTAGAAAAATTTTTAAAAAGGGTTTTTTATGGCTTAGAAACATCATAGTCTGATCATCCAGTCTTTATGTAGTCTAGATTAAATAATACACTACTGGCATGGAGACTGTTGCTCCTTGTTTTATGCTGTGTACTGACAAACCCATCAGAAAAATCAATGTTGTTTATACCCTTCAATCCATGTTGTAAATTATAAACCTTGTGTTCAAACAATATATGTGTTTTTTTAGCTGTACTTTGGAACTGAAAAGAAGCTGCATACCTGTGTTGTCGTTGGGGTAGAAAAATGCAGTAGTTGACTGTCCTTCCTGAACATGGCTAAGAGAGCACGAAGTGGACAAAATGATGTTCCTGAAATGGAAGTATTTTTCTCCTTGGGACATTTATAGGAATCTGTATCCTATGATCATTACACTCTTTATGGCAACATTTCTAAGAACTTCATAAAGGTGCTGATGTCTATTTTAAATTCATTAAAAGCAATTTGCCTTTGCATTTTTTTTTTAAATATTGGTTTATATTCATAAATAGTGACTGTTTTCAAATCTGGTACAGCCTTTGTGCATGGAAAAATTGATTCATGCTTTTTATTTAACTTGCAGGTTTATTGTGCAGGTTAATTACTTGAATATACACAAGACACATTTAGATCCCTAGGTAAAAGATCTTCTTTTTCATATCTACATAGGCATTAATACCTTCAAAAGCAGCCAGTTTGTACAGCCAAGGCAGTTATCTTGGTGTAGTTCATGCTATTTCATAGGCTGTTTAAATCAATGCTTCAGTTAGAAAATGAAAGCAGAAGAGATTACAGCCATACATTCCTGAGATCATCTTACATGATTTTTGTTCTATATTTCAGGCAAATATACGCTAATCTCCCCAAAACAACTGTTTATCCCCCCATCATTTCAGTTCTTCAAGGCTGATAAGTTTTGGCAGCATTTGTTTTTATAATGGTATATAGACCTTTGCTATGATTAATTTTAGCCCAAGCACAAAAAAAAAAAAAAATCTCTTCACTTTAATAACCTCATGGAAATACTAGAAAATGGCTCCTAATAGAGCAGGTTTGGGGTTTTTGGGTTTTTTTGTTGGGTTTTTTAAAAATAGAATAATGAATGGACAAATGCAAATCATCTCTCTGAAATACATTTTTAGACAGTGAAATGCAAAAATCAATAAAAAAAGGGAAAGTAACTGAAAAGTATGGATATGAAGATCCCAAAGAAAAGACATTTTCTAAAAACAATGAAAGAAGCACAAGAGCCTCAAGTACTCTCTTTAGAAAAGCAAAGATTTTTTTACAGGTAAATCATGCCATGTTTTTTAGTTCCCAACTTCTCATTTTCTTCTGTGGATCAGGAGTTTCTCTTAAGCAGTTAAGCATGCTCCTTACATGACAGATTTTTTTTCTCTTGTACCATCTCTCACATTTAGAATTGTGCACGAGCCCCATTGCAACTACAGACATTGCGTACCTGTAAGATGAGCACTGGGCAGATCTAGCTGAAACGTGGGCAGACTCTGGCTTCCCCTACCCCTCCTCACCTCCCAGTCAGGTTTGCTTTTTTTTAATGGGATGTAGGAATTGCAAAGGAAGAGAGAGGCACTGTGTGACAAGACAAGACAGTTGCCAGTGAACGGTTGGTGTGGGCTCTGGAAGATGCCAAATTTCCATGAACTCAAGAATAGGAGTGGATAGAACACAAAAGTCACAGAAGTTACTTGGAAAAATGGCCATTGACTGAGACTTTTTATATCAACCACTATGTTAAGGAATTCTGTTGTATTTGTAAAAATTTTCCTACACGAAGTCAGCATAAGAATCCTCATTTGACCGAGATAACTACAGTCCTATCCTGATAGTCTGCTAGCAAACCCACTAGGTCTCCAGGAAAATATTTTAATCAGTTTCTGATGATAGGGCGTAGAAATGGGTGGGGAAAAATGTTTGAGCATGATTTATTTTTTAATTTGTCTTTAAATCATTCTATAGCCCCACCAATTCCCCCCAGACAGCTAAAAACCAATGAGCCACGGACTCCACAGACCATTGAAAAGTGCCCGTCATTATTCAGAACTTCAGAACAAGCAGGGAGATTAATCCATTTAAATTTGCTGTACAGGAAATATCGGAGGTGGCAGATGTTTTCCTCAATTGTGGTTTACACTGAGAAGAAAATTAAAACCCTCACTGTAACAATTAACTGTCTGCTTCACTAAATCCACTGTCATCTCTGGCTTTTTTCTTCTGGAGAATGTAACTATAAATGCTTCCAGCTTTCCTGACATAAAGAGGTGAGAGGTTGGGGGATTTGTTTTGGTTTTCCCTTATTAATGTGGGGATTTTTTTGTTGGTTTTTTTTTTTTTTGGTTGTTTTTTTTTTTTGTTTGATTGTCTGGGTTTTTTAATGATTAAAGACATACTATTGCTCATTTTGGGTTATGATTTTTGGGGTGGGGAACCACTAGGGAATGCTACTTTAGAAACTGATTAATCTATAGTCATTAGAACACTTCACAGACACTGCAGTAAAACTGTCAGTATCTCTTCATTAGCTTCAAGATAAGGAGTTTTGTATAAGTACATCTAAACCTCAGCTGTAGCATCCTCCTCGGGGTATATTAATAGAGCAGGATTTCACAATATTTCGGGACTAATTTCCTGCTTATTCAGATACTTTTTCATCACAGAATTTACACAGCTACAGACATCTGTCTTAATAACGTTCAGCATGTTAATATGGAACTTGAGAATGTTGGGTGATTTAAACTGTAGCGAGTAGATTCTTCCCATCATTTGGGAATGATCAAAAAGAGAATCTTTCATGACTTTGGAAGATTTATTGTCTTTATTAGTTTTTATTCTGTAAATTATACACTTTTGTTTGGTTGGTTTCTTTTCTCTTAGAACTATAGGCTGTATATAAGATTTGTAAGATGCGTAGTGACGGTTTGAGGAGGAAGACCCATTGCACGAAATGATAAATGTTTATGATACTGAACCTTGAGAAATTTATCTTCCACCACTATAAATCCCACAAAGCCACACATTAATGGCACTCATTAGCAAGAGATCAGAATAGGCTGTATGTAGGTGAAACCATACTTGGCCTGAAGTTTTCTTTGTGTTCTCATAATCTGTCCAGTTTAAGCAAGAGGTAAAATCAAATGGTTCCTCAGTATTACCAGTCACTGTGTTCTTAAGCCAGGGTAGTCTCAAACTTTTGATAGCACAAACTGCAAAGCAGTGAAGGCAATCACACCATGAGTGATGCCATTTTAGTACAAATTTCTGAGCTGAAAGTATCTGTGAAATGTCAGTATGCTTGATTTGGTTTTGCTTTTGTCTAGAATTTTCTGTATAGCGACTGTTGGAAACAAGATACTGAGCTATGAAGCTCAGTATTGAACCAGAGCATAAAATCTTCTGCTGATGGATGAGTAAAGAAGGTAAGTCCTGGCACAATCGCAGATTCAGTCTAGTGCATAAGTGGTGTAAGGATTCATATGTGACACTTTGTAAGATAGATATAGATACAGATATATGAACTAATTAAATGCATTTTAAATATAGTCAACAAGGCCTTCTTCTCACCAGGTAGACGTAGGAGAAAAATATATGGGAAAGCACTTGAATGCAGATTAGTTGATAATATAAGAAAGGCTTAGACTGTGCATCTTGAGCACTGAATTTAGATTTTTTTTTTTTTTTTCAGAGATCTTGGGATCAGAACTGAAATCTTTCATGTTTTTTAACTCCTGTGACCAGTCAAAGAAATGCTACCATCACCATTGTCTGCTGCTGTCTTTTTCTTCCATGATATTAAAAGAAACAGCAGGACAGGGAAAAAAACCCCTCCACTCCTGTGTTTCAGAAGTATGCCATATGCCACAAGCCACTGAGAAATTTAATAAAATGCATCTTTTACCCAAAGCTAAGTTGAGGAGCTGAAGAATTACAAAACCTTTAGAAATGGATGACATTCTTCAGCTCAACAACTTTTTGTTCTTTTATTTGCGGCTTTAAAATGTGTCTGAGACAATTTCTGATAACAGCTTCTGAGGACCCAGACATCATGCATCGGTTTTCAACTGATTATGAAAACGTGAGATTCTCTTTGCTAAGGTACAGGTTAAAAGGAAAATAGAGAAAAAACACCATGCCATTCACCTGACTGTAAAATTTTGTTTTAAAAATCATAACATAATGAAGATATTTATGGTAGCCCCTTTTGTTAATTAAACAAGAGATATTCTGTATCTGAAGCTTTTTGTATTTCATGCATTATAATGTAAGAATAGCATTTAATCCTTTGGAAAACCTCAACAAATACTTCTAAACGTTTCACAAACCTGTTTGGAAATCTACAAATATAAAAAGAATAATTATCCTTTTTTTTTTTTTTTCCTCAGGAAAAAGTTATCTTTTGTGCTTTTTCTTTTTCTCTTTTTTTTTTTTTTTTTAATATTAGAAAAATCTCCACTATTTTTTACTATTCACTGCTTATAAATGGGAAAACAAAGACAAAATGGGAAAATGGTCAAAATTGTGGAAAGGAGAATGTGGAAGAAAATATAAAGTTTCCTAGCTCCCTGTTTCTACAGCTTGCTACTTGTCACAATAATTAGTTGCACAAACAATTGTATTTATATATGTAATTTTCCTTTTTATTGTTTACTGAAATATTTATTTATTTATTTTTACTCATTGGGGATGAGCAAAAGGCATTAGCAATTGATAAACATGGTTGGTATTTTGTTTGATTTCTCTGTAGCTGATAATTAAAGTTCCTGCTTTTATAAGGATAATATAATAAACTCTTTTATTCAAAAGAAACATACCATTTGCATGGACTTCCCTCAGAGGAGGCAAAAAAGACTTTGTGCCCAATTTTTCCATATGTAGGTACATCAGCAGGTAGCAGGAATTTTGGAAGGTTGTACGATTTAAGAGGAATAACATGATTTATATGGAAGAATGAAATGACTTACATCTCCACCAGAGCAAAGAGAAATCCATGAAGGACTGTGATCTCCATGCCACAATTTTTTTTCTGATCTTCTGGAGTGCTGTTGACTTGAACTGCTACTGTCTCAGGGCAGATAGCCAAGTCACACTCCAATTCACATCTCTGCTGACAAGTATGCAAGTCCTTTTTTAACTTCCTGTCATCTAAGACTGGTAATGAGTTTGATATAATATCAATTCAGTCCTCAAAAAATAAGTCCAATATATTGTGAATATATTTTTCAGGCTTACTGCATTTATGCAGATTTTGTTTATATATTACTATTTCATTTAATTTATATTGTGTTTAATCTGCCGTCCCTTTTATGTGTATGGTAACCTGTGGGTCCTTTGGAATACTTTGTCATGCAAGAATTCTTTTTCTAAATAAAAGTGGATTGCTGTCCATAAAAAGCACCTGGAAATTTCAGCTCCTTTGTTGAACTGTAAGAATTGTTTTTAAATTATGTCCATAATTATTGGAATGATTCTTAGTTTCTGGAACAACACTATTTAAACACTTGAACACCAGTAGTGATACTGAGGTTTAGTCTGTTCATGAGTTTATATGACATTAAAAAGGATATAGACCTTTAGAGAACTACTGTGTCAGGAGCTGGACTTCTGTGATCCTTATAGGTCCCTTCCAACTCAGGATATTTAATGATAACCTGTGAAGACCATGGAAAGTGTGTTACCTAGATTGCAAAGTTTGAAAAATAAGACAAAATGTAAGAGGCAGCAAAACTGCAGTGAGACAGAAGGTGAGGACAAGATTCATAAGAAGATTATATTAATTTTAATAAAAGTTATCTACGATGGTATTTTTTAACCTGATGGTTCTATATCATTGTAAACTTTAAAAATAGGTGTCAGCAGTCCCCACTGGCCTTTTACCTAGCCATTATCTGTTGGCCATTTCCAAATCCTGTGGGTCTCAAGATGGGAATTGAAAGACAAGACTTTAATGGCTTTATGCACTAATTCAAGGAATGCACTCTATTTGTAAAAGTGCTAAGACTCCTGTGGCAGAAACTGTCAAGTGAATAGTTTAGGCTACTATTACTGATGGAGCGGAAATGTCAAAGAGCAACTCATTAGAGTCAGAGAACAAATAGGTTGGGATACTCAGAGCTTTGAAGAGAGCAAAAGGTGAGAGCAAGTAGATGAACTAGATGTGATGGCAAAAAAGAAGTCACTGAAAGGATGTAAGAGACAGTGATCAGTGAAAAGGAAGATGACCTTGCACATAGCAAAGTGCAAACAGGGATTGTACACCATCATTCTGCTAAAGCTGCTGTGCTTAATTTTGATTCTGAAAGTCTTCAAATAGGTTTCTATACACACACATTTTCAGAATTATAGAAATATTTGCTGGAAGGACATTTAACAGTCATGTTGGCACCTGCTGCTTGAATTAGGACTACCTTCAGTACTAGGTTGAGTCAATTGTTGCTCTGTGTAGCAGAGCCTTGGAAGGACCTCTATGGACAATTTTTTTATTTACTGCTCTAACTTTATAATGAAATACTTTTTCCTAATGTCAATCTGAAGATCCCAAACCCTAACTTGTAACTGTTGCCTTTTGTTTTATTACCTGCCACTAATGAAAGCACCTTAGCTCAGCTACAGCTGGGCTTTGGCATTTTTGCGTTCACTCCTGAATGTCTAAGAAATGCTGTTGCACTTCTCTTTCATCGCCTCTCTTCGATACCACTTAAAGTATTCTCTCTTTGAAATTTAGTTGTTTAGAAATTTCCTGCTTAGCTTCTTAACAAAATGTCTTACCTTTTTGTAGAACAGGACATTTTGTCCCTGAGTGATAAAAATTGCTGTTCTTCCTTTTCAATCCAGCAGACATCCTAAACAACTTTGCTCCTGTTCACGGTCTCTCAGGGGATCTTGACCAGTAGTTTACTAAACTTTGGAGTCCTAATTGTTGTTTAAAATATCAATCTCAGAATGTGGGTCATAGAATTTATTCACATCATCTGGTGCAGGCAGTCAAACTAAATCATGGGCTCTGTGGCAGAAAAATTAAGTTCTCAGTTCCGTGTTTAAGCGGCAGTAAATGAAAAAGAAAGGATACAGAGTTTAATGAACAGAAAAAACCTAGACATTTGTTCTTATCAAGGGAGCTATACTTATTTGCAACTCTGCACAAATTTCAATTGAATAATTTTTATTAATATTATACATTGTTTCACACAAAACTGTGTGTCTATGAAATATTAAGTCCAGGTGATTGAAAATAACAAAAATTCTTACTTTCTGGAAAAGAGAATTAATTGTTAAAGTCTTAGAGCTTGCACTAGTGAGCCAAAACAGTATATTTGGTGTCATTACATTTTAATTGATACTACTTTACCAAAGTTCACTACTCATTTAAGTCTTGTAACACCACAGTTGTTTACCGGAGTACGTGTCAGTAGTGATCCCAGTGTAAATTACTTTTTTGAGTACTATATCATGCCTTCTTATGCTCTCCCATATGAAGCAGTATATGATAAAAGATGGAGTGATCAGCCTTTGCTTCCTTATACGGCAGGAAAGCAGAATATGGACCATGTTTGATCAGCTTCTGCTTTTGTTGGGAATGGGTACTTAGCACCTGAGTCTACTGAATTATCTACCAATCTAGACCTCTCATGTCAGCTGAAGCTCTAAAATCTTTCCATATGCCAATAGAAGTACTCTCTATCTTCTGTTAAGTAATCCCAAAAATTTAAATAGTTGTTAGCAAGCATACACCCTCTTGTGTATCCTTGTTGT
This sequence comes from Myiotriccus ornatus, assembly GCA_036023395.1. Taxonomy (NCBI): domain Eukaryota; kingdom Metazoa; phylum Chordata; class Aves; order Passeriformes; family Tyrannidae; genus Myiotriccus; species Myiotriccus ornatus. The sequence continues at coordinate 107,510,209 of JAYRBT010000082.1, forward strand.
TTTCAGCAAGTATTTTAAAACATTCAAACTAGCTGTACACTTACTGAAATGTGCAAAGACTGAGGACAGGATCCAGAAGAATACAGACAGTATAAACTGAAATTTAGGCTGGATGTGGGCCACAAAACTACTCTAAGATAACATAGAAGAAAATTCCTTTATTGTCTTGGAAGTTTAAACCATGTAATCTCTTCAGTACTAGGCAAATGTACTGATACAGACTACAGCTATTGCACAGTTCACTTTCTGCCTCTTGTAGGGCAGGATTTTTAACTTGTTTTCATTCTTGTTCTGGGGTTCCTGCATTCATATCTGGACAGCAACCAACTCAAATAATAAGGATAACTTGTACATGATCTATTCTATAACTTGATGATTGGAGTTCTTTCACAGGAATGGGAAGTTCTCTTAGGTCGACAGTATGAACATTTTCATGGGCAAATGTTCTAACCAATCTGTTATTACACAAAAGGCAGGAAAGATAACATTACCCTTTCAATGAAGGGAGTGCTACATATCCAGCTACTTATGTTCCTCAGGGCAAAGTGTCAGGGTGTAAATGCACAATGCCTATAAAGTTACCATACTAAAGGCTGCACTGAGGAGATCCAGAATACAAGAAAAGTGTTCAGCATGTTTGTCCTGCCAGTCCCAGTCCCAGGAACCAACATCTGCAATGTGACTGCCACATCCAGTTTGGTGATTAATTTGGAATAAATTGTTTCACAGTGACACTTGGTCCTGTTCCTAATCTGGTGCTACGTGAATACATCAATGAATTGCTATCTGATGGATAGCACACTAAAGCTGTAAGAATTTCATGAGCATCCTTAGGCATCTTGCTAACTTGTTCTAATATTTGAAATTTGAAAGCTGAGTTTCTAAATTTAGACTAATTCTATCTAAGAGCCAAGGGAGTTGTTTTGTTTATAATAAACGATACCAACTTTTTCAGAGCAATTGCACTGAATGTTGTAAATGCACATAAGGAACATTAGGTTTTATGCAGCATAGTAAAAATCCCTATAAACATTGAGGGAAATTACCAGAAGAGATTAGTGGAAATTGCAAACTAATCACCTCACATTTAGATTTTTTTAAAAAATTGAATCTGTCTTTGAATTATATTCTTATTAAAAAAAAGCCACTTCAAATATGAAAATACTCTGGTATTTTTTAACATATTTTAACACATCTGAAACATTCCAAATTAAGGGCCTTATTCTCAACTACAGTAAGACGACTTTTAGTTGTTCTGGCATCAATTACAGTTATGTGCATTTCAAAGTCCCTGTGCACTTGTGAAGAGGTTTAAAGAGGACTTAATGTAAATGAGAATTCAGTCATAATCTTTTGGGATGAGTTGAACTGTTCATTTATAAATGGCAATAATTAATAGAAACACACCTTTGCCTTATTCATGTCAATCTTTCCATTCTAAAATACAAATTAGCTCCTGTTAATCTTACTTATTTGAATAAGTATTTCCATGTGAGTATCCCCTTCAAATCTGAATTTTTATGTAATTGTTTTCTAAAGTGATAAAGAACAATTTCCATTTTGCCATTTCATTTTATCAGTAATCTGTGAGCAGAGTGGTGGATCTGTTTTCAGAGAGCACTTTTCTTTGAAATCTGAAATTAAAAATGAGCTGCTCTGCATTTCCAACTACGTTTGCCTAAAGCCTTTCAAGCAGTTTGGAACTCCTCCATAATTCTCAAGGTCTTCCTAGAGCTCCATTTGGGTATGAAAAAACAGTTTTATTTTCACTGCCTGTGTTTGATTTGATTAAATAATTTTCACTGATTTTTAAGGTGAGAAAGGATTTCAAGTCCTTCCTTCTGTGTTACCAGTCTGCTTTTCCTCAGTCTATGCAGAAAGACAGGTAAGGTGACTTATTTGTTAAAGGAGTTTATTTTGGAAGTGCATCTGTGTGCCCTTTGAGTTCCTCTGATATCTGAGCCTTCTTCTGAATCTCAGGGTCAAACTTCTGTAATTATTCATCCAAATATATCCAAGGCACAAAGTCATCTGTCCTGAAATAAAAGTACATTCTTAATGCATTAATTATAAAGTAGTGAGAGACATAAATTAAGTAGCAGTTAAATAAACTATAGCTTATATTAGTATGGCCAAAGACTGAACAGAATGGAAAATTTGCATTAGAGAGGGAAATATTATTTATATCATATCATAAATTATTTTTTCCTATTTGGAGATGATCATAAAGTTGAAAATATATTATTCTCATACTAAGTGTCCAGAAAACAAGACTCGAAATACCCTAATCAAGCAGTCCCAGTCAGAATTTTTGATACCATAGGGATAGACATAGAAAGAGAAAAAATGAGTCCCATGAGAAGACAGACTTTTGACAAATAAGACTCGGAGGCAAAATCTTTATGGCATAAGCTAATATAAGACTCTTACTCTCATCCAAACAATTATATTAACATGAAAGCCTGGTAGAAAAAGCAACAGCCAAAGTCATAAAGAAGGAGAAGTTAAGCAGATTGGGTAGATAATCAGCTATATGTTTTCTATCTCAAATGCATTATCAGATACAGTGGGGAAAAAAACCCTAAACTTTATCCAGTCTTCTCAGCCAACCCTTTGTCATAATTCTTTTAGGAGAATACAAGAATGAAAGATGTTTTTTTCTGTATGGCCTTCTGTCTGATGTAATCTGATTATAATAGAATGGAATTTGGTAAATTAAATAGGTCTATCGCTGAAAAGAAACTCATAGTGCTATGTCTATTCAAGTAAATAAAATAGCATATCTCTAACAGGAGAAAAAGGTAGAATAAGTGAAAATTCATGTCATGCCACCTCTGAAGCCAATATGGGTTGATTCCGTGTTTCTTGAAATAAAGAGAAGAAACTAACATGTCTGTTAATATCACTTTTTCTTTTACATCTTCAGTATAAGCCCCTGTAAAGCTGCAATTGGGTAGATTTTTTTCCGCCAAAGATGATGAATGGAACTTCTATGTGTACATCATTTAATCTTTTTCTTTTTATTAATAAACATAAACAATTCACAGAGTACTTAATTATCATGTGCTGAGTTCAGTGGAAGGCCATCAAGATGGACAGGGTGGTATCATTTGTAATGGGAGGAGAAATGGAGGAACTGGGGCTGAGTGCACATTACAATAGCCTTCCCAGTACCTGTGAGGAGAAGGAGCCAGTCTCTTCACAGAAGTATATTGTTGGAAAACAGAAGATTGTTGGGGTTGGTTTTTGAGGAATTTCATCACAAGAACAAAGGAAGAAGATTTGTGGATTAAATGGACACCAGAACTGCAGGGGTAAAAAGGACTGTGTTTTACAAGACTT
>JAYRBT010000082.1:107514108-107528737 GCA_036023395.1 Myiotriccus ornatus
TACCAATCAGTGTGAGTGGATTTGCATGCTCCACCTCCCTTCCAGAGTCTTCCCTGCTCTACCCCTATAAGAAACCTACCCTTCTGTTCGGGGACAGCGCCATCTTGTCCTCTGTACAATAAAGATCCTTCACGGCAACTCCATCCTGTCTGCTTCTTTCCTGCGGATCTAGCACAGAGACAAGAACCCCTTTGGTGCTGCGTGTCCCACTCCACATCGGACTGCTGCAGAAGATAAAACTTATAAATTGTAAGAAGAAAGTTTCAGATTTGGTATCAGGAGAGACTTTAACCAGCAGACAATAAAGTAGTGGTACAGGAAGCCCAGGGAGTCTGTAAAGTCTCGATCTATCATTGGAGGTTTTTGAGTACAGAATGGGCAAAGCCCTGAATTAACCTGGTTTGAACCTCAGAATAACCTCACTTGATGCTATAGCTGACTCTTCTTTGAACTGGAAGTAGAGACATTTGGATACCTTCCAAATCGAATTATCTTCTAAAACACAGCAAGCTGCATGTATTATAAATCAAGATAAAAACTTATGATAAAACCTAACTGTAGAACACTGAACAGTAAAATCTTCTATATCCATACAACATATTACATTTATATGCTGTGAAAGATGGTGTTATCAGCTTAACAAAACATTATCCATATTCTTTCCTCTGCATAAACTTAGATCTTCATTTCTACTATTCATGTGTCTACTATGCCAGTAAAAGAAATTTGGAGGAGGTTTGTTTTCTGGTCTGCCATTAAGACTTGACATGAACTCTATCACCTGTACCTTGTGAATTTTACAATACCCGGTTGCAGTATGAATGCTTGCCTGTGTTTACTGACACCAAAAAGAATTATATTCTGATGGCAACCTGGCTCAGACAAGTCTTCAAACCACTGAAGGGTAAATAGCTACAGTGAACAAAGGATTAGTTCTTTTTTTGTTGGTCTTTTTTTCCTTTCTCTTCAAGCTCCAACCTGCGTCTTTAAGAAAAAATTCACAGACAGTGAATTCATTTGAGCTCATACACAAAATAGCTCCAGAGGAAACTGCAAGATTTAATTTGAAATTACCAACTAAACCCAAACATTTGTGTAGCCATAAGACTTTATGTGTACTCATATACCTAATGCTTGTATACATAGATACCTATTAAACAGAAAACTGTTGATTGCATTCTTATAATTCGTTGAATCACTTGATGCATAATTTTCCACTACATATTCTCATTTCCCTGAACCAGAAAACAGAACTTATATCCTTTTACTACTTATTAATGTTCAGTTAAGACAGTGAGAAAGCCTCTCATGTATAATTCTGACAACCAGCTTCACCAAAACCAAATCCTTCTTCAGAATCATTACAGCTTGCCGCACAGGTAATGAGATTATCAAAAGGTAACAATTAATTAATGAGTCCAAAATAGTGTATCTATCCCTCCCTTTTCACAATTTCTCTTCTACATTACTCAGCATTTTTTTCATTCCAAAGGCCACTCCTTCAAGCTAACTGCAATAGCTGTTATACTTAACAGGAAATCTCCCAAATACTTGTTTTATTCTTCCCTGAAACGTGAAAATTCCCATCTCATTCATGTGTTCTGCAGCTGGCCAAGTGGAAGCAATTCAGTTCTAGGTCTAAATTTTAGATCTAACTGGTCTAACAGGTCTAAATTTTAGAACTACACTGGATAACAAATCTTTTCTGTATTGGGGAAGATTTATCCTTTTCAGAAATTGAGATTCATTGAATTTGTTATCCCTTTTGGGTCTCATGAGGCTGGAATTTAGGACTATTACATAACTAAGAACAGTAACTATATTTTCCTTTTTCTGAGTTTTGTGTAGGGGTGTCAAGGTAACTAAAGTTCCTGGCTTTGTAAATTGACGCAAATAAAAGAAGGCTTTCAATTAAAAAATGGAAAACTCTCTCTAGAATTTCTAAATTAATTTTTTGTAACATAGGTAGTATACTCGGAAAAATAATGATGCCTTGCAATTGCAAAGGCATCTTATCACTTTTGTAATGACCTGCATAAATAATTTGAAGCTTTCTTACTTAAGAACAAAGTGATATTCCCAGATCACCATCTTACAAATTCTCACAGCAATTAGGCAAAGAATTCTTTGATATTTAGGTAGGACAGTCTATAGTGTTTTAAAAAGATCAGATAATTCACTACTTTTGCTGTATGCATGTGTAACTGGGATTTCTTTGGAGTCATTTTGATGGACAGCAGAATGGAATAAACACCCATGTCCACAAACACATTTTCTGAGGTTAAAGGGCATCATTTCTTCATAGGCAGCATCAAGAAGGAGATTTAGGGTGAGTGAATATCTTAGGTTCAAAACCAAATATTGTAAACACTGTGATTGCAGTTCATAATTTGTCCCTTTTGTATTCATTTTCCATTCTACAACAAACTTTTAACAGTCAAGATTTAAATTAATGAAAATAAAAGGTTATATTGTGAAAATACTTACATCACAGAGGAACTAGTGTGCACAGACATGATAGAAAATTAATTTACTCTAATTTGTGAAGAGTCCTCCTGCTCTTCCCCTGCTCCACTGTAAAAAAAAAAAAATTAGTCAGTAAGCTGTGGAAAATGCTGTGCAGACTTTTAAAATCCCTATGTATTCAACAACATTATTATATATTAGAGCTATTTCATCTGAAAACCTAATAAAACTGGCACTACAGATTAGTCAGGGTGTTGAAAGCGACTTGTTTTAAGCATGATGACATTAGAGAGAAAGCTCATAGAAGCTTAGATTGCAATGCCATATAATCATTAAACATAGACCTAATTTGGCTGGTAATTAACCCTGAAATATTATGTTGTGGGAAGCCCAGGGTGAAAAAAAAAAAAAAAGAACAACAACTTGAAAAGTGACCAGAAACTGGAGGCATAGTATAAAAATTTAGGTGAGTAACAATCAAGACACACTTGACCAGTTTGGATTCCCTCTTAAAAAAACTTTGCCTCTGCTGCCTTACTCAATGAATGCTGAAAGCTCAAGCTGCCGAAGTCTGCTGCAGAACCATTATCATCTGTTCATTTTATTTCCACTGCCAATTATCCTTAATTATTGGAAACTTTTTTCAACATATAATGAATGCTGAAACGCTGCTCATTAAATTGAAGCTCTAGCTCAAGAAATAGATTTTGATAAGCTATGTTATGTTATGTTATAGACCTGCATTTTGAAGTACTCTGTCCTCAGTTAACTTTGAATCCATCTTTGCACAACATTTTCCCAGTTATATTCATGTATTTATTTATTTTTACAGGATAAAGAAACAAGAGGCCAGATTTCCTTGTTGAAAGCTGACATAATTAGTATAAAAAGACAGACGTGATGTGAATTGCTAGTAGCTAAGGAATAAATACGGACAAACATTGTTTCTGGAGCAATGGGTGATGCCATTTGAGCAAGGGCAGTAAGAGGCTGCAATTTATGATTTGCATCTCCTCTGATGACAGAGTATTTTACAAAAAATCTAATGAAAATAAACTCAAATATCTGTCAAGATATGCATGTATCAGTGCACATCAATGTTTTTGAGCACATAGCTCTTTCCTTTCTCCTTCCCCATCAATCTCTTTTTTTTCTTATATCTTCTCTTTCATAATAATGAGATCTTAGAAAGAAAAAAGAATGTTTTTTGTTAGGTTTTTTTGTGTGTAACTTGTTTTAGACAACCTCTCTGCCCTTACTGCACAAATACACACAGATACAACATCATAAAATCAGGATGTTAAGGTGACAATTCTAATTTCTTTTAGATGTTGTAGCTGTGTTGCCAACTCTCTATTTCCTTGTTAGACATTACAAGACTCATTACAGACACAAGTTTTAAAGTGCAGTCTGATCTTTAAGGTTGATTTTTTTAAGACAGTCTTCCTGTTGCAGACATTTTGTCACACTATCTAGTAGAAATATAAAAGAAAAAGAAGCATAAATTTTAAAATGAGACAGAGAAACTAAATTCCTATATAATTTATTGTTCTTAATTTTTGATCTGGATTGAAAGCTGTGTTGGTAAAATTGGGTCAGTAGTTTTTCATATCATACCTTTATGAAGAGTATATACATAAATGCTTTGATATTCAACACATTCAGACAAACTCCCTCAAAGTGTTTTTTTGTTTTGTTTTGTATTTCTTGAATTCTGTTTTGTTTTCAACAACATGTAAGATACAAGCAAGAAAGCTTCCATCCTAGTTCTATTTCCACAGAGCAATTGGTGGGTGAAATTTGGTTACTGCTTTAGTTCTGAACTCCCAGAAAACCAGCTTTATGAACCAGAATGAAGCATGGGGAAAAGACTGTTTTACTAAGTCAAAAAGCCTAATGAGGACTGTGAGGATCTCCTTTATAACCCTTTAGTCATCCAACAGAACTGCTACTTCTTTCTATTAGGAAAAGCTTACAGAGGTAGCTTATTGGCTCCCTTCCCATCCTCACACCCACTCTTCCCATGGATTGAAAATGTCCCTTCTGCTTCTGAGGAATCTCTCTATGGCTCTTCTAAGGACAATACTTATATTACAGATCACATAAAATTCATTTTTCATGAATAAGTACTACGTATACAAGTTTTAATACAAAATCCATGCTTGTGAACCTTCTCAAATCCTTGTTGAAAATAACACTGACAGCAGTCAGAAAGACTCTGATAAAAGTAATTTTCACGGTGTTTTCCAAGTGACCGGTTGTACTGAAGTACTAGTGAACTTGTAATGTATCTGGGAGCACAGTGCTCACAAGAATACCAGCTCAGTTTTGGTGAAACATGGAATTTGGAAAAGGTTCAGAGAACCATCTGAACCCTTGGGGCTTTATCCAGAACAAACTAAGCTGCCTGGTCCTTTAGCTGTGCACAACACTAATCACGACTAGCACTAAAATCGCTGGAACCAAAGTCTGACCGACAATTTTGTTGATAATATGCAAGGCAAAGTGCAATTCAGTTTGTTTTCTAACAGTTACATTGTCTGTGCTGAACTGACGGTAATAACAACTTGGGTTTTGCCAGCAAACTAAGTAGATATGATTAGGATTTTTATAGACACATAGGTGTCTAGCCATGCTTTTGTCATTAAAGTCAGTAGAACTGAGCAGCTGAAACCCCAGGTAACTCTTCAGCAGTTTATATGACAGGGAGAAGATGAGTTAAGTAATAAAACGCTATTTTTTCCTTTGGAATTTAGTGCTCAGTAGAGTTGCTAGACTGGCAGCCTTGCAAAACAGAAGTTCCTTGCTGTATTTATCAACACAACAGGTACAGCATAAGCAGCAGCAATATGGATTTCTTTCTCCTGTTGTACCAATGTGTTGCTTACTTTTTTCAAAAGCGGTCATTACTGCCACCATGATCTGGGGCACTGTTTGTAAAGTTTATGAGTTCAGTCTTCCTTCCTACTCATTAGTGGTACTCATTCCCATACCTAGCTCCCTTATGAACAGGGTTTCTTTCTGCTTGTAGGCAGTCATGTGAGCCTGTTGTACAGTCCTTATGCAAACAATTATCATATTTATGGACACACTGAAGTCAATTGCAAGCATCAGCTGTTCATTGTCAAGGTCTGAATATGACTCCTTCTCCTGAGATTCTAAATAACTGAGGATGCAGAGGGCTAAAGAAATTAATAATATAGCTCTTGTTGATCAAGCAGTAATCTCCAGGTTATGCCCTTTCCCATCCTTTTCCATACAGTTGTGCTTTTTGGTTCCTCATTAAGTACCCAGCTAAGCAGAAGAAATAAATTAAAATTGCTAAATTTGGATTTAGGAAGAAAAAAAAATTTTGTACATTGAATTTCCTCAATCTTTTACGTACCATCTCCACCAAACAACATTCCCATGTCTGTTTCCCTGTCTGCAACGATCATTAACTTATACTATCAGAGGTACACCTCCAAAGAAAAAGGTAAATTTTAGCTTTACAGGGAGCTCTGAACCAGGGAGAAAGTGCACCTGACAAGAAAAAATTACATCCCAGGTCTTCTGAACTGCAGTGATGCTCAGATTTTTCAGGCTCTTGTAACATTAGCAGAAAGTACCTTAATACATCAATTACCTAGTCAGTCACAAAAGACATCCACGGAGGACACCCTTCCCTACATTCTATTTAGGGTAGGTCATGATCTCTCTGAGCTACAGATGCATGGGATAAAAGGCTGGAGAGATGCTGATACTCCTACAGCAGTGCTTACATAAATGAAAGAGGTAGGTAATAATTTTCGTAGTAAGGAGCCTGAAAAAATTATAACAGTAAAAATATGGAAAGAAAGGAAAATGAAGTGTATCTACTTATAAGACATCACCTATTTAAAGACTTGAATTTAAAAAAAAATAAATAAATTTGCATTTCCAAAATATTTATTTTCCGTGTTTCTCCCCTGTGCCTTGCCCACCTCTTTGATGCACAATTAAGTTTGAACACCTTGGAAATGTTGGTTGAGCCAGCTGTTCAGATCATCATAGTTTGTACCTTTGTAGCAGGGTGAGGGTGACCAAGCACTGGCACTGGTTGCACAGAGGTCGTGGAGGCTCCCTCCTTGAAGATATTCAAACCCATCTGAATGTGGTCCTGGACAATGGACTGTAGGGAACCCTGCTTGGGCAGGAGGGTTGGACCACACCATCTCAAGAGGTCCCTTCTGACCTCAGACACTTCTGAGTTTACGATATCAAAATGAGTTCTGCACAAGGATTTGCAATTCTAAGTGCTGCATCCTAGAAAAATGTTTTGGGATCCTGGACCCTGCGAGAATACTGAGCTAAAGTCAAAAAGGTCATTATGTCCATTAGAAAGGCACTAACCTCTATGCTTAAAGATTTGCTTGGAGTTTGTTAAAGTCTATTCAAATTCAGGTAATCCCCTTCAGTACTACTTCTTTGTCATTGAGAGAGAGTGAGTCTAGAGCTTGTTTCATTAAACTAAAATTACAACGTAATTCACGTGACAGTCTTTACTGAGTTGGATTAATTCTGTAGTTTAATTCAAGGTACTGGCATTCACTGATGGAACACTAAAAGATCAGGAATTTTCTAGACATTTTAAAGATCACTTGTTCATTTTCATTTTATTTACAAGAGGGGAGGAGTTTGTTTTGTTTTTTTTTTTCTTTTTTGTTGTTGTCCCTCTGAATTCACCCATGGGAAAAACTGGCATCATCACACCTTTAACACTGAGAGTCACCTCCTTCCTCAGTCTTTTGGAGCTTCTATTGATTGATACACATTACACTGCAAAGTCTATCTTCATAGGCTTTTTCTAATAGGAATAGTAAAAAAAAGAGTGCATGAATAAAAAAAAAATTGAATACTTGTCATCTTAGTGGGTACGGTGAATAGAGCAGAATTATATGTTTGCAGTAAATATTATATTTTAAAATATTATTTTGTATTAAAAATGAGCTATATATATGTTGATGGTTATATACATCTTTTGAATAGCTAAAATTGAGAACAGAAGTATAAACCACAATATTAAGAACAGCAATTTGCACTGTGATCTACTGGAAATTAAAAAAGACAAGGACATCAGGACTATGTCTTGAGTGTGACCATGGGTGGAAGTCTCCTCTGTACTTAAGTATGTTATATATGCATACAAAATGCTTTTTTTCATAATATATATGTACGTGTACACTACTTGCCTCAATGACAGCTTTTCTAACACATTTTATCAGAGAAAAACATTGGACACTGCAGGCCAAATATGACCCTTGGCTTATTTTTTTGATGGAAAATTTTATTTTCCATTTATATATAAAACAAGAAATTTATGGCTGAGAGGACAAGGTTTGTCTGGATGGCTACTGAGAGGACAGATACATTCACAATCAGTACACTATAATCTACAACATAAATACAGGGATCGGACAGCAAATAAACTAGTCGCGGGCATTTCTTTAGCAAACCAGGGAGTCACATGTCAGGAATCCAGAAGAGAGTTTGCAAAGATTTCATTCTTGTGCCCAGGGAGGGCACTTGCCTGACAGTGTGAAGAAAAGAGGCTGTCTGAAGAAATCAAATTGATCTACTTTACCCATCTTAGCCAATTACTCCCTTGAGCATAATCATACTCTGCCATGGAAGAGAAAAGGATAATGTCTTAATGTCCTAATAATCTCGTAACCTCAGATCTCTGCTATAGAATTTGGTCATTTCATGCCATCTGAGGACATATTAAAATGCCTTCCAAATATTTAAGACTCAAGCTATCTAATCAGAAACAAATTAAAAAAGCAAGTTTTTCAATTAATCACAGACAGATTTTTTTCCTTCATACATTAAGTCAAGATCCATTAATCACATCACAAGGCTTTGAGGTTATATGATATGAAAAATTAGCAATCCAAATCAGTACATCTCAATTAAATCACAAAACTGCATTTAGATATCCTGTCTCATATTTCCCTCTCTCTGTAACTGCAAGCCAGGCTAAGATTTTTTAGGGTGAAACTATGTGCTGCACATGAAGCTACTGCATGCATAGTGCCCATCCTGGCATCTCTGAACAGAGCATCCTTAGGCATATGGCAATGTGTCACTCATGCTGGTGTTCCACAGAACATGTAGAATATAGACATCTAGTCTGAACTTAGAATAGGTATGTCTTCTTACTTTTAAATAAATAAATTTTAGGATAAAAATGATGAATTTTAGAATTTTTTTTTATAGAATGCCTAATAAGGAACTATTTCACCAAGAAAATAAATAATTATAATGTTTATTCTATTCAAAATTGGCTCAGTTTTGATCAATCGTCACTAAATATCACCTTACAGTAATGAGAATCAATATCATAGAATATTCCCCATGACTTAAATTTTTCCTCTTCTTTTGGTTATTTCAGTTCTTTCAATCTTTAATTTTGCCACTGAATGTGCCACAATGCCACAAAATAACCCTGTAGTTATCCTTAAGTTCATTAACTAATTTTAACTAATGCATATGCAACATACTTAACTGTGTTCTATGACCTGTGCTCCTATCTAGTATTTGTACTAAATATATTTAATGTATTCAGTGTTGTTGACCAGAACATGTGTAACTGTTTTTTTCCTCTATAGAGAGCATTATGCTTCAAGAGACATATTGAATATGTAGAAATATTGCAAGACTTGCAGAGCCACCTAATACAGTTTATCCTCTATGTGTGATGAATGGTCCAGAAACACAGTAACAGAGCAGCAAGAATACAGTGTGTCATGGTGACTCTAAACAAAAAAGAATGACTGTAGGGAGTTCTGGTTTTGAGTGTTTCCAGAGTATCAGAATTTTTCCTCTCAAAATAACCAGTGAATTATTTATGTATTTTTATTTGCACAGAACTGTCTCAGGGCTTGCATTTTGTTGTCCCAAGAGTAACTTACTCTCTTGGCCAGTCTCCCATAAGACAGCATGCTCTTTGGAAAGGCTGAGTTAAGGAACTGACACTGGAAAGAAATTTCAGCAAAGATGAACTTGCTGTTCCTTATTTCCATCCATGAAGCTGTGGCCAGTGTCCATCTTGAGAAGCAGCAGAAGTGACAGTCAACCCTACTCTTAGTTTCTCAACCAGGGCAAGTATTCAAACTGTAGTGGTATTTGGCTCCCATAAGCAAGGACAGAGTTCACCTATAATTAGAGCCAGGCTTTTTTGCATATGTTCACACGCACTGGGAATGCTAGTTATAGGCAAAGGACATTTGAACATTTAAATCAATGTGTTTTACTTAAAAGTCTCCTCCCAATACAAGTGCACATGAACTAAAGGCAAAGTGTTTCCTCATAGGAAGGAATGTACTAAAGTCAAGAAGCCTGATTTTCACCTTGCTATCCCTGTAACAGAGCAAAAGAAACTTTAATGATAAATTTACCACCCTTGTCAGACTTTAAAAAAAAAAAAAATCCCTAAAACCTATTACTCACTTGTAAAACTGTGGATTTGAAGATTGATTTTATTACAGTCAAAATCTCAAGAGCAGAGGGTACATGGTACAGAATGGAGAGGAAAAAAGGCAAATCAACAATTGATTCTTTTCAAATGACAGAGTTAGGAATGGAATCTATCTAAGAGGTAAATGTGGCATGATTAAGACAATTTATTTGAAGTACAGAAAAGCAAAGCTTCAAAAAACAGAAGCATAGGAAAGAATCTGAGACTATTGCAACTCTCTCCTGATACTGAAAAAACATGAGTCATCCAATAATACTTTCTGAGGGTTTTTTCCAAAAATGCTGGAAAAGAGAGTCTGATTGCAGTTCTGCACAATTGATATCAAAACAAAACAAAAGCCTGAAAAATATGAAATAAATAAATTTTATAAAGAATGAAAAATGTGGAAATTAATGAGTCTTGCAAGTTTCTACCGTAAATAACACTGAAAGTTTACTAAATATTTCTATTCAATCAAATAGCAACTGTTGTTGGAAAAGCTATTCTTCTATGCAGGGAATAAAATACTTTCCCTGTATAAATGACATAGACTATGTCTCCTGTTTAATTTTAAAAGCTATAATGCAGGTAGGACTGAAGCTCCATTTGTTTGGCCAAATATAGCCTACTTCAAGGATGCATGCACTACTTAAGATTTGTTTCTCTTTATATGTGTTTGTGTCCTTTCAAATAAGCATTTAAAGGTCTTTGACCCAGCAAAATAATGTGGGAGGTTATATTTGCTAAGCCAATTTTTAAAAGCAGGGAAAATAGAAGAACATTTTTCCTATATAAAGCTAGCAAGCACACTAAAGAACAGCACAGTATTTAACCAGGTTTAAAGTACAATAATGGTCATGTTGCTCTTCAAAAGAATATATTGAAAAATCATTATCAAAAGACTGAATTTGGATGTCATAGATGTTTTAGCAGATGGTGATTGGTGCTGCAACTCTTTTAGCAGATTTTTTTAAAGAATGTGATGAAATGTCATATGTTCTTGGTGTTTGGTTTTCATTAGACAACTATTTCTCACCTGGTGCTGTTTGTCTTTTCAGATGCTTTTGATGATTTGATAGCAATATTGACTGCAGCTTGTATTTTATTTCTTTCACTGACTTGAATTCTTTTCCATTTTATTCTGTGTTTTAACCCCTTCTTCTCAAATTAATATAATGGAACTTTTAATGTTCATTCTACAGTTAAAGCTGCATTGAGATAAAAAGTGTGTAAGTACAGGCACAGTGTTACATTTACACTAAAAACATCCAAGAACCAACCAACATGGTGCACAATGGACAGAAGTCCTTAATTTGATAAGACTGGTAGGATACTCACTTAGAACGATCTCGGTAACCACTTGGCTATCTACGTGTTGTGGATTGGCCTCAGTCAGCAGCCAGGCACCCACATGGCTGCTCAGTGGGATGAGGGAGAAAACAGGAGAAACAGGAGAGAGAAAACTCCTGGGTCAAAGTAAAAACACAGGGATCACCTGCTGGCTGCTGTCATGGGCAAAGCAATATGTACTTGGGAAATTAAATTTGTCAATCAACATAAATATTACATTATTGTTTCAGTGCTAGGAAACAAACAAACAAAAAAGCCCCATTTAGAGACTTTCCTCCCCCTTGCCAGCCTCAACTGCACTTCAGACATCTCTCTTTCCTGTGTTATTGCCACAGACTGCATTTGGTCCCTTCAGCTAGACAACTGTTAGTGCACTGTGATTTCTTTCTGCTGACCTTATCTCCCTTTTCCTACTCAGTCATGGAGCATCTCCTCCTCCTCTGACTTTTTTCCTTCCATTGTTTCACACTACTTTTCTCTTTCCTCACTGAGGTATTCTTAAATACGTTATCATAGAGGTGCCACCAGCTTTGGGATTTGATCCATTTTGGAGCTGTCAGGAACTGCCTGTGTTAGGTAATCCTCAACTTCCTTTCACAGGGGCCACCCATGAAGAGGATTCCACAATATCAAAATATTAAAGTTTACACCTAATATATTAGTATTTTTCCAATCTGAAAGGAAAGATTGCCTGATATAAACAAGTTCATAATAATTCTATTTATAACAGGTATCAAAGACAGTGGTTCTTCTTTAGATCTTTTCAGCACTGTCCAGGAAAATTATATGAATGTTACACATCATAGAATCATAGAATAATTTAGATTGGAAAAGACCTCTAAGATCATCGAGTCCAACTGCTAACCCAGAACTGCCAAGTCCACCACTAAACCTGAAAAAAGAATCAAAATAGAATAGCTACTCTCCTGCTTAAAAAACCTCTTATATTGCAAAAGGCAGATTGATAAAACAGTTTGTCGTAGACCTCATAAACTTTGTACCTCACATATTTATCACAAGGGCAGAGCCAGCATTTCCTGGTAAACCACAGAGGGTTATTTTTATTCATTTGGAATGCTTTATTTCATCACTTAAAAGAAAATGGCAGTCAGATAAGCAGAGTTCTTTCCCTCCTAGCTCATCAGTATAATTTATCACATACATGCTCACTGCTATTAACTGATAAAATGAAGAGATATACTGTACTAAGCCCACTGGCAACAGAGATGGAGATGATAGTTATGCAGCACTGAAATATGAGATTAGTCATAAAAAAGCAGAATTCAAAGCAAGACTATGTTCTTCATGATAAGAGGGCAATTAAGTGAAAGAAGTAGCCAGGAATGCCTTGAAAATATGCATACTTAATTTGAATGGCCATTCTGGATATGGAGTGACTTCTTTGGGGTAGCTCAGCATGTAAGCACGAAGAAGGGACATGAGGAAGAAAAGTTTATCATCCAAGAGGATGTTCCTAAGAGTCTGTTTGCTACCCCAGTTCCAAGAAATAGCAATCACCTCAGCATAAATTAACAGATAATCTCTCAGTACTTATCTCATACACATAGAGTGTTTATAGGAATTGCCTATCATTGATCAAAACTAGACCAGAAAGTTCAATGTTTTCTGATTTA
Organism: Myiotriccus ornatus; assembly: GCA_036023395.1. NCBI lineage: Eukaryota > Metazoa > Chordata > Aves > Passeriformes > Tyrannidae > Myiotriccus > Myiotriccus ornatus. Next base: position 107,527,036 of record JAYRBT010000082.1, read on the forward strand.
AAAGGGAAGAAGAAAGTCCAATTTTGATACACTCCAATGTATAGAACAACTTTTGTCTTCCAGAACATAAAGAAAAAACATTAAAAACGTTAGCAGTAGCCCTGTGCTTTGAAAATATATTGCAAGCACCTACACAGCATCATCTTTGAAGCCAGTGCATTTGATACCTTGCTTTTCTTCTGAAAAGTGGAGAAATCTGATTGCCAAGACCTTAAGAATTATAGCACCAATTCATTGTTCTATGAAGAAATCGACAATGGTGGTACTTATGGCAGAGTCTGTATAATTATACAGCAATTTATGTTAAACCATGGAATATATGAAATATTTAAAATGTTAAAGTCTACAGAAGTTTCTCAGCTAATCAAGATTGTATTACTCATACATAGCACAAGAGATGACAAAGAAGAATGCCTACGCATGTTCATTGATGTATAGTTTTATCTACTTGATAGATGATGAGACTCTTTCCATCTATCTTCTTAATCTGTATTTAGCTAGTTTCAAAGGAAAAGTTTTAAATTATAGATTGTATTGCAATGTTGGCACGATGCAGTTCTGTGTATCAATTCACTTTATGGAGCTGTTATGAAGTTAACCTACATACCACTCTAACGGTGTGAATATTAAAATTCTGATTAAAAAATGTTGACCTGATTTTTTCTTTCTAGCTCGTATTCTACCAGACTTATAATAACGTAAATCAACTTAAATGAATGGATTTCAACTAACGTAAGACTTAGAAAAGAATTTAGAACTGACTCTGATACATATGCAGGGGATGACTTTTCTAATGTGGCTTACTGTGGAAAGTATGACGACAGCAATAATTCATGCAATACAGAACATAGGCAACTTTTTGTTTATATATACATGTATACCATACATATATAGACATACATATACATATGGTATATAAACTTTGACTTGCCTTGTAAACCAATATGAAAAATTTGCATAAATATGTTGCATTGATTTAATGATTTTGAAAATTATATAAATATCTGCATTTTTAAATGGCTATAAAGAGAGGAGGGGAGAAAGCAAATTTCCACACAGTTTTTGAAAAGATAATGGGATTTGCTGTTCTTCAAAGAAAGCTGCTCCTATGAACCCTTTAGGTATACATAAATCTCCAGTTCACAATCTCACTGCTAACAGCAAGGTGTCTGTACAGTTACAGCTTCAATACTCAGACTTATGTCAGCCATTTCGGAGGATAAAAAGCTCCAGTGATTCCACAATAACAGGGCTGAATATAGTGCTTCTGTGCAACCTCAACTGCAGCTGACTTCAATTTCCACCTCTCCTTTGGGCAGATGGCTTCAGAGCTCTTCTAGCAATGACCCTGGGCTGTCTTTTCTGTCCAGCATTCCCATTCTTATGTCATATTATGGACAGATGGAAATAGTTTGGGCAGTCAGAATGTGTTCATAAATGCTCTGTCCAAGGCTTCAGGCATCATATATTGCAAGAGTTTCCTATGCATTCTGCTCCAGACTGCAAATTTTTGTTGCATTTAAACACAAATCCAATCTTAATGTCAGTCAGTGAATGCAGTATGTATTGGAATGCTGCTTCAGATGGGAATCTACAGACTACTATTTCATTCTCCTTACAAGATTGGCACAAAATTTTAGGGCTAACGATGGATTTAACGATGGATCTTGGCAAACAATGACCATAAATTCAATATCTGTCA
>JAYRBT010000082.1:107529311-107539576 GCA_036023395.1 Myiotriccus ornatus
AAAACTGAAAATTCTGTCTAGAGACTAACATGGCATGAGTTGAAAATTAAAAAACAAAATTAAAATATTTTTCTGGTTTGATTTCCATATAAATGTATAATTTGCTACAGTTAATTTGTTCTTGATCAAGAACTGTAATTTTTTTATGAAATAAACCTTCATATATATATAAAACCACAAGGAAAATTTACTGCATCTAAGACTGAAATGTCTTTTAATCTACATCTCCAAAGACCTTGATCTTGTTTACTTACTGCAAGCAAATATTGATATTTTGGAAAGTCAAATTCTTCAGAACTATAATTTTCCCTCTGATTGACAACACAGGGAAATCCACTTGGTGGTTTTAGATCACAACATCTTCTTTCCATAGACAGAAATGTAAAAAGGAAGAGATAGAATTTAGGAGAATGCTTGTGGTTTTTAGCTCAATACTGTCACTAAATCTGTATTTCAAAGAATTTGAGGGGTGGAGTAAGAGCTGAGGTAAGGAGGAGAAAGAGTCAAACTTACCCGCTTTGATTATGACTCCCTTGGTCCTTATTAGAATCCTAACTTTTCTGTTGCTGAACTTCTTTCCACCAAAGCTGGAATTTTGATAATGTGCTGTATTTTAACACTCTCTTCCCTTGTGGCCATCTTTCCACCTCTGACTGACATTTGTACAGTACACAGTGCAAATTGCTAGACATGTAGTTTGAAAATCAATGTCAAGAGAATGACCATTCTGGTGTGGGTATCCTTATACCCTACGGTTCTAGGAAATATTTAGAAAAACTGTCAAGCAATCTCCAAATACTGACTTGACAGTTCTTAACTTTTGTACAGTTTGCACATTTCATGTCTGCTTCTTTTACTGATGTTATTCAACCCGATGTGGTTTTGAAAAGTGTGTACATAAACATCGAGTTCATACAAGGAAGTAGAAAGCTAACAGAAATAAAAACATGAGGAAGCTTCACAGTTTATTCACAGTCTGTGGTTTTTCTGTTGTGTATACTAAACAGGCATCTCAACAGGGAAATGTGTGATTTTGGAGGCAAGGGGAGGATGTAAACATTCATGTATTGTTGAACTGTGGCTATTTTGCTCTAATGCTTAGGATTCTGATTACCTATTGTGATTAAAATATATCCAGGCACAGTTTCTTTACTTCATTAGTCCTTCAGCAGACCTCACTTTCAATTTTTGATCTATGAGGGTTCAAATCCCTCAATGTGCTTTGTGATATTTCACAAGTTTCACTTTCTGACGGTGTTGCATAAGTTCACTAGGGAGCATTTTAAAAAGACACCAGTGGCAATTTCAATAAAGACAATCTGTTTGCCAGTCTTCTCTGTCTCAGGCAGTATTTTCAAAAAGTGGAGTCTAAATTTAAGTTTTAAAATCACATCTCAGCACTTGTTTACTTACCAAGGAATGTTTGATTTATATTTTTTGGCCTTTTTTTCATCAAATTCTGTGTCAGACTTGATCTGCATAACATAGGAAATAATTTTGAAGAATGGTATTTGAAAAATCTTATAATTTAGGATTAGTCATGCTTCCATCTGTTTTCTAAAGGCTGAATTGGGAACTACTGTGCAGCTCTTTTCTCACTTTTTTTTAGAGCTATGAATAGCTACAAATACAGAAAAAAATATTTTCCTTTATCTAGTCAAACTAAATTTTGTATTCTTGAATTGTTTTCTAGTAGTGGATATTTCCAGGTGCCAATTCCCATACCAATTAATGCTGAAGTATTTTCTCACTTACCTACAGTCTCACAATCTATTAAGGCAGAGAAGTGATCTAGAAAACTTTGATGTAGAGCCTCATAGATATTGCTGTAGAGAACTAATGACAACATTCATTAGAATTTAAACTTTGTACAACCATATATATATATATATGTTTCCTTTATTTTGCCTCATGAGATTCCTCAGAGGGAATATGTGAATATTTCCTTTAGGGTTTTTTTGTTTTGATAAGAGATTTATCTAACAAAGTTTTTGTGTTTTGTTTTGTTTTTTAATGAGTGAATAATTACAGGCATTAATACATGATTGTACTACATTTATTTCCAATTTGATGTTCCTAATAAAATATATAACTGATATTACAGAACCCTTTCATATGAACACATCTGTCACACATTGTTAATGTTAGCAAACCTACATTTGGAATTCCAATGCATTAAGCTTATAATTTGCTGTATACTAAGAATTTTATGAAATGTAAATTCAACAAGTTTGGGGTTTTTTCCTCCATTAGTACTGGCACCACCAAGGAGAATTCTTTGATTGGACCCAAAAGATTATTTTCCTCTTTTCTCAGTTATACCTCTTGGTTTATCAGCATCAATGAGAAACTATTCCCCAGAGGACAATCCTTTCCTATAAAGAGATCCAAAATCATATTTATAAAAAAAAACCAAAACACACCACATTCCTAACTCCAACATTTGATATAGCTTAATTTCAAATACCAGGAAACACTGAGGTTTTTTACATTATTTATTTAAAGAGAGCATGAGAATAAAGAATTCATTGCAGCAACTACAGTCAGCAGCAGTAGCCCTCTGAGAGCTGGTTACCTACAAGTATATGGAGTTGATGCCAGGTTAAAAAGACTAGATTTCAGTAATATTTCTCTATTATCATACATCTACCACTTTATTACCATGCATTTCTTAGTCACTAAGACCATAATGAATTCAATGGAATCTAGAACATGAAAATTGATTCATTGACTTTGAAAAAATTTTGCAGATAAAATCAGATAGCTTGTTCCCTTAGACTGAAAAAGGCCTGTACCAGTCAGCCTTTCTGCAAAATACACATAGACTGTCATCTGAGAGTGAAAACAATCCCTGGTATTTCAAATGCAGAAGGACAGGAACCTATTGTCCCGTTACTTGAAAAAAGAACAAGACACACGAGAAAAGGAATTGTAGTCCTCCAAGAGCAATGATGCTTTCTTAAATGTGTGAAATAAATATAAGAATTTTTTTCAACATTATTGCAACTTGGCTGCTAGTAAAATTGATAACCTTAAGCAAATTAATTAAAGTAAAAATGATAACTTGGGTAATGTTACTGAGGCAGAAGAAGAGATCAAATTTATTTGAACAGCAAGAAAATAGAAAACTATTAGAGCGTTAAACCCAGTGAAAAAATCATATAAAATCTCTCATTAAAAGCATACAAATACTGTTAAGATAAACGTTGGTATCCCTGGTACTAGCCTCATTAACTGTAAATATTGTGGGGTACAGTGGGCTGTAGAAAGCTCTTTGAATATTTTGGTCACAGCCTGAACTTATCTTGTCAAAATGATTAATTTCTTGAAGAGAGCCACAGAAATGAACCAGCAACAAGGATTAAAGAGCTGAAATTGCTACATAATGTGAGATCTTATATATAAGCTTTAGTGTCATTGCACCCCATGGAAAAAAGACCGAAACATTTAGTGCATTTCCAAGTACCCTGTGGATTTTGAAGCCTAAATTCTCTTATTTTGGCCTACTGTGTAAAGCGTTGCCAAAATTAAAAGGTTCCAGAGAAGTATATCTCAATTCTTCTCCACAGATTATAAAAACAATGCTGGAAAGCAGCTTTATGAATTAAAAGGGAGAAAACATGAACCTCTCCTACCACAGAAAATGAGGTAATAGGTACTTGCAAGCACAGGGATTGCAAAGTTCATCAAAGGAGCAGTGTATGCATTTGATCAAAAAAACCTCTCACACCCATGCTGTATCCATCCTGTATAGCTCTAATAAGGTAATTGCATATAAACATTTAATGATCTAAGTCTCCACATTGGTCTATAACAGACAAATTGACTAGAAATGTAGGTTCATTTGAGGGATTTCTGATGTAATCTTTTTTATAGCACATTTTTCAAGCTCACCTGTCAAGAACACTTGGTAGATGGGTGTTTCAGTCAGGGCCATTAAGCCTCTTCCTCAAAGATCTTCAGAGAGATTGCCTGGAGGCTGTTGCTAATGTTCATAAATTACACTTTCAGGTTACTGTAGATACACCAGAGTGTAACAGTCCAGAAGGCATCTCCAAGAACATGCATTATCTGCTACACAACAACAAAGTTAAGAGATCTGTTCTTTACAGGGACAAAAGTCAAAACTAGGGAGATTTTAAATAGAAGGTCATCATTAATCATGCTTGACCAATCTGATAACCTTCTGTGATGTCATGGCAGAATGAGTCAACAAGGGCAGAACAGTGGATGTTGTCTGCCTTGACTTCAGCAAGGCTTTTGACACTAGCTCAGGAAATATGGGTTGGATGAATTCACAGTGGGGTGGGTCAAGAACTGGCTGAATGGCAGAGCTCAGAGGGTCATTATCAGTGGAATGCAACCCAGCTGAAGGCCTATAGTCAGAGGTGTTCCCCAGGGATCAGTACCAGGTCCAGTCTTATTCAGCATGTTTATCAGTGACCTGGATGAAGGGATAGGATGTACCCTCAGCAAATTTGCTGATGGTTACAAACTGGGGAGAGCGGCTGATACATCTGAAGGCTGTGCTGCCATTCAGCAGGACCTTGATGGGCTGGAGAGTTGGGTGAGAGAAACTTATTGAGGTTTAACAATGGCAAGTGTAGGGTCCTGCACCTGGGGATGAATAACTCCAAGTACCAGTACAGGTTGGTGGCTGACTTATTAGAGAGCAGCTCTGCAGAGAAAGATCTGGGAATCTTGGTGCCTGACAAGTTTGCTACGAGCCAGCAGTGTGCCCTTGCAACGTGCTCCTCTCTGCTTGGCCCTAGAAAGGTCACATCTGGTGTCCTGCATCCAGTTCTTGGCCCTTCAGCACAAGAGAGACAAGAAGATACTGGAGAGGATCCAGTGGAGGGCCATAAAGATGATTAGGGGTCTGGAGCATCTCTCTTATGAGGAGATACTGCGGGAGCTGGGCCTGTTTAGTCTAGAGAAGAGAAGACTGAGTTCAATACATACGAATATCTCTAAGATGGTTGTCAAGAGGACAGTGCCAGACTGTTTTCAGTGGTGCCCAGTGACAGGATGAGGAGTAGTGGTCATAGACAAAAACACGAGAAGTCCCACCTCAACATGAGGAAGAACTTCTTTACATTGAGGGTGGCAGAGCACTAGAGCAGGCTGCCCAGGGAGATTGTGGAGTTTTCCTCTCCAGAGATACTCGAAACCCACCTGGATTCATTCCTGTGTAACCTGCTTTTAGTGACCCTGTCTTGGAAGAGGTGTTGGACTGGACGATCTCCGCAGGTCCCTTTCAACTCTAACAATTCTGTGATTCTGTCATTCTGTAATCACCATTAATGCACATGTTAGACGTAGATAAAAACTCTGACATCTCTAGGTAGAAAAATTGTATTGTTGTTGCAGAACCTTCAAATTATTTTTCTATATTTATTTAACAGATTTGTTTTTATTTTAATCCAGATCTACAACATATCTACTTTGAAATACATCTGTCAAGACTGGGGGTTTTTGTGTCCTTTTAATTTCAAAACAAATAGGATAAATTTTATGAATACACATTTTGGATACCATTGGTAGGGAGGGTGATGCTCGAACTGAAAGAATGGATTTTGATACCTACAGGGGGTTTATTGATTTCTAAGTTAGGATATCAAGCAGAGAGCTAGGAAGAAGAATACACATTAGAATTATATACTTATATATGCATATATATGAGTCTGTGTGTCTGCCTACAATTACATTTACGTATAATTTTATATTTACTTTTTCACATAGTGAAAAACCATTTTCATAAATGGTCTCAATTTTTCAAAAAATACGGAAGAATAGACAATCTTAATTTTTGCTGAACAAAATGTTTGAAAGGTCACTCAAAAAAATGAAAAAAATACATATAATTAATTAGAAATTTTTGTGAACATTTGATTAATGTTAGAAGTTCAAAGCATTTTGAGTCAGCTCTTTCCAGTTCTGAGATGTTAGGAAGGGACCAGCTGTTGATGATCCACTGTATTATGTTCTTCATAAATCTCACACTGAGAATAATTGTTTTGTGCAGGCCTCTCTTGTATGTCACTCCCAAGTCATTATCATTAAACTTCCATGTGAAACAGAATTAAAAAAAAAAAAAAGTAGAGAAGAAAATAGAGTTCATGAAAGGAAAGACTTCAGATTTTTGTAAGTTAGCCATTTGAAGGCAAAATTTGGAAAAGACACTTATCAAATAATGAGAAAAATAACCCTTATGATAAGCTCCCAGCAAAGTCTGAAACAGATGATTTGATACTCCTGAGGAGACAATTTGCACTGCTTGCGTAAGTGACTGTAGGGGTATCTGACACTTCTAGAAGGCTTGTGAAGCCTAGAAATGCCCTTGGATTTCTGGAAACAAGACTAGCTTAGTAGAAGTTATTGTTAGTAGTCAAAAATCCTTTCCATAGTTTGATTTCTTTTCTTTAAAGAATTATCAGCTACAAGTATCAGCTGTGGTTTCTAATAACAGTTAAGTAGAACAGCATATGTCACAAAATATTATGCCCAAAGCAGTATTTTTCATAACCACAGGTTTTTCAGCTAAGACAAAAAAACCATAAGAACAAAAATAAAAATAAGTTAGTGGGGGCAAAATGAAACAAGTGTCTGCAAAGATTTCAAGTAAACTGTCAGAGACTTTACCACGAAGCTGTGATGTAATATGGGAAAGCAGGTATGTAGTGCAAGTTATTCCATTTTATTCATTCATGGAAGAGAGTGTCTGTCTGATAATTCCCTGCAGTAAGTCTGTAGTAGTAGGTACTGATATACAAAATTATTCACCAACTTGTTCTGATAGAAGCCTATGATATTTCTCATCGGTCCTCAAAGGATTTCTTTTTTACACTGTTAAGTATATCTCCAACATATACATAGCAAAGTCAAATCTAGTTATAATAAGGTGATATATTGTACAGCCAACTCTGTCAAACCATTGGGAACACTCACACCATGCTGATGGAATAATTCAGGAGTAAAGGCTGCCTGGGTTCTCTGGTAAATCCAAACAGTTCTTGGCTTAATAATCCAAAGTAGTAAGGCAGTTCGGTTTGCACTATACAAACAGTTTTTGCACTGAAATATTACATTTTTTCTTCTCCTTTTTTATGTCCTATAAAAAACGAGTATAGGGTATATTGTAACTAATGCTTCAAGAACTAGACAGAAAACCAGAAAGAAACAACGAAAAAGTAACAAAACCAAACCAAATAAATTAACAAACGAGGAGAAAAGAGAACTGGAAGATAATGTTCTATGATTATAAATTCTTCTACCCGAAAGAATACTGTGGTATTGTGACAAGGCAGTACTTTCTCTGTAAGTGAGGAATTTGGGGGTGAAAACTGGCTGACATTTCTACACTACTGAAGCACAGTGATTTCTGCTGAATCTTTTACTGCTGGAAGAATCAGAGGCCATTTTAAAAATAAAGGTGAAGAATAAGTGAAGGTAATGTACAGTAGTTTTCCAAGATCTGATTCAGCAAGGGCTTTTCATGGAAAAGGTACATAGAGTGTTTGCTTAAAATAGGTGGGATAAGTGGAAAAAAGAAGGAAAACCAGAACTTATGACAACAACACAACCCCGAGTAAACTATAGCTTTTGAAGGAGCTCAGGTGACTTTATTTAATTGAAACAGAGACATTTCAAAGATCATTGTTCTCCCTTGCTATACGCTAGGGGTTGAAAGCAATACTAAATCAAAGTCAGGGATTCACAAGAGTACAAAATTATTTCTCGTATGGTCTAGGATCTCCTTGGAGATTGTACTTTTATGTGCTGGATCCCGTTTGGCTGAGAACATTGGACAAGATGGTAGCTCAGGTGCAATTAATGAAGATTCTAATTGTAGCCATTAGGAAATCAGTTCTTCTGACGGTATAACAGGAAAACTTTGCTTGTAGCAAGACAGAAATGTACAAGATGAGACAATGTAACTCCGGTACGGAATATTTTGAAACATTACACAATGGCTTTTAAAATGTTTACCATTGAAAGTAATGGATTTTATTTGCTTTTAAGCTCTGTGCTGGGGGACGGGAATCAGTAATGATCCTCTCCATTAAATCAAGACTGTTTCTATTTGCTGGTGTTCCTTGCAGTATGGCCCAAAGTTTTGTTACTCCATGCTTTTCTCACAGGCATCAGTAACTGACTGGCAAAACTACAGCACTTAGGAAAGTTTTTGCACTTGGCACCAAGAGACACTGAGTTGCTAAGCTCATTTCATTTGTGACTTTTGAAAGTTTGCAGTCAAGTCATGTATCTCCAGCATGAAACTCCAAGGAATTGCACAGACAAAGCTCAAAGTGCAGAGGAAAGCTAAAAGAGGGGTAGGAAAAGCAAGGAGGACTAGAAGGGGATACAAGCAACACAGCAGCAATAGACAGCATAAGCTTCAAAAGGGAAGACATGTAATCTTGCAGTAAACATTAAAAAAAAAAATAAAAAAGAAAACAAAAGGTAACATTTTGGTGCTCCCCTAACCTTCAAAAGGCACTGAAGAGAGAGTTTACAACTACGATTTCCTCTGAGATTTCATCTTGTGTGAAAGGAGGAGATTGAGATGATTATTAAGACTGGCCTTTCAGGACCAAGACTCTGCCTATCAGTCAATTAAAAAAAAATAAATAAAACAAGAACAACTAAGGAAAACAAAACCAAAACAACAATAAAGAAGTCTCAGCAATCCCAGGTTTATCATTGATTCAGTTAAACATGTAAAAAGCTTTTTTTTTTTTTTTTTTTTTAATGTTTCAGGCAGTTTCACTCATCCGACTGCTTCTGCTTTGCTGTCAGACATTCAGCTCTCTTTAATACAAAGTGTTCCCAGGACACCTATCCTTTACCCAGAGTATACCCAGGGCGCTTGTCCTTTGGAACATTTAGCCTTTACAGTGTATCTTCCTTTCTGTTGTGGAAAATGAAACTTGCTTCTTTCTGCATGTTGCCATAATATGTTCTGATCAGTAGAATTCATATGTCATTTTCATTTTGAACAGAAGCAGGGCAGAGTAAGGTACACAGCTGGTGCCAAGGAACCAGTTTCCCATTACTGTTCTCTGAAGGGAGCTTATTAGTGACACTGTGCACTCTTCAACTGAGCTGCTGAATTACAATGAGCGTGTAGAGCCCAATTCTTCTCCCAGTGTCACCAATGACAAAATGCTCACAGACTGTACTAAAACCTACGGAAAACAATTTGGCAGTATCAGGACCTTGCCTTTTTAGATTTCATTTTTCTCTTTCTAAATCACTTATATAATGCAAAAGAAAAATAATAGTCAAAACCCAGACAAGAGGTATGTGAAGGATGTAGTATAATGATTTTTATGGGACAAGAATGGCTAATTTAAGCTTCAGATGAGGTTATGGTCAAGGGCTAGGACCATTAGGGCTGCTATTAGATGTCTCTTCAAATACACTTGGAGCCAGACTGTCCCTCTGAAATCATGACTCAAGAACTGCCCCATTAATAAATGTTCACTTTCAGAGCATTTTCAATCAAAATAGGGAAAAAACTGAGAAAAAAAGAAGACATGAAAACAAGTATTGAACTAGAGTAACAGGGACAACATCTGAGAAATCTCATAAATGGTAGACTGAGTCTTTGTTATATTTCCCTTAACTACAAAAATCCCCACTTGATGTTGCTCTTTACCTTACCTTCTTTTTAATACTAAGAAAGTCTCCAGTGCATGTTATACCTTAGCAGTGTTAAAATATTTGAAACAATGTCCCTAGTTTAAATAAAAAATCCATTTCTCAGCACATGTGGACAGACTCATTCTGCTGTAAGGAGACATAAGAAACAGTACTGGCAGAAAACAATTATTATCACTGGATGGTCAAGTCTGTACTACTGAGCATATCACATCAGTTTACAGACTCTCTCAATACCAGGTCTTGCTCTAAAATATGAGAATGTGATTCTTAAGAAGTTATGGGAAATAAAAATTATAACTAAAAAAGCAACACAAGCAGCTCACTCTCAGAACAAAAAAATCTAAGAGGGAAGGGCCAAAGGTTACTTATACCAGTCTGAAATTAATATATATATATCAAAAACCTGTTAAAACCACAAAGGAGGTCAAATAAAGGAACTTTGGTTGATAATGGGCTTCTGGGAGGAAGTGCTGGTAAACATTTTTTGTAGTTCTTCTACACTGTTATTCTCACTTCCCTGAGGTAATCTCACTTGAAAATGCATTAGTGAAAGAGAAGTTAATGTATCCAAACTATCATGCCAAAATATCAGGAAAAGG
>JAYRBT010000082.1:107556430-107566628 GCA_036023395.1 Myiotriccus ornatus
AAAAAAATTCAGATTTGGGGACAGGTTCAGCATTTCACATCTTCATCCTATACTCACACTGGAGTAAAGGAGTAGATACTGAAGAACAGAGAAATTACTGTAGGGCACCTTTTAAAAATGTAGAGCAAAAAATTCCTTTTTTTTCCTTGTAATATTGGTATCTCAGATACATGTCTTTTGCATTTTCATAAGGTAAATAGAAGCTATACAACTAACTATTGATGAGAAAAATCATTGTGGATTACAACTTCAATATCTATAAACTGCCTTATCCAAAAAAGAGAATCTTCCTTTAATGCTGAAGTAGACCACCTCAAATTTCCTCTCCAGGGATCAGCAGAGTGGGTTATTTATCTGTTTTTAGAAAACATGGGAGGGACACACACACCAAATCTACAGTTGTCCAAGTATTGCTGCGAAAATTTAACAGGAAAGTTCCTATTTGGACTCATAAAATAATAGCTGACAACGGACGTAGAGCAATGAGTATTGGAAAAAAATTCATTCAAATGTCCACCCACATTTGCTGGTTCTAAATCATCTCTTCATTGTCCACAAGACTTGGATGGCATTTCAGCTAAGAACTTTCTTCTGAAGTGTGTCTTGGCAGTACAAAACAGTATCAAATTTAATATCCTGAAAGTAATCCTGCAGGTCTTAATAAGTCATCAAATAGATGAATAGTGCAGAATCATCCTGGGGACCCCAGTCAGAGAGAGCGTGTGGATAATGTTGCCAGGTTGCTCCCTGTTATGGTTTAGGTAGTTTGGGATTTGACATCAAGGAATTATGTGGGTGTTATCCCTGACCTGCTTCTCCCTTTCCCTTTCTAAGGCTTCCTCTTACAGTTCCATCTATGTTGGGAAAATTATCCAACTTTAGCCTTATGGCAGTTTTCATGATTAGAAAGTTTAAGAGGCCTTCATCAGTGCCTATATTTGACTGACTGTCTTCCTCCATGGCATTGCACAACTAAAGTTCTTCACGATGAAAGCATTATCAGAGTCTGGTGAAAATGTTGACACTGAAACCTGAAGGGGAAAATATCTCATCTGTAACCCCCAAAAAAAGGAAGAAGCAAAGATTGTTTATGAGTAACAGGAAAAACAATCTGGATATGTATTTGAATGAATAGTGGTGGTTAAGGACAGAAGGTAAAAAATATTTGGGTAAGTATTTTGAGATAAGTGAAGTACTTGAGTTTGATCATCTAAGATGCAACCAGATATGAAAATGCTGAATTACAAGCAATGAACAGTAGGACTGGTGCCTAATTTTTTCCTGTTCATTTGCCATGAGAATATCCATAACAATTAAAATTAATAGAGGGACCAATAAAAAAAGATAAAAAACACAAACCAAAAAGAAAGAAATATACAACAACCATTCCCCACTCCCCTGCCCCTGTATTTACATAATACAAAATGAACTTTGAACTTCATTGCCAAACTTGATCTTTAAGGCCAAAATATAGGAACTATAACACGGAAAAAATAAAACTAGAGGCTGTAAAATGTAAAGAACATAAACTCCTATTGAAGTAATTTGCTGTAGAGTAGTAATCCATATTTGCCTAGTAAGGACATTCTTCTCAAATCCTTGGAAGTGTCTTCACTAGGAAATCTGAAATAAGTGAACACTTTATCTGTTTGGCACTTTCTGTGCTAAATGTGGGGTTTTTTTACTTTTTTTATTAAAAAACACTTTATATATAAAAGGACACATCCTAATTTTTTTTTTTCCGAGATTTTACCTTTAATAATTTTATTCTACTTCACAAGCATTCTTTAGTTATTTTCAGTTATAGATCTTGTCTTTTATAATTCCCAAAATGCCAAGGAATCTGTTATTTGAAAACAAAATCAAAACCAGCTACATAAGCACCAGAACTGGTAAGGCACAGTTTCCTGTAGCTTGGGCTCTCAGCAATGAATGAAAGCTTCTGCTCATTTTTTTAATGCATTTTTTTTCTCCTGTGGTTGAGATGTTTGCATGGGTTTCCTCTCATTTGAATTGTCTGTTATTTAAAATATTTAGAGTAATAATATACCTGTTTGTTCAGGTGGCACACACTTATACTTTCCATACAATATATTTTTTTTGCTTAATTTCTTTAAAGCACTGAGGAATATGCTAAAGTACAGCTGAAATCCCTGGGATTTTAGTCTCTAATAATTTTAGCACTTCCTAATACATTCCTTGATTAGAAGCTCAGTAGATAAGGTTTAGCAGTTGCTACTGGATTATCAAGAAGCTCTTCAGAAAAAAAAAACAAAACAGTGCAGATGGTGTTGCAATCGCCACAGCTATTACAGTTTGAGTGTATTCAGATGACATGTGTTGGCTGATAAAACATGTGCACCTGAAACTGCACATTTCTGATCATCCTTTCAGAGACACAGGCTGGTCTAAGCCTAATAATGAAGAGAAGCTATTAGGACATATCTTTGATCTAATTACTCCAGTACCTTAAAATCTAATGTTGGACAGGTCTTTTTGGTTAGCATTTGTATTTTTATTAAAAATTATGCATAATGGAATGAAAAAATTCTATAAAACACTACTTCTAATAATTACAATTACTCAGTTAATCTCTCCTTTTCTTTGTAAGTTGCCAGGTTACTTACTTTGATTACTGACTCAAGCAGTAATTTTGATTAAACTCATGCAATAGCTTCTTAATCTCTGTTAGAATGCTTGTGAACTTCCTGTAGTAATTATTCTTTGTGAAAGTTATTTTTTTTTATAATTTGCTCTTTATTTTGTATGAAGCTCATACAATTCAGAGAATATTCTTTCTGCTCCAAGACGTAAAAAAGATCTAAACCAATAAAAAGATTTCAGAAGAGCATCCTAATGTCTTGACAGAATACTTAAACATTAAACATATCCATATTAACAATGTTGTTTGTCACATCATATTCTTGCTCATAGTGCTGTTGGTTATCTTTCCACAATAGTCCTTAGAAACTGAGCACACAAATGATCTCAAAGAGTATAAAATCAACAATCTGGAAAATACCATAGAATCAGATTTTCTTCAAACAAATTTACAAATATTCTTTTCCTGTTATATGCCCATTGATTGAAACAGAAAAACACAGAATTAAAAAGTCAAAGCTCTGCATCTTTCTTCTCATGTTAAAATGGTATTTTAAAATGTATTTTAAAAATATAAGTTTCCTTTACTTCCGTAACCAAAGGGGATGTACTTTTAAGAATTTTGAATTTCCATTGAAATCACAGGCTGTGCAGTTACATATATTATGTCTTCAAAAACATATTTAGTGGTCACAGTTGTATATTCTTTCAGAGCATTGCATAAAGCATCTGTAAATATATGTTCATCATTCATACCATATAATTCACAAAAGTAAGATAGTAGTATTCTGCTCCTTCTCTGACCCACATTGTGAACATATTGAAAATGTTGCTATGATGTGTGAGATATAGATAACTTATAATGATAACTAATTCCAAATAAAACACAGAATATAAAGAAAATAATCAAAACTCTAAATCATATACCATGAATACTAAAAATTAACTATTTTAAGAACATATGTAAGCCAGTCGTTTTTTTTCTTAAGCTTACTGTGAATAGTTGTCCATAATATTTTCAACATCAGAATTGTATATTTAATAACTATATTTTTAGCTTGGATCATGTTTTGTTTGCTCTGTAAGTAGGTTTTTTTATGGGACTAATTTTTTCTTATAGTTATTAAAATTTTCTTTATTAAAATTTTCTTTGAGACTTAGGAGATAATTTTAATCAATTTTTATCAGTGTCTTCCATCAGTTATGATAGGCAGTGCCACCTTCGTTGATTACACAACAGATGCAAAGCATAATCAAAATATTTTTAAACCAAACCAAATGTTCTTTTTAAATGTTTCAGAACTTTTCATTTTTAATATCAATCCCAATAATGCAGTAAAGTTTATACAAACACATTTTGTTTCAAGTGAATTGAATAAATTGTTTGTTTTTTTTTAATTTCAGCTAGCACAATGACTTTATCCAGGGGAAAAGAATGCAAAAATGAAACCATTAAATAAATTAATTAATTTAAAAAAAAATTATAAAAGACCTGGAGTTGTTGGACCAGATGACAGAAACACTAGCAATCACAGGTCTTTCCAAGCATAGACAAGTGTGAATACATAGAACCAGAAAGTATTGGAAGCAGATTTAAAAACAGACTTATTGCTGCCACAAAGCTTCCAGAATAGCCTTTTGATACATTTCAAAGCAGTGTTTGATGTATGCATGTACCTTCATTCCCATTTACACAGCTGATGCTTGGCCTTCATTTAACACTTTTAATAATTCATACCTTCAATAGAAACTCCCACACCATCATATTTGACAGTTTGCAGAAAAAATTAGGATCACCACCACCTAAAATGGTCTATCTCTAAATTGTTCAGCAAAACAAAGGAGACATAATTTTTCCACAAACACACCTGAAAAACCTACATGACCAAAATGACAAAAATAACAGACAGGCACTGGCAAAACTGTTTATGAACAAAGTTGAGCAGAAGCTATGTCCACCATTCCCATTTGTTCCAGAGACATGCAAAGACTTTTGGTATGGATTTATATCCAAATACAAGAAGATGATCAAAAAGTTAGTCTGAATTATAACTTAAAGCCTAGAGTTGAAATGACTTTAAGATCTTTGATTCCAGTCCAAGCTCTTAACCTTTAGTCTGGACAAGTAGTTTTGGCTGTACTTTATACACAGGAGTAACTGCTCAGCACTGAAATGTATAAATTATTAAAAAGCTCCTTGATGCCATTGCATAGATATAGACATGCAACACTGTCTAGATGATCTGGAAATGAGGATCCAAATCCCTTCAGACATGTACCATTTGACTGGGAAGAATTTCTTATTTGGAAGTACAAATGAAGTTATGACCCTGGTGGTTTAGCACTGGTAAAATAAAACGAGCAGAGAGACCATAAAACTTTAGTGTATGTGTCTGTATTCTAAAAATGTTGGATACATGCAAGTAAACTAAACTGTTGCTCTTTGCAATGGGATTTTTCTGTGAAATATGATTGGTATGGAATATATTGGAAAGAATTACACCCTAAATTCATTCAGCTGTTGAAACAACAATGAACAATTTCCCATGCCTTCATATGTTGAAAAATCATGAAGATGCTAGTTAGCACTAAATAAAAGATTGCAAAACTCTCAAGGATGCAACAAACATTTAACAGCCTTCTCTATAGCAGTGCAAATAAACGATATGTTCTGCAGCAAAAGGAAATCATTACAATATGCAAATGAATTAGAAAATTTTTATTAATAGAAAATAAGTTAGCTTTTAGAACACTATGATAAATCTACAGTCAGGGCATATCACATCTTATTCATATGTTCAGTATTATTTTACAAGAAAAAAGATCTAATCATAATATTTAGTAACAATTTCACTGGTTCATGTAATTAGACTGATTTTTGAATAAGAGAAAACAGTGCAGTTAATAAGTCATCTTGGGAATACCGTTTCAGGTATCTGACTTGTAACAGTTAGTATGAACTATTGTTCTTAAAATTCTAACTGCAAAACCTTTTTAAATGCCAAGAAAACCCTTCCATATTTTGAACTACCATTCTTCTCTTTCCTACTCTTAATTGTCATTTAGTGGGAGCTCCTATGATTAAAAATGATTAAAAATGGTACTGGGAAGCATTCTGGCAAAACTGTTATTTGTTTTCTCTCCAGTGAATATCCCTGCAGAAACTAGAGACTAACATCTTATTTTCTCTAGGCACATATTCAAGCTGACATTTGGGGCTTTTAAAGCCTACAATTTCCAGGACCCCCTTATTTTCTAGGATGTTTTAAGTAATAAGGTAATAATTTTCTATAAAGACTGATTTCTAGTTTTTATGTAGAAAGATATGTATTTGATGTTCTTTAAAAATGTTTGTAAGATTTCAGAGTGCAGCACTGAAAACTACCAGAAACAATGATTCAGAGCCATTACGAAAGTATAACACTTAACAGCTTTGAGACCACAGAAAGGGAGATAATGGTAAAAGTATAAGTTTTAGGAAAAAAATCAACATGTCCACATTCATCACTCACCTGAGATATTATAAATTAATGCAGAACACATAAGTGATGTGATATACTATTTCTAATCCATGCTCTCTGCTTCCAAAACACAAAAATTTAACTCAACTCATGCTTTCAAGTTGTTTTGTTTCTTTTAAACAGTGTCTGAAATTCAGACCAATCTCTGTGGGATGGCGAGTTCTTTTCCAGTAGTATTCTGCTTCTTTGTTTGTGCTTCTGGGCATAGGCAACAATGTTATACTTGTCTGCAAGACAGTGTTTGCATTAGTGTGAAAAAGAGGTTTCATCAGAGAAAACTGATAAAGCCAGGATCTACCACAAGGGGCTTCAAACAAACTGCTCTTCATTGGATTTTAAAAAATTCATAATATTATTGCAATAAATTGTTTGATTATTTAGAACTTGTTGCTTGTGCCCAGCAATAATTCATGCCTCAGCAAGTCTTTAGCTTTTGCTCTCTAGACATATGTTTGCCAGAGAGATAATAGCAGTCTTGTCATCTGCACCCTTGCAACCACAGGTTCGCTCTAAGGTTAGGGACATGCAAAGAATACTATACATGAAATTAGAATTTAAAACTTGGCAGCAGATTGATGTTTGTTTATCTATAATTCATAGAAAGGTTAGTTTATCTTACTAATTTTTCTAAAAGCCTAATATTTTCTCTATTTCTTTTAATTTTTTTTATTTATTTTTTTAAACACAAAGCAACAAATCAGGTTTTTTTAATGATTCTTTTAAAATCAAGGTCAACATAACTTGCTTTTCACATGCTTAAATTTACATAATTGGTGCTGCCATTAATTTTACTAGCAGAGAATAGTGCTGTATTATCTTGTATTCCCTCAGTGAATATAAAGGTACACAATAGACCTCTTAGAGGAAAGATAGCAGAGGGCAAAGAACTTGAGCTGGAAATATGCCTAAATACACAATGAAAAACAAAAAAATTCTTAAATTAGCAGACAATTAAAATTGGTAACTGTTTTAAAGTGACTGATGCTAAACTTCTTTTAAAATCTGCCTTTTAACAAGAAAAGGGATAGGAATACCAGTCTTGCCCACACTTAAAAAGATAACTTCTGTAGATAAACTAGTAGAGCATTAGTTTAAGCCAGTTACTAACATTCAATCAAATATATTAAGAAGAGGTACTTTCTGCTAATATAGGTGTGCTTATCTGTGCTTACCCTAACTTTTTGTTTGTTTCCTTGTTTGTTTCTGGGTTTTTTTTTTCGTTGATTGTTTTGTCATTACTTAATAGTCTATTAGAACAGTGATTTTTTACACTCTAAATCAAAAGACTAATGCTGAAAAAATTAATACATTTTATAACCTTTGTCAAGTCTTGCCAGAAGGACAAGCTGAACAGATTCTGCAGCTACTGTTTTGGAAATATGAAAATATCACTAAGGGATATTATAGATGGAAAATGGAAAGGAGTTAATTTAGACTTCATTAACAAATGTAATGTGAGCAGAAAAAGCCAGTGAGGATGATGAGAAAGAAGAGGTATAAGTGTGTGTACTGGTGTTCCATTATTCTACCTACACCTGTATGTCAGCTATGCTCTGTGAAGTGTAATTGTTTTACAAGCAGAAGTTTATGCACTTTATGCATCAGCTTTCATCAGTCTTGAGAAACAAACTGTGAAACAAGGTTGAATTGATAAGTTTTTATAATGCTGGTATATAACTGATATATAACATAACTGATGCTTAGGTTTTTTGAGGACATGCATTGATGTTAGACAGGACTAAAACAGCTGAATAGTAGCTTGCCCCATTTTTATAAAGTCTTTACAACAGTCATTTAATTTCTTCTTTGACTATATTTACATGCAATCATCTTTTGTATTCTGAGGCTGTAGGTTCTCACGACTTTTCGGTCTTCCCTTCTGAAAATCAGTTATATGCTGCTTCTCAGACTCTTTTACAACTCTCTTTTAAGCCGCCTGCTGACTTAAAATGCCATTGATACAGCATGTTCAGTTATATGCACTGAAATTCACTCTTTCCTTTACAGAATTACTTTCACTTAAGTTAAGCAAAGATGTCCACCTCCTTTCTGAATTTTTAAAAATAACTTAGGTTTCATATTGAGCTTTGAGAAGCATATCTGGATGTGCATGAGGAGGCTTCAATGCACTATGTCCATCCTAGCATGAATCTTAGATGCTGCTCAGTTTGAAGTAGTTTGGGAAATCTTGTAGCCACATCATGCCCCTCAAATTTGGCACCTCTGCAGGCTGAGGAACTTTGTAAAGCTTAGAAGTTGCTCCTTTTTAATTTTTCAGTTTTCAGGAAGTCTTTTGGATAATATAGTCTCCTAATGAGTGGGTGACATTTGTTTTCCTTTGAATCAGTATAAATCTTTGTACTTCTGGCAAGTGATAGCCATTTCACAGGGATTATCCTTTTTCATATTCTTATTGGGAATCATAATTCTTTTCTATAAATGACAATGCACTCTGAATTTATATATTTAGCAGGGTACTTTTTATTATTGTTTTTGCAGCAAACAAATGATAAAAACACTATCCTGCTAATGGCAGACATGACCCATTTAAGCATCAAAATTCCTTTATTTTTAATCAGATCTTTCTAATTAATGCATGAATTTCTGTAAGAAAAGTTTTCTTGTTGGTAGACCTTTTATTTTGAATTTATATGTTATAGTCTTTAGTTTGACATCTAAATCTCTTATATCTCTATCTTATCTAGTGTATGGAGTATATCTGACACAAGTCAAGCTCGGTTAAGAATACAATCAGGAGCTTTAATGATGAAAAATATTGCATGATTTTGCATCTTTGTCTGACAATGAAGGCAAACAACCATCTGGTGATTTCAGTTGTCAGCTTCTAGATTAAGAGTTGGTCTGTGTATCATCATGGGGTTGTAGCAACCAATGCTTTATGCAGTGAATGTCATCTCCTTGGAAAACAGTTGTTTATCTTAATTTTAAAATATCCCATTTTGATTTCAGTTTTCATTCCTGTTAAAGGCAATAATATTTGAGCTTCCCAAATAGACCTGTTTTCTTCAGTTTACTTTTCTATTCTTGTCATCACCATGTTCCAGTTTCACAGGAAACCTTTTCCACCATTTTTTTTTGTATCTCTTCAGTAAGAGGTTGACATAGTTTTCAAAAATTACTTTCAAATTATAGTTCAGCAGATTTTTATTTATATTTTGTCTCGAACTTCAGATAATTTCTTTGCACTTACTAGGCTCTGATTGCAAATGAAAATTGCTTTAGCTGCCCTGAAGCAGATGGGCATCTGTAGAATTTAAAACCCCAAGAGAACTCATCTTTGTCAGATAAAAAGTGATACACATGAGAACAAATTTTAATGTAAGAATGACTAAATCTTCCAACAAAATGCAAATGTTTACTATATCAATTTAGCTTTACTGCAACTTCTCATTTTCCAAAGATAATTTTATTTTTAGAAATTTAATATTTAACCACACTTCAATCTTTATTAGCTTATCTGAGATATTTCAGTCATGGTGAAAATGGGAAGGCTGTCAATGCATAATTAAGAAGTCTATTTCCACTGCAGCTGTACATTCTATTCACTCCACCTCTCTCTTTCTCTTTTTCACTCACCCCTTTCAGCTTTTTCTTTATCTCTCATTTACCAACTTTTTATTTTGGGAAGAAATTGTGTTTAACTAATGATGTCCAGAAAGACTGGATAGATGAATTATTTCATGTCTCCCAAGTAGTAATTTCAAATTTTTCTATTGATATAAGACTGCATCCAAAATGTAGGTTTATTTTGACCTTCATGCCATGAAGAGTACAGAATATGACATATTACTACTTTAAAGAGAATTTAAAGGAAATTATTCTATTTTCAGTGATTAAAAATGCTAACTACGCAAACAGCTGTAGAATAATTGTAGATACAGCAGAGTAGCATATACTTATACAAAAGGAAACTTTCAGGTAATAGCCAATGATAGTTCAACAGTTCAGTAAAACTGTTGATCAAATGCAGCATGGAGGTGTTGCCTAAATGGCTGTGGGAAAAAAAGACTCCAAGCCAAATTAGGTAGGAGATAAGATAAGGACACAAAGGTTTT
>JAYRBT010000082.1:107591887-107604034 GCA_036023395.1 Myiotriccus ornatus
GACAAGTAAAGCCAAGAATTTACTGTTAGTGTAACTGAAATCTGAAGAGTGTCATCATTATTAGTGCAGATTTCATTTCTACAGAAAAAGAAAAGTAACAATGCAGTTTAGATGCTTAGCTTTCTCTACTTTTCCTGGTTCTATGCCCACTCTCATTCTGCTCCCCCTAGGATCCACTTGGAATAATTTTTAAACAACTTCATCACAAAACAATTGCCCTTAAAAAACAATGGGGATACTGTATTGTGGGGCTATATGGTTGAAATAGTTCTATCAAACCAATATTTCCATAGTAAAGATAAACAATTTTGGGGGAGTAATAAACAATGTCAGAATAAATTTGACTATTTCTTTACCAGGCAGACACAAAAATATAAGATTCATATACAGCTATATCAACTTATAGCTCTAGTAAGTGATTAAGGAATGTGATGGTACATAAGCTAGAAGATGAAGGTAATTAAACTGAAATCTTTTTTGTCACTGAGTGGGACAGTCTGACAGACTGCAGGACATCAACAGGGACTTGGAGTTCAGTTGCTTTTGATTTTGTCACATTTTTTTTGCCACATCAGGATAGTACATCATTAACGAACTCTTCTGCTTCTGCCATGGTGCAGCAGCTTTTAGTGATTTGGATTTTGGTATTGGATCTCATGGATCTCATACCCTTCTCATTATCTCATAACTTTCCTGCCACTGGCTGGAAATACATGTCCTGATAGAAAGATAGGAGAGTATGGGTTTTTTGCCTATCATACCTGGCTCAGTAAAACTTTCTGGCCGAAGATTTCTGCCTAGGAGATCTTATATACGTGTTATCTGCAATGCACACTGGTCAAGGCTGGCTGCACCCAAATCGTGACCTTGCTGCTCTTGTCTTCAGACCTTGGTGCTGTCATTGTTATTGCCTCTATGGAGCCACACAACAAAGGTGAGAAAGCAGCATAACAGCAACCCACCTCTGTCACTTTCATCTGTTTTCTTCAGCTCTGACTGCAGGTATCCATTTACAGAAGCTGGCCTTATACAGATTTTTCTGCTAATACCTGGCGCAACAAATGATTGGAAAGTTTCCTTTTTATCTTAGCTGACTTTGCATGAACTCCTTAATGCTTAACTTTTCATAACCTGTATCTATATTGAATAGCTGATTCGAATGGATATAATTTCTTGTAAATTTGAGAAGTCTTTAGTAGATTACACAGAATTTACATAAATACTCACCATGCCTCTGAACTCAAGGTATCTTTAATATTATCTGTTGTTATCTGTGATTTCTCAAAAAAAATTACAATTTAAAAAAATAATACCTGAAGAACAGACCATAGAACGTTATAGCAAGAAAAACATATCTTTCAAAAACTAAATATATTTTGAATTGCAAACTTGAAGTGATGGGGAATCTTCCATACATTTTTCAAAATTTGAAAACTTTTCTTCAGTCACTCGATAATGCCGCTTCGTATTTCTCCCTTCACATATCTCAAAACAGTACTCTCAGGCTAAGTTCCTTCCCCAAGTGTACCTCCACAATGCAGAGCCTAAATATGCCTGATATGTGGATCAAAAATATGAAGGATCACTCTTCCTCAGTGCAAAAAGAATAAAAAAGTTAGAAAACGGTGCTGGAAATGACCTCCTAAAAAGTTACTATTCACCCTACTAAGTAAAAATAGGGTCAGTTTCTTTCTGGCTTGAAATATGACATTCCAAACCCCAGAAGCACATAAAGGATTTACTCCAGATTTAAGTTGTCCATTCTGCAAAGTTTAAAGAGTATTTTGTAAACATCCTTGAAGAGTGTCATGTAAGTACGTTCTTTACAGGAATTAATAGAATGACTGACATGTTAAAGTTTGATGTGGTGACGTTCTGGAGCTTCATTGATGTTGAAAGTGTCCTCACAGTCTGTGAGCAGTTCAGAGCCATGTCTTGTCTTGTAAGTATATATATATATATATAGTGTAGATTAATGGTTAATGGTTGGATTAATGGTTAATGGTTGGATTTTAAACATTACAGTCTGTTTTTCACACTACAAGATCTTTATGTATGCACTTGATACAAAGGATAAAGTCTGAAGCATTTTCTAGGTTTCATGTTTCTGGGAAGTGTTTATTTTATGTCAATATGAAAAGGCAGATCTTGTTCTGAATTTGTGTCAATACTTTTGTTTATAATTTTCTAGTAACAAAACATTCCCTCCATAGAGAAAAATGCTGAAAGAAGAGCAAAATAACAGATATTAAGAAACCTTTAAACATTGGCTTATTAAAATGAAAATTACATCAAAAAATATTTTTGAAACAGATGTTCGTACTTGGTATGCAAATTGAACATTTATGAGAAGTAGTGAAAAATATGTTACTTTTTATTCTTTGGATATGTATTGTAAGGCAGAACAATATATATGCAACAGGAGTGCATGCCAAGAAAAACACAACAGCAAGAATATTTTGTTGTCACATTCAATGGCAAAGGTGCTATACAAAGGCATCGCTGTATCTTCATTTTCTCAATATAAATCCATGCGTAAAGCCTGAAAATATAATATCGTGCATGCCCTTGTCCCATCAATAGTAACTTTTATTTCTTATCATAGTCTTCTTAAGCACTGAGCTAAAATGAAATCGACACACAGTCCTTGTTCTAAGATGTCTCTAGTGTACGTACACCAAAAATGAGAATTCATCCTTTGCTTCTACAAATATTTCACAAGGACTCCACCTTTCCAACAGCTCTCCAGCAATAATAGCTACTTCATCAAAACTTGCAAGCAACTGGGTAACATCTTTATAATTGTTATCCATACAGCTTCTTATATCAGCCTTTAAATTTTATCGTAGCTCGTATGCCACAAGTGATACTTCTGTGAATGTTTACAAGCTTCTGGAGTCTTCCTCAGGTTTGAATAAGTAAGATTTTTTTTTTAACCACTGATCCTGTTGGTTGTTGCATTGCTTCTCATTCTGTGCCCTGGAGAGCTGTTGTGTATGTTCCCTCAGTTACCACCTTAAAGTCTCTCATTTTCTCAGGAATATCCCATGATCCAGCATTCCTGGTTGCTGCACATCACCAACCTTCTCCTTTCACCCAAGTGATCCATTCAGGGTTCCAAGGGCAAACTCCAGGCAAGTCCATGCCTTACACATAAGCTGCCACCAATGTGCTAGAAATGGCACTGGCATATACTGAACCACCACAGAATCCAGAGGAGAGCCTGTGGTGTTGCCCCAAAACTGAAATACACACAATAAATTCGAAAACTTATACTTTCTGCTCCTTTCTAATATTGTTACAATACTTACCTCTTTTTCTGACTTGAGTGTGGAGGGAACTGCAAGATTCCTCAGGGACTGCTATGAGAAAT
Source organism: Myiotriccus ornatus (assembly GCA_036023395.1). Classification (NCBI taxonomy): domain Eukaryota; kingdom Metazoa; phylum Chordata; class Aves; order Passeriformes; family Tyrannidae; genus Myiotriccus; species Myiotriccus ornatus. Next base: position 107,595,261 of record JAYRBT010000082.1, read on the forward strand.
TTGGACTTTTTATTTTGAATGCTTCTAATTCTAGTGGAAAATCTAGAATAATTTAATAAGTTTTTCTTTTCCCTTGTATACTTTATGCAAGCACAGTATTCCTCTCATAAATGGAAGGAATCTAAAAAACATATACTGAAGTTTTGATTGTATTCGAATATTACATATTGAGCTCTAATATGAATATGAGACATCAATTTGATAATTTCCTTATCTGCAGCCTTTCTTAGATTTTTTCCAGTGAAATTCCAATTGACTGTGATATTCATAGAAATAAAAATATAGAGATTGAAAAGACTTATTAAATTGTACTGTCATTTCATCTTCCTGCCAGTATATGTGCATTGTATTGTAGATTTTGCAAGCTAGCTTAAAATTATTCAAACAAGAAGAATCTACTGTGGTGGAAAACAATAGACTTTACAGGCAAGTAAGCCTCTACCTAATAACTCCTTTCATTGAGTTCTCTGCAGTCTGATGCTTCTTCTCCCTTAATCACCGATGTGCATGTCAAAAAAAACCAAACAAACAAACCAACACAAAAGAAACCCCCAACTCCCCCAAAAAACCCACATACATACATATATGTATATATATATTTGTTTACGGGGCTTTTCCTACTATTTATACTTTAAATATAGTTATAGATTTCAGTTGTTGCTTAGGTAACCTGTACAATTTATTTTGTTTATCTTATCTTTGTAACCCAGACAATGCACTTTCGCAGTTTCTGTTGGTTGTGTTAGACTTAAGAACAAAACATTTTTGCAGTTCAAGCTAAATACATCTTGCTTCCTGATTATGGCATGCTGGGAGAAAATGTGTGGTCAACTACCGTAAGTCAGATAGTAAGGGATGGTTTTATAAAAAAATGTGTATTTCTGATTGTTTCTTCACTCCTTTTAGTGAAGAGGCCTCAGTGGTACAAATCCCTGATCACTGATTAAATGCATAGATCCTTAAATGAGCTTGAAAATTTTGCTGGAAATATGCATAATAAAAATTATGAGCTTTTCTCTGCTTCTGTTTGTTGCATATTTATAGCATTTAATGGACAAAGCTGTTATGATGTTTATAATTAATGGCACCTCTAAAAACTATGACATTTGATTGTACCATAGTTATATTTTTACCTCTGAACAGTCATAGACACATCAGACTAACAGTACATTTGAAAGGCTTGAAAAATAAATACTGCGAAAATCTAGATTCATTTTACTGTAGTAAGTGTGAGACCACATTAAACGAAAACAAAGATTTGTATTTTGTGTATAACCATGTGTTGGAAGCCAGCAATACCTGGTTTGCTCATTTTCTATTATGACCTGAGCAAACTTTGAAGGGAAAATTTATGCATACTTATAAAGAACCCAGCTTGTTTCCTCTGGAAATTCAGTGATTTCCCAGTAGTGGAAGTTGTGCTGCTCTTACATGAAGGTGGACAATATGAAAAAGGAATATTAATTAAATGCAGTGATCATGTTCAATGCAGAATGATGACAGAAACACCATTAGGTATTCTAAAGGAAATATGTTTTCTTTTTATAAAAACTTACTGCTCTCTACTGAGCAATAAAAATTATTTCACTGAAGACACGCATTGCAAGGCTATTATTTCTTCTTAAGCGTGAAGGGATGGGGTGATAAAATATTCCCACATTGGCCAGAAGAGCGATAACTGCAAAAGGTTAGTTAGTTATTATTAAAACAATTTAAATATCTTTTCCTAAATTTATGTAAGAAGTCTCAAGAAGAATTCTCCCTTTGGTAAAATAGTTGTTTCTTTAGCATGTTTCTTGAGGACTGCAGTGACATTAAGCTTATCTCCTATGACTCTTAGGCATGACTTAAGCTGACTTCTCTCACCACCTCCACCCTACCTCACTTGTCAGTTATACTTCACAAATGCCCATAAATCCAGTGACCTTCCAGAAGATTTTGGAGCTTATATAAAGGAGTAAAGGTATGGTACTTTTTTTTCGTAATTGAAACAAGGTACAGAAGCCCAAGCAACTGTGGTTCAAAGTTTACAGATAAGAAAGAAGCGAATAGCTAATACAGCTAAGACTGTTTAAATCTTTTGATAAAATCTATCTGTACATTTTTTTCAAATGAAAGGGAACCTGACAGGATAAGTATTATGCCACCACAATAAGGAACTGTAGGGTGATGCCAGTGTATATTTTTGGGTAGGAGGTGAATTTCAGGACAAAACAGAAGAACACACAAGGGGGCCAGATGAGCCCAAGATATGGGGTTTCTAAAGCAGAGCAGGATAAAAACATTTGTAGCATTTCCCTAGACCTCCCTATCATCTTCTGCCAATCTGCAGTAGAATGAAGATGGCCATATAAAACCCTCTGGGTGCAAGTTGCACCACACAGCTGCATCTTTAATTTAGGAACTTGAAATGAATGCAAGAGAAAGAAGGAAGGGAAACATTATGTGTCGGTATCTTGGGAAAATAAAACGAGAAAAAAATTGCAGTAAGAGGAGCAGCACACAATAGGAACTCAATTTCAGAGTGTTCTAACAATTTATTTGTTAATATTCTATTATTATTGTGGTACTGTTATTCTGAAACTTTTATTAAGATTTGAGGCTCCTGTGCCTCTATATTTCTCAAATGTCAAATACTTGCCAAGTACAGGATTAAAAGTATATATATAAAAAATATTTAAAAGTGAGACTGGCAAAAAAATGAGACTGTCTGCCAGAAACAAAACTTGAAGTAGTGGGGGGAAAAAAATAGTAAAATGTAAAAATGGAGAATAGGGAAGGCAACAAGCCTCCGAAAGTCCAATGTGTCATCTAATAAAAATAAAATGTACCAATTTCTATCTCCCTTCAAAGAGATGAGGAATCAGACTGGTGCATTTCTGATACAAAATTTCAGCATAGGTTACATTAAGTGGTTTAATTTATAGTTTGAATTTCCTGGGAGCTGCAGAAAAGCTTGTACGGAGAGGAAAGGTTTAAAAAAAATCAAAACTGGGACTTAGGAAGGGTACGTACTCAACAAGTAGACTTTCTGCTCTTGATGACCTTGCTACCTCATTGCTGCCTTTCTCAGCATGATCCATACTACAGCTCCTTCCATTAACTCTAGTTTTTAGGATTAATTATACTAAGCTATTTCTATTAATTTCCCCTCTAATTAATCCATATGCTCCTTTCTTATGAGGATGATGAACAGAATTTTAGTAAAATTCAAAGTGAAAATCTATAGTATAATCTATACAATCTATTATGCTAGATTATAATGATGTTAGGGTTGTGTTTCATCATTCTGTTCTTTTCTGTTCCTGATTGAGGTGAAGCATTTGATTTTAGGCATATGGTTGCTGGAGAAATGTAGGTGTATAATGTCTTTCTACTGGGAGAAAATCCAAGTAAAAACTGATATACAGAGATTCCTATGTGCACAATGTTTTGAGCATTTACAGTAAAGAAAAATTATTTGGCAATCTAACTTTATTTTTCAAGGACAAGAGCTGTCAAAGTCATGATGTGATCTTGGAGTCAACATTGACTTAAGTATATTATTTCTTTCAAACATAAATTGTTTGAATGCTTTAAAGCCTTTTTTTTTTTTAAACATAAGATTTGTTAACAGAGAGAAAATGAAAATGAAAGGCTATACCTACATGAAATACTAGAAGACTAAAAAGTATATAGATATACCAGATCAATTTGTGTGTCTGTAAAACCTTCTGGCATGCACTTGTAAGTATACAAGCAGGTCAGGAATGTGTCTTCCTTATGTAGTTTGCTGTTTAAACATGATATAAATAAAAATTCAAATCAAACTAATTGAGAGATCGTGCTTCTCTGGTTCTTCTACATCACAGAACTGACATTTTCCCATAAAAAGTAATTTTATGAATATGGGCTTTTTGCCTAGCAAAATACATTTTTGTGATATTTCAAGGTTCATGGGGTTTTTTTGGGTGTGTTTTTTTTTTTTTCCCCCCCAATCTGGAGAGTACTAGAAATAATAATACTAACTCTTTCTTTTTGATAACTTTAAACACTTTCCATGTTTTCATCTAAAACAGTTTTGCACAGTTCATTTATGACAGAAATTGTGAACCATGAACAAGTATCATAAGCAGAAATCAAGTTTCAAATTCCTAAACAATATCTTTACGGAAATTTCATTTAAATTAGCTCAATTTAATTAAAAATATAAAATGCCACAAGATGTTCTAAATCAAAAACATTAGAAATGAATCTAATAAACAATAAATACAATTTATAAAATCACTAATACAGTAACTATCCATGAAAAATGTAAAAAAATTTTTTTCTTCTTTTCACATTTTATTTTAGTTGTAGAGAAGGATATATTCACTTAAGAAAAAATACAGCGTTGGCTAAAGTGACATAAATAAGCAGAATGGATAGCAAAGTTTTGTAATATTGATGGCAGTAACATATACTAAGGCAATATAATTAGTGAAAGTCTGCTTCCAACTAGCAAGATATTTAAAAACAACTGAGACATTCGTATTCTAATTCAAGGATCTTTAGCATCAAAATGATTCAAAAACTCCCAGTATCACAGATAAAACAATAAATTACAGGAAGGAGATAGCAAAATAAGTTCGAGAAGCAGTTATGACTTGTAGTATCTACTGTTTTTAAAAAAACATTGTTAGGAAAGTTTTTTAAATTAGATGTTCGATAGAATTGAGAGCTTAAAAAAAAATAAAAGAAAAGATTACAGATTTTGGAGAGTGAAAATGGACCTGGATAGGGAATGTTAAACTATTTTATGAGATGAGTGCTAAAGACTTCCTGATATCTTCTGAATTCTGATAAAGACAAATCAAATTTGATGGACACCAGACATCGTAGTCCAATATTCATTGAACTACCTGAACCACTGCTATTTCTCCCTTGATTTTGGAAACAGCAAAGGTTGTTTTGAGGCTTTCATCACACAAGAATGAATGGGATTAAAAAGAACATAAATTGGTTTGTTTTTAAAGAAACTAAAGAATTTTTAGTGGTGTAACTAACATTTTCGTGTTCAAATAGGAAACATTAAAAAGTAGTGTAATGCTAATAAAGTCCACTGGACAAAGGTGACCTAAATATGAGAAGACTTGGAGTCTCTTTCTTCAGTCTGTACATAAACACTGTGGATAAAATTACATCTCAAAGAACTGGAGGGGATGGAGTCCAGATCTGATTTAAGATTATATGGATTAAGCTGTCAAATGAGGTCTACCAGTGGAAAAATATATAATTTTTAAAAGTGAATTAAACTTTTAGAGAATATGAAATTTCCTTAGAAAATTGCAGTCTCCTGTTAAGCATTATAGTCATAGGAGAAAGGAGCTACATTTTTGATGACAGAAAAGGATATATAAAGATACTGTACATTTCATGTTCAATTTAGATTATCTCTTCAAAAGATAGATGTAAAGCTAAATTTGAACTCCTGTGTCCACCATTAAGACACCGGGGAAAACAACACAAGAGAATTCAAGCTTTTTTTCCAGTCAGGCAATCTGTCATCACTGTAAGCACTGCTGTCTGCTCTGTGGTTTTCCTCTGCCAGTCCTGTGCTCAGCTGCCATCTGCCAGTCCTCTCTAATTGCTATCCAGCTTATACCACTAGTCATTCACTTTTCTTTTAGTAACTAGCAGTCAAACTTGCTGATGTTTGTGAAATTATCAGATTTGAAAACCCCTCATAAAAAGAAGCAGAGATCTATGGAATTTAGGCTTCTGAAATAATGGTGAGAGTTTTTTTGTGTCTCATAGTATGAGAAAAAGGGGTTATGAAGTTACTATAATTTCAAGGCACTTTAGCATATTAGATGCTTACAGTGTGAAGAACGGACTCGAGCTCCTGACTCTTGCTCTCTGTGTGTGTATTGTATTTGCTTCCCTGAACAGACAACTAGGCTTTCCCAATATATGAGGAAACCCTCACAGGCCAGCAGAACACACGTGGCTACTTGCCTTATCCAGCAAAAACAGTCATAGCATGAATTTTTGTTAGGAGTTGATTTGTGGGTTTAAGAGCTGCTGTGTTGCTGCAATTCCAGTTTGAGAGAACATCCCTTATGGAGCTATTGTTACTCGGCAAAAGAATGAGAAAGCCTATAGATTTGTTTCATTTATCCCAAAATCCAGATACAGATTTGGCAGCTCACCTGCCACATATTCTGAATTTCAGAATCTGTGCCTAGATTGCACAGCAGGATTATCTATTTCAGTTGTGCTTATGAGTTTGACAATTTGGGGTCAACAGAAATAATTTTCTGGTCACTTGTCTCTCTCTATCTTCATACCCAGCAATTGGACAAAAGAAAGTCTGTTTTATCTCCTGTGTAATATTTGCATTAGATTTTGAATAGTTTGTAGCAGAAAAGTACATAGTTTATATTTCTCCCACGTAAGAGGCGTACCAATACATTTGTACATGCTTGATCAGGACTGTAATAAACCCAGTTTCAGTTAGACAATCCAAGAACTCTAAAATAAGAATTTAACTTTCTGCATAACTAGCTCTTCAATTTTTATGCATGGGTGGTATAATACTATGAGCTTATATGCAATTATTTTTCTTTAAACCAGAATCAAATTAAACTTACACTTCCCAGTACAAATTGTCTTTGCTAATGTGCCTTTCAATCCATCCAACCAGAAGTTAAAGACTTAGTTGCAGATCTCAGTGACCCAGACTCTAGGGGGGAAGCTCTCTACCATCTCTATCACACTTAAGCCAACACCATAGTAATTCATGTCCCTTTCTTGCTCTCAGTGATCAGAATTAAATATTTTCCTGTCTTTTAAACACAAACTATTAACGCCTCCCTGGCTTAAATAAGAATAGGGAGTTAGATACTAAGAATTAAGCAAAATCTTTACTCGTGTAGCAAAGACAATTTTTCTCCTAACTTGATAGAGGTTTTGACAAAATTATTAAAAAAAAATAAATTCCAATTTTCTTGCAAGACAGGGTCTGGAAATATGCTGGCATTCACTGTTCCTGTACCTGGTATTCTGTGGTACCTGGAGATGAACACTCATCTAAACACTCAGAAAGCTTGACTCAATTTGACTCTTACCACATTAGGTTAACAAATGTTTTCAACTGACTTGGTGTTACAACCCCAGCTCTTTCCTCTTTCCAGAGATCACTAAGCTAAAAACTGCAGCCTTATTTTCCTATCGCTTAACTAAGAAAAGTAAATTGGTCATCAGTTCACATAACCATTACTTGGGGCACTCTTTCAGCAGCTCTTAATCTCTGCTATATTGTGAGTACATCAATTAATTATTAAATGTATAGAATAAAGGAACTGATTAACCTTTTGGAAGACCAAGAACAGTAATAAAATCCATTGATAAGATGGAACTCTGCAACTGAATTGAAGATCTATAATTCTTTATTAAAAAAATAAAAAAAATAGCAGCACCTTTAAAATGTCATTCTTCAGATGCTATGGAAAGTGAGCTGAACAACTTCTGTGAGGCAAAAAACCACACTAAAAAGTATGTCCCTACTGACTTAAAGATATCAAAAGGTAAAGAATTTGCAGTTTTCCTTGGCAGATGCTGAAGCAATTACCAACCTGCTCAATCAAATGTAGGTATCTTGTCCCAAAATTTGAATCGGTCTGGGTTTAATGTCTATCAATTAACATCTCTTAAATTTCTTTATCCCTTATTGACGTATCTGTTAATATACTAATTTAAAACATTTGAGTCTTTCTTTTACCTTGATATTGTAAACATATCAAACTTTCTGTAGCTTGTACTGTAAAGACTTTTTTAAAGCCAGTATACCATCTATCAGTGCATTTCTTCCACTAGCTTTAATCTTTCATCATGCTTCTCAGTGTATGGATGTTAGGTGACTGCCTCATTACTTCCACTAACAGTTTCAACCATTCAGTATATTTTACTGAATCTTTCTTCCTATTCACTGTCCTTTTTCTCTAAGTCTGCAGAATCCTATTTTGTGTTGCCCACTTTTCTACTCATTCTGAAGGATATCCCATAATCTTCTCTATCAAATGGCTTGTCCTTCTGTAAGATCTTACTCTAAGGATTGAATTTAAAAAGTATAAAGCAGCTAACAAGAATTAAGTAAATATTTCTTATTGGATTAGAAGATTAACAGCTTTAAATAAGATCGAAAGCTTTGGAAATATCTATAGCCCCTCATTGTCTGAGAGATGAACTCAGTTTGCTTAGAGCTATCTGTAAAAGATTACTTAGAAAGACCCTTTGAAATATTTGTCAGGGCAGAATTTACAGATAAACAAATACGAATTATTTTGGTCTTCTGATCTTATATGCTTTAAAAACTGTAATTATAAATTTATTTCTTGTCTTTTTCATCATGTAATTCTTTTTTTTCCATGAAAGATACTGCCAAAGAAACAGCAACAGACCAAGTTATTAAACAAAACACTTGCTGTCTGGTAAAAACTTGCTATTACCTGGAACAATAGAACACTGAAGCATTTAAATACGCTCTGGATTAGTTCCTTCATGCTCCTACTAAACTGTTCGGAATGACCAATCTTTTAAAATTGTGGGTACTATGGTAACTGGATATTTCAAGGTGCCATGGAGACAGACTACTCTTCTCCTGAGATGCCAGGCTATTTGAGTCTGCTGTGAAAAAGCATAGAAGAGGCTTTTTGTTATCTTCTAAGTTCAACTACTTATCAAGTGTGACTCATGCAAGGGTTGTGTGATACTGGTGTTTTTAATACACTATTTTAAAAACTAAAAAATCAAAA
>JAYRBT010000082.1:107604134-107641637 GCA_036023395.1 Myiotriccus ornatus
AGTTTGGGCACTTGCTCACCTCTGTCCTTGTCACCAAACAAGAAAATTTTTTTAAATTCAAAGCAGCTTGTTCTGTAATAGATTTAATTTAGATGATTGTTTTTTCTTACTTTCCCCAAATTATTGTGCCAATAAATATTTTATTTTTCCTAGGAGAATGAGATTCTGTTGATGTGATGGTAATAGTCTCAAATAAATAAACAAAGAAATGAAAAAAAACAAACAGATCTCTTCCTTTGCTTCTGATGTCTCATCTTAGGTGGTTTGTGCTGAAATTTTGCTTTTATTTTACATCAGCTATCACAACACTAATACCCAGAAGCTTCACCTAGCACATCTGTAAGATTAACACTTTTAAAACAAAATATCCATCTGAAAACTGACACTGATAGTTCTGGCACAACTTCGTCAGTGCTGCTTTGAGGAATACTCTTTTATTATTTTTATTATTACTTAGCTATAGTTGTCCTTAGCTTGAGAGTCAGTGGCATTCATAGTTTGATTGCACAAATAACCTTTACCTGCTAAATTTGTTTGCCTGAACCTCACTCCTACCAATTTCTCTACTCCTTTATCTCCAAGGAATCATTTTCTTCTCTTTCATTTTCTTCCTTCCACACATCTTTGAATGAATAACTTCTCTAACTGTTACTTTAATTTTCAAGCACATTTCTAAACAAAGTTTAACGTCATTCTCTTAATAATATTGCTTAGGTCTCATTCAAGTTTTTACTTTTTTTTTTTTTTTTTGTGATATGTTTATTTTCAGAAAGGTTTCATTTTTTGGTTTTCAGACTACTGACTTTCTCATCTTAGGCATGAGAGTCTCATGAACTTCTCTAGGTGATGCTGAAGGTAATTGGTATAATTGATGTCTTTGAAACCTAATTTTTGTGGTTGAGATCACTTCTGCTTTTCCATCTTCTCAGTACCTTTGTCAAATTTGCATCATGTCTAATCATTTCTAAATATTTCCTACATATGTTTTACCTAAGTCAAAGTTTGAACATAGGTATAAAGTCCTTCATTCTGCTCAAGCTTTCCCCTTCAATCACTAGTGCAGGGATTTTCCTGTAATAAATCATTTTGGTCTTTGAAAGTGTGATTGCAAATTCATAGAAAATCTATTTTGTTAAATTATGCAATTTATCAGGTAAAGAAGTAATTAAAATTGTACCATCTTCGGAACTCCTATTGTTTACATACCTGCCACCATCTTGAATTTATAATTGTATACACACTGCCACTACACCTGATTTAATGTAGTTTGATCCTACTACTTTTATCATTGCTTTCTGATTGTAATAAGGCATGTGAATGATGTAAATGTAATGGTAATCCCATCTAAAATATTGTCAGGCGGTGAAGCTAAAAGTAAATAATGAGTGATTGCTCAAATTTTTGAGTGAAGTTCTCTATGGTCCTACTGTTTTTCACTGGTTCTGTTTCCAATTCTTCCTACTCAGCTGATATTCCCTGCTGGTTTTGTTTCCATTCTTTCAATGTGATTCTACATATAACATATGCATAGAACACTGGAGGAAAAAAACCTTACCCTTTGTTATCCTTTTTTTTTCATTCTTATTAGTAAGATTATTCATACTTCTCCTGGTATCATCCTGTATTTGCACAAATCCAATGAGTCCCTGTATTTGCATGCAGAATCAGGAGGGATATTATCTCAATACATAGCATTTTTGTTCTTGGTTGGTCTTTTCAATCATAAATGATATTTTACGTTACAAGAATAATGTCTCATTTTCCACTGATCATTCAACAATATGAAGAAATGTTCTATGTTAAATATAATGTAATGTCAAAAATTTATCTCTACTTATCATTATTTTCTCTGAAAAGAACTAATATCACTTTAACTTTCCTTCCTGGACAACAACAAGATTTTTTACACACTTTTGGTAAACCATAGTGCTTCCCTCTGCTGTTCCTTCTTTTCTTCCCCTCCTTTTCCCTTGTTACATTTTCCTCCTCCCATACTCCCATCTCCCATTCCTATCACTGCTAGTACACACGAAAAATACTTTTCCAGTATATGATATCGCAAGTGTATATAGTCAAGATACTTCATCTTCTGAAACATGCACTGAAATATTTGCACTGCTGCATGTTCCAAAAGAAAACCATAGAAAACATTATGTCTGAGGTGGGTGAGTCACAGCACTCTTGGCTTATAGCACATCTCCTCTCTGAAGCACTTAATTTGGAGAAAAAAGTAAACCTAGGTATTTATTAATATAGAAAATGTGTGGTTTATTCCTGAAGAGTGTTCTTGGGCAATGTACATCTTGGCCTGATCTGGAGTTAATGTATCCTTGTTCATGAATATAATAAGGCTGTTGTTGATCTTAGCCTTCCAGTTTTCTTCCAAAATTAAGATTGCTTTTTTCTTCTCTTCTATGGCTCCTTGGTATGACTTTAAAGACTCTTTCATTACTTTTTTTTTGCTGCTTCAAGTCCTTTGCAAGTCCTTTTTTATCTTCCATTTACTTCATGTCGTATGGCAAGTATAGTGTTGTTGCTCTTCCCCAGGAATCATTAGCACTTTTCTGGTATTCTGGAACCTTCTGGTTTTAGGTTAACTTATTTAATTAGCAATAGAAAAAACTTGTGAAATAAACATTTTCCAGATGTTGAGTTAAACTAAGCTTGTTCTGCGCTCTGACTTGGTAACTGTTTCCATCTCTCTGCAGGAGAATATGTTCAATTTATTGTTGGCAAGGTGCTACAACGATTAATGTAATGAGAGAGCTGTAGTCAATTTACATTTCCTGCAGAAGGAAGAGGACAAAAGAAGAAGGGCAATGTCTGTATGAGCTTTTAACTTAGTATTTGTAAGCATAAAATTATTATTCCTTTAAAATTGTTTACTTTATGCTTTTTTTTTTTGTCTTTCTGACCAACTAAAGTTCAAGTGTTGGTTTGTAAGTCTTTGGGGGATCAAGCTTTTTTTACCACCGAGATTTTTTGGTGCTTATGAAAAAAATCCAACCATAAATAATTTCGCAAAAGCAGCACAATAAAATGAAAAAAGAAAAGACTCAAAAAGGTTTGAAAATTTTCTTGCTCAGTACACGAAGCCACTTACTCAAAAAGGCATTGTCAATATATATGTTCTCTAGGTTTCTAGAAAGCAACATTAAACTCAAGAACAACTAACTTTTCTTCTGGGTTGATCATCAGATAAACAAATCTGCAAGTTAAAGAATGGCAACAGTAGGACATAAAAAGAAAACATCTTGTGAAAAACAAGAATTTTTACCTTCTTCCTGGAGTTTTTTGTCTTTTATAAGGACAGAAAATGACATCAAACACAGCAGGAGACTATTCAGAAATCAATTTTAGCTACTTTATCTGAGAGCTGGTGACCTTGATACAGCTAAAAAATGTGGAGAAACTCAAAAGCTGGAAAAAAATCCACACTAACTCCAAGTCTTTTGTTCTTTTTCATATTTTATTAGTGTTACTAGGTGACTAAAACAGCTATAATATTTGTAACATAAAAGATACTGTATTTCAATAATTCATTGTTCATATTATTAATATGATACAGTCTTCATTTGGTTTAATCAACAGAAAACAAATCCTTTAATAATTTTGTGACAGACAAACCTTTGGTAGTTTTCACTGAGAGGTGCCTGTTCTTTTCCTATAACCTACATGAACTAATAATCATCACAAAATAAGTAAGTTACTGATAAACTCATCAGCATTTTAATTTTTGAGAGAGAGGTATCAAGAATGTGGGTCTTTTTAGTGGCTCTAATATCACAGTGCATCGAGCATTATGACCTCTAACTGTAAATAAAAGGGAAGGTAAACATTTTATGTGTGGTACAACAGAAAAATAGAATCTCTCGCTTAGACTAAAACTACTCTGGAAGTAGGGGAGAGGGAAGATAGTGACCTTAGTTATCTGAGTTGTTATCAGAGATGGACATATCTAGAAAATGATCTTGAAACAATCCTTGAAGATTACTTCTCTCTCTTGAAAATAAAGAAAAAGGATATTAGATGACTAATTAGAGAATATGATAGATTATTAGACTCCTTTCTCCCCTTAAGATTTACTCTACCTGGATCTCTCCTGAAAGAGAAAGGGAAGAGGGTAGTTTCTTTCTAAAACAAAGCTGGAGCCAGCTGTGCTCTTCCTTTATGTGGAATAACCAGGATGGAGAAGTTGTTGAGCAAATGAAATTTTACTACTCATGCTGAGGCAGATGGAGAAGGAAGGGGAAGTTGAGCAGAGAATGGGAAAGACAGCAGCTTCTCTCAGTTAATCCTATTAATCCAGTCCAGTTTGTTACCAGAGGAAAAAGAGTGGTGGCAATAACAGGAAGAGAAATCCCTTTCCAGCATATCTCAATAGGCATATCAGTTAAAGCTACATAGTCTCAAAATGATTCTTCAGCTCAAATCTCCTATGCCATGGATAAGTCTCCTCACCGTTAAACTATGCAGAAGGCCATGAATACCATCATGTTTGGTGTTTCTCTGTCTATATTAGTGTGCCAACAGCACTCGAATTAGATTTCTGCCTCCTGGGGAGAGCCTCCTGTGGAGCATGCCAGCCCAACCAGAGACCTAATCTCGGAAACTAACTAAACAAATGATTCAGGAAGTGAATGATTATTGCTTCAGATTTAGGCAAGGTCCCTAATAGCTAAACTTTAAATTCTTAAGTGTATATTTTATATATATAAACATACACAGAAAGATCATTGCGTTCTGCTGAGGTGCATGAATCAGAACTCTTATGGAGAAAATAAGACAAAGCTGGTTTTATTAAGGAAGGTGTGTGTTTGATAGCCTTAAAAAAGCCCAAACTTACTCCTCCATGACCATTTCTCATATCAAATAGCTTTATATTAATATAACTTTATAACCTATTTCAAAAATAAACCTTAAGTTTAGTGTCAGTGACCAAGACTAATGTAGGAATTTTGTTGTTTTAACTTTTTTTTACTGCTTCTACAGAAAGGTTTTGCTGTTTTTCAGATTTTCTTATTGTCCTTCTGGAACATATTCTGTTCCAGAAGTTTGAATTCCAGGTAGGACTAATATGCTTTTTCTTTTGAGGAGAATGGTCACTCCTAGCCAAAACTAAATAAGTTCAGAATTCCACTGCCTTAGAAGCTAGAGGTTGTCATGGGAAAGTCTGGCTCTGTCTGAAAGTGATTTATTTTAGTTAGCAGCAATGCTACCTTGCTGCAATGATCTGGTGCTTGTGTTATGAATATTTCTTTTTGCTTTCCACCACTATTTTTTTAAATTTTACTGATGGATCAGGCATCAAGGAAGGCTGTTTGAAAATTCCAACAGTTTTTACAGTAGAAAGTCTCATAAAAATTCCGGGTTTTGGCAAAAGTATTTGCTACGAGTGAAGATGCACATTATGCTCTGTACAATGCAATATCACATATAGTAAATGGCATAAAAGCCCCAGAGAGTAAGGCTGAATCCTTTTCTCACTTTAAAGCCTAAAAAAAAATAATTTTTAATGGGCAAATTAGAGGACAGAAAGTGTTGCAGGGTGAGGAAGAGGAAATGCTCACTGTTCACCCTTGCATGTTCTAGTTCTGAGTGATTGCCCAGTTTTAGAAGTTCAGCTTCCTATTTTGCTGACTCTCCATGTGTTGCTTGAGAGTTCTTGAATATAGCATTGACATTGCTTGCACTCTGTTTACACTGCTAGTACTTTATATTTACATTCATCTATTGCCGTACAAGCTGTGATAAATATTTGGAATAGCAATGAATAACATTACGTTGTGATGATTTGGACAATCAATATCTGTATTGGAATGGCCTGGAGTGAACAGATTCGTCTCCGTGTGTAATTGTTCATATGAACAGGAAGGAAATATTTTTGTTTTTGGCTCTGCTACTAAGAGAAATACAGTAATTGGTTTCCAAAAAAAATTTTTTTTTTTGTATATGGCACCAAAATTTCAGTTGAGAATTATTAAAAAAAAAAAAAGGTGGTTATTTTCCTTTTTAATTGTAATGAACACAGGCATTTTTTCCTCTGAATTGAAGGAGTAAAGAGATTTGGGGTAATTTGTCCAGGCTGTGAAAGTTTGCTCTATATTGGGTTCTTTCATCTCCCTCAAAACACTGATTTTGAGAAGCCAGTTCTATGTAATATGGAATACAAAAAGAAACAGTATGTTCAAAAATCCCCTCTTTTAGAAAGGTTGCAAGGGTTTAAGATCATGTTTTAAAAGTCTTGGAAAGTAGGCAGCAGAGGACAAGAATTTAAAACAGAGGAGCTACAGGCCATGCCAGGAGGTATCAGAGAAAACAACTGAAAAAACCCCAGAGGAGTAGTAGGATGGAGAATGAGGCAGAAATCAGTGGCACAATAAGAGTGGTGAGAAAGTGAAAGTGGGTAACCAAAGAGGATGAAGAGCAGCAGGAGACAGAAAATAAATAAGAGATAAAGTAGACGAAGAAAGAGGAGAGGAAAAGGAAACCTGAGTGAGAAAAAGAAGAGAGAATAGAGATTAAGAAATAAATCAATTGCACAAGGCTGGAAGGAAAAAGATACTGAGATACTACAGTGATATAAAAGCTGTAGAAGTGATTGTATGGACTACATAAGAAATTAAGAGAAGGAAAGTAAGACAGTCTCAAGGGAAAGGAATGAAAGATCAGAAGAGAGAAAGAAGCAATCAGGACAAGAGAAATTACACTGGGTTGCAAAGGCCAAGAGAATGGACTAGGGTACAGTGGCAGTCAGTCAAGTCTGAACTATCCTATTTTTGGTCAACGATTCCCACCTGAATCTCTGTGAGTAACTGGCTTTGTGTCTGAGCTATGAAGCTGAAAAACTGAGAAGAAAGAGTAAGTTTTAACTGAATTTAATAAATAAATAAATTTCTCGACAGAAGAAAAAAACTGATCTGTATGCAAACAAGATTAAGCTGTACCTTGGAGTAAAGTACCTGAGGATTTATACCATCTCAGATACACCGTGCAACATCCTAATCACAGTTGTTTTCTCTCTGACTCAGCAAGTCCTTACACAAAGCAGAAAACATCCCCACCTCGGAGGATTCTAAATTTTTTAATCTGTGCTATATCATGGCACATATCAATTCTGTGAGCTCTTGCACTTCCCAGATTTTTTCTCAAAGATACTTAGCAAAATCAATTTGCATTTGCAAGACACCTCCAGGCACACAACCAAATATTTACCAAAACTTAGGAATCATAGCACAAAAAGCATGAGCAAATACTGACATTTACAGGAATAACATCACAGAGTACCTGAATAATGTAGGAGCATATTAATCTGTAGAAATGGTAAGAATTGTCTGTCATGGGTTTATTTATTCCAGAAGGAATCTTAGCTGAAAGATAGTGAAAGTCAGGTATGGGGGGTTTTTTATCAGTTGACTTGTGCCCATAAGAATATAATACTGGCTGTCAAAGTGTCAAGCTATTTGATTTCCTGACAAATGAAGAGAAGGAGTACAGAGATAAACAAAAAAAAAAAAACATTTATTTGCATGTATTTGTCCTGTCCTCTAGTCAAACAGAAGAAAATGCAAATGGGCTGTAGCTTAGATGTTGCTGGAGCCATGAATTATGTAAGACAAAAAAAGATAAGCATATTGGGAATCATGTTTTTAGCTGTGCAGTTCACACCTTCACTAGAACCTAACAACAGAAATAACATCCCACAATTCATCATTAACTGTTTTCTATTCCATACATCAAGACTTATGTACCAATTCCATTGTTGTGGATAATTCAGACTTTTATTATTCATTCTTCTTTATCCTACAGGAGTGTCTGGGCCAACCGATGCGGGGATTATTTTGTGATGTCCTTCATGTTGCCCTCTAACATTCTCCCATGTCTGTGTTCCCAGATATGACTTAGACAAATTGACTTTTCTGTTTGAACTCTATAGCACAAGCATAGCTGCTTGGCATTTGATTTGTAAATAGATAAGATACTGCATTTTATTTTTTGACTCAACCGTTTCATTTCTGGATAAAATTTTGGAATCACGGGGAGTTTTCTGGACAATTGTTAAGATATGGTTGACTGCAGTAGGATCCTTTTCCAAAATTAATGTAACCCACAGGTTACATTAACTGACCTGTACATCTTTACATAAAGTTTCAATAATCACTTGTTTTTATTAGACACTGGACTGAAATAAAGAATTTTGAAGGTGAAAGTCTAACAAATAATGAATATCTAAATATCTAAACAAATATCTAAATATCTAAAAATGTAAACGAATAGGATGCAATGAGTAGAAAAGAGGGCAGGTGATGTCTTGGGGAAGGTGCACTGAGTGTAGATGGAAATGTAATGTACTGTTAAGAATTAAGGGTAAAGTCCAATTTACATTAAGCTGATGAAAATGCTGACTAACATTGTCAATTCCACAAAAAACTTGGAATGATTTGTGAACATAAAGAGGGAAGTTAGCAGCAGCAGCAGTTATTCCACTCAAAACAAATTAGAAGCAATTTTATTCCAATAACCTGTACTCATTTCTAGATGAGGACTCCAACTGAAATAACTATTTTTCACCACACGAAAAAGAAAACTACATGGGCTAGTAAATGGTCTAGTAGATGGAAACTCACTAGATATTCCAGAAGGAAATAAGAATAGGATTTCTATGACTATCATAATGTAGAGGCAATAAGAAGAAAAGTACTGGTTATGCAAATCAGTTGTCTAGAAAAAACACATGCAAAATATAGATATGTTAAAATTATTTAAAATTATAATAATAAAAACTAAATTAAAGTAAATTAAAAATTCACAAAGTACAAAGGCTTGTAAAGATCTGCATGGGCATAAGCTCGCATGGTAAGTAATACGAAAAATATCTGCAGATAAAATAAAAATTGAAAAAATGAATAGATATTTCTGGGAATGCAGATTAACTGGAAAGGAGGAAAAAGTCAGAAACTGTAGAATTTTCTGGAGGAGAAAATGAAAAAAAACCATTGTAACTAAGATGATGTTAAAGTACTGCTGGTATATAAATAAATTTTAAACAATGAAAGGAACTAAAACATAAAGAGAAATTTTGGAACAAATGGCCTGCTAGGAATTGAATGTGCCAACTATGTTGAAAGAAGGCAGAAACCACACTGTGACTGAACACTTTCTACGAACACAAAAGCACTCTGCAAGAGAAAATGAGATAGTATGTAAACAGGAACTGTTGTTAAAGAGTAGAGAAAGCCTGCGTTATAAATATAATTTTAAGTCCCATTCTCCGACTTGAGTCCTGTTGGTATCAACACAGGTTTTCATACATCCTCACATGTTAAATTAAGCCTAAAATGAATACACTCCTGGAAAGCAAAAGAAAAAAAAGTAAAATTGAGGTTCAATTGTTAGGAAAATGGATGATTTGAGTCTGAGTTTTCAATGCAAAAAGTAGCTCTGCATGTAAAAAATTAGCCTCTGAAAAGTAAGCATTTCCAAAGCACAGTATATGATGGTGCAAAATCACTACACTACTGAATGAATTGGAAAAACACTGTCTTACACCCAGACTTTTATTCTGTAGCTCTTTTCTACCATGAATAGATTTAACTTACAGTAAAACCCTGAATGTACACAGATTATCCACATGAGTAATTCCTGAGTGTTTTCTGCAACTTCAGCCCCTTAAGAAAGGGAAATAAGCATAAAATGTAGTATTAAATTTTAAGTTTATGGGGGGGGGGTGTTGTTTTTTTTTTTGTTTTTTTTTTTGTTTTGTTTTTTTTTTTTTCCAGCTAATGTATTTTTTCAATGAATTTAATTCTCAGGAAAATAGTTTGATGGCCTTGAAGACTCAAGTATGTGTCTTAGTACATAAACAGTATATTGTCTGTAATTAGAACTGAGAAATTCATTCACAAATAGTTTTGAAATTGTTGAATTGGTAAAGTTTATTTGTTGGTTGCCATCATCTAAATTTACTGCAGACTATAGACATTTGAGAAAATATAGCAAAAAACTCTATTCACTGGGCATGTTCCATACTTATATATTAATCCTATTCAAAACTGTCTAGGCATGTAATAATACTATGAGGTTTTATTTATCAAAATAACTACAATGGTTAGCCTGTACCTTTTCCAAGTCTTCCTCCAGAATTCCATTTAATATGTACTACAGGGGGTTGGAATTACTGTAGTTTGACAAATTCTTGGGACATAACCTCTTTTCTGAGAAAGTTTTGTGTATCACAGTGTCTCCTTCAAAAGACTGGTTAAAGTGGCTTTCCTGACCTTCAATATGTATAGCACAGTCTTTCATTTACAATACATTTTTCAGTGTTTATGAAAGTGTGATAAAAGATAGGATTTTTTTGCATTCTAGTGAATAAGAAACCATTTTTTTCCAGTAAATTATAGTCACAGATTGAATTTAAATGCCATGCATCTATTTTTAAGAACCTGTATCTGGACCAATATCCCAGAAACCAAGCTTGCATGTTTTAATGTTAATACTTTCCAACTCATTTAAAGTGAACTTCTGTTCTTGGATGCGGCAACTGTACCTAAAGTCTGCTTTTCAGTTAACTACCCAGTAAATTAGGCATAACATTGAAAAACTGTAGACTTTGGCAATATTTAGACATGTAATAGGGTGTGTGTGCGGGGGTAGTTGGAGGGGGCACAGGGAAGTTGGGTGGTTTGGTGTAGCTTTTTCCTAAAAATTGAAATGTGAAAATCATTTTCATAGTGTCCAGTCCACCCATATTTATCTCCACAGCCCTGATGCTGCAGGAAGTCTGGAGAATTTGTGTATTCCTGTGTGCAAACACTCGTCCTACAGGAGATGTTGAACAAAATGCAGGACCAGCTACTGTCATACGCTGAAACAGAGCCCAAAACTGAAAATACATGAAAATCTGACAGAATTTGGACAATACTCTCAGCCATGTGGTGTGATTCATGGAGTTGTTCTGTGTAGGACCAGGATCTGGACTTTGATGATCCTTGTGGAGTCCTTTCAACTCAGGATATTCTATGATTCTATGATTGACTCTATGATCTGGTCCTGTGTGCCTTCAGTGTGTCACTGACTCCAGATAATTGCTAATGTGTGTGTGTATATCTGTCTGTCTTTTATCAAACAGACAGGCTTTGTTTCCCTTCCTTTCTGGTTGAATTTGTTTATTGTAAAGAGGGATAAGAAGCTGAACTGAAGTTTGAACTGAAGTTTGAACTGAATGCCATTGGAAAGCTACAAGCTGTTGACAAGAAATTCTGTAGAATGGCATTGCTGTCTTACATTCTTGTTTTGATTTTTCTATTATCTGTGGGATATTCTGGAGGTTTCATTTCAGTCAGGCTCTGAAATATTGATGTCCATTTCCATTCTCTTTAAGAACTGTGTTCCTCCAGCTGAGTTGACAAATTATTGTAACACTTCTTAAACCAAAGCAAAGGCCATTTATAATCCAAGTGCAGGTGGAATAAGATGATTGCATGAGTTGCTGCTTCCTTTTGCATTCCTACATATGTACAATCAATTAAAGTTCAGATCAGCTAAGCTGTTTTTTTTCCCTTAGGCTTAGCTTCTTCTTAGCTTTTTTTTCTTTTTTTTTTTTTTTTTTCTTTTTTTAAATAAAGTATCATACAATGCCCTTAGGGAATGCCCTTAGGACATCAGTTCTAGATCTGAAGTTGCAAGCAACTGCAGACAGAATTGGTACAACTCAGCAATTCAGAAGAATGCCATAAGAGGATCAATTGTACCTACAGTGTGTCCACCAACACAAAAGAGAAGAAAGAGTTATTTAAGGCTCTAGTAAAGTTTGGAGTCTCTTACATTTTAAATTCTGAGGTAGTTCTCACAAACCAGAGCCTTAGGTGTTTAACCTGTACCACTTCCTGTACCATGGCTTAGCTTTCATAATCAATCAACCTGGGATAAAAGCTGCTCTCATTCCTACAGGTATGAAATGACTTTTATTTTCAAAAAGTGGTATTTTTATTCATTTCAGATTTAAAAAAAAAAATAAATTCCAACTATTGTCTCCAAATGCTTTTAAGGAGCTAAATATATCAAAATTAAGTGGAAAATATTCTGCTGTTGCAGAATTGTGGGGTGACTTTTACAAGTCAGATATTTACTCTTTCTGTTTTGTTCTTCTAGTGAAGGTCAAACACTTCAAACGAAGGAGTTCAAATAGCTGAGACTGAGTGAGTAACAAACTGTGCATAATTAGAATGCTCTGTTTTGAACAGCTCCTATATTTTTGACACAAGTGAATATTTATGCTATAAAACCGTATTTTGTGTTGTGCAGCTCTACTGCTTGTCATACAGGTTTTCAGTATTTCACTTTACAGAATATATTTGCATTCAGAATTCATTATGCACACATCACAAACACTACACAATGGCTGAGTTTAAACAAGTCTGTTTCTGTACTTTTGAATCAGATACAACTGGCAGACTAAAGTATAATGAAAGCAGCAAACCTCAATGATAACTGAGCAGCACATTCTGAAACCTACAGACACTTCCAATTACAGGGCTTCCAAACAGTTCTTTAACTTATATAGCTCTTTTAGGGAGCCCATGTTTTCGCAAGTTTCAATAAACAAAGCCTTGCAAAAAAATGTCAATCAGAAAGTATTAACAGGGAAATTTTCCTTTCCTCCTGTTTCCTTTCCTCCTTTCTTTTTAAAACATCAAAAATTAAAGGAAATTGAATGAACTCCCAACCTTTCTGCTTTTTTGTCTATGAAAATCTGCCTGTCTTGAAAATAATTTTTGTTATAATAATAACAGGGAAAAAACCTAATCTGAGTTTTCAAAAGCAATTATTGAGTAGGTTTTATTTGAACTCCTGTATGAGAGGAGCTAATACTTAGCAGTCCCAAACCTTTTCAGAACTCCAAAGGAACAACCAAAATCACTTGACATTTTGGGGAGGGAGAAAAGAATAAAATTGTGATTTCTTACTCTAACAGATGGCACCATTCTTCTCTGCCTGGTTCTTGCACTAAGAAATTATAATATGAACACTGCTTTTGAATGAGTTGAAATCGAAGGTCAGCACTTAAATTCACCTTGAATTAATTTATCCTGTTGTGTCAAGCCACCTCATTTTCCACATTTCCCTCCTTCCTGCTCTTGTAATCAGTAGTGCTTCAAGTCACAAAGCAGAGCCACTCAAAAGAGCAGGGCTAAAAAGCAGCAACTGGCATCAAAGAAAACTAAAACCAACATTAAATTAAATAGAATTCACCAGAATCTGAAAAACAATCCTGCAGGTTCTTCAAATGTTGATCTTAAATATTTGAGGAGTTATTTGAAGAAAGCAGGTGAGCAGTCCATATGAAAAGGTTACTCGATTGTTACCACATTGAAAATCAACATGTGCTTAACTTCCTGTCTACATGTGCTTGACTACTTGTCTACATCAAGGCCTGTACAGTGGTCAGGCAAGAAAAATCGAACTACTTAGCTGATCATATATAATAAGCAGCTTCTTTTTCCTAATGGCTACTTTGGCTGCAGCACACAAGGATAAATATTAAAAGATAAGTACTTTTCAATAATAAGGGTTTTTTTTTAATGGACACCTTGCGTTCTGATTTGCAAAATTTAATCTGAAAAGAAATGGGATATTTGTTTGATGTTTTTTCTTCTTCAGTAAGAGACTTTATGAAGTCGGCATGGGAGCTATGAAACCAGTTACCGAGCTATGTGTGCCTGACAGTCTCAGTTTGTAATCTTCCCCAGAAACCCATAAAGATAAATAATTAAATAAAAAGATGAAGCTGATGAGTTTCTTTAACGAGGCAGATACTGTTATGCTGCCACACCTGAATGTCCTGTACATGGCACAGCTCACTGTGGTAGGGAAAACACACAAGAACAAGACAACAGAAACAACAACTGGAAACCATAGAAGAGAAAATTCATTTGGCTCAGCTCTTCTGGGAAACTCTCTGACCTCATTGAAAATGACATAGTTAGTCCAGCCTTTAAAATATCACACTCTCCTGTGAAGTCCAAATTGAGATTTTTGTTTCATTTTGGCTAGCAGTCTGTTTTGAGAACTAGACCCTCAGAGGAGAAGTTTTTGTTCACTGTGGTAGCAGACATCAAACATACATGGATGGCTCAGAAGTACCATTTCATGGTCACTTCGCTGGGAAAATAATAAATAAATAAAAAAAACCCCTAATTTACATAAATAAACATCCCAGACAACACTACTTTTCCCAGTCTCTACTACTCCCAGAGAATCACACCCAAGTCAATAAAACCTACAGATTACTAATGGAAATGGGCAATTAAAGTACTTTTCTTTCCTTTTAGAATTTAGTGCACTGAGCAAATGGATAGCATAAAGAAATTTGGCAGCTGCCTTCTGCCTCTCTTCCTCTTTGAGAGAAAGGGCAGGAAAGCTTTTAATGGAGAACAATGGCAAAGGAACATTCTTCCTACACCAATGTAGAACGTGCACTTAGTGAAATTATTAAATTTGAAAATATTCTTAAGAAATGTTATTGTTACACTGGTTTTTGCAAAAAAATAACATAAATTAAAAAGAGCATATATATTTCAGTCATTTTGAATTATGAAAAATAAAACATTTCTAGCTACTTAAATGAGGGGATTTATATAATTTAATTGTGAATGACAGTTAAAAGCATCCATAACTGGGTTTTCATCCTGTAAATTACATTTACCTACCTGTCTTGGCAAACATGATATAAATAGTGCATTTTTACTTTATTTGCGTACTGACTTGCTATGAAACTAGTGACTGTGATTCACAAATAAGTCTTGTGTCTGTGGAGGGGAGTTATGCATAATGCGCTGTGTGCAACATTTTAATTGTAATGGTCATTAACATTGAAGACTGTGGAATAACCCCAGTATCTTTCTTTATGTACCAATAGACGTACATATATCAGAACACTTACTGAAGTTATTTTCAAGGTCTGTCTGAAGTGGCTTTCCTGATGAATTTTAATAATAGCTGGAAAACAGCCAGTTTATTCCAGTGATTTCTGTTGTAAAACAGTGACAAGCAAGAAAAATTGGAAACATATTCAAATTTCATTCTAATACCCCATATGTAGAGAGTCACTGTTACTCGAATTTGAGATTGACTTTTCAGAGAAATTACTTTTTTTGATAATGTGGAATAGTGTTTTTTTACTGAATCCTGAGAAGCTCTGTTAAGATGCAAGATACACAGAGAGACAGGAAGTGATCCAGCTGGGAGATCTGAAAGAGCCTTACCTTTGTGTACTGATGAGGCCGTGACTTTCGGTATACGATTCAAAATGGCACTCTCCCACATATTGATTATAAAATTGGTTATATTTGAAGAAACTGAAAAAATGTGCATTTGGTTTTGTGGTTTGTTTGTTGTTTGTTTGTTTGTTTATTTTCCTACAGTTGCTGAACCAAAAGCTTTGCTGTTTTGGTTTTACTTATCTGAATATTCAATAATTTTTTTTTTTCTATGGTGAAAGTGATAGCAGTTACTTACATTTCTCTGAACTTGCCTGGAGATTAAAACCAGTTTATTTTTAGTAGACTACATATTTGATAGAAACCACTCTGGTATGGGAAATTCCACTCAGATGGAATTCTGTGCCTTGGAGCAGCAGAGGCAAAGGACTGGATTGCTTGAGCTTCCCCCACCCCTTACTCACAGCCTAGCTTGAGAAGCAACGAGTCTTGTGTTCAGACTTGAACAGAATTTACTGTGTATCTTGTTCCTGCAGGAGGAAAACAACTTCTAAAGCTTCCAAAAGCTTTCCTTGGGTCAGTGTTAGGATTTATTTCATAGCTGACAGAAAGCCTGTATTGTTCTCATGAGAAAGACAGTGTGTGCGTTTTGTTCCATAGATTTCAAAAGCCTTCTTTTTAAAAAGTCAGTGTGGTTTTTTATGATTTAAAAGGAGGCACAGCAATTTATAATAACTCTTGAATGCCACCAGAAGTCCACAGCAGTGACACTTCTGCTGTGACATTGCACTTTGCCAGAAAGTTAAAATGTTTAATTGTATGGACTCTAAGAGTCGTTAGTTTACAATTTAAACACTGGAATCACTAAGGTTGTCCTTTTTTAATATTAAATATTGACAACAGGCAATAGGCTTTTATTAAATGTGGTTAGCAGTCTTAAAAATTGTTAATAATCTGTTTTCAGCACTTTCTAGAAAGTGTGGTATGATTTTTTATTATTCTTAGGCAATATGAGGCAGTTTTGGCTACAACTATGCTGAAATGCTCATTCTGACAGGCACACAGAGGTACTGTTACTGTATTTTCAATATACTTTTGTAAACAAGACACCTTGGCTAAAGGGGTTCATGAAATTCCCAGGCCAAACAAAAAGATCTACTGAGCAGAGGTCAGACCTTCTTAATGGATTAAATATCCATACCACTTCAGCAGGCTCCTCTCTGTTTCTGTCCCATTTATGCGTATGCTGAAATCAACCTTTCAAAGTATCAGATTCAATTTTTGTGTTTATGAATGCATAATCTGAGCCAGTTCACTTTATTTTTGGTTTTATAAATTAATTCACTTTATAAAATTTTGAATCAAAGAAGTAGGGTTCAGGCAGTCTATACATGAAAGAATCTGGCCATTCCCATAAGAGTGCCTGCAAAATTTCTTCCTTATTGTAGAAGATACAATATAGGCTACTGAATTGCTTATGCCATATTCAGAAAGGATGATTTTAATCAAAAGGTTGAAATTTTCCTCTCAGATCTGCAAAGCAGATCTCCACTCCAGTATTATTCTTTCCCCATATGCATGGAACTTCAAAGGACTGTGTTTGTAAAAAGAGAAGAATATCTTAATCAAGATCAGCCATGCACATCTTGAAAAAAGAGTTTGCATCCAAATGAGGACTGACTGAAAAGTGAAGTCTTCATTATTATGACCAGAATTGTGTGCAAAATTGGGAAAGTAATTTATGCCGTCAAGTTCAAGAAGGAAATTGACAAAATATTTCAGAGTACATGAAAGGGAGTTCTCTCCTCTTGGCATAGGAGAGAACCAGAAAACTCAGTAGTCAACTCAAGTACCTGTGAGCTAAACTGTGCCTGTAAGCACAGCCTTGAGCAAGGAATAGCGTGTATGATGAACCACCCTAAGAGATACATGCCTCCAGGTACAAGTCTCTGAGATCTACTTGCCTCCTTGTTGCTAGTCTACAAAGGAGGAAAGTTATACCAGTCTGCACTGTTTGGCAGACATGCTGAAGATAGTCTAAAGCTGATGAAATAAAAAATCTCTCAGTCCTCTCCTCTACGCTTCTTTCCTGAGTGCAAATATGTCCCTTTTTTATGTTTCCTCCAGGAAGAAAACCAGACTGCATCTGCCTTTCATAGGCATCTATCACGGAGAATCGTTTAATTGGGAATGCAAACCACAGTAGACATGTGGATATTTTTAACTGCAGTGCCTCAGAAAGATCCTGTCACTGTTGCAGAAGTTATGGGAGAAATCTGACCAAATTAATTCAGGTGTGTTCCAGATTAGTCACGGAGGCAGAGTCACTGAGGCCATCTAACCATCTATGGCGGGAGCAGCATATGGGCACAGCCTGCTGTCTTCCCTCAGAGACTGTTTAAGGAAGCAGGCCAGGAATGCAACTCATGCTTCTGGAAGGGTAGAGAGGATTCGTTAAAACCGGATGGTTGGTTTCTAAACAGACAGTTTAATATATTCAAAATGAAAAAGACATGCAATTAGTGTGCAATTTGGCATCTAACAACATAGCTGTAAGCACAAAGATATATTTCTGCACTAAGGTAGTCAGGCCACAGTCAGATTAAAAAAAAAAAAAATTAAAAAAGAAATAAAATAAGCCTTGTTCTTCAAAGTATTAAAGTATTTATGTCCCTTAGCTCTGTGTTCAGTTGCATTCAGTTCAACAGGTAGTTCCGTACCAAGAGACCATCTGCTATGCAAAATGTAATCAATCTCTTTTTTAAAAAGGATAACAAAAATCTCCTATTCTATACTGGTGCTCATAACATAAACAAGGGCATCCTGTGTCCTTTCTGTTCAGCCATGAGGAAGAAGGAATTATCCCTTCCTAAAATAATTTGCCCAGTAGAGGTTGAAGGCGTGTGAGAATACCTCACTGATGTCCAGAGACTTTTGGAAGACAGAGGTCTCTCTTCAGAGCCAAGAAGCAGGGACGTGTCACCCTTGGTGCCACGGCTGTGTGTGAAGAGAGGACATACATACGGTGCAAATTTTGGTTACATAAAGCTTTTGTGACAGCCCATAGCCAACAATGAAATAGAAAGTGATATCTAAAGGTAAAAAACATAAAAGAAAAATACTCAGATGAAGCAGCTGTTCTCCCACTGCTGCCTCATCCTTATTCTGCCAATCATAAACCTTTCTTCCTGTTTTATTTCAGAAATAGATTTGTTTTACGTTAACCATATCAACTTATCTGTCTGATAACTAAAGAAGAGATTAAGCAAAAAAGCCACAAACATCTGTATGAGTTCAGAATTCAAAATACAATTTCTTTTTTTCAATCAATTTTTCACTTCACACAAGTTTAAAATTTGAAAATATAGCATGCCCACTTCGAGACTCCTTAAATGCAATGTCCATGACCTGAGCAGGCAGCATTTTTCCAGATCTTTTTTCTAAAGTTACTCTTTTATTTTATGTTTTATTTCAAATTGTTAGGGCAATAAATGACTTCGAAGTCATTTAATTGAATATCACACTCTTACAAAATATGTTTGCATATAAAATGGAGCCTTCTCTCAAGGGCAGGTTTTAACTGGTGCATCCTGGCCCCTTTGGCTGCCAACTGTCTCAGGGAAGGCCAGACTTGCAAGCCTTTGTGCTTCTGCAGTGTAAGTCCCTTCTTATTTTGTGCTCAGTTTTTCTCTTACACCCTTGTACTGAAAACAGTCAAATAAGTGTAATAACATTTACCTTATCTATAGTTTCTAGCTAAACTCTGGAGTTAACTAAGGCTAGATGTTGTGCAGTGGTGGATAGAGTTCAAATATCACATTTTTAATTTTAATCCAAGGGGATCAATATTACAGTCTCTTCTCTTTCTCTCTCTAGAAGGCATAAAACTGTAGAAGGGTGGGGAGAAGAGCAGCTGTTTCTTTCTTAATAATGGATATCCTACTTTGTACTCAAACGAGTCTGCTCTGTAGATGAAGACCAATGAAATCCATGAGAAATTTGAAATAAATAATTGTTCTAGTCTACATGCTGCATTTTATCTAATAAATATTAGTACTGCAGTCAACGAAAGCTACAAAACACATGCAAAATGGGCAAGTTTTGACTTTGGCCCCATCAAAGATAGAAGATTTTTATTGTGGTTAAAGAATCATAGAACCATTTAGATTGGAAAAGAAGTTTAAGGTCATCAAGTCCAACTGTTATTATGTATTTAAAAATTAATAAGAAGAACTTTAAAGGTTTACAAAGGGAAAGAAGTGCTCAAGGAAAAGGATTTGCTTCTGCCTTACAGTACCATAGTGACTAGTTACTAAATATTCATGGAAGATTCAGTTCTGTATTGCACTGCTAGTATTTTTGTGTGAATGAGCTGTGACTTGAGGAAGCATCAGTCTTCAAGACATCAACTTTCTTTGGCCTTTCTGTTGTGACTGTGAATCATAGTGATAATGTTTGTATTTGTGATAACAGCAGCTCAACTCTGGGACAAGTCATCAGGTCACATTATGCATCTGACAGGTTCTTTTGTACTGCTCTGTTGAGAGGTTGAAGAAGGCAAATAGTTTGTAACTCAGTTCTGAATTCATTTTCTGGGGGAAGCAAGCAGCTCCTTTTCAGTCTGGGTCCTGGGAATGATAAAAGTAACTTAAAGCGTTTATGGGCATTGTGAACCAAAACAGATGTGTCTTCTTTCTACCCCCCTCACCACATTCAGTTGTGCTGAGAACAAGTGGACTGCAGGGAAGAGTAACATAAAGTTTATCCTGTCTTTCAGCTGCTCCCTCAGAGTGGGAAGGAAATACTTGTTCTTACCACAGAAGTATAATCTGCAAGTTACCATTTTCACTGGTAATATGGGAGATTGAATTTCCCCTCCTTTTTTTTCCTCAGGGGAACTATGGATTCAACATTACATCAAGGGTGATAGGAAATATGGATGCACATTAACATACCCATCACATCCATCCATGTGTATCCATCACATATATTCCCCTTTTTGTAACTCTTTAAATGCCACTGGAGTAGAGTCAAGAGCACAGATACTTACTTCACTAGAAGCTTTTTTCTATAAATTTAATTGTACAGTCTCCCTCCCAACTCAGAGCATGTGTTCCTACTGGGGAACTGGACTACAATTTCTGTGCATATTTCAATGAAATTTGGGTCAGAAACATCTTCTCATGACCCAGTTTCTGTTGAAATAAAATCTGGATGTGTGAGCAGCAAAGGACTTGTGATCTCCTCCAATACCTCTGGACAGAGAGATCAAACTTCAGGGGCCACCATGAAGCACGAATAGTACACATTTAGAAACATATTTGATATAACTAGTAATTATATAATAAAACAGACCCTACGTAATGAGAAAGATTGTTGTTTCCATGCTAGTTTCCATGTTGAAATGCTTGATGGCTACGTTATTTATCATTAGGCTTTTCTTATCTCATACTTTCTTGGCCTACTTGAAAGAAGGGACGTAGGTTATTTTTCATCCTATTGGTGATCTCCAAGCACTCCTTAAAAGATGGCCCTCACTTGCAGTGTGTATCTAGTTCATTATTCATTCGTTTTTCATTTGAAAATTAAACATTTCATACAGAATGAAATTGCAGTTTGACATGGCACAGTGTAGTGGGTTTTATTTGGTTTATTTTGTTTGGGGTTTTTTTCCCAGTACAGCAAAATTAGAAAATAAAGTTCAAACTGAACAGATATTGGGGTTCATTCCAGGAACCAAACTGGAAAATAAAAGTCAATTATTCATTTAGCTTTTTTGGGAACTGTTTTTAAGTGGAAGGCTCAGAATTGTACTGGATGTCTACTCTATTTGGACTGCCTAATGCCTTTGGACCCAAAGCAATCCCTAACTCAAGACATTAGTCGAGGAGAAAAATAAACCCATCCTTTTCTTTTTGTTGCCTGAAGGCTACCAAGCAACAAATTCCAAGGTCATACATTTTCTTTCAGTTTTAGAACTTTTGGAAAAGATCACAGATGGTGAAGGATGACATTTTGTTCCATATATCATAAGCTGCTTGCTTCAAGTGCTAACAACTAGGTAAGTATATAGAAAATGCTACCAAAAATGAACAATTTTCAGCAAGTCCACTAAAACAGTATATAGTTTCATGTTATAACCTGTAAAAGATACAATGTGAAGGTAAAAATGGAATTGGGCTGAAATAAATACTGTGCCCCAAAAGACAACAGAAACTTGGTACCAGATAAGAAAAAAATAAATCAGGTGTGCATCTATTAAAAAAATCCAAAAAAAACCCCTCCAAAACAACAACAACAACAAAAACACAAGACAGCTACATAATCAGAGTTGCTACAAAACCATTGTTGTATAATAATTTTAATCCTTTTCTTCAAAAAGATTAAATCCTTAGTTCAGAACCCAGGATCTAGAATTCACTATGAAAAACTGACATGAAAAAAGGGAAGTGCAATTCATATTCAGGGCAGCTATAATTGTAGAAGTAGTAACAAGCACATTCTTGTTCACAGAAGCAAAGAATTTGCAGGAAAAGTTGATGGCTAGTGTCAGAAATTATTTTGTTCAGTTCCCATTTCAATGGGAAATGTTCTAATAAATATATTTAATAGGAATATACCATTGTTGAAAAAAATATCTATTTCTCTGGATTAAATCCAGGATTTTTTATTTTTCTGAATACTCTCTGTGCCATACTCCTGTTGAGAGAATGACAGAGTTATTCACTGAAGCTGTTTGATTAATAAATATATCTATTAAAGAAAATTGTAATTTGAGGAAGAGGTGAAATTTGCTGAATAAATGATTTGTTATGAATTATTCATTTATATCTAGTAAATATGTAATTTGCTCTATTTTTTAGTAAATGCTAAAACATTTGGTTTTCAAAAAACATTAGGTAATCATTCAACATATCTACTGCTGTCATTTCTCAGTTGAGGGTTACGAAGAGGTCTGTGGGCCTAATTCAGAGATCTTTCCCTTCAAAGAAGGTTTATATTTATTACGTCAAAGTAAATGAAATTAAAATCTTACTTTTTCTCTAATCAGTTTAATTAATTTAGGTAATTAAACAATGTTTTCACTTTGTTGTAAACACTCTTCCAGCTTATACAATTTATATATTTTAAAAGGCTTTTCTCATTTGTTTCTTTAATATTAAAATGTTAGCAAATAATAAGAGTCAATGTTAAAATGGAAAATGAGACAGTTGTACAGTAGTCCACTTGAAAACTTTGCTGGTTGCTTTCATCACTGTTGCAAAGGTCTATCATGATTGTATGGAAATCCCCAAATTACCAAACTTTTGTCCAATTGTTAAGAGATTCAGACAACTTAAACAAGGAATTCTATGTCTTTGAAAGCCAAACAAGCCACATAGACAACTTGAGATAGGTCTAAGAAGATTCCTCATTGAAACTTCACTGCTAAAAGCATAAGAGCTTCTGGTAAAAAGCACCTCATCTTAGGATCTTCAATTCTTACACCACAGAATGTAGAGCCAGACAAATATGCTGTATCTATAAAAATAGAAGGACCTATTTGAGAAGACACAGTAGTCTGGAAAATTTCTGCGTACAAAACTTCAGTGAAACAAAAGAAGACTTCCACAAGAGAGGCTTTGTGAAATAGGCCTATAATTTCATTTAACTTGTGTATAAAAATATGTCAACAGGAAAACTTAATTTCTCTGGTGACATTCCTTGTTCAGTTATGCATTAATTATCATTATAAATTCTTACCTTGTAGCTATTAGATCTGCTCAACACAATGCCCTGTACTTACCACATTTTTTTTTGTCCTTTCTCCACCAGTTTCATCTGTTAGGTGGTTTATCCTGGGATGTTCTTGAAGGGAAATGGGAAATCTGCCAACAGCTTGATTTCCTGGTGGAACATGGTGAAATTGAAATTACATGTTTTGCTAAGTGGCAACAGTGTTTTCACTCTAAAACAACAGAATGTAATTTGTTCATTTCTTAGAACCGTATAAGCAAACTTTTACTTTTTAACATGCACCATGTCGCTTCAATTCACTGAGAAGCAAAAGAGTGGCATGGTATTAACTGTAGAAATATGTCATATGCATTAGTCTGTTCTGAAAACAAGGTGCTCATATGACCTCTTGGCACCAGATAACTAATTAGCTTTGCCTGTTTGGGATTACTGTCTCCAGCTACAGTACTTATCTTGACTAATTACATGTTTTCTCTTTTCTATACCAGAATCAACTGTGTAAGTGGAGGGCTTTCATAATGATACTCCGTACTGTCAAGGAACAGATTGATTCCAAGAAATCTATGGGATGAATTTTTTGAAACTTGAAGCAATATAGTGACTTCAAATATAGCATATAGTAGATGTCAAACTGGGCCATCATGTGCAAAATACATCAGATACTTGACTGCAGCTATTTCTTTGCCTGATTCTCTGCTTCCCAAACTTACCTGGAGTACAGAGCCGCTTTCTGTAGCCCCTTTCAAGGCTGTGTCCCACAGAGCAATTTCCCCATACATCTCTGACTCTAGCCTACACTTTCTTCATCTCAAAAAGTCTATCAGAACTTCTTTCCTCTGCCTTTTCTTGTATAACAAATCCCATGTCATTAACACTCTCCAGTGCCTCCTAAGTTGCTTCTCTCAAAATATGGGTGAGATGGGAAGCATTTGGAAAAGGATGGTCCACTGTTGTTGCTGAGCTAGAAACCAACACTAAGGCTTCCTGTCCTTGGTGCTGCAGAGCATCAAAAAGGGATCAGAGAGGTCAGCTGCCACCAGAAATGTTCACTGTTGCCCCTCATTTCCAAAGAGAATATTCATAGTGTCACTCAACCTGCTCTCTGGGACAGAACACAGGGGCTCACTTCTTTGGTGGTATCCATTCTGTGAATTAAACACTGAAATCTTCTGATACAGGCAAAACAGACAGCAGAACTGCGATTCTTCCAGCATCCTGCTGTCATGTAAAATGGCCTGATTTTTGTACATCTAAGATCAGTTTTGTATAGTGCTAACAATTGCATCATTTCAGATTTAGATGTTGCAAGATACAGGAATAAATGGCAGTTGTAAATGCAAAACTCATTTTGAAAACATTCTTTTACTACTATGGTGGGATATGATTGTATGTTTTTATAGTCTGCCCCTCCATTAAACTGTGCATAACTTTTAACAGAATGAGACATGACCAGCCTGTCCCCCAAATTAGACCCCTTCTCTGTATTTGCTCTGTCAATTAAGTATATTTCACTTAGTTCCTGAACTCAAATATGTAATTTTTCCTGTATATTCAGTCCAATTTAAATGCATTGTGAGTGATACATGGAAAATATGACTTATCTTTGATAAGTCAAGTTGAAGAAATTCTTTATCCACCCTATTAGATTTCATGGCAACCTTCAACATTTGTTTCAGATAAACATTTTTCTACCAGAACTTGCTTTCACTTCTGACATTTTATCGAGCATTTCCCTTTCAAAACTCATGATTGGTGACCCAGAAGTTGTTCAAACATACAGTAACCAAGTCAGGAGCGGATTTACTTTCAGCAGATCTTCTGGCTTTACCCTTTAGTCTAACTGCAAAGCTGAATCTCTTCCAAGATGCTTTTAGAAATATTTCAGTGGGGTACTACTTGGAAAGTTTTACATGTTTGGCCCCCATCCCCTTTATACACAGTTGCAGATATTCTGAGTCACCAATATTCATTGTTGTGTCCTGTTAAAAGAGACTAATATTCTAATTACTTTCTGACATCCATTTTAGTACTTATGTTCATACCTTGCACAGAGATACAGATAACAAAATCTAAAGTGCAAGTCTATAACTGTTAGTAATACCTCCAACTGAAGCATATTAATACTTTGTGTGAATTCAAATGTACTTCTCTTTACAGAGTAACTCTTACATCATAAGTGAGGGGACATACAACAAATATATTAGCATTCTACACACAGAGAGTGCTCAGTATTGAAAAGGCAACTAAGTATAAGATCATGGGGATTTTTTGAGGGTGCAGAAACTAAATAAACATAATAAAAAAAACCCTGTTTCTGAGAACTGCTTAAAAAGTGAAGTACATATTTCTACTGAATATAATTATGCTACTAAGTTCCAATTTGTTTTATTGATTTTTTTTTTTTAAATTAATAAAGAAAGATTTTGAGGTCTTCAGAGTCTAAGTGACATTAATTTGAAGGAAATGTACCCCTAAGAAAGAATAATGCCCAAAAGGTTATTTATTCTCATAAAAGATATGAAGAAAACATTTGAATATTTCTACACAGGACAACTGTTGATGACTTTTTAAAAATAAATATAAACTTTGTCTGCCATGGGACTTACTGCATCAGCAATATGTAAGTCAATTATGTTTTTAAGATTATGATCTCAGTGTATTAAGAATGACGACATCAACACCTATACCATCTGTGATTTTTATATTTAGGAGAGGTGCAGAAAGAGAGATAACGGAGCATCAACAGAAATGGAAGTAGCCATGTTGCAATGACTGAAAGCTACTTGTAATTTTTGTAAAACAACCATGTTCCCACATTCATGAACTCCATTTCTCTAAAATCCACAGGCTCACATTTTACTTTCCTTTACTTATTTTGTTTTTCCTAACTGAAATCCAAAGGAGCGCAAGTTAAGTATGCAACTTAATCAGTTTTCTTTGTGGTATGAACTAATTAATGAGGATGATCACATTTTCTTAAAACATAATAAGCAAGGAATGCTTAAGTACAGAATTATTCATAGGAAGAAATGATAGCTTTTGCTGTTATTGATTTATAGCTGCCACCAGTGAAGACAAAACATATCTCTGGACAGTACTATTGCAGATAAATTTAAACTTGACTACAAAATAAAGACATTACAAAACTCATGTCTTACGTCGTACCTACATAATACCTTTCAGTGCAGCCAGGAATTTGTTGCCTACATCTAAAATAGTCCTGACTTTTTCTTTTGTTTATGAAATGATGTGAGGTCAAGAACACTGAAGAATTTTTAGTTTATTTAGGAATATTAAACTGGAGCTGAACTTTCTTTACTTTTCAAACAATATGTAGTTTAGTGTAAAGAACAGATTTTAGAGAGAAATAGGTAGTATTAATTGTGTTCATCTGTATAAATAAAATAAACTAGCTAAACTAAACCAAATTTGTTTTTACTGCCCCAGCACCAAAAAAAATGACAAAAGTTGCCCTGGTTTTAGGCAGTTGAATCCCATGCCATGTGTGTAAATGAGAGAAAAAGAGGTCAGTACAGTTGTCTTCACTTGGATCTCTAACATGATTTCAGATGTTCAGGAGCACCCAACCTGGCCTCTGGATAAGGTACTGGGTTTCAGACATGACCTAGCTAATATGGCCAGTGGAGTCTATGGCTGCTAATGAACTGCTCAGCTCAAAGGAGATACTTCTATGCGGCCAGTTGATTAATTCTTAAGGCCTCCCTAGCTTTACTAACCAAAGACTTGTCATTGGTGTGCACTTAGGCATCCAGTGCTACTTAATATGCTTTAGGGTATAAGTCTGCCTCAGTCTGGCAGACATGATGGCACATTCAACTCATTACTCTCTGGAATGACAGCTGGAGATGGGTCACAAGTACATCTAATGCATCTCAGATGGCACTCCATGTCTATGTGTAAATAATTTAATCAAGAAGAAAAATTATTGAACTGTTACTATCCAAGAAATCTAATCAGACAATAAAACCATACTGCTCACAATTCTGTGCTCATGATTTTTTTTTTTACTCATTCTTTCTATCCAACACCATATTAATATTTGGCTTGATATCTACGTCATGCTGCTATAAAACATTTTGATGCTCAACTTCCTTTGAATAATTAATCAGTCTTCCTTTGGCAACAAAATGGGAGGACAAAACCTTCTAACTATGAAGTAATGTGATAATCTTACAGCCACCTCTTATTGTTTGTTTCTGAGTCATCAGAATAGTTCTGAGACATTTTGTTTTATCTTTTGCTGAACAGCCTGAGTAAAATGTTTTAAGTACACAAAAGAAAACTATAAGCATTGGACAGCAAAGGAGAACCTGAACTTGCATTAATGAGACTTCAGTTATTGGTTAACAAATTAACCTTGAGGAAAAGCAGTAAGGGCAAGGCCAGAGAGATACCAAAGAGCTAATTGCATGCTTTCAGTGCAGAGAATCAACAAAAAAAACCAGGACTTTTTATTACATCTGGTCTGCCCATCTTTTTATAAGTTACAGCACAGAGAGAAATGCAACAATCTATAAAGGCATTAGGAACTGTCACGTAAGAATGATGTTTTTGGGAAGTGCTGTTATAGGTTCACTTAGGATGAGAAAACACAGACAATCCAAAGTCTCTGTCAAAGTTTTGGACATTTTAGGGCTGTACTTTTGCAGTTGCAATTCCATTATGACTCGAGGTACTTTCTTCTTACATTTCAAAGCTACTTTAAAACTAAATTTGCTTTAGTACACTAAAACTAGCTTAGAAATTCAGTGTCTAATCATAGGCAGTGATGTTCATATTTCTACACTCAAGCAAGTGACTCCCTTTATGAGTTCAGACCCTTGTCATAGGGTCTAACATTTAAAATGTAAAAAGCAGTATATTTGATTGACACAAATGAGTCTAGTCCATCAGCCACTTTAGGAGAATTTGCTTCTCTGACCTCATGCATCTTACCGATACAGATTCTTGGCTTTCACAGAAGCTGACTCCAGAGGGGAAATTTAAAAAAAAAAAAAAAAGATAATACAGATATTCTAAAAATGCCTGAGAGTCCCCTGTTTATATTGTAGGAAGATGTTATCAAGATACTTCCACATCCATAACTCTGTTTTAATAAGGTGTCATTGATCAACTGGAAGAATGGAAACTTAATAGAGGTAACTAAGAATTGTGAGAATCCAAGAATTTTCAAACTGAAAAATCATTTGACATGCTAAAAATTCAGATGTGCCTTCATACTTACAAGCAGAGAAGAATTGGTCAGAAATGTGAAAGTTGATGTCACCCTTGGTTACCAGTGTTAATGAGATAGTGGAGTTCAGAAGGGGGTAAAAAGCATGATAATGACTATGGATTTCAGGAGACTAGTCTGTTCAGGGATCTGCCTGGAAGAATCCCGCAGAAAACAAACCTGCAGAGAATAATAGAATCACAGATTAGAAGAGGCCTCTAAAACTATCTAATTCCAATCCCCATATCATGGCAGAGACACTTCCAGTGATAAGGAATCCACAAGTTCTCTGATACAGGGGACTGCCGCAGTGCAATACCTTGTTCTATTTGGCATTATTAGATGTCTTGAAGTTCACATGGGCCTACTTCTTAGGCCTGTCATGGTCCCTCTGGGTGGCATCCCTTTCCTCAAGCAAATCAACTGCACCACTCAGCTTGGTGTTGCCTGCAAACTTGAACCTGATCATCTTTTCTGATGGGAGGGGTTTAGTAGGTTGTGATCAACAAATCAGAGTCTAGATGGAAACTAGTCCATACTGATGTGTTCTAGGTTAGAAGGTGGGTCCAAAACTGTTAAGAATTTTCATTAATAGATTGAATGAGAGTTCAGAGTTCATCCTCAGCCAATTTGCAGATGTCACAAAAATTTGGTGAGTGGCTGACAGACCAGATGGATGTGGTACCTTTAAGGAACCCTGGCAGTCTGGAGAAGTGATCAAACTGGAATCTCATGAAGTTCAACAAACCCCATGTGTCAGTAGAGGCTAAGGGTTAACCATCTGGAAAGCAGCTCTGCTTGGTCTCCTGGCAGGCAGCAAGTTGTACATGAGGCAGCAATATACCCAAATCAACAGCATCCTGGGCCGCATAAGGAGGAGTATTCCCAGCAGGTTGAGGAAGGTGATCCTTCCACTTTTC
The DNA here is from genome assembly GCA_036023395.1 of Myiotriccus ornatus. Classification (NCBI taxonomy): domain Eukaryota; kingdom Metazoa; phylum Chordata; class Aves; order Passeriformes; family Tyrannidae; genus Myiotriccus; species Myiotriccus ornatus. The sequence continues at coordinate 107,633,246 of JAYRBT010000082.1, forward strand.
TCAGCATTGGTGAGACTTTCTGGAGCACTGCGTCCAGTTCTGGGTTCCCCAGTAAAACAGAGACACGGGCATGCTGAAGCAAGTCCAGGGAAGGGCCTCTATCCGTGTTAGACATAATCTAACATGGATAGAGGCTGAGAAAGCTGAGATTGTTCAGGCTACAGCCAAGACTCAGGGGGGATCTTCTCTTTCTTTTTCTTTTTTTTTAAGTAAACATTTTGTACTTTTTATACCTAGTTAACCATTATTGTGCAAAGGGCTGTGGGTGGGACTGTAGTCAAATCATCATTTACTTGTGGGCGCACTGTAGTGATTGTTTCTTGGTAGGAGTTGTATGTGGTTTGAACACAACATCTCTGGGCAACACAAACCACAAGACCTCCATCCAGTTTTCTCACTTGCACCTGTGGGCCTATTGAACTTTGCATTTTCTTCACTATTTTATGCTTCCAGCACCTGGCATAGTGAAAAGTGTCCCTGGCCATGGCAGGAGAGTTGGAATGAGATGATCTTTAAGGTTCTTTCTGATTCAAATCACTTCATAATTTATGGTTTAGTGGTAGAGATGGTAGTGCTGGGTTAATGATTGGACCTGATTATCTTAGAGGTCTTTTTCAATCAAAAGGATTCTATGATTCTATGATTTCTTGGTAAGAGGCTTTGAATTCATTTTCTTGTCCTAAATTTGGTGCCAAGGCTTATTTTTATTTTTAGCTCCTTTGAAAAAAGAGTTTACTTTTTCTAAAGCAATGTGGTTACAGCACAACCTAACAGTAAGGTTCCCTTGAATAGAATAAAACCAAGGAATGTGGAAAAGTATAACTAAAATATACATATTAACATGATTAAATCATTAGTGGGCAGAAGGGTGAAATAAACTCTGAATGACAACATGTTGTCGTCTTGAGATTATTTAACCATAGTGAGACATAGACTATGAAATGGGAGTCAAGTCCATAGGTGTAGAATAAATTTTGGCTTTTCAGTTCTAATTAGCCCATTTGAACTAGAGGTGCAGCAAAATATGTAATTTTTAGTTTCTGAGCTAAATATAGCTCTGTGATTTTTTAAAAGTACCATATATAGCAGCTGATGTACAAATTAAGCTATGCAATTAGACATCTGTTCTAGTATAATAGTAACACCATAAAAAATAAATGCACCTGGCATGTTTTTCAACAGGAATGAAAGAGCTCCTATGCATACAGGTCTTATTCAGACCTTCTTTACCTGCAAAGGATGAGCTACAATTCAAGAAGAATGTATGACAAGAGTGATCTGTAAATTAACTCTTGGTTTTCCTTACACAAACTGGCTACCCTCAAGTAAAGACATAGAATCATAAAAAGTAAGAAATTATTTTCCATTTACCTATCAGAGTATAATCAGTGGTAGAAAATTTTCTGAGAAAAAAAAAATGTTAGGAAGTATTTACAAAGAAGAAACCTTTATCCAGCACAAGAAGTTTCACCTCAATATGAGGAAGAATTTTACGTTGAGCTTGAAACAGAATGCCCAGGGAGGTGAAGGAGTCTCCCTCTCCAGAGATATTCAAAACCCATTTGCACAGATTCCTGCATAACCTGCTCTAGGTGACCCTGCCTTTGCAGGAGGGGTTGGACTGGGTGATATGCAGAGGTCCCTTCCAACTCTAACAATTGTGTGTTTCTGTAATATTATATGTAGCTATGCACTTCTACACTTTCAAATATGTCAGCTCAGAATGACCACTTTCTGGTCACTCTGGAATGAAAAAGGCAGTGGAAAAGAACACCTAACTTTGATTTCATAATTAATTAAAAAATCAATGACTGTTTCACACAGCTGGGTGTTAAGCTGTCCTAGAATCTAATTCCAGCCTTCTGATACATAGTTTGAGGTCTTTTTTCTTTTTTCCAAATGTCGCATAAAACTGACCGAGTAAGTTTACAGAATACCTAATAAGAAAACACTACATCATTCTTAACACAGAGCACAAGCAAACAGTTTTATTCCTGTTTGTGCAGCTTAACCTTCTGCAAAAGTAATTAGGTCTATAATTAAAAAGCTATTTGGAATGATTAAAACCCTGTTATCTAGTGGCATTTAAAGACAAATGCAAATGTCAGAAAGGATGAATTAATTAAAATTACCATTTAAAAGAAAAAAGTATATTAGTCTAAGAGCTGGAGGATGTTATTTACTGAAATGTTACAATATGAGGTGAAGTTAGATGTTCAGAGGATACAGAGAAGGTTGAAACAATTTTATATGGCATTTTGTTATGTGATCTGCTGCCATTCATGAACAGATATTGTTATGTACATGCATAGCTTTATACCTCAGTCACTATCTGTAGTTTAGGAGCTACAGGGTTGCTCACAAAAATCATGTTTTGTCTTTCCTGCCCAGGGCAGAGAGAGAATCACTGCAACAAGATGTGATCAGCTAACAGCAGATCTCCCAGGGAAAGTGCAGAGGTGCTGTGGAAGTGTCTTCCTTCCTTCCTTCCTTCGTGCCTGCCTGCCTTCCTTCCTTCCCTTCCTGCTTGCCTTCCTGCCTTCCTCCCTGCTTTCCTACCTCCCTCCCTCCAGTAGATGCTCTGCATCAGCCTCTGGGAGGAAGTTGCCTTCCTTCTCTGATAATAGAAAATGAACCTAAGCAGATATTTTTTAATCTTTGACTACTGTGAATGCCCTCTGCTCTTGTGCCAAGAGGTCTTGTGACTTTCTTTACCAGCCTTGATATAGAATTACGACAGCACTTTTTCTTCACAGAAGATTCTGCTTTCAGAGCATGAACCTCTCTTTGTGCCTTATACAATTAGCAACATAAGACTGTAATAGAGACAACATTGCTTTGCCCTCCCATCAATGACAAACCACACTCAACCAGTGGGCTTGGTCTCACATGATTGCATGCTTGAACAATTGCTGTAATTTGCTTCTGGATTTATCATTGTAACGGTGATTTTTTAGTTTATGCTCAATATATGGGTAAAATGGCTATTTTTCAAACTGCTTTTTAAAGGCAGTGATACTGATTACAAGGTAAGTTCTCTTCCCACTGCATTGTGAAAGCACTATGGCCAGCAAAGATTAATTTTCAGTGCACACTCACACATGCTAATACAGAAATCATCCGAGTTTTTATTACTCACTCAGAGACACCAACCTCTATTAATTCATATGACTTAATTTGACAAATCTCTGTTTATAAAGCTAGTGTCTTTTCAACTTCAGTATAAGGAGTTTGAGAGACACTTAAGGAATGGCTATGAGAGGAAAAAAATCCCCGTGAAATATGAAAGATCAACTAGCTACGGCACAACATATTTTTGTGTCTTCAAGAAATGTAGTAATGACTCATTGTTTCTTAAAAAGTAAGATTCATAAAAATAAGATTGCTAAGTTTTAAATTTTTTGAAAAAATTACAGATTTCAGATTTTAAAATATTATCTTTTGCACTGAAAATTTCAGGATGTTTCCTGTTCACTTTAAAGGGTACAGGAAACCTCAGGCAAAATCATTTGCATAAAAGACATTATCAATGACCCATAGTTCTACAACAAATATTTTATTATTGATTAAAATGCATATTCTCTGAAAAACATTGAAAAAGGAGAGGGAAAAAACCCACTACTGACTCACTAAATTCTAATATCAAGGGACCACTGTCCTCTTTTACTCCTCGTTTGTATTGTCAGCTTCCACTATAAGCTCGTGGAAGCTGGGGCTGAGGCCTCAAAGAACAGTGCACAAACAAAGAAGAATGACAATCATTCTGATTGTTATTAGGGCATTTAGATAATACTGTAACATAAACTGAACTATTTTAAAGTAACAAATCAGTTAACTAATTTAAGATCTCTCGCCAAAAAAAGGTCAGTGAAAGTGTGTTTCTTTATTTTTCTTTGCTATGTTATCAAACACTTTGATTAAATTATTAACTTGTTAAATCTATTACTGTTTATGTGTACCAAAGCCTTTTTATGTACAGAGCACAGCAGGGAACACAGTGTCATTAAATTTCAACCCCAGTGTGAGTTACTGCTTTATCTGAACATAAGAAAGGTTATGCTCTAGGCATAATCCTCTGCAGTGGGGTCTTGATTCATAAACTCACTGCACAGTTCACAGTAAACAGAGAAAACATCAGAGCTGGTTAGCTTAGTCTTCATGTGGGAGTAAGAGGTTAGACAGAAAGCACTTGTAAATCTCAAGGTACTTGTGCTTTTGCTCCTTCACCATGAAAAAAATGCGGTTAGAAGAGACAACAGGGAGTGATTGAAATGTGGATGGAAAATCTTTGAAAATCATTCTCCACATATGCAAGTGCTATAGAAGAATTCGTTTGTTTGGCCTAGTTACTGTATGTAGAAAGAAGTAGTTCTGTAGGTTTGGGGTTTTCTTCCCCTAATCCCACTGCAGCTCATCACTTCTCTCATTTTAGTCAAGCTGTTATTCTTACTGATTGTGCACTGCGCATTTGAGTTTATGTCTTTATGTGGGAAGGGGCTGAAATAAAGAAGTTGACACAACCTAGGGCCTGTTTTTGCCAAAGTGTGTTTTGGCTGTTCAAGCATTTATTTATTTAAATTTCCTTCACATTGCAGTTGTTGACTTATTTGATTTGAACTTTTCTATATGTCTTTTCGTATTACCAGCTTTATAGACTTCCAAATAGCAGAGTATATGTGTTCACTGTTTTTTAATATGTTAGACATAATATGCCCTCCTATGGATGTTACTTTTTGGTCACTGGTTTACTGCTGTTTGATGGGCTTCTTGGCCTCCCAAAATATATGAGCAGTTATCTCATCCCCTCAGATTTATGTTTGTTTATTTCCACTAAATATGTATACACTCATATGTTATAGGATAGTTGATTATTAAACTAATAAAACTGACAGACCACTAAGTACTAGATTTACTTTCAACTGCCACATTCAAAAGTAAATGTAAGTAAACCTATAATTCATGTTGACTTAAGGGACTAGTAAGTTTTTAAAACCTTTTTGGAGACAGAAATAAACATGATCTGTTTCTGCTTCATGATATAAATGCTTACATAATTATATATATGCTTGGTGTTATGGGAAGGTCTCATGGTATTGAATACTGGCCATTTAGAGCTATATATGTCCTATGAATTCTTCAGAGTTGAATGTTGTATTAAGGTTACTGTTCTTTAGTTCCATTTCTAGAATTAATTTGTGGAAAATGTCAATGCAATTGATCTTATTCCCACTGCCTCTTTGATCTTTTTGGAGAAAATAAGATATATGGGTGACTATGGAAGAAATTCTTTCAGTGGTGGAAAAAAGTACAGTAAATAGCTATCAGTGAAGTTCTTTAGCTGTGGTAACTCTCGCTTTAGCAGTTGCCTTTCCTTTTTTGCATCCTCCTCTGCTACATTTGCAACTCCTATCTTTATAGGGGTCCATTCTCTAAAACATCTTCTATATGGAGACAAAATCAGTCTGTAGCAGTCCTTGAAATGCATACACTCATCTTTTTTTTCTTGAAGAGCCAATAAATGAACAAGTCACTGCCTTACACTGAGGAAAGAGAAGAAACTTCTGGCAGATGGGACTTTAGATGGAATGCATCTCATCTGGCTTCTAGAGAGCCAACAATTTAAATTAGAAGCAGACCTACATAAACCTATGTCAGAAAGACACAAGGCAAGTTAATGAGAAATGTGATCTAGACCAATTTCAGGAAATATCTGTACTCAAAACTGATATTTAGAATTCTAAACTGTCTCTTTAACATGTTCTTGAGGACTATCATTACACTGTCACAGAGAACAGCATAATAATAATGTAAATGACCACTTTCAACAGATGATGCCTAAATCACCTACTTTCACCAACCACCCATATTAATCCTAAATATAGTACCACTCCAGTATGGTACGTCCTTAATGATCTGAGCAACATTCCAGATTTTCACTCAGTCAGACACTTAGTCACAAACTGATGCTGTTAACTGCAAGGCAGCAGGCTGGAGACAGAGGCTGAAGAATGATTGAAAGTAAAAAAAAAAAAAAAAGAAAAAAAAAGAAGACATAAGAATCTAAATAAATTAGACATAGGCAGGTACTATGAATCTGTCATGAAAATGGAATTGATTATCTTATGAAGAAATCTCAGTTCCATATGAGCTGCAGTTAATGTTTTAGTTCCCTAAGCGCCATCTGCACAAGTGCCTCATTCTGAATACAGGTGAGTCCAATGAGGATCCCTAAAGTAGGTGCTTAATCTACTGGGGTATTCAGGAGCATTCCCAAATCCCTTCAAATCATAGTGAGACCCGTCACTCCAGTTTAAATCAAAGCTTGATTGGAAAGGAGGAACCCTCCTACTTTCCTGTCTTCTTTTTTATTTATTGAAGTAAATAATCATTGTAGCCTAGTAAGCAAAGCCTGATGAATAGGGACCTGCATTTACTGTATGACCCAATCCCAAAACATTGACACTAACACTTTTCAGCACTCTCCACTCCTCTCATTCCTTACTGTGCCGTTAAGATGGTCAGTCAAACTGCCCTGTGCTTTAGAGAAAGGGAGAGAGCAGTTCTCAGGCAGGCTGTAGACATGGTACTCCAGCCCACCCAGGGGAAGGAGGTTTGCTGAGGGTGCAGGGGGCTTAAGTAAACTAGGCAGTGCTGCTGCAGCCAATCCAGTTGAATCTCCTCATCCTGGAGGAAACACAGAATCAGAGTAGTTGAAGTTGGAAAAGACCTCTGGAGGTCACCTGGTCCACCCACCCTGCTCAAGCAGGGACATCTAGAGCCCAGGACCATGACCAGCTGGCTTTTAAATATCTCTGTAGCATGTCTGGGTAACCTGTGACCTTGCTCTATCAACATCACAGGGATAAAAAGTTTCCTGGTGTTTAGAGGGAAGCTCATATGTTTCAGTTTGTGTCCATTTCTTCTCATCCTGTCACTGGACACCACTGAAAAGAGGCTTACTCTGCTCTCTTTGCATCCTCCCTTCACGTATTTATATGCTTAGTATTTTACATATACACACAATATATGATATACTATTTATGTACATAATTTATGCACTCATTTAATAGTAATTTCCCTCCTGAAAATTCTCTTCTCAATGCTAAACAGTCCCACATGTCTCAGCCTTTCCTCATAGGATAGCTATTCCAATACCTCATCACCTTTGCGGCCCTTCATTGGACTCTCCAGTAGGTCCATGTCTCTCTTGTAGAAAAGCCCATAACTGCACATAACACTCCAGATGTGGCCTCACCAGTGATGAGTAGATGGGAAGGATCACTTCCCTTGACCATATGTTGTATTAGTGTTAAGTATTAAGACAATGTATAGGCAACACTTTGTCTCATGCAGGCCAGTATGCAAGTACATTGGCTATGTTTGTGGCAAGAACACACTGTTGGCTAAAATTCAACTTCTCTTTTTGCCAACTGTCCTGTTGCTATAAACTTCCTTTTTGTCTCATAACCTGTTTCCAAACAGGTCCACAAGTCCAGATGTGCCAGGTTCTGTCCAGGTGCTGATGGCACCAGCAGGTTCTGCAGCCTCACCATCTTTCTGGGGGCTGGCAGCTGGTGTGTGCCAAGTCAGCTCTATTACTATGCAGCTGTGACCCTGGATTACCTTGAAAATAGCTACATTGTGAGAAGGAGCTGTCAGCAGCTCTTCTGGGACCTCCCCACCCGTGGTGGGAGCTGGTCAGGTCCTGGTCTTTTCTTCCTGCCTGACTTCTCCTTGCCGACCTGGGCCTGGGTCCTCATGGAGATCTGTGCTGTGCCTGATACGGACACAGCCGGACCTGCTCTGCCCTTCGTGCTGGGTTACCTTGGGACCGCATCCCATGTGGGTGAGAGCCACTGCCCTGTCAGCAATGCTTCCAGCTCCCTAAACCCTGAACTAGCTACCCTGCAATTCCCTCACTCTAGGTTAGCCCTTTCAGGGCCAGAGAGCTGGTCTGCCACACTTAGAGTGTCTCTAGGCTTCCTGTCTTCTCACACATGTAAAGCAAAGGGCAGGAACTGCTGGACCTACATCCCATTTAACATACTCATACTTCTGAATGTCTTCGTCACGGATTGGTCATGTTAAAACATTGGAAGAGCCTCAAGTGAATCAGATTCTTTTAGGAAATAAAGCAGTGAAATTAAAGAGTATTTTAATTATTTTCATATATGTTTGATTCCCATTTACTGGGATAATGGTTACTGGTCTTTGTGAGAATTATTATATCTTTAAAAATAGTATTTGCGGAAAATGTGCCAAAATATGCCTGAAACATTACTGAACTCAGGAGACTGCTTGTAACACTGAATGTGACTGTTGTTGTATATGAGGACGACCATGGAATAAAAACTGGGCACTCTATGATGATGGCCTAAATTCAGCTTTATTG
>JAYRBT010000082.1:107643331-107663538 GCA_036023395.1 Myiotriccus ornatus
GATAGGTTTTAGACAGAGCCTAGACATGTTCACATATTGGTTCAAGCTGTTCCTTAGCTAAAGTAAAAGACAGTTTGGATATACTAGGATTCTTATTGATCTATTAATGTCTTATTAAATCATTACTACCTTTTTATAACACCTTCTGAAGCTTCCAAGTCTGTCACTGAAAAAACTGGCAAGTCTCCCAGGTTGTGACTATCCAGTATCGGAAGTATCAGAACTGCTTTTCCAAATATGCAGGGATTATATTAGAATTTTTTAAGTTAGGTGTCTTGGGTTTGCATGGCGAGGTTTGGTAGTGGGGGTCTATAGAGGTGGCTTCTGTGAAAAGCTGCCAGAAGCTTCCCCTGTGTCTGACAGAGTCAAAGCCAGCCAGCTCCAAGTTAAACCCACCGCTGACCAAGGCAGAGCCCATCAGCAACAGGGGGAGCACGTCAGGGCTTAACAAAGTTAAGAATGGAAAAAAACCTCCACACAATCCTGCACAAAACCAAATTGCAGACAGAGAAAGGAGTCAGGATATATAAAAGCATCAGCCGTACAAACACCAAAGTCAATGAAGGAGGGGGATGAGGTGCTCCAGGTGCCAGAGCAGAGAGTCCCCTGTAGCTCGTGGTGGGGGAGCAGATATTCACCTGCAGCCCATGGGTGCTAGATGGAACCATATGCCAGACAGATCAGGTGGATGCCTGAAGGAAGCTGGGACCTCATGGGAAACCCATGATGGAGCAGGGTCCTGACAGGACCCTTGGTCTTGTGGAGAGAGGAGCCCAGATTTGCTGACAGGACTTGTGACCTTGCAGGGGATCCACACTAGAGCAGAGTGTTCCTGAAGTACTTCACCCTGTGTAAGGGACTCACACTGGAGCTGTCCATGAAGAACTACAACCCATGTGTAGGACTCACACTGGAGAAGTTCACAGAGAACTGTCTCCTGTGGGAGGGACTCCATGCTGGAATAGGGGAAGAGTGTGAGGAGTCCTACCCCTGAGGAGGAAATAGCAGCAAAGACAACATGTGCTAAACTAACTGCAGGCTACACTCCCTGTTTAATTTGTCGAGGTGTCTCTGCAGGGCCTCTCTGCCTTTGAGAAAGTCAACAACTCATCCCAGTTTTGTACTATCAGCACGTTTGCGGACAATAAAAAAAACTGGGAGGAGCTGTTGACTCCCTGGAAGGCAGGGAGGTCCTGCAGAGAGACCTGCACAAATTAGAGGCCACATGGAGTTCAACAGGGGAAAGTGTCGGATTCTGTATCTGGGATGGGGCAACCCAGAGGGTGTTTGGTCACTTGGACAGGCTCCCCAGGGCAGTGGGCATAGCAGCAAGCCTGACAGAGTTCAAGAAGTGTTTGAATTATACTCTTAGGCACATGGTGTGACTCTTGGGGATGATCTTGTGCAGAGCTGAGTTGAATTCAAGGATCCTTGTGGATCTCTTCCAACTTGGCATATTCTGTAATTCCGCAGAAGGAGGTAGAGAAAATCAGGAGCAAAGTTGAGCACAGGAAGAAGGGAAGGGTAAGATGTCTGAAGACTTGGTTTTATTTCTCATTATCCTGCTCTGCTTTGATTAGTAATAAACTAATTTCCCCAAGTCAGGTGTCCTTTGCCTGTGGCATTAATTAGTGAGTGATTTCTCCCTGTCCTTACCTTGACCCACAAGCCTTTTGTTAAATTCTCTCTCCCCTTTCCCCTGAGGAAGGGAGTGATAGAGCAGCTTTGGTGGGCACCTGGTGTCCAGACAGAGTCAACCTACCACAGAAGAGCACTTTCCCATTTCTAGGCTACGTAAGCATGTAGCCAGTCTAGGCTACATAAATATCTTCAGATCTTGACTGGAAGTATATATGAGAATTGCAGCTCTAGATCTTCAAAGATATCCAAGTTTTTTCAAAGAGAAGCAGCATCTGTGGCAGTGAAGGGCCCCACTGCAGCATTAAAAGCAGAAAGCTATCCCAGGAGAAGTTAATTCATACAATGTTATCGGAGATTCTGGAGTATGGATAGGTGAAGAGATCAGTTACATAGCTTTGGTGCAAGAAAATAACACTCCTAATTTATCAATATAAAACATAATGGAGCAGACATCATGAGCACCATTTTAGTAAAAAAAACCAGCCAACCAAACAAAAAAAAAATCCAAACAAAACCCCACCAAACTTCTGCTAAAAAATGCCAACAAAAAAGATTTAGCTTTTTATATCTTATAAGAGCTGTGTTTAGAGTATACTGTTTGTATTTTGGTTCAATTTTCTATAAAAAAAATCAATTTCACATTAGGGATCATTTAAATTAAACACATTTTTCAATGACTACTAGCTCTTTTTCCAAAAGTCACAGTCAAAATCAAACACTGAGGGCAAAAGGTCCATGCCTACAAAATAATGGATTTTTTCCATGTATATTTCCAATAACATTTAACAGAAATCTACATCCATATTATTTGTTTAGAGACTGACAAAAATAATGTTGTTCATACTTCGGTAACCAAAATTATTTCTTCTAAAGATCAAAAAAATTCTGCATTTATTTCTTTTGCTCATAACACAGTTTTATTCTTAATTGTATGATAAAAAGAAAATTAAAATGTAAGGTATATATGTGCTGCTGCCAGAAGATTTCTGAATCTGGTGAAATGAATTGCTTATGCTAACAGTCAGTTAAAAGGAACATAAATCTAAATTTACAGTGGCTGACACCTGAGTCTTGGTGAGGGATTCAATTTATATACACTCTATATGTACTTCATTACTGTAAAGTCTCTTTATAAAAAACCTCACCAAATAAAAGGCAATCATTTCTCTCTGACTTAGTAAATAGCCACATCTAATACTTCATTTCAAAAGCACTGGCTATGCCCATGGAAGTGACTATTTTTAGTACAGTCATTGGCTCATGCGAAAAATCCATACTTCTTTGTGATAACACTTCTTGCAGTCAAGCCATGTGATATGACAAGATGTGTGTCATCTTGCCTCAGGTGGCCTATTAAGTTTGAAGCTGAAGGCCAAGTGACACAGCCATCTGTGCATTGGTACTGTTTCTGTTTGATACTTTCCCCCATGCCTCTAGTCTAAGAACTTGGTTACCAAGTTTCCCTGAACAATACATATATGTATAATAAAAATAAAACTGATAGTGATGTATTAGATTTATCACAGCAATTCTCAGAGGTTGAATAGGCTTGATGTCTATACACAAACTTGCCATTTTGTTAAACTATGTATAGCTTTAAGGCCTTTAGGCCTTAAATAAAAACTGCAACATTCAATGCATAGATAACACAAACTGTAACATCTAAAAAGTGGTTTTCATTATATGCCCAATAACATCACGATTACAAATATCACTGTGATACTGCACACACTGCAGGACTTGTGTACCTATATAAGTACAGTTTTGGGGTTTTGATAACCTAACAGAGAAAAAGAGGTTAGATGGATGAGACAGAAGAAATTACCTTTATTTACCCTTTTCTAACCTATAATTACCCATCCTTATTCCCAAAATAAGTCACAAGCCTGGAGTGAACCAAAGACAGGTAAGAATAAACACCTCAGGAACAAGCATAAACCTCCAATGACTGAATCCCACTTGTCATTTGCTCCTGATGAGAATATATTAGCCGTGCCTGCAAGACAATGTGTACCATTACTCCAGGCAAGAATGGAAACATGCCACAAGCATCATTCATCCACCCATCCCAGTGAACCTTCTATTTTGATGACTAAAATAGTCAAGTAAGTGTTGGGGTTTTGTTTTTTTTCCACAGGGATTCAATTTTCTTTTGGAGAATTAGGGAACTGAATGTGAATCTTCCACACTCTCATAGAGTATATTGACCACAGGGCTACTGTAAAAAGAACCAGTTCTTGCTGTAGCAGTTCTGAAAGACGAGACCGCCTCTTGGTTTTTCACAAGTACGAGTTGACAAGTAAAACTTCCCGACATCCAGACATTTGGGAAATGCCAAAACTTTTTTTTTTTTTGGTTTGTGAACATTGAACAGCGTTATTCTTTGAGGTAAAACTAAAATCCTGTTCAACACAGCAAGATCTCGTTTATGTGCCTTCTGAGCCTAAGAACTATCTATAGGCTTGCTTAGTCATTGGGAAGAGGAAAACATACTTTACTTGGCCAGCTTTCTAAGTTATTCTTAGGGTAAGTGAGAGGACTTGATTTTAAGACATCCAGGCTTAAATCAATACAATAAGCACAGCACAGCATTTTGGTTTTTTGGCCCTAATGATTCAGGGAAAGCTGCAAAATCTGGTGCAGTTCTTCCTTAACAATCTTTTGAGTGATCGCACTTTTACTTTACACCTTGACTGTTTAGTCCCTAGTTCATCAAAACACATTTATCAGGTCTTTTTATCAAATTTGTGCATCTTACTATGAGAAAATACATTTCTTTTCAATAACAGATGTCTCTTTATGTTACAGCTTTATTTTTATACTCTTTTCAGTCTTCTGTTGATCTTTGTTCATAGAATGTTTTATCTAGAAAATTTTGAGTTAGACAGAAAAAATAGCTTCCAACAGTGCATGGTGTAATGCTTATTTTAAAAATTATAGTAATCTCTGTAGCCTGTTTTGATGCTGTGGGTTTCAGTCTTCAACACTAACAAAACCAACAGCCAACCAACCAAAAACAGCCCTTAGAAGAGAGAGCCTCTCTCATGTATGCTTCCCTGACATATTTATCTCTTTTTTTTCCTGGTGGAAATAGCACCTGATCTCAAGTCAAATTTAATGACTAAATGAAGCTGTAAAAACTTAGCCAAAGGGACTATTTTTCCTCCAAAAATGTCGTAAGTGAAAGACTGTAGCTTCAAATCTGACTTCCCATTCACACCACCCGTCTCGTTCTACTAACATAAAATCCTCTGGCTAACAGAAACGTGATGGAACTTTTCTGTGTGTGCTTTGGGAAAAAAAGACTAATAAAGACAGATAGAAAGAGCTAATATCATCAATGGTTTATTCAGGACACCAAGGAATAGTTTCTGAAGCCCTTGCTGTTTTCTTTCTTGCAGAGAAGTGTAGTCAGGTACAAAAAGTTACCTGCTACACTTCCTTCCTTGGCTGCAGATCTCCTCAGGCATCAAAGAAATTGTACTGAAAAGAGCAAGTCTGAAGCTTTGTTGGTTGCCACTGGACAGCACCATACCGCAAATGACAGTCCCAATGTTTCCTTTCTCTGCTTTGACCACATAACCTCAAAGAAACAATCTGAAAACGAACTGATTTTTTTTTTTTTAAGAGATATACCTTAAGAAATAGTCTGTGAAAGGAAACAGAAAGCCCCTCAAAAGTCATGATGACTAAATGAACAAACCAGAAGCGAGGAGAATTTGTAATGAACATCTATTTAGCTCATTTGGCCACTTCTCTAGAGTAGGAAGACAGGAAAGACCTTTTCCCCACAGACCATCACCAACACTCAGAGAGAACAGAGAAGAAGCCCCAGAGACCTTCAGCAATTGCAGAAGAAGAACAGTTCAGGGAAGGAAGAAAATGAGGGCATGACGATGTCATAGAAGGCTAACAAAAGTACAAGGTGAAGGTTGCAGGAAGGGAATAGATTCATGTAGACATAGATAATTTGATTTGGGTATGGCATATATCCATCTTAGAGCCAAAGTGAGATAAATCCTGGAATATCTGCTATTCTCCTAATCGTTCAGTATGTATTGTAATTGCAGTTTATATACTTGTTTTTTGTTTTTTACTTTGTTCATACCACTCCTGTCATAGTCAAGCCATATTCTCAATTCCCACTGCTCTATAGGTAGGACTTCATGGCTACGTCTGCAGATGCTGAATGAAGTCTCCCTTTCACAGAATCACAGAGGCTGGAAGAGACCCCCAAGATCATCAAGTCCGGACTTTGATGGATCAAAGTGCCATGTCCAGTCGTTTCTTGAATACCTCCAGGGATGGTGATTCCACCATCTCCCTGAGCAGCCCATTCCAATACTTGACCACCCTTTCAGTGAAAAAATTCTACTAGATATCCAACATGAACCCCCCTGGTGCAGCTTTCAGGTAGTTGTAGAGAGTTAAAACGTCTCCCCTGAGCTTTCTTTTCTCGAAGCTAAACAACTCCAGCTCCCTCAACTGCTTCTCATAGGACTTACCCTCTAGACCTTTCACCATCTCCATTGCCCTTCTCTGGACATACTCCAGCACCTCAGTGTCTTTCTTGTAGTGAGGGGCCCAAACTTATCACAGGATTTGAGGTGTGGTCTCACCAGCTCTGAGTACAGAGAGACAATCACTGCACTGGTCCTGTGGCCACACTATTTCTGATACAGGCCAGGATGCCACTGGCCTTCTTGGCCACCTGGGCACACTGCTGGCTCATGTTCAGCTGTCTGTTGACCGTCACCCCCAGGTCCTTTACTGTTGGGCTGCTTTCCAGCCACTCTTCCCCAGTCCTATAGGGCTGTGTGGGGTCGTTGTGACCCAAGTGCAGGACCCAGCACTTTGCCTTTTTGAACCTCCTACTGTTGGCCTTGACCGATCAATCCAGATTGCTTTGCCTCTTTCCCAATACTCCTTCTTTTCAACACTCTTTTCTTCCTCCCTGTTTTTTATTAGTCTCTAGTGGCTATATAGATTTAAAAATCTGGCTTTCTGACTTTCCATACAATTGACTTTTCAGAAAATATAGTATGAGCATTGATATTATTTTTCTTCTAATATACATTCTTCTTTTTGGGAAAATAAAAAATGGTCTGAACTTTAAAGCCTCAGAAAAAGAGTAGAAAATAGAATTGCAGTTCTAATGCATCTCAATTTGTGTTACAATAATTTTCCCTTTCTAAATTAATAAGAAGAATGGAATAGGGGGAAATGGGACACATTAACAGGTGTGGTTTTGGAGATTAGAATGGTCTTTGAAGCTTCATAGTGTGATAACAAAAAATATCCCTAACAACTTACATATAGCACATCTGTATCTTGATTCACTAAGGAACATTACATTACAAACTTTTACTTTATCAGATCTTAATTGTGGTAACAAAACAATATTATTTGTGTACCTTGTTATTCTGCTGTTGCTCTTTGCCTCCTGTGCTACTTACAACTCAAGCAGTAAAGCTAAAAATGATGTATTTGGAAAATTGAATCTCTGAGTCATTCCAAGGTACTAAAGCAAATTAAATGAAAATTGGAAGAGCTAGAATTTTTTTCACATGAGTGAATAGTTTCTTGCAGAATAAATACAAGGCTGTTTGAGTGGAAAAAACCCTGATTGCCAAAAGACAGCAGAAAAGCTGTTCTATTTTACATATAAATGAAACAGAGTAAATAAAAAAAATGTGTTTAAGTCACAGAAACAGATTGAAGTCTGATTTAAAAAATACAAACAAAGATAACCGACAAAAACCTCAAAAGCAACTTTTGATCTAATTAACCTCTTTCCTCTTCTGTTTGTTACAGTGAAAGATTCTGTAAAAAGACCGTTTACTATGCATCCAATTCAACCCTCTGAAATAAGTTGAAAGATTCCCTATTTTACTTGTTTTTGTCAAAAGCTGAGGCTTTTATTGTTTGGCTAAGGCCTTATTCAAACTTCTCTAAAGAGTCAGAATCTGCTTTATCTTACTGGTCTTTAGATTACATCTTTTAAACTACTGAGGTGATCTAAAAGAGAAAGCGGAAAAAATTCATTTCTAAATGTCATATTTTTTTAATCTGTGATATGTATTTCACTCCTACCAAAATGCCTTTTTTTTTTTCCTAGACATTGATTGAGACCTTATCTTTACACTGTTTTATAAGCTTTCATGCTTTGAGCCCCCAACATCATTAAACACTTGTAGCAAATCAGTTACAAGATGCTGCCATTTTCCTGGAACCAGTGCATTTGTCTGAGAGCCTCTTTGTGATGGTTATACTTTTCTTTTGATCCATAACAGTAATGTTAGGAACATTCAAGTATGTGATTGTATTTGTGCAGAGCTGCACTGTGAGACTGACACAGAGCTATGGGCTTTTCTTTCACAGTCTTTGCTCTTCTGTGTTGAGGATGATGTCCCACTGAGTTTCTGTGATTATCATCGTGTTATCAATATGCTGTAATTCTGCAGTGATTTGAAAAGCTAGTAAATGATTTAGAAAGAAGAAGGAGGCAGTCATTATCTCCCAGGCAGAGCAGTTCTTCTGAAATAATTTTTTTCCAAATTTCCACCATACCATACCACAAATTTTTACATTATATTTTGTTGATTTACGTTAATATCAACTCATATCACCCAAAATACAGTCTTACGTGACAAGACATGGGGTAGCAGAATTAAACTTGCCAGAGTTTCGAGTTATTTTTCTTTTACTTCTAATTCACTACCCCAAAACAAAGGCTGGTCAAAAACAGCTTGCCATAGTCTGGATCCAATGTTCATTTAAACTTTTTGCAAAAAATTGCAAAGTGTCGTTTGCCAACTCTCACAAACTTCTTCACTGGAATTTATTCTCCTCTCTTATTATAAGATATTTACCTTTCATTAAAAAGTACAAATGGAAGATTTAATCTCCCAGTTTTAAAGCTGTACTGCAAAAATCATTTGCTCATTCTGCCTCTTAGACCTGTCTGCCAGAATTTGCATTTTGATTCAACTGTCAGTGAAATGAATCCAGAGTCTCAGCATCTCCAAATAGGATTTCCTATTGCTAATAGGGTTCCTACCGTTTGTAGAGCCAATTTTTTATTTCATCTGCCCCTTGCTTTGAAAGGATCTTTGGTTTCTATCAGCCAATGATTTGAAAGTGATTTTGCTACAAATATTTTATTTATGTCTTTTTAACTGCTATTAAGATGACAGAGTTCAAACTGTAATCAACCTTTGAATACATTTTACTCCACCCTCACAGAGGGTCCAAGATGCTTGGTATCTCCCATATTCTGACTGAGGTGTTTTTTGTAGAAAGAAGCTACAGATTTGTCTACACTTCTCAAGTAGAAGCCAGTATTTTTTCTCTTTTCTGTAATATCTTGTATGCTTCCCTGATATGTCTGAAGATACCACTTCTTCCACAGATAACTTCAATTAAAATTATCTAAAAGATGTTAGCAAAGGTAAACTGAGGAGTTTTGATCTAAACTGGTGCATTTTTATAAAATGGTAGTGATGGGAAAAAGTTTATGAGAAAACAGAAGTTAAAGTGTTTTTTGAAGCATACCGAATGAGAACAAGCTGAAAGTCTTTCCACAAGTGTAAGTTCTCAGACCTCCTCGGATCAGACATCTGAAATTTCTTTTGCAGCCTAATCTTTCACAACCTCTTCCTGCACTATGGAAGGCCTAGATTAGATATTAGGAAAAATTCCTTCACTGAAAGGGTGGTCAGGCATTAGAAAAGACTGCTCAGGGAAGTGATGGAATAATCATGCATGGACATATTCAAAAAAACATGTGGATGTGGCACTTGGGGATGTGGTTTAGTGCTGAATACAGTGGTGCAAGTTTAATGGTGGGACTCCATGATCTTAAAGGTCTATTCCAATCATAATATTTTTATGACTCTATGTTTTGAGGAGGGATAGAATAGAATTATGCAGTTTATTTACCTCTATCAGAATATTCTAATAAATACTTTTACCATCAATAGCCCCTCTCCATGAAGATCATATTTCCACATATACTTAAACCCAAAAATTAGTTAGTAATGGTGGCAGCAAAATCATTAGTGCCTGAATGCTCTTCATCCAGTCAGAACATTATCTTTATTTTCCCCACAGATCTGATTTTTCAACACACTTAAAATATTAGGCAATCACTAAAAATAAGCCAAAAAAAGCCCCCAAAGCCTTCTCTCTCCCCTACCCCACCAAGTCTGGATGCTTCAGTGAGTTATTTTATTATTATGTTTAAAATAGAAAGCCAGCCATTTTCATCCTGATGAATTATCTTGCTGCTGCTGCTCAAGTCATGTAATCTTCAAAGCACTTTGCCTGCAAGATCAAAATGACTAATTCTCACTCCTCTAAAGTTATAAGGCCTGCAACTTGTTGGGTTTTGAATCAGAAAAAAATAAGTGTCTGCCAAAGTGTTTTGACCGTCTGTAGCAATGGATAGAAAGGAGTTTGGGTGAGGAGATAAATATAGGTTCTTAGGCTTAGGTTGAGCACTTGGATCACAAAGCTTGAAGAAATCTAATTTTTCAGTTCACCTCTTCCCCATTATTCAAAGGTCTCTGAGCTCTGCAATCTCTTCTGTTCATACTCTAATGAAACCACGCTAAACTAAAAGATGCAAAGGTCAGACCCCAAAACAGGAGTTACAGAAAAGGTTTATGAAAGACCTTAAAAACACTTTGTGTTCTCAGGCATTGGCTTAGGCTGCACTTCTGTCCAGTAATTTTAGTCTGTATTCTGCAGTGGCATATTAGGTATTCTTACAGAGGTGAGATTGAAAATACTATACTGAAATTCATCATGTACATTTGTGTGCTTCTGAAGCCTAACCACTGGAAACACATAAATTAGGTTTCTTCTCTGTGTTTCTCAAGGATTAATGTAGAAATACATTAGGCAGTAAAGTGATATTGAGAAAACTCAGGGATGGTTATGTTAATCAGAAGATGCCACAAGTTTAGACATCAGTATCGCCCCCTTCATAGCTGTTTTTTTCCAAATTTACAGCCTATGATATCAAGACCCAACCTGCTTTAAAACAGTCCCACAATCAGCGGGAAAAGCCAGAGGGAAAGAAGGCCTCTACAAGGTTGGAGTATAAGTTCCTAATGGGATATTACTGCAGCCTCACTTCACTAAGTAACTCTTCATAGCCTACAGCTGTTTCTATAAATTTTCTGATTAGATTTTTTAGTGTATCATAAGGCCAGATTGTTCTCCAATGAAATCAGTGAAAATATTGCTACTGATTCCACTGGAGATATGTCAAGCTCATACACAGTTCGTCCCCCAAACCCTAGTGAAGTTTAATTAAAGGGCAAGTTAGTAGCAAGGAAACTTGAGTGGACAAGCAGATTTGACGAGCTCACAAATGGAGATCAAATGGGTTTGCAACTATAACACAATGATTTCTACAAGTAAATTATAATACACTTCCTACATTCATTTCTGGGGCAGATGAAGGCAACTTCTTGCCTTCCTGCAAAGTGAACTTTGCAATCAATGGTCTTTTTTGTTGTAAGAGTAAAAATTATTCATGGTAATACCTCAATTTAATATTAATTCCTACTGATTTGCTTAGTTTTGGTGAGACTTTATGTTGTCGTTCGGTCGGAGAGGGAGGACGACACGGTGATCAGGGATACCAGCCCCCTTTATTACAACAGTGCCTCTACTTGTATACACTTCTGGGTAACACACATGTACATGCACTATTGGTCTGGCATAACCATAACAACTCATGATTGGACACACAGCCACAGGTCCGAATGCCATAGGTAGACATGCTAGCAGGAAGTCCACCCTGTGACACAGTCCTTACTCTCCGTGATTAACCCTCTGCCAGGTGCAAAGTTCCTTCTTCAATATCCTAGCTTACAGAGAGCCCAGGGCCAGCTGGGCTCCTCCACAACTTTAAATTCTTTCAGTGTTTAAAGAGTAAAGTTGTTAGTGACTTTTAATGACGTTTACAGGGCTTAATAAAGTGCTTGGCTTTCTTTTTTAAAAAAGTTTCTTTTTGCATTTCTATATTGCACTTCAGTGCATCAATGATAAGCAGCCTTCTTAGCAATTCAACTTGATACATATCAGCCTGTGAAATCAAACAAGTAGTCATGATGTTGGAAGTAGTTGAAAACTCGTTCTGTGAAGGAGATATTTTTGATACAGGTTTAATGAAATGCCTTCATTGAACTGGAATTTGCAAGGAATGTGCAAATGGCTTGAGCAGCCTTCGTCTTCGCACTATTGCACTTGCTAAGCTTGTAGGTTACTTGCTTGTTAGCATGTGTGTGTGTGTGTGTGTGTAGCATTAAGTGTACAGGGGTAATTTAGCGGGCGAAGAATTTAAAAATGTGTTTATCAACTGGGCTGGCAGAGCTGCTCCATTAGCACATCTGGTAGAGCTACTGCTTTGAGATGTGATGATGAGATGGATGAGCTCCAAAGTAACCCCACTTCCCACAGGCTGCAGGAGCCAGCAGGACTGCCTGCCAAGCCCACAAGGTTCATTAAGCTCAGTAGAACCCTGAAGGAAAAAACAATTTTTAAAACAGCTTTCAAAGGCTCCCTGGGTTTAAAAGTTCTGGATTCTTTTCCATTGCACCATGCAGAGAAGTCTTTGCTTCTAAAGCACAATTTACTTTCCCTGAATAAAGAGAGAGAGAAAAATATCATTTTGGTCTCTTTGACGCACATGAGCTTTTGCTGGAAGTAATTTACCCTACTTATCAGGGTTACCTAATCCTTGATGGGAGACTTATAGGTGACTTAATGTTAGTCGCTTTGTTGAAAAAAATCTCTTGCCTTCTGTAGTTCCAGAAAGGCTTATTATCCACACCTTAAAATGCTAGGCTGGCTTTCCAGTATACTTTCTCACCACCATGTTTTTGGAGGTACTGAGAGCTCAAGATTTTGTTGTTGTTGCTGCTGTTGTGGTGGGGGCAGGAAAGAGGTTATCAGCCTGCTGCCAGGAGAACTAGGAAAAAGAAATAACCTCTGTTCAAATTTGCTAAATGTGTTGTCAAAGGTATGTATATCTTTTCTACTTTCTTACTGGATTACTGATATTGACTACTAAACTCTTTCCATTTTACCCTGCAGTAAGGTAAGGTAAATAGACTTTTCCCAGACTAAGCAGAAGCACGGATGTGAACTTATTATGCTCGGTACCCTCTTGGTTTTACTTCAAGGGATGATGAAACTCTATAAATTGCCCAGCTTCTTCACAGCAAAGAATAACATCATTGAACATCTCAGTTAATGAAAGATTAAAATCTTATTAATAGTTCTAGAACTCTCAATGCTACAGTGACAGTCTGTGCTTTAGGAATTGTTCAGGCATATCAGACAGATGATGGCTGAAATTTTTGAAATATAGAGGTACTGTTAAAACTCAGTCACTGAAATTCCAGCTGACTTATGCCTGTAAATTCAGTATTTTAACACTGATGTTGATGTATGACACCACTTGCTGTACAGTAGCTAAAATCTTCAGAGGTGTTAGAAAGTCTCCTTTTTCTCATATGACAGGAAATTTTTTCTTACCTATGCCTCTTGATGCCACTTCAGTCTTCAGTTGTCTCCTACTGATATTGCCAGCCCAAATCAGTTGATAAAACCTTAACTCATCTAACATTACCTGTATCTTGGGATTTAAACATAACTTTGTGGAAGTAGAGGAATACCTGCTGATGCCGTTTGAAAAATTTCAGATTGTGACTCAACCAAAAAAAAAAAAACCTTTACCACCCCTCACCAATTTATTTTTCAAAAATTATCTTTTGTGATATCTTTTAAAAGATGAGTTTATTTTTTTCTTAGTATTTGATTTGGCTAAATAGGGAAAAATTGATTCTAAAATTCTATTGATTTTAAGACTAAATTTTCCTTTAACACATTGCACGTTCATAAAAGTTACAGGACATAAGTTTTTTATGAATTTCAGTGAAGAGGTATGTCTGACCAATGAAACACAATCTCATGTCTTATTTGACTCTCTTTTTCTTTTGGTATAAGAAATATGCAAGAAAACCTCTATATCAAATTGAGATGACCTGTGACACAACTGTCATCTTAAATTATAAAACCTGATAATCTAAGGGGTTAAAAAAACCTCCAAAACTTCTGTATGGCAATATTGAAACTTGTCATGTGACAGAGATCCTTGTGTTTATTGACCTCAAGAGCAGCAAAAGGAGTTGTTGACCAGAATTACCAGATACAGAGTACAGAAAATTGCACATTTCTAACTTTCTGTCCCTTACTGAAACTGCAAGTTTCTGTTAACAAATATGAATAAAGAGCTTGGTGCTCCTAAAGTTCATTTGGTTTTAAGAGAAAGAAAGAAAAAACAAAAAGAGAAACAGAATAATCTACTTCCAGGCAAGTCAAACTGTATTAAACCCCTTGATTTATAAAGAAAAAAGTTAAGGACATATGTTAAAGAACAAGTCACTCATGAAAAATGTGACTCACAAGAGTTTGCAGGACTACTGGAGGATACTGAAATGTTGTAATGATGACACTGGCACAAGAAACTGTATAGCACAGGACACGGTTATTCAAAGCTGTGTGTGAATCACGAGATACCCATTAGTGTCACTGAGAATTTTGCCGTGAAAGTCCCATGCATTTTTAAAAGTTAATACAACACTTACAAGCAAAATTTAGCACAGGTACAGGGAACCTGTGTTAAATCTCTGTACCTTCACTGTCCTTATTATGCTTTTGTTAGTAGGAGTTAAGGCTGATGGATTTGTCTGAACTTTGGATAGTTTAAAATAGCATGTATGGATTGAATGACAGAACAAGTATGTGCTAACAGAGATATTGTTTCATCATGGGGAGCTTCTGCTTAAATATCAAATTTTAAAAGTGTTCCTCCTTTATGAAAGAGTTTGACAGCTGTCAGGTCAGACACTGAGAATGTGAGGAGTGAAATCAAAGCCATCTTCCTGCTCTTTTTTTTCCACAGATTCTGCCTGATTAAACAATTCTACCCAGATATGCAGGTAGTACATATAAGAATCTCTTCTTGTAGCACATTTTGTCAGTCAAACTAAGTGAAAAAAAAATAATTGGACTTTTAGAATTCTCAGTTTTGTGCTACAAACAAAATCTCACTCCTTAGCTCAGCGTGATGTGGGGACAATGTCATCTTCACTAAGTGGATACAGCACAAGTCTTCACCAAGCTCCCTGAAAGCTGATGCTTATGTTTGTGAGATGTAAACCCACTGAAATCATCTGGGCTTTTTAAGGATTACACG
Organism: Myiotriccus ornatus; assembly: GCA_036023395.1. NCBI lineage: Eukaryota > Metazoa > Chordata > Aves > Passeriformes > Tyrannidae > Myiotriccus > Myiotriccus ornatus. The sequence continues at coordinate 107,658,249 of JAYRBT010000082.1, forward strand.
ATTTACTGACATGCTGCAACTTGCAAGATTAGAGTCAGTTTATTGGTAAAAACTACTGGATGAAATACGTTCCTCTTTATTGACAGGAAAGGAAGTGTTTAAACAAACTAGAAGAGCTAGCAGATATGTGGTTCACAGGGCTTGAATTAATTAAGTTGCCCTTCCTTAAAAGAAGAAAAAGAGGGAGAAGGCAACAGGCATGAGAGAGGGGTTTATCTCCCAGATTTGGAACATGGGAATGATCCAAAAAGAAAAAAGGTATCAGCAAGGGCCTGTCATTAAAAAGACAAAACCAATGTTAACTCACCTGTAAAGGCCAAGGAAGGTAAAAGACTGAACATTAAAAGTCCTGATAGAAGAGTTATTGAAATTTCTAAGGTAGGATTCCTTGGGACCGCCACCAACATGCTCTATCCCTGGAACTGTGTGGGACTTTTTAAGCAATCTGGTCTAGTGGAAGATGTCTCTTCCATGGCAGTGGGGTTTGAACCAGATGGTCTTTAAAGGTCCCTTTCAACTCAAGCCATTCTGTGATTACACGCCTGTGAGAGGACAGTGGTGACAAGCTGTTCCCTGTGTGCCAAGATAAAGCCAGGCATATGAAAGTACTTCTACTAATGGAACTGTAGAGGAAATTTTGCTATTTATGGCCCACTGCGAAGTAGCTCAGATGAGAACTAATGACGAACAGATTGATATTTGACACTTCTTCCAATATTAATGATATTGGAAGAAGAATTCTGTCAGATGTCTTTGCTGTTGAGTAGAAGGTTGGAGAGATTCAAATCTGATTGACTCTACTTAAATATTCAATAAAAAAAAAAAATTTATTTTCCACCTGCAGTAGGGGGTACAAACCAAAAAAAAAAAAAGGAAGCTGTTCATGTTTTGTTTACCAAGAATATTTTATTCTGAAGAGCATGGTGGTTTTAATAATTTTAATAATTTTAATTTAACTCCAGAAGAAAGGGGAAATATAAAAAAATTGAAACAAATCTGAAAGAAATTAATACTGTGTATTGAGGAAATAAAAAAATGTAGTTAGAAACTGAATGCAATGGTGACTGTAAGCAAAAAAAAATTGCTGCTATAGTAAGTAGAAAGTTTATTGTTGGACAGAAAATTTGTTTAGGTTTTAAAGTTTTAAAATCAGTTTTAAAATCTTGAAAGATTAAGGATACCAAACAAGGAGTCCCTATAATTATTGGGATCCTGGGCTACCTCTCACAGGATGTTGGAAAGATGCAGACTTGAAAAAAAACAGATGATCCTCAATTTAGTGAGCAAAAGAGACCATCAGTCTTCTGTCTTAAGGATTAAGGCAGACAAGCTACTGTCTTATACTGTGGATGCAACCAGTATCATAAAGGAACCAAAACAACCAGGAAAGTGGGACTTGGAGGGTGAACCCATATGACACCACATGAAGTTCCTATGCTCGTTCATAATGTTCGTATGTTCGTTCGTGGCCATTCTAAGAAGATAAGTGGCTCTCTGGCATTTGGAGGGGCAGGGGAAAATAAGGGTGGCAAGAAGATCCATCAAGAATCCAACTAAACAATGCCAGAAAACTGCACAGTATGAAGAAAGGATTGATATCAGCATGATTAGCACAGAGGAATTTTTCATGGGACCAGTGGAAAGCACTGCAGCAGAAGATGAAGGGGCTACTACTCTGGAAACAAGTGGGGCATTTTTTGACTAAGTAGGAAACAGATGCAGTGGAAAATATGGTAGTCAAGACCATGATTAGCACTGGCAGAGCAGCTAGAAGCAACATTTAAGATACATGGATAGAAGAATGGTTTCTGCCCCAAAAATAAACACATCAGGAAAAACTGCCAGTAATTAATAAACTGAGAAGGAAAGAGGAAAGGAAGAGAAGAGTATCTTCTGAATGTATTAGAAAGATGAAGAAAGCACAAATTGCTCAAAATGTGTCAGGTCTCCAGACTCATCAGGAATGACACTGCACTGAAATAGTCAAGAAACTCTTCCAGTAAGAGTTAAGAAACTCTTTCTTTTCTTAAGAAAGATTCCAAAAAGAGCAGAGAACTGAGCTGAAGAAAAACCCTTTACCACAAATGATTCTGATGCCTGGGATTATAGAGTAGGAAAGAGAGAGAGCAGAAAAATGAACACAAATAATGCCTGGGAGTAGGCAGACATGTTTGGCCAACAGTCTGTCAATATCTATCTCTTTCAGAAATAAAAAGGAAACAGGCTGAAGTTATTTATGTCAGGAAAAAAAAAAAAAAAAGGCAACTCAAACCCAAGAAAAAATGAACAAAACCACCAATAAAACACAATGAGAGAATCCAAGCAGTTCTGAGAACTGTTAAAGCTCAAATCCAAAACTATAAAAATAATTGGAATTGTATCCTGTTTTATCTGAGGAACATAGTCAAGCAGTTGCACAGGGAACAAGCAAAAAAAAGTCACAAAATAATCCCCATAGGTGGTAGGGCTGTGTTTGGAAAATGATATCTGACCAAATAGAGGAGGTATATATGTTGCTTCACAAACACAGCAAATATGTGATTCAAATCTTATTACTGAGTTGAAAGAACTTCTGTCTTTAATCCTGACAAACAGAGCGGGACTCCAGGATTTCTTTCCGTCTAACATTTGCTCTTTCTGAAATCAACAACACTACTCTAGCTGTTCTTTACAGAAACTCTTTTCATCTCTTTTTTTTTTTTTCAAGAAAATCTCTTATTACACTATTTTTGATATGACAGGAACTTCAACACATTAGTCATATAATCCAGATTAATAGTTATATTTTATCATTGTAGTTTACGTTTTTATCAATGTTGATATAGGATGATTCTTTAAAATTTTTCAGTAAGCATCTTTTTCAAAGACAAAACTGCTAATGATTCCTTTAAAAATGTGTGTAATATATTTGCATATACGTATAATTACTAAAGCTGCAAGGAAGAAATGCTTTATCTGCATTCAGGTCAGAAGTTAGAATAGGTAGGGTGTACAATGTTAACAACTTAAGTGGCAAAATTTGAAGAAGAAAATCACATATGTTATAAGACCTGATTTAAAACTATCATATTAAAACAATCTTATTTTAGCAAGTATATTCTTAATATTCTATTTATTTTACTTTTTTTTCAACACTAAGCCCTTGGATGAAGGGCTTATAATTAAATGTTTTTTTCCAAAAAATCTATAAAGAGAAAGGTATCAAAATAATAATATTAAATATTGATAGAAAATATATTTTCAGAGTCAAAAGCATCCATCTTGAGTCATCAGGCTAGGTCTATAAATTTTTCTGATAATTTGCAAGGCTGATTTAATGTTCTGACAAGAAGGAATAACAAGAAATGTCAGTGTTAACATTTAATACAACTCTAAGCAGGTCTATTGTGAGACTAGATGCTTCCATAAGCTTCAGCAAACTCAAACAGTTGGCTTTCTCTGTTTATGTAGTCAACAGTAAGCTCTATTCCCTTCCTTCCTGCCAAACTTGACTACTAATTGCTTTCTGAACATTTACACATTGTCAGAAGTTGTATGAGACCGAAGATGGAGCAATTATTTCCTACAGATTATTTTCAAGGAAACCTTACAGAGAAATGTCATCCATTAAAGGAGCATGGAAAATACTTTCAGAACCACAGGGATTGCTGAAAAAAAAACCTGAAATGCACACAGTGATGCTTCTTCACATGTCAAGCCCAAAGCTTTAGATAATATTGAAGGAGAAAGAAGAAAATAAAAAGTTTCTGGCACTGTTTGAATACACACCTGAGATACAGTGACCACACAGAATGCTATTTATAAAAGTACTTTCATCTCATGAATAAGCTGGCCCAACTCTGTTAAGTTTCAGTAATACCATATGATATGTGGTACTGAAGTTATGCTAAAGAGCCATTTGCTATTTTAACTCCATAATTTATTGTGAGCTCATAACCCATTCTGAGCCCAGTAAAAATGAGTAACAGACCCGGAACAAGACAGCACCAGTAGGGATTTATGAGTCAAGCTACTTCAGCCTACAGAAGTCACTGCAGTCCTGCACTGGGTTTTTATGGTCCCAACAATTTACTGAGAGCACCCACAGGGAGACATCAGAGCAGACGTAATCCAGGAAAAAACAAGCCCTCAGGGTTAAATGGAAACAGAGTTTCATATCTGTTTTGGAAGAAAACAATGTTTGCTATCCAAATCAAAATTATATATCCAAATAGCTCCCCTGTTCTAGGGAGGACAGAAAAATCTCTGTATAGAGAAACCCTTATATAGTCAAAGAGTAGAATTTTTATTTTGAACCAAGCATAATTTTTTGTATCTCATTTATTTAATTATCACATAAAAATAAAATTGCTACTGATATTTAAAAAGAAGACCAGGGACTTGCTTAGATTATTTTCTAAGAATTCATACGGTATCCATTCTGCATTTTCAACTGAACCAAAACTACAAAATAAAAGACCAATTGTGTGCACTTGTGCATGTATTTTCAAAGGCAATTTCAGTGCATTATGTGTGAAAGAAGTCCTGCAGTTTCACAGGTTTCTTACATTGTGAACAGAGCAAATTGTATTGAAAAGAGATGTGAATCATAACTCTCTGGTGATTGGCATTCAAACAGCAGCACCATTTATGAAATGATGACTGTAAGTTTCAATACCTCTTTAACCACAGGAACCTGGCCTTTATCACTTTCATAACTGTGTACTGTGTCCTTACCACTAATATTCTACAAAGAGGGATAACCTACTCATTCTGACTTTGAAGGAAGAGTGTTCAAACTTCAGCTTTTAAAACAAAGCTTAAAATATTTAATCAATTGATCTCAAACATTTATTTGCTGTATTTACAGAATCCAGTGAACAATTCATCAGGGAGAAAAATTGATGACCTTGTGATAACATTTCCCATAGCTGAAAACATTCTCCATCTTCACTTATGTCTTAACTGAAAAAATGGAGGGTTCATATGCAGATGGGCTGAGAAAAGGAGGGGTGACGCTCAAGAAAATATCTAGAGCATTTATGAATAGAATTAAAAAAAAGTGACTGAAATTGGGGTTGCTGCAAGGGTGAGGATTTTTTTTTTTTTTTTAAGTTATTTGGCAGTGTGCATAAACTTGACTAGGAGTTCCACTCCTTTCCTTTGCGGAGAACCTGCAGCCAGCTGTCGTGGTTTTAGCTAGAGAGCAACAAAATTTTCTCCCTTCCCCCCCTCCCCGAGCCATCAAAGATACTTAAGATACAAAAGATGTAGCCGGGGTTGAACTATTAGTTGCCTAGAAACAGGGCAG
>JAYRBT010000082.1:107682871-107708048 GCA_036023395.1 Myiotriccus ornatus
GAAAAAGTTATACCTCTGTCTCACAACAAAAATTGTAATGATTCAGTAAACAGCACCAGTGACCAATTCTCGTTTTTGCCAAAGAGTTGCACTATAAAGAAATATCTATAATATCCAACGTTCACATTTGGAACTGTGATTCCATTACATATAAAAATTAAGTCTTTTGGAAGGTATGTTGTTTTGCAATAGTGTAGTTAATTTCAGAAATAAATTTGAATAAAATCCTTTTGAAACAAATTTCAAAATTACATTCAACTAAACCAAATAAATTGGTGTTTCTGTATCCATGTCATGACTTTTTCCAAATGTATTTTATACACATTGCAGTATGATGCACTAATTTGCATATAAGATTATGTTTTTTGATTGAAAATCTCAGGCAGCAAATAGTCATCGTAGAATTTTTTAAAAAAATCGCTGCAAAGCATAAAATTTTCTAGTCTACTGTTGGATTAATATTTATCAGTACAAGTAATTAGGATTTCGTATCCAGTCAGTGAGTCCTTAACTCTTCTTTCAGTCCTCTCCATCAATCCAATGTTGGAACCACTTTTCAAAACACTGATATAGTCCATTATTACTTCTTTAGTATATTCAAAATTCTGTAGCAAGGGCAGTGATGTGGAAGGGTTCTTTCAATTGCTGTGTGATGTATTTACCCATCAATCATTTCAATAATTTTCCTTCTCTCTCTTTTTATGTTTTTTAATAATAGTTAATTTCATAATAGCAAAACCTGACTTTAAAATGTAAAGTCTTTGGGATTTTCAGGAAGTTTTTCTTTTGATCAAAAGCAAGACAATGAAATTTGAGTAGAGCAGCTACATACACTAAATTCTTTGTAATGCAACAAAAATGGTGACCAGACAGCTGTGGAACTAAAGTCTTATGGCTGGCAACACACCAGTTCTCAGCAGCAGAGAATTAGCTATCATGGTGGAAGCACAAGACACTGAAAGCATAAAGCTCACAGTAATGCAGAGCATCCACTTCATACTTGGTACAATTTCTTCCCTATTATATAAAGATTTTCTAGGTCATGCTACCCTATTCTTCAGAACACCCAGACACAGATCTGTGGCCCACCACCTTCTTTCCCTGCATTTCTTGCAGGCTTTTGATACTTACTTCTGGGACAATGGTTTACTTAGAGGAGGCAAGGGAATGTACTTAGGCCAGTTTTCTCCTAGTTCTTATTTATCATATAAATCATAGAATAGTTTGTGTTTGAAGGCACCTTAAAAATGATCTAATTCCAGACCCCTGCCATTGGTAGGGATGCTGCCTACTAGATCAGTTTGCTCAAAGCCCCATCCAACCCGGCCTTGAATACTTCCAGGGATGGGACATCCATAGCTTTTCTGAGCAACCTGTTCCAGTGCCTCACTAACCTCTGAGTAAAGAATTTTTTCATAATATCTAATCTAAATCTCTCCTCTTTTTGTTCAAAACCATTCCCCCTTGTCCTATCACTACTTCAACATGTTGAAAGTTGTTCTTCCTCTTTTTTTATAAGCCCCATTTAAGTATTGGAAGGCCATAATGAGTTCTTCCCTTCTGCAGGCTGAACAGCCCCAACTCCCCCCACTTGTCTTCACAGGAGAGAGAGATGTTTCATCCTTCTGATGCTCTTCATGGCCCTACTCTGGATGCAGTACTCTGGGTAGGGGGTCTAACAAGGGCAGAGTACAGGAGGAGATTCACCTCCCTTAACCTGCTGGTCACTCCTCTTTTGATGCAGCCCAGGATGTGTTTGGCCTTCTGGACTGCAGGTACACACAATTATTATATTTTCTGTTTACCATCTAGTCTCCTGGAAGAGACTTTTAAGTTAGATGTGAGGAAAAAACAACTAAAACAAACAAAAAAATAAACCTGCCTTCAATGTGGCATGTTGTTTGACCATCAGCTGTGAAAGCTTAAGAGGTTTAATGTCCAGGTAGTCTTATTTAACAGATCACACATTAAACTGAGATAGCAATTAGTATCCAAATAATGATAATGAAAAAAGAAAATTCTCTTACCAAGACAGTCAGTTTTTCTTAAACATTCTCAAGAATTAACTCAGCCACTTATAGTCAGTGTAGTTCTACATCCACTTAAATGATCAACAAATTTAATTTAAAAGGCAGTGCTCTATATTAAGCAGTTCACTGCTTGACATAATAAATATACATGTCAAAATAAAAAAAATCCTCTTGTTTTTGATTATTGTTTTAAATTTATATTGACCACTACTTTTCAACCAGTGAGTCTTAAAAATCAGGAGATTTAGAAAAACAACAATCAGTAGGATCTGAAGAGGTTGAGAACATTATTATAATCCATGACAAAGAAAAATCTCACACCACAACTCCCCACATAGCCTCATTCTTCAAGGTCAAATATTTGCTGCCATAAATAAATTATAAAGGCTTCTTATCAGTTCTGGTTTTGTCCATGGCTTTCTTTTAAAAATAAGGAACATTTTATTTATTTATTTTTCATTTCAAATTGAGAAGCTATTATTTTCCTTAAGCATCCGCTTATCTACAGTTCCACACTGTCACCAGGTTGCTCTGAGCATACCCACAGAGTGAGATGGTTATGGAAGAAGTTTCAGTCCTGGAAAGCTAAACCTTTATGAACATATTGCCTACTCTTCCTCAGTAATTCCTGTCAATGTTTTCCAGTCTATATCTATGCTGTTTTCCTTTTTCCTTGTTTCCTCCCAATTATGGTTAGAACATCTTATATGTAGTAAAAATATTTCATTTTTTCACCAGTGATATTAGATCCTTTTTTTTTCTTCATACAAAAAAACCAATTCTTTCATTGTTCTTTAGTTCATATTATTTCTAATAAATAAATACCATTAATTTGTCAGCAGGATATGTTTTTCACTTTGTTTTCTGTTCACTATTAACATATATTCTTCAGTCTGTATTACTCTACAACTGTACATAGGGCAAGTTTCTTTTAGAGAAGAAACAAAAAGCAATTTTCCTCTACAACAGCTTTCATGTTATGTGATTCATAAACCTGTCCCATAGCAACTGACATCAAGATCTATCAGAGGAAAATAAAAAAAAATAGCTACATGTAGCAAATCTTCTTTTGGTATTACTCAGGATTTTCAAGTAAATAAGCAAAATAGTGTACTCATATTGGCATATTCCTCACATATGAACATACATACTACTGGGTAGTTGCATGTGCAGTTCATAAAATACCCCATGAAAGCACATAAATAGGCAGTGTCCTTGCACCTCAGTTTGGAAATCTAGTTATGTACCTTGACAAATACTGATTAAATATCACACTTTTTTAGATTCTGAAGATGCTACAGATCAATTTAACCTGCATTAGTTGGTTTAATTATGACTAGAGAAAGAAACCCTCAAAAAAAAAAAAAAGTCCTTCAGATTATTTACCCTTGTGCGTGTATGTGGGTCTTCTTGACATCTGTGCATTGAAATACAGATCCTGAAGAACAATTTATAGCACAGCAACTCCACTTTCCCACCACCCAGGAGATATATCGCAATTGGAAACACATAGTCACCTACAAACCTATAAATCATTATCTTTACAAATATAAACTAGAAAAGAAATATTAATTATACCCATTTTGCTTTGCACCATGATCACTTGTTACCTTTTAACCCGTTTTATTTTTATCTCTAACAGTAACAATTACACATTCTGAAACAAATCTGCTTGGCTCTTTCCCACAGGATATGTGTGATATTAATTTAACCAGATTGCATAGCAACATGTAAACATTCATAGAATGTTAGTTTAAAAAAGACCTTCAAGATTATTGAGCGCAACCATTAACCCGGCACTGCCAAGTACACAACTAACCCATGTCCCTAAGTGTCACATCTACAAGTCCTTTAAATACCTCCAAAGGTGGTGACTTGACCACATTGCTGGACAGCCTGTCGCAATATTTGACAAACTTTTGGTGAATAAATTTTTCATAATACCCAATTAAAACCTCCTAGAGGCCATTTACTCTTGTCCTATCACTTGTTACTTGGGAAAAGAGACAGACATCCACCTTGCTACAAGCTCCTTTCAGGCAGTTGTAGAGAGTGATAAGGTCTTCCCTGAGCCTCCTTTTCTCCAACCCCAACTCCCTCAACCACTCCTCATATGACTTGTGCTCCAGACCCTTCACCAGCTCTGTTGCCCTTCTCTGTATACACCTCAATGTCTTTCTTGCATCAAGGGGCTCAGAACTTAGCACAGGATTAGAGGTCCAGCCTCACCAGTGCTGAGTACAGGGGGACAATCCCTGCCTTGGATACCAACTGGATGTAACTCCACTCACCACCACTCTCTAGGCTGGCCATACAGCCAGTTATTTACCTTGTGAAGACTGTACCCATCCAAGCCATAAGCAGCCAGTTACTCCAGGAGGAGGTTGTGGAAAACATGTCAAAGGCTGTGTGAATTGATATAGGTGCAACTCAGTTGAGCTATTGATTCTGCACGTTTTGGGGGGAAGAAGCCCTAATTCCTACATGACCATTCTCAGGTGCTCATGTGCTTTCTAAAACATTAAACCTTGCTTCCGTGCTCTGCATGGATCTCCATTCCCTACCTACACTCTCAGATAGAAGGACCTTGCTAGCACACCATCCCTCAAATATTGGCATGCTTCCCCTATGGTTTTTCTTATCTCTAGCAAGCTTCATTTTGTCCTCCTCCCTCTTCAAATCTAATTTAAAGCTCTTTCACTGTGCCCTGCTAACTCTTGTGCAAAGGTTCCTTTCCCCCTCTGAGACAGGAGTGCCCTGTTGGTTGTCAGCAGTCCTGGTGTTGTTTACACCTACTCACGATCAAAGAAACCAAAATTCTTACAGTTTCTGACACCAAGCTCAGACCCAGGTAATGATCTTTTGGCTCTGCTGGTTTCTTCCCTCATCATTCCCTGCAACTAGAAGGATAAACAACACTACCTGTGCCCCTAATGCCTTTATGAGTTGTCTTAAGGTCCTGAACTCTCTCTTGATTGACTTTTTGTTGCAACTTCATCACTGTCTACCTGAAAAATCAATAATGGATAATAATCCAAGGGCCAAACAAGGACAGGAAGCTTTCTCTTCACAGCTTAAGCTTGGGCCCCAAGGAGGAAGCAGACTTCCGTTAGAAGTGGGTCTGATCTACATTTGTGTCTTCCGTTCCCTTCAGAAGGAGGTCTTCTATGACAATGACCACTCCTCTTTTTCTCTATGGAAGCGGTTTTGACACAAGGCATAGGCCGACTTAACCTTGGCTAGGTAAACCATCTTCCCTGTTATTGTTTATTGTTATACCTATTCTTATAATAGGTATGAGTCTCATGCCTATTTTTCCAGAGCTCCTGGGAAGGTGGGGCAGTCACAGAGGAGATGTTCCTACTCACCTACTGTGGCAGGTAGGAACTTGTCACTGTTGCTCCCTATATCTTCAGTCTGGGAGAGAGGACAGGGAATTCTCCATGTCATGCATTTTGTTTGCCTGTTGAGCCTGTCCCGGAGAAGGCAGGATGCCATTACAGTAATGTTTCTCTCCCTTTCACTCCTTGATACTCTTCAACCTAGTCACCTCCTCCTGAAGCTCTGTCACTAAGAAGAAGAGCTCCTCTACCTGGATCCACCTCCCACAGCTGTGTTCATGGATGCTGTCTAACACTGGTGTAAGGGGAGAGGACACCTTACAGTGGCACCTGGGTGGCAACATGTTCCACCAGCACTCTAGGAAGCTGCATGAGTTGTGATGGGTACAGACTTTAGAGAGTCTTTCTGTCTGGTGAGTATCTTTGTTCCCTGGTGGCCACACTTTCTCACTTTTAGTAGTGTGTAGAGTAGATGGCACTGCTAACCTATGTCATATTCAGAAGTATTCTTGTTTCTGATTGAAAATTCACAGCATTTGCAAATCTTTCCAATCTGGCAATATAACTACAGTATTATCTAGCACTATAGGGCTGCCAAAGACAACTGGTACCAGCCTGCAACAGTAGGAAAGGGCTTAAAATGTCTATCAAATAATAGAATAGTCTGTGTTGGAAGGGACCTTAAGATCATCTTGTTCCAGCTTTCCTAACATGGACAGGGACACCTTCCACTACATCAAGTTGCTCAAAGCTCCACCCAAACTGGCCTTGAATTCTTACCAGGGTTGGGGCATCCACAGGCTCTCTGGGCATCCTGTTCACACCACTCTCACAGTAAAGAATTTCTTCCTCATATGTAGTCTCAATCTGTCCTCTACGTTTGAGGAGGCCCAGCAGAGCACAGCATGATGTGGAAGAGTGTGGCTCTTTTCAGTCTTCCCCTTTCCACAATATTTATGTGCCTCTGATAGATGTTTGCTTAAAGCTGGTACCTGATGCAGTCAAGACAGATGTTACACCCCACTCCAGAAGCCTCACACTTGGCCAGGCATTTTACTTTTATTTAGACTCCCAGTAGTTCTCACATTAAACTTTTGCAGATTCTTAGTTCTTTGATACTTTGAACTTGTGTACAGAGAAAAAGCGACACACTTTTTCCCAAGAGACTTAATTTAATTTAGTTAAAAAATAAGTGTCTTGGCAAAAGGGTTACAGGAGTAACATATAATCATGGAAAAGGTTCCACAAAAGCATTACGCTAAATAACAGGCTACTAGGAACAAAAAGATTTCCCTGCATCCCTCCAGACAGCATTCTGAGCTCTGCCTCTGTACCCCCCAAGGGTTTTACAAGTCAGCAGGCATCGCTGTGGAGTCGGGAACCTTCTTTGCACCCTGCCAATGCCAGCTCCGTACAATTTAGGTGAAATACCATTCAACCAGTTTTAACTTACCCACAAGAGGAAGAAAAGAGAGTTTAAGAGAAGGGAGAATAAAAAGAGAAAGAGAGGAGAGAGAAATACTTGTCACCAAGAGGACAAGATGGAGTCCTTGTGCTTCTCTGTTATATGGTTCAGACATTGTGGCCATTCCCCCAGGTGGGACATCTGGTTTAGTGACCATTCAGGGTCCTCCTGGCCCAAGTGAGGGGTGCCGCAGCCAATCAGAGGCTCCAGAGGGTGTGGTGTGGGTGGGCTACCAGGCTGGTCTTCCTTGATTGACAGCCCAGCCACGTGGCTCCTGGGCCATGTGGCTCCTGGGCCATGTGGCTCCTGGGCCATGTTGGCTGCGGGCCTTGTGCTGGAGGCCTGGCCCCTTACACGCACACACACACACACACAGACAAGGTGGGTGATTTGACCCATCAATCAAACGATTCCGTGAGATACAAAGATATAAATCGGGACTTTAACAACAGGTGGTATGTTGGCCACCGTTCCACATCGTCTGTTTTGCAGCCAACTTCTATTGATTTTGTGCATCTGCCCTCTGAAGGACTCATACCTGTTTGCATCATTTACTCACTCTTTGGCTTGTCATTCAGGCTTTAAATCAGATATGTGTCCCTGCATGAGTTTAAGGAAGATTCTGTTCAGTAAAAAAAAAACTTAACAGCACTTGAGAACTGTGGATGAGCTGAGCAAGCTTTGGGATTTTAGCTCATGGGAACTTTCTCAGTCTGGCTGGGATTTCTCAGAGCACATCAGAACCCCTCTCCAGCAGAGGCTTCATAAAAATTAGACACTCAGCTTCCTCAGTGTCTTTTAAAAAGTGCCTTCAGAAAGGATTTTGTACTGTTCCCCATAAGCAGGAGCCCAGTCTCAATATCAATGTAACCAGAGGCCAGCACTGGGATGAAAGAAAAAAAACTCCAAACTTTAAACAGTGTTTGAAACCATGTAGAAGTTCAGAGTGGAAACACAGAAACAAGACATCTAAATGTTGACTGTGCCTGACTTTTCAAATGCCACAGTCCGGCAGTTTTAGCATTCATAAAACAAAGATAACCTGGGGAGATGATATTTTCTCCTGATTATCATGCAATCCTCTTAAAGTTAAATCCCCTCTCAGATAAAATGTCACTAGAAGTAATATCATTATAACAGGAATTGTAATTTCATGGAAAGTCTTTGATTTGAGACAAAATATGTTTAATAAAACTAATTCTGAGGTCACAACAAGTTAATACCTGTGCTGGCATGGAAGCAAGAGGAAAGAAAACATGGTCTAAAAACACTGATGTGACAGTTGGTCTGTGCAAGAAAACTAAGGTCAGAAATCAACACATCATGTGTACTTGTAGCCCTCACTAAGGTGAGCTGGAAGATTGCAGATTTCTCTGGATTCACTAGTCTGCACCAAGTTGCCTGAACCCCAATCTATATTTTTACATTCCAGTTCCAATCAGCAGGTAGTAAGGCTAGTATTCAACCTGATATAAATACCATCCCTAGACTTACAAACATGATTTTGCATGGCCAATGTCCCAAATTATTACCAGTAAAGGAGACATTTGAGAAAAGATGCCACCATGACCCTGTGTTCCTCCCAGTGGTGACATGTCTTGATTAACATGTGGTCTTCACAAACAAACATCAGTCTTCTAGCTCTGGAGAAGCAGAGATATAGGGATTTAGGGATTACAGGCTGGGAATCTGAAGGCTGCTAATGAAACACCTGCAGGGATGCAAAGCAGTGGAATGTGCTCACTGCTCAGAAAACAGAGCATGCTTTTCTCCATTTATCCAGTATCAAATAATTTTGCCCCATATTACGGCAGTTCTCCCTCCCCCCAGGATTCTTTGGAGGAGCATAAGACTGATTCTTACTGAAGAATGTATATAGAAAGCCAAGGTATTATTTTGCCAAAGGAATACAAAACAATATTTTGTTCAGTTGAAGAATTTAATTGAAGTGGGGTTTTTTTTAAGATTATATTATACATATGGGAGGAATGCCTGAGATTTAGAGACTGACATCCACACTGCCCTGTTATGCTATCCTGATATTTAAGTCTCTTGTTAAAATCCAATGAAGCTGGAAAATGAGAGAAATAAAAGAAAATGCCAACATACTGTAAAATTTCTTACTGATTTCAGAGGCCATTTGAAGTTATGTTGTGCAGTTTATATGTATATTTAAAAGCCCCACAGTCATTTCTTAAAATAAAATATGCAATAAAATGAGAAGAAAAGGAAGAGAAAATACAGATTTTCAAGGCTTTTATTTTATAGATTTGGATAAGTTTATCCTTCAAGGAAAACATGAGTTATTCTTCTGACTGACATTTTACTATTCTCAGGTTCATGTGAGTTTCTGTAAATGAAAAGTGTTGGTGTTCCTAATCTTTTGTCTTGGCTGTTTTCCACTTACTTGTGACTTTTGCTATTAATTACCTTTAGTTTTCTCTCCAGTCTTGCTGGTAACCATTGTCCAGGTCCACTGGACACACACTTGTTCACTGATGTGGTCACTACATCAAGGTCTCCTACAAAGTAGTGACTGCATCAGTGGACAAGGGAAGGGTTACAGATGTCATTTATCTGGAGTTCTGTACATTTTTTAATACAGTCACCCACAATATCCTTCTCTCTAAATTGAAGAGAGATGAATTCAGTGGGCGGTCTGTTAGATGGATGTGAAAGTGGTAAGACAAGTGCATCCAGAGAGTAGTGGTCAGTGGCTCAGAGTCCCGGTGAACATCAGTGACAAGTGTTGTCCCTCAGAGGTCCATACTAGGACCAGTGTTATTTAATATCTTCATTAATGACAGAGATGAAGGGATTTAGGACACCCTCAGCAAATTTGCAGATGATACCTAGCTGAGTGGTGCTGTTGACACACCTGAAGGATGGGATGTCATCCAGAGGGACCTGGACAAGCTAGAGAATTGGACCCATGGGAATCTCATGAGGTTTAACAAGACCAAGTGCAACTGCTGCATTTGGGTCAAGCCAACACATGGTATCAACACAGGTTGGGGAGTGAACAGATCAAGAGCATCTCTTCCAAGAGGAACCTGGGGGTGCTGGTGAATGAGAGGCTGGGCGTGAGCTGGCAATGTGAACTTACAGCCCAGAAAACCAACCATATACTAGGCTGCATCAAAAGCAGCATGGCCAGCAGGTCGAGGGAGGTGATTGTGCCCTGCTATTCTGCTCTGGTGAGACCCAACCTGGAGTGCTGTGTCCAGCTCTGGGGAGACCCAGCATAGGACCAACATAGATCTGTTGGAGTGAGTCCAGGAGAGGGCCACCAAGTTGACAAGAGAGATGGAGCACCTCTCCTATGAAGAAAGGCTGAGAGAATTGGATTGGTTCAGCCTGGGGAAAAGAATCTTCAGGTTCACCTAATTGTGTCTTTCCAGTACCTGAAGGGAGCCTACAGGAGAGATGGAGAACATTACAGGACAAGGGGAAATGGCTTGAAAGAGGAAAGTTTTAGATTAGACATTAGGAAGAAATTCTTTACTGGGAGGGTGGTGAGACACTGGAACAGGTTGACCAGAGAGGTTGTGAATGTTCCATCGTGGGAAGTGTTAAAGGTCAGGTTGGATAGAGCTCTGAGAAACCTGATCTACTTAAAGGTGTCCCTGACCATGGCAGGGGAGTTTGAACTAGATGGTCTTCAAGATCCATTCCAACCCAAATCATTCTATGATTCTATGATTGTCTGTCTCTAACAGGATGACTTACACTCTCATTACCATTGGGTAAGAACAGTGCATCACTGTGCATTTGCGATGCCACACTGTGGTCTTTCTAGCCCACTTCAATCCTTTTTGCACCTATTCCTCTTTTCACCTTGCAGAATACACCTCTCCTATACCAATTTTAACCATTCTGGCCAGCTTTCTTGGAAGAGTGGAATGTAAAGAGCCATTTCTTTTTCCTGGGTACTCACTGGTAAATACTTGGAAATAGCAACAAGACGAGTATGGCAGTTTTCCTGCATGGAAGAAGGCATGAAAGAAAGTCTCTCTAGCTTCTTCTACCTTCTCCTTGCTTGCATCCCAGTTTCAGATAGTGTTCCCTTTTTTTTTTGTTCTTATTTTAACACTTTCCCTTTTTAAAAACCTTTATTTCTCCCCCCTTTCTCTCTATTTTGCTCTTCAGATTTTGGTTCTTCATTCCCCACTTCTTTCCTGCCACTTTTCTTACATCTCTTGTTCTTACTATCTATCAGCTTTTCTTCCTTATATCTTTCAATTAAAGGTCCTTTTAAGGGATTATTTTTACATTTTGATAGGAAACTCTTTTCGTAGTGTTAAGTGATCCTGTAAAACAGTGCTGTGGGTTTTCATGTTATCTATTCTATGGATTCCAATTTAAAATTGTTCCTCCTACAACTTAAAAGAAAATAAATTAAAAATAGTTAAAAATTGAAAAATGGAAAAATAAATATATGTCTGAATCCAGTAGGAGATACTGTTAAACAATTCTGACTTAAAAAAATATGGATGATGAAATGTAAAAAAAAAAAATCCCTTGAGATTTTATATTGTCTCCTACACCAGCTGTTACTTTTTATTTTTTTTCTCCACAAGGATCCAACTCTCACCACTTTAATTCTTAATAAAGCATTAGGATGTTAGCATTACTGAGACCTTGATCTCTTTACAGCTGTATTTAAATTGAATAAAGCCATTTGCAAGATGGAACACTTTTTTACCCCCACAAATCTCAGGACCCAGCAATTTGTTTGCAGCTGTATAATCATACATAATAATTTCATAAACATTAAGTGACCTTCTCTTTTACACTGTCATATCAGACTCTGTAAGCAAGTGCTTTAGTCCTTTAGCTTCAGTAGCAAAATATTATTCTGAGTTGGCATTGCAAAACATTTGCAGATACATTCAGATCTAAGGGAAATTAATAACTAACAGATATTTTTCATCCAGCTCCAATATACTATTGATAGCTTTTCAAAGTAAACTGTGACACTAAATGGAGATAGGACTGCAGTAATGATTAAAAAATGACTGGACCATGGCAATATGGAAACTTTCCATCCTTCTTGAATGTCAGCAGTGTGCTGAAGTCATGTTTAGTACTACAAAAATATTATAGCATTCCACAAAATATATTACCTTTACCTAACAATGTAAAATGTCATGGTGCACGAGAGATCAGGAAAAGGTGCAGACTGTCTAGATGTAGCCTGGAGTGGTTATGAAGATAACTCCGGATAGATTTGTAAATAGGAGAAGAAAAAGAGCCATTTCCACTCCTTCACGCTAAAAATAACATGGTGTCATTTGAAGGGAAAGATCAAGTACAATATAGGTAATCTCTGATTCTATAGAGTGTAAATTTAACAAACAAACAAACAACCCAAGAAAACTCCTTTACCTGTAATCACCATGACAGTAGGTCATGAGTACTGGATGTTCCTTCTCTTTTGTGTTAATTTAACTGGGTTTTTCCTAAATGAATTTCTAGGTATATGGAGATCACAAGCCAGTTCAAGTACTGGTTATATCATAAAATGTAATTTCATTCAGCTTACATACACTAATGTAAAAGGTAAAATTGTGCTTTAAAATGTGGCATCCTGAAATAGAGATGTGCTAATCCACCCCTCCTTTTCCACCAATACATGCTGTGAGCAGGAGTTGTGTAAATTTATGTCACATTGACACATTTTGTTTCTGTAAAAGCTGACTGCAAAAGCTTAGTCATAAGGGGCAAAGAATCCTGGTTTAGTTTTATTGACAACAGGGAGCTGGCACCGAGGAAGAATTTGGTCCTTGAAGTTAATAAGAGCTACATGCACATATCAAAGACAGACCCCCTTAAGCATACTGCTAAGGCAGAAGTGTGCTCAACTATAATGGCATTATAAAGCTAAGTCATAAAAGCAGTCACCCCACTGACTAACAGGAAATATGAGGTTGGTGGGATAAATCACATCTTATGCTTAATTCACTGGTAAATTGCATTAGAGGTGTACAGTGTGGGAGCAGAGAATGCACACTGAGTATAAAGACTTCTTCTATCACTTAATTTCCTGGAATACTGAAAACAATTCTTTGAAATTTGCTGGTGTGTGAAATCCTCATACCTACACAGTACTGTGGCCTGTTACAAAACGAGCACCTCATTATCACATCACAAGGTATTATAGCAGAAGAAAACCATCATCTCACCTTTCACACAGCCACCCCATTTGTTTTTAGACATGTTCAATGCCAGTGTTTCTGAGTCAATGTCTGGAAATGTTTCTAATTGAATGACCACTAATTTTGGGCAAAGGACTCTGAGAGGGCACCCGTGATGGGATAAAACAGTGTTTTGAACAGTGTTCAGAAACCTGTCAAGCCACGTGTTCAGTTTAGCCAAGGTCAGTTGTACTTCTTCGCCTCCACCTGCCCCTCTTTTTTTCCCCCTTCCATCTCTCACTGATAAGGTCTAAGTACCCTAGCAAAGGTTCAGAAACCAAAACTGAGGGCTCCACCATGTCTGCTGCTGGAGTGAAATAACAATCTATTCCATCTCTAAATGGCTTTCAGTTGCACTGGTGCTAAAGTCCATATTATCTATAACTTTTTCATCTAATGAGTATTTTATTTGAAATTGTTCCAAGAATAGCAAAAAGTGAGTAATGTACATGACAGAGCAGATCCTAAAATGTAAGTTGTAAACCTAGGAATACAAGTAGGAAGACAAGAGTGATAACGCTGTGACCCCTGAGGTGATCAGCATTCATATCAAAAAGTGAATGGTGCCATTAAAATTCCAGACTCATAGCTTCTGTGTGGTTTAAATACCTTGTATGTCTTCAGTTTTATTTTTTTGTTGCTCCAACTCCTTGTTTTCTTGCTTCTTGCAGTAAATACCAGGACCAGAATCAGCAGCTTGGTGTAATTCAACTTCTGCTCTGTAATTTTCATGCTTTGTATAGGACAATGACTAAAGCTGACAAATATTTTCTGAGTTGTCACATACAATCACGCAGCTTCATACTCTGATTTTATATTTTTCTAAGGATTGTGGCAACAGATGTTAATGTGGTATAAATGAACACATCAATTTTCTCACACCTGTGATGTCAAGCGTTAGGGAAGTTTACTTGAATTTGACATGCTACCTGACCTCTACCTGTCATTCTCTGTTATATCAAGTTACTGTACTTCTATATCAATGTTTCTAGATGTTATTATAATGTAACATATGGCATATTTCTTGAGAAAGATTAAAAATTTCTCTCTCATGTTTAGTTTTATTTTACAATAATATTACAAATTTGATCTTTCACTAACATTTAATAACACTTTCTTTCAAGGACAAGAAGAATGCAAACACCCAACTGGTTTTACCTTAAAAAGCATTTACATAACAACTATTTGAAGGCAAAGACACAATCAATGATGTTAAAACATCAAGTTAAGAGCTACAACACTAGCTAGGTCAACAAACAGTGTTTAAATTGACTATTGTGGATTTAACACACTGAATTCTAAGCATACTAGTACAACATTAACACTGATTTATAACAATCCTTCCTGTTGCTTGCTACATCACCATTGCATAAACTCAGCTGATCAGAACAGCAATGCTTAGTGAAAAAAAGTCATATTTCATTACAGTGAGATAGCTGGTTTTTTCTCCCCCAATGTTTTCTTCAGTGATCTGCTTCTGGCTGTTAAGTCTCTTCACAGGGATGATATCCTCTGTGTATTCCTTGATAAACCTCCTAACAGACAGTGCACCTGTGGAGATGGTTCACAGCTTCATCTTGTTGGGCTGGATGGGAAAATGGCTCAGAATCTCTTCCTATTTCCTAAAAGTTAAAACACAGCAGCACTAAGAGGTTAACTGAAGAGGAGCAAAACTACAGTTGAGGAAATGGAATAAGATTTTTTAAGTTGCTACTGAAGTTTTGAAAACTTTACTTATTAGAGGATTATAATAACCTGTAATCTCAGTTTCAGAGTCTGTGTTTCAAAAGAAATTACTAATGTATCAAAAACACAGCAGGTTAGAAGGAACACCAGCACAGATAAGGGAGTATTCATTCCCTTGAGGCTTAGAAACAGGGAATTTTAAAGCACTATGTATGTTTTCCTTCCTTTCCTTCAAGAAATGTCCACTTCTTTTTTTTTTTTATTATTCAGAACAAATTTTATTTCAAAAAAGTGATAAATAAAAGGACTTGAAAGTTTTTTGCCTGTGAATTGCTGTGATGCCAGTAGCAAGGACTCCAGCTATGCACATATGGATCAGAAGTGTTCAACTGCCTAGGAGACATTTAGGTCCACTGTGCTGTGAGTCATATGCAACTGCATGGGAAGAAGTACTGTACATTTTGTATATTCAGATGAGACTTTTGGGGGCATAATTACTGCTGATAATTTTTAAAGTTGGAAAGCAATTGCAGTAGAGGGAAGCATTTAAGCACAAGACTATGCAGTGTGTGTTTGATGATGTGTTTATCCAACAGTGCAAGTTAGCAGCTCAGATACAAGTAGAAGCATGCCATTTTGATAGCACAAAGCTTTTTCAATGAATAACTACTGGATATTTACATGGATGCAGCCACCAACATGTAGCTCTATGACTTTATGGTTATAATTCTACTGCTACCTGAACTAGGTATTTTAAGTTATCTCAGATATTTATATATTTGAATTGGCAGACACAGTCATATAAAAGCATATCATGCATCACATATGTGATTTACATTAGTGCCTTTCAGTTACCAATATGTGTCTTTCCTCATAATACTTTGGGAAACACTTCTTGTATGACTGACTCATAGAAGCTTGCCCAAACAGATAAAGAAGATAAAATATGAAACCTAAGTTTGCTGATGCTCAGTTAGAAACTTTAAAAACTGCTTTGCTGTGACTCTCCATCATCTAAATTTTCAGAGTCTGTGCCATATTTTTAGAAAGATGGATTACTCAATTTACATGTACACTATTTGAGTACTTGCTGTTCCTCCAGTGGTCCTTAGGCTTACTGGCCAATTGCATTCACATCTGAAAGTGTCACAAGAGTCCCAAAGACAGTTTCTGCAGGGTTTCTGAAACCCAAGGTGAGGTGGAGAAGAGATGGTGAGCAGTATAACTCATCAGTTCAGCAACAGCAGTTTGGGCAATCACTATGTGTTTGTAGGTCCAAACCACCCTCACTGTTTTAGGTCTCCTTATAGATATGTGCCATGTAGAAGGAGAGCTGGGTTATTGCATGGTCTGATTCAGTCAGACACAGAATTCTACTATATACACTGCTAGAAGGCAGACTTTAAAGAATGAGACAGCTAAGTGCTGGCCATCAGAACTGAATAACTCAGTGGCTCTTTTAGGAATAAATAATGAAGATACACTCAAGAATACATGTCAGTCAGTAAGTTATTCTGGGGTTTTTGAAAGATACTGGTTTCTGCATGTCTTCCATGCATATGCACTATCCCAACTATCACATGTCTTCCATATCATATGCACAGCCCAACTATCCACTGCAATTCAAGTGCATGACTTTATCCCCTGCACGTTTTTGAAAATGTTTGTTATTCTGTACTCTGCTACATAGAGTTGTAACACCGTTTTGAGAAAGGACTGACTGACAGGCCTTCCTGAGTTTATAAGACACTATGTTTTGTTTTGCATAGATCCCATGGTTTGTAACCCATCCGAACAATCAAAGGCAATGCCTATACAGAGCCAAATACAGTGATTGTTTCTACATCTAGAAGCCTCTGTGCTGTTGTTGGGGTTAGAGTCACCAAAGAGCACACAGCTCTGTGGGCAATTAGCAGCTCCATTTCTCCACTAGTGGGGTAATTATCCTATCAACTAATAAAACCCTGGTGAAGACACTGCAGTAAAAATAAAATTACCTGGAAAAATTTTCCTCTTAGGCTCTAGATGAATGTCTTGGTATCCCAAATGATTGTCATATTTTTTTTCAGTTAGCTTTTTTATACACTAAAACTGATGTGCTGTTTGGAGAGGGGGAAAAAAAGAATAATAAAATAAAATAGAGTTCTATTCAAGGTTTCCCACTGAGCTTGTCTCCTAACATCTCCTTGAAGTACATCAAGTAATAGCACTGGCAGACTTAACTTTATGTCATTCCTTTGAGATATTTTTAAATATTAGTTAGGTGGTTTACATCTCCTCTGCTGAACCTGTTGTTTGTAGCTAACTTCTTCTGTCTTCTGTTTGGAGGTTTTTGTCTTCTACTTAGTTTTGCATCTAAATTTCACTTCTAATTTATTTCTATATAGCTCTAACTCCCCAGTGCTGCCTGAGGACATGAAAAGATGATACAGAACCATTAGTGTATTAATGTACAATAATACTGAGCTTACGGTATCAAAGTAATCCTCATTGATTGGTGTCTCCAAAGACATGAGACAGAGAACAACATTAAGCAGTACAGTTTGCCTCCAGCAGGAGCTTTAGTTGCTATGACACTGTCAAGGACCACCTCAGTAGATGCATTTTGGAGGGCAAGGGACATCAGAGAAGCCTTCTTGTTCAAAGAAAAGTTGATTGCTTTTTTTTCCTGTGTCTATGTAGGTGTTCCCCTATGACAGCTCATAGATTGTATTTGTTGCATTGACACAGCTTACTGCTGGTGGCTGGTTTTGTTTTGTGGTTTTTCTCTCGTGTTTATTCATTTATATTGTTCTCATCTATTTATACTTGCCCTTTGTCCCTCCCTTTTTGTCCTCCTTTTGTCTCACAAGAAACACCTTTAATTACAACTCCAATAAAGGACAACAGTATCAAGCAAATCTTCAATTCCTTGGTCATCATTCCTTTGATCACAGACACAAAATTAACGAGAGAAAGAACTCCAAATAAGGCCCATTCTTTGTCCTCCTGGATAAGGTATGTAATTAAAAGAAATGTTTATAAGAAATGCAACCTATACATTTTTATAGGCAAAGGAGACAATAGAACATACAGAATTTTAGAGAAAGGAGACAACTGTAGTCTCCAGAGCAGTACCATGTCAGGAACAAATTCCTAGAGAAATTTGTCTCCAACAATTTGTACATCATACCAGGGAGCAGCAGAACTGGCTGTGTTTAAAAAAGCTGGGAGTCCAGGATGATGACATGGCTGTCACAGAAGTACCTTCACCCTCACAGGAAACAGGCCCAAGTTATACCTCAGCAAGAGGAGCAGAGCAGGTCCAGTGATGATACCACAGTCAGCCACAGCCCACTGATTTCTGATTAAGTCCAGGGATGAGGCAAGCCTCAGGTCAAGCTGGAAAGTCAGGCCAGAAGGTAAGGATCAGTGCAGTACCTGGCAAGCATGGCATCTGTAGGACCAAAGGAAGGACCTGCATACAAATGCAGCTCCTAAGCCAAAGGTAAATGACGGGGACCATCAAGGCTTATCCCAGCTCACCCTGCCGAGATCTCCAGCAACTACTTGATCCCACAATAGCTATGCCCTGACAAAGCTGCTACAGCACATTAATCTCTCCACTTTTTGAACTACTGTCTTTAGTGAACACCTGAATATAGACTGAGTATAGACTTTATTATTTCATGCAATTAAATATGTAAATCAAAGTGGAATGTGATAATAAGTCAAACATGTTTATCAACATGACTGTCTATAACAATCAGATTTATAATCTTGTCAATAGGAAAGGGATTTGTCTGCAAACCATTCATTTCCTGAAACCATGTTGACTGGCATTAAAATTATAATTTCTAATTATTTTATGTCATAATCCTTAATTTAGACTTCCACCATATTGCACTATTTTCATTATTCTTCTGTTACTGATGTCAATATACAGAACTCTGTGTCATCCTTTTGCCAATCTGATGCTAGAATTATGTTGACAGGCCTCTAATATCTTTAACAGTTTTCCAGGATTTTTGAAAATCAACACCAGTGCATGAAGGTAGCAGTAGGTAGAACTCCTGTGCAAAGGTCATCTAGTTTTCTGGCAAAAATATAAGAGCTCTTAAACCAGTTAATTTTACCCTGGCAGAGCATACAGGTATATGATCCCAAATCATACTGTGCACTGCAGCTGGTCAGCTTAAATCTTTTTAGCATTCCTTCCCTCCATCCGCAATTTTCCACTGATAAGGGGTAACTTACCAGTTTCTTCTATAGAGACAAGTTCTGATGCTGACTTTCATCTCTTGCCTTTTGGTCTGCACTCTAGAAAGTTATCACTTTTTGATTATATACTCAGTCCATTGCAGGTGATGATCATGATTAACAGAGTTAGTTCTTCTTCACTGGGATGCTATATTTTGAGAAGTTTCCTTTACTACCTTTCTCTTCAAGCATGTTTATTCACTTGTCTCTAGATGAGTGCCAGGACTTTATAACTCACATAAAAAGAATTCAGGGAATCACAGCCTCTGCACACAACTAATACTCTGTCCAATACTCAAATCTTTCAGCATCCTTGCCCTGTATATTCTAAGAATCATCAGCATCAAAAAGATCCTTTGTTTCCTCTTTTTCTCACAGCATATCTTGAAGCACGTCTTGTGCTTCAGTAGCCTGAAACCATCATTCTTTTTTCAGATCTACTAGAATTAAACTTCTGTTGTTAAAAAAGTTTTTCTCCTTTCAATCTTTCAGAAATTCAGATGTCTTCACATAGTTATCGTTAGGTGTGCTAGGCCAGCTCACAGTTACGAGTGTCTGTCACCTCACTGTCTGAAGATGAATCCCTGGTCCATCCTAATTATATGTCATCTGATGAGTCTTCCTTAGACTTTTCTCCATGGCAAGTGAGCAGCCCTTCACAAATTTGAAAATGCCCTGAAGTGACAAAGGAGGAGGAACGCAGTTCACTGCTTTTTTCCTTTGCAAAGCCTTCTCTGACAGTGCTCTAAAAGCTGACATCTGTTACCTCAGGTAATTTCATAACCTTGATGTCCTGATTATTTCTTGGACAGATCTTTTATCCTGTTGTTCATATCCCAGCACTATCAAGAGTTGTACACATCTGCCTCATGCCTGAATTGGTGCTGGATATTTAATTTTTTATCTTCAGTGGCATTCATCTTTTATCTCCTCCCATTCAAATGATTTCTTTTCATGAGTGAAGTCTCAGAGGTGATTCAGAGCTGAGAGGTAGCTGGGTTTCCCAAGGAAAGGAGCTACTCTTACTTCAAAGTCTGATTCTATCCTTCAGACTTCAGACTTGAGGCAGAAGATAAGAGGCAAAAGCATTTATTGATTAAGTAACACAGTAGTGACAAGCAAATATCCTAATTAGTAATTTTGCATACTGTAAGACACAGTTTTAAATCTATGAAGTATTATTATAAATTATGAATCATGACTATTACTGAATTACAAACTCATCAACCTTCCCTTCTACACCTCATAGAACTGGGGTTCAAGTCTATCACTAGCATGGTTTTCTAGATCTGGGTGGTCTTTCAAGACTCCACACCCCAAAATTCTTCTACAGCTACCTCGTCCATGCTGGTGACATATCATCCACCTTGTATGCCCTGTAAGACAAATGATTCAGTTTTAGCCTTTATTCTTCTACCTAGTTCAAGCTTAGAACAACCAGTTCTCTCTTCTGTGCAGATAAGAGAGAGAGACGACAGGATGTTTTTCACACTCTGATGTTCTCATACAACATCCTTTCCCTAGAATTGATCTAATGACTCTCCTGGTTCCCTGCAGAGGCTGTAGCTAACTATGACGCCTGGTACTCCACAGAGACCTCTTGCTCACAGCAATGCTGAGCCACTGGCCCAGATTTCCAGTAACCACCATAACCCGCACAAAGATCATTCTGAAAGGTTCTGGTTTGCCATCTTAACTACCACAACCTCAGGAATATTTTCTCAGTGTCTTGCTTATATTCAGAGCTTGAGTACCTGTCCACTACAAATCACTACACAAGTGAAGCCTAACAAGTGCCCCTCAGTGCCCCCAAAGGAACTATTATCTTTGGGATTTCAGCAGCTGTGCTTTGCTGCTGCTCAACAACTTTGATCTGATTCAGTGACAGAAGTCTGAACATCTCAGCCATGTTTAAACTGTGGAGAGGTATTGGCTACTGAGATCAAATTACTTTCATTTTTTTATCAATGGTCTCGAATAGTCTTATCTGAAAAGTTCTTTGTTCCTTCCCTAATTTCAGCCTTTTTTTGCTTCTGTAGGAAAGGTGCCAATTTAAAGCAATCCATCTATAAGTTTCCTCAGGAACCCTTACCAACATCTCCTAAAAAAAAAAATATTTATATTTTCCTTCTCATTCCCATTGCCTGGAAGGATTGTTTCCTTCCAACTTTCCTCCATGTGCTTTTTTCTTCAGCAAGTGGGTCCTTCTACAGCTACTCCCCAGCTGCTGCAGCTTTGCTGGTCCACAGAGCTTAAAACCACATCAGACAAGTCAGTTACGAAAATTTACTTCAAAGAAACCTCACTTCATTAAAAAAAAATGTGAAATGAGAGACCTAAAATCAGCAATGATAAGTTCATTGATAATTTGTATTAACATCTTGGCAATGAAGTATTCACTTTTCTTCAGGTATCTTCATTAGTTTTTTTATAGCATTTGATAGAAGCAAAATGTAAGCACATTAGATGAATACCAGAAAATAGACAACCGAGACAAGCAAGAGAAAGTTTTAAAAGTCTAAGCCCTGGAGACAGAAAATGCCATCACAGGATCTGTGAAATAATGTCCCATCTAAATTGCACTGAGCCATGAACAGCTTTAATAATCTAAAATGCTCCCATTTTATGGCATAGGCTGGAGCTATCAGCTTACTTCACAGAAAATAATGTGGAGTCTTCTCAGGTCACTAAGGTATACGAGGGACACAGGCAGGAGAGTGTTGTCCATATATTATCTCTATGCATATCGATTTATCTATCTTTAGTAGCTGATTACGAAACCATTAGCTGAAATCTATTCAAGGCAAAACTATGGACTCTGATGGCATAAAGTAACTGAAAGAAATTATAAGAATTATATCAATTTCCTTGTTTGAATTACCTCAGGGAACCAATTGTATTATGCCCCGGTAGCACCTGTGGTCACAACCATCCTTCATGTGCATCATTCAAAGTGGCTTTCACTTGGACTAAGAGCAAGAAAAAACTGTCTTGGGGGTTTATTGATTCTTCACAGTTGACCCAGTTCCCATTTTTCTCACACAATACTATCACATAACGATTTTTTATCTTATTTAAAAAATGTTCGGTTTCCTGACCTTATCCATTCTACGAGTCGGAGTTTGACCATCACTGCTCCTTGTGGCACAGACGGTCTTTTGATTTTTCATTCCATGCCTATTCAATTGAGAATGTTACCCTATGCAAAACTGTGTTTTCTCAATGTAGCATGGAGATGTTGATAAATAACGTGTGAGCTGGTTTATTTTTGGTAAGGAATACCTGTGTTCTTTCATACAAGGAACAATATTGACATATGATACTAGCAGTCCTAATATAAACAATTTTCACATTGCTGCCAGCAGAATTTAGACTCCATAAATAGGTAGAACAGTAAAGAAATGGTGTCAGAATTAAACCTGCATAGCATTAATCAATTTTTAAAATGGTTATTAATGGTGAGTGCTGTTAACAGTCTGGAATTATAAAAAAGAAACAATATTGGATGTTACATAAAGCAGTAAATTGTTCAAAACCACAAAGGAATAAACTTAAACTTAACAAAATATTACTGTATAATACTGTATATTCTTATACTTCTCCATATTTTCCTCATTATTTGTTTGTGTTCACAAACTCGAACCATGAAAAATTCTCCTAATAGATATATGTGTGAATCAATAACTTACCTCAAATTTTCCCTGCTCTGTCATAATGTTTAATGTCCATGAACATCTTACTGAAATTGCTGTGCCATTTTGCACCAGATGCTCAGACACGAATGCCAGTAGAACTGGATCCAGTAGGCCTACCAGGTCAATGACACTTTGTCATGTCCCCACTATAGCAGGAAAAAGTAACATGCCTCTTTGGAATTGACCTATGGAAGTTCATTCAGAGCTATATGCAGGAATTAAAGTGAATTAGGGGGAAATTGTCCAAACAAACAAAAAAGAAGATATACAAACTACAGTAAGTTTATATTCTTACTTCATAGGAAAGAGAGAATCATGAGAAGGATAAAAAGCAGATTTTTTCTCATATGTTTTATTTCTAGGTGTTTACACAAATCCGAATAAAAGTAATTTTTTCCCTAGAGGGATGATTTTCTGTGTGATCACTAATTCTCTGTGCTGATTTATAGGACAGAACCTGTCAATCCAATCAGCAAGTCACTTTTGGCCGTGTGTACTGTACAAGCTGTCTGTGAAGTGCTGCCTGTGCCACTGGATTTAAAAATCAGAGCAGCTTCAGGAGTTTTTATCTCTGCATGACTGCTAGCTAGGGATTTGAACAGAAAAGAAAACTGCAAGAGGAAATTGGTTTGGACAAGAAGAGCTTCTGTACATAATTCGTATTAATTTGAAGATAAAATGCAGTCTCTTAGAAACAAAAAAACATACTGCGTGCTGGCTTGTTCCATATGGGTATCGCTATGGGATTCAGCCCCATTTTCTAAGGATTAGAACTGACTGCCCAGCATTGCCTATTTACAGGGAACAGAATTACCAGAATTCTTCCTCTTAGAGGTATAATGTGTAAAGAACAAAACAAATCTTAGAGGAGTGAAGCTCCTTAGAGGAGTGAAGCTCTCTGTTCCCCAACATGTAGAAGAGATGCATGGGAACTTCAGGTGTAGAACAGTGACTCCTTTTTAATTTTGTTGAAACTTTAGTTTGCCTTTGAATGGGGTTTTGGTCAGAAAATCTAAATTTGATACTGAAGAAAAGACAGTAAAAGTTATTGATATTTAAATTTAGTACAGGACATATGATTTTACTTGAGCCAAAAAATTTGTGCTCTGGGACAGTGTTCAAAGGTTTTGTCCTCTCTCTCTTCTTAGTTAATAAACCTCAGTATATATTTGCCTCCATATCTCAATGAAAACTCACAGTTTCTAAACTCATGGTAAAGAAAAGCCTCATTGGCAATTTCTGTGTCAGAAGAAAGCAAGAAAGCTTTATATGTCATAGAATTTGGGACAACATTTGTGTACCATTTATGTATATTTACTCTTGATTTATTTTGCCCAGCTTGTCAGTAGCTTTTGCAGGTTGTCCAAGTGAGAACAATTTCCAACCAATACTAGAGACTTTGATTCTATAATTTAATATTGCAAGTGGTATCCTTCTCTTAAAACTGAACACTTCCTTTCTCCTTCTTTTATTTTGCTTTCTCTTCCTCAGTTATTTAAAGCATCTTTATGAATATGGAAACTTTATGCAACATTGAAATATGTTTCTTTGCCTGATCATAAAAGTATTAGTTTTGGATTAAAATATTTCCTTCTACTTTGCATACTGTTAGTTTTACTATCCAGTGGGTGATTCATTGTCCCCAAAAGCAATTAGCTACTAGTCAAGTGCTAAGATCATAAAAAAATGGAAGTATAACTGTAGGAGACAATACAGGAAAAAACAATCCCATTTTTGTACCTGGCAGGTGTCTAAGTTTAAATGTACATGGCTTCACAATCAGTAAAGCCATGCATTCTAATCCTATTTAGTACAAAAATTTAGTTATCTTTTTAGTGTTTTCTAAAGCTTTTGTAAAAGAAAAAGCTTCCAGAACAGTAATTTAGATTAAATTACTTAAACAAGGAAAGAACGAAAAAGAAATGGAATCTTAAGATGTCATTTAAGAGAAATGTAGATCAGATGAGTAAATAAGATGCACAAATAGCTAAATAGTCTCATCCATGTGTCAAGCATCATACAAATTGCATTAAATTTGGGGCATATGATAAATTATATGGTTTCTTTTAATTCTACTAAGTTTACTGTGTTGTTTACGGGACTACATTTAAAGTACAATTCCATTCTCTCAGAGAAAACTGCTTAAGAAAACTATTAGATACTGAATATACTTACTTACTGATTTTGAATACAACCAGGTAAGTTATATGATCTGGTAAGAATACAACCTGATAACTAAAGAGAATAAAAGAAATCTGCAGTTTATTGATAAAGGTAAAAATTACCTTTATTTTTTCTTATGCAGTTATAAATTATCTAGTGTAACTAAAGGGATGGAGTAATCTAGGATTGCTATATTAGCAATATGCTAAATTTTGCATGTTCAATGTTTTAATTTTTTTCATAATTAATATGTTTCATGTTGACCTAAAATCTCATGAGTGATAGCAAGCAAATTTTATAATGACCAAAAAAGTGTTCATAAGAAAAGAGAATCTATAGCTTCTGTAAAGAAACACATCAT
>JAYRBT010000082.1:107708148-107724717 GCA_036023395.1 Myiotriccus ornatus
GAATAAATGCTCTTAGAAAGACATATAATTCAGCCCTCAAGTTCTGCAAGACATCTGACAGCAGCAAGCTACAGTCTCATCCTCGCTTTGTAGATGTGCTTTTGGGAAAAGACCAATAAATAATTTTGGGAAATACTCATATCCCTATATTTCTCTCTGGATGTTCCTCTGTCAAGTACCTTTGAAAATATATTTTCTCGATTACTTCTAAGAGGTTGATGGACCATTTTACTGGCTAAGACAGTCCAAACAGTATTCAAATGTTTCAGTCAGATTCTTCAAGGATTTTTTCTAGCACATACTTTATTAAATTATTGATGATACAAAGGTTCAGTGTAATAAAAATGCTTCAAAAATGTTTCCCTACTTTTATTACTTGGGAAGAAGCAGATCAATCATTCCTGAACTTCAAAGCTCTTCCTTTTTTTTAACCCTACCTCCCCCTACACTAATGCTAGGACTAACTTTGCCTGTACATACAGGCTTTTACCTACAACAGCATGGTCTTGGTAGGAACTTTGTGAACTTTTGTCTGCACAACTTAAAATGTCAAAGCTTGGAAAATGATTCAGGAAAGGGTCCTAAGCCTAGGAATACGCTCCTTATATCTCCAAACAAATTCATGACCTGAACTTGAGCTCAGCAGTACTTTTTCAGTCAGTTTCACCCACAATAACTCTACACTTGTATTAACATGTGCTCACTATGACAGAAAAGGTGCATTAGCTATTTTATTATTTCAATATATTCACAAGGAAAAGGTTCTCTCAGAAGATAAAGTAATTATGTAGAAGTTATGTCATGGATGCATAAACTATGCAGTAAAATTAAGGCTTTAACATTCAAATACTGATATCTATTTCTCAGAATAGTATAAATAGAATTAGAATATATAATGTATTTAATTAAAAATAAATTTTAATTAAAACATTGTCATTAGTAGAGTAACCTGAAAAGGTATAATAAAAAAGATATATTGAATACTGAATAATATTTTCAGGAAGAGACTGTGAATATGGCAAAATACTGACCAGTGCTACCAGGTCTTACTGACCCCTTATGCCTACGGATGTGGCTACTTTGCCTCTCAGCAGCTCCTGTGTACAACTATGCCTTCTACTTCCTTTGACCTTCCTTTCTCCCTCCTCTGAAGATTGACCACTTGTGATTTTGAGTCAGTAAAATCTTATCTCATAGTATACAAAAAAGCTTAGGTACAAGTTTGGAGAAGCTTAACAGTAATAATCTCCAGTTTGGATAGGAAGGATTCCCCAGACTTCATGAATCCACAGATATCTTCTATTCACATCCCTACGCATGATTTTTGCCTCCTAACCCCTGAGCCCCAAGCTATACTGCCTGTACAAGATGATGGACAGACCAACTTACTCCCCATAAAGCAGACTTTCTTCACAGAATCATAGAATGCCTTGGGTTGGAAGGGATATAAAGATCATCTAATTCCACATCTACCCTCTTCTTTGCATCATAATTGTCGGCATGTAGGAACAGGGATCTCCCTGTCTGTATTTAAAAAGGCACAGTCAAGTTTTACAGTGCTTTGAGAAGAAAGCTCTTGGGGCAAGAGAAATGAGATTAAATTTAAAACTTTATGGAAGACCATGGCCAGCCACTTCTCTCTGGATGCTGTCTCTCTTTCTCAGTGCCTTCACAGCAGGAGTCAATGCTTTTGAGCTTAGCTTCCCATTCACTGAACATCTATGGTTGTTTTCCAGATGAAAAAATGTGATTTGCTGACAAAATCTAGTGATCGAGATGAGTTAACCAGGAAGATAAAAAGAAACAGGCAGAGCCTTCTTGAATAGTGAAGTGTGGTTCAAGAATGAGTTTTGAGTTTCTAGGTTTGCTTTCACTGAGCTCATAAGTCTGTGTACATATAGGAATTATTGAATTTCTGTCAAATTCACTATTCTTACCTACACCTTTTGGGATTACCACCTGCGGGAATTACATCTCATTTGTAAACCTCTGCTGTAAAGGTTTGTACAGAAAACCTTGACCCAAGTTTAACCTCAAAATCCATATATTAAAAAAATCACTAACTGAAAAGTGCTTGTCAGTGTTTCATCCTGGTAGTACTGTTATCCTTAATTTAGCAAGTTTCCATCTATTTTGGAGAAGATTTTACATGTCCAAGAATTAAAAAACACTAGGGAAAAATAAAAATAATATTTCTACTTAAAATTAATATTGCCTTCTCACAATTAATCATGTTAATAAACTAGGGAATAAGGTTGCTACTCTGGACATTACCAAAAGACTGTGAAGACAAGATGTTAATGTACAAACCTAACTTCTTTCTATAAAATAGAAAATATTTTAGTGTGGAGAAAAATGTGTAATTATTTAATTTTCCAGAATTTTTACCAGATATTGCATTTTCTATGCAAAGAAAAAATGGGGGAAAAAATTGTTTCTAAAATAATGAATATAAGAAGCAATCTAGTTGCATCCTGTTGTTTTATGTTGCTGAAATAAAAAAATATTCTTTCAGGTAAGATGTCTTAATATTAATATTTTACAAATAAAATAAAAAAAATTGAAAAGCTCTGTTCCAAAAATGTCAGATAGAATATTTAATCAGTCACAAAATGCTTCCTGTATTTTTAAATGTAGTTGCATAAACCAGCACATTTTCACAAATATCTCTCTTTGAGCTCCATATTCTTTGTCAAAAAACGATCCACTAGAAAAGATCTGACCATACCAGAAAGGCAGATCTGTAATGAAAATAAATCGAAAGTAAGCAATATTTTTCAACAGGCTCAAAAAATCTTATTTTAAAATTTATTTAAGTTGTATTAAATTATGAACTCCATCCCCAGTGGATTGTATAGACTGAAGAACTGCAAACAAAAGGAAAACAAGTTATTTATTTCATCAAAATAATGTTTTATTCATTTTTCATTAATTATCCAGGAAACAGAATAGACATTAAATTTGTAGATGAAACAACCATATAACAAAATGTGTTCCTTATACAGTTTCCTTACATATAGACCTCTCCCACATCCATTTCATGTTACTTTTTAAAAAATTTTGAGGCTCTCGGTACTTTAATATTTAACACCTTCAAGATAACAAATACATAAACACCAGCAAACTCCAGTGAAATGCTAAAGTTTTTTGATTTGTTTTTCAAATTATGTTTTCCTTTGGGCAAACTTTAATGTCACAGAATCATAGAATCATAGAATATGCTAAGTTGAAAGGGACCCACAAGGATCATCGAATCCAACTCTTAGCCCTGCACAGGACCGCTCCCAAGAGTCACACTACACACCTGAAGGTATTGTCCAAACAATTCTTGAACTCTGTCAGGCTTGATGTTCTGACCATTTCCATGGGGATCCTGTTCTAGTACCCAATCACCCTCTGGGTGAAAAACCTTTTCCTAATATTCAGCCTAAATATCCCTAGCAGAGATTCAGGCCATTCCCTTGGGTTCTGTCACTGGTCACCACAGAGAAGAGATCACTGCCTGCCCCTCCTCTTCCCCTCAAGAGGAATCTGTAGACTGTTGTGAGGTCTCCCCTTCTCCGGGCAGAACAGACCGAGTGACCTCAGTCACTCCTCATATGGCTTTCACTCAAGGCCCTTCACCATCTTTGTTGCCCTCCTTTGGAGACTCTCTAGTGGTTTAATACTGTTCTTATATTGCGGTTACCAAAACTGCACACAAAATTCATGGGTACACTTACATGTATGTAAGTGTATCTGTGATAAAGGTAAGTTAGAGTTCTTCCATATCCAAGAACATCAAAAGCAACATCAACTAATAGCAGTAATAATATTAAAAAGTTCAAGGAGTCCAATTCTAGAAAAGCATTCATCATATTCCTCACAAAACTGAAAGAACCTGTTTTTAAAACATTTGTCTTTCTAATGATGATGGATCTGAAAGTTCAATCTTCGAACAGACAGCCAGTGTGCATAAAGATTTTCAAAATGGAATTTTCTACCTCCTGGTATGCTCAGACTAAGTGTTCAGTGCAGGCACTTCTGATCAAA
Organism: Myiotriccus ornatus; assembly: GCA_036023395.1. NCBI lineage: Eukaryota > Metazoa > Chordata > Aves > Passeriformes > Tyrannidae > Myiotriccus > Myiotriccus ornatus. Next base: position 107,712,181 of record JAYRBT010000082.1, read on the forward strand.
CAAGCACACCCAAACTAGTTTTAGACTAACTAGCAAGCACTCTGGCTGCTGGCACATCTCTACTGCAGATCAAAGATGAGCTCAGGCTAAGCAGTGTGTTGCTATGGCTACACTGATAGCAGTACCCAACCTAGCAAGTGTAAATCTAGCATATGTCTCCTGCTACGAGATGGAGCCTTGGTGACTGCCCTTAAGCCATGCCTGAACACTTGCTCTGTAGGAATTCAATTTTGCAGAGCCATTGCAATGCAATTCAGAATCAATGGTCCCATATGTACTTCTAGGAGTAGTATTCCCTGATTTCATCAAGGCAATGTGCAGGTATATAGTAGGTCGAATATATTCCCGGTTGTTTTCTCAGCAGTTTAATAAGAGAAAACGAGATTCTTCATGTCTATTCTTTTTAGCCATCTTCAGCCTCAGAGTATAACTGATTAATGGTTATGCCATCCAGCACCCTGATTTCAGATGTAATAACAAAACTACACAGTGCTTTCCATGGCTTTCCAAACCTTCAGGGAGAATTGAGGCTGTTGACTGCCATTTTCCAGCCAAATAAGTAAAAAGTTACTTTAGAAGGAGAGAAGAGCCCAGGGGGAAATATTGTTTCTCTCCTTTCCTTCTTAAAGGAGAAATTAGGGTTTTGTACTTCATCTGCCTCTGCTCCACTGTTGCAAACCCATTTCATCTACAGCTTTAATTGTTATTTTTTAACGTCTTAACAAGGGTGAACCATCCATTAGAAAAGACACACACTGATTTCTGTGTAAAAAATTAAAATTACCTGAGGGGTACAAACAGAAATCTTTGGACCAAGCTCTACACATGCCAAGCCTCATGCTAAGCTCACTATATGTGACTAATGAACTATTAAGGTAGTTTGAGTACACCAAAATATATTTTTAATCCTTTATTTTATATTAAGTTCATAAAGCTATTTGGCAAACTGGTAAACTGAATAATCAAGTACTAGCTAGTGATTAATAGCAGTTGGAAAACTTTGTTCTTTTCTCTTCTTTTTTAGAGTTAGTTTTGTTAGCCCATTTCTTACATTTCCTTTTCAAAAGACTGGAGTCACAATGGTTTTTCCATTTAGGTTACTCTACTGACATTGGTTTGCAAGCATTGATTTAAGTGGGTAGAAATTACCTATCTAGAATCCCCTCTACCTTTCTCAATGAAAAAGAAATATAATTTACAATGTAAAATATTAGGACATTATTTAACTTACTTCTTTTTAATTTAGTTCTGTAAAGACTTATAGAAAAGAAGCATCAATTTAATAGTCTTTTTTAGAGTGTTAAAATAGGATAATAGCTGTCCTTCTAAAAGAAAAGAACAGAAATTAATTGGTTTCTGAACTAGTAATTTCTTTTTCAGTCCTAGTTCCCTGAAAACAGAACAGGACAAAAATTATCCAAAGGGGAGGAGAAATGCACTTTTCATGGTGTTTACTTCAGTTGAAGCTTGTCTATTAAAAAGTAATATTCTAAATTTTCAACGATTTGCAAACTTGGACTACCATATTTTGGGTTGGTTTGGGGGGGTTTATGTGTTTTTTGTTTGTTTGGGTTTGGTTAGGTTGGGTTGGGTTGTTTTTTTTAAATTCCTTTTAGCTGTCCTTATGGGCAAAGATTCACAGCAATGTTATAACAGTTGAAATATTGCCTGGTTAAGCCTTATTAAGCACTAGGGGGAAAAAAAGAAAAGGTAAGGTGGCAAAGATGAACTAAGAATTAGATACACAAGGAGTGTCAGCAATAATCAGTGTCTTATTTAACACTGTGCTCAGGATTTGGCTTTAATTTGTAAGTAGCAATTAAATTGTAGCAATAATTGTTTTCACTTAAAAAAAATTATTCTCAAACCCAAAAGGGCCTGTTATTTGATCCAGCTACCACCTTAAGCATGTCCCCTGAAAGAAAGGTTATACATTTAAGCTTTTACTTTACCAAAAGCCTTGATTTTATGAACCCTGCATCACAGATAAGTCCTTCATATTTGACATCTGATGTAAATTTTCTCTGAGTGTCTACTGTAAGGTCATTGTATTTTAATAAATGAATACTCACTGATGTAGAGAATCTTGACCTCTCACACCCTAATTAAGTACCCCACATTATCTGCCTGCTACCTGTCCACCAAGCTACACTATCTCTCTCCTTTTTTTGGCTCAAGAGATAGTTAACAGAAATGACAGAAATCTGGAAAGTGTAAGAGCCTGATTCTGAAGACACCTAATGAGATTACACTCAGGGAATCAAAAATACCTGATTTCAAAGGGTTACTATTAAACTTGATCTTTTATTTTTGAGGTTGGTAGCATTCACAACAATGACTATTCTGTATCTTAAAAAGCTTTTTCTCTGTCATCTTAAGAAAACAAACGTTACAAATCTTTCTTTCTGAATTCAGATGAGAATCTTCATAAAATATTCTGATTTCAGTAAATCATCCCTTTCCAAGAAGAAGAAGAAATTTTTCTGACTACTTTTAGTGGCATCTGATTTACTGATCTGGACAAGAGATATTTTAGGATCAGTTATGCAATCTCACAGCTGCTGCAATGTATTCCTGCAAATATGTGATAGAAGAAATGGTGTGCATTACTGATTACCTGTCTTCCCCACCTCCAGTAAAATCTTCCTTTTTATTAATCAAGTTATATTCCTGTAGTTTCAGGAATATATCACTTCAATTTCTAGGAAGGCACAGGTTTTTCTTCTTATCCAGTGATATTTTTCAAACAAGATCAAAACGTCTTTTTACAAATCTGAAAAACTAAAAATAAAAAATCAAATTCTATTTGTTTCAAACTTTTCAGTTTTAAAATAATATTTAGCAACAGAATGAATTGGATTCTGATAACCGTGAGCAACTTAAAATAAAATCAACTTGCTTTTGGGAACTTTCTCATGGGATTCCTTAGGGTGAGTCTGCAGAAAGAAAATTATTATGAAAGCTGAAAGACTGGAATACTATGGAGTTTTAGGAGCAGAAGAACACACTGATTTTTGGGGGGAGGGGGGATGAAGATCAGGTGTAAGAGTTGGAGAAAGCAGAATGAATGGATAGGTGACTGACAAGCATGAGTGAACAGCATTTCAGGTTAAAAAAGGAAACTTCATATGAAATAAGAGATTCCCCTTGCTTTATTCACATGGTATTAAAAGTATCATTGGTTGCCATAAATTATATAGAAGAGGAAGTGGTATAAAGTATGAAAAATCCTAAATCACTTTTCTATTTTGAAATAAATTGATGATTCAGAGATGCTCTCCATGATGTATCTCCAAAGTTGTTGTGCTATGAGGAAGATCCTACAAAACAAAAGATAGAAGTGGTACTCTCCTTCTGTTTTGTTTTGTTTTTCTTTCTGTATGAATATTGACTTTTTAATGCCATACTATAAGTTAAAGGCATTTGGGAAAATGCGGTGTAAGAACAATGGTCGTTAGAAGTCTTGTGACCACAGGGCTGTAAAAGACTTGCATCTGTGTGGGGTCCTAACCTTTGAGTTGATTTAAGTTGAGTTAAGGGAAGAAGGGGATTAAATTGTGTTGAGTTGTAAAGAATTTTGTAAGGGAATGTGAGAAGCTTGTAAGAGATCTGGTCAGGAGCAGAGTATGCATTCAGAATAGCCTGGGTGAATAAAGCGTAAAGGTGATATTTTTCTTTTATGAAATAATTTTTTTGCTCTTTCCAGAAAGGGTGGTAGAGCATCTTTATTGGTTCTTCTTTCCCAAGCAAAAATAAAGATTACTTTCAGAAAACCCAAATATTTTTGAATCATTTCAAAATTAACTTCTGAATGAATATGTCCTAAGGCTGCCAAATTAAGAGACTTAAAGATTGGATTTAGCAGAGAATGTTAAAAGATGTTCACAGCTCTAACAACAATAATAAGGACTGCTGTGATCTAAGTGTACAACTCTTTAACTTGGGGGAGGTAAACGCACTTCAGGTGGACAGTAGAAGGCTTTAGTGATCTGAATGAGTGAAGTATTTTTATGTGAATCACGTTAGAGCTTTTTCTTCCTCTTTTAATCCTAGAGGGTGGCTGAATATATGTTCTGACTAAAAAGCCCGTCAAATGATGAGACATTTTTCAGAAGGAAAACTGAAAGAAGGATTAGCACATTAAAGAAGCGAAGTCATCTGAAGTTGGAAAACAGTGGGGAATTAATGAACATGTAAAACAGCAATTCCAAAATGTTTCATTAAGGACTTGTTGCTCACCCACTGTGAGCTGTAACACAATTACTTGTACTCCCAAGACAGACCTTGAAAAACTTGAGGGCATCTCTGAAATCTGTCTCATTGTGTGTTGTTTTCAAACACGTAAAGAAAATAACAACTATAGTGAATCCTGGGAGGAACTGTTTTGACTAAATGCACACAGCATGGGCAAAAGCCAGAAGGAGTGGCTGGAAGCCATTGTGAAGCAGGAAAACAATGATAAAGTTGCCATCATGAAAACATTAGATCACTTGCACAATTGCTGCAATGTATGACTACAAACTCTCCAAAAGAGAGAGGCAAGGAAGGTGAGGAGGTGACATAGCCCTTTATGTCAGAGAGTGTTTTGATTTTCTAGAGCTTAATGATGGTGATGATACAGTTCAGTGTTTATGGGTAAATATAAGGGGGAAGCCAACAAGGCAGGTATCATGGTGGCAGTCTGTTCTAAATTACCCAGCCAGGATGAAGACGCAGCCAAAATATTCTAAAAGCAGTTGGGAGAAGTCTCACATTCACTAGCCCTCATTCTTACGGGGTACTTCGATTTACCAGACGTCTGTTGGAAATGCAATATAGTAGAGAGAAAACGGTCTAGGAGGTTTCTAGAGTGTGAGGAAGAGACTTTTCTGGCACAGCGTATGAATGAGCCCCACTGGACCTGTTCTTTGCAAACAGAAAAGAACTTGTGGGTTTGAGGCCATCTTGGGCACAGAGTGACAGAGATTTTTATGTCAGAGAAGCAAAGAGAGGGGGTCAGCAGAACTGTCACCTGGAAATTCCAGAGGGCAGCCTTTGACCTGTGTAGGAGACTGTTTGAGAGGGTGCCTTGGGAGGCACTGTTGAAGGGCAAAGGAGTCCAGGAAACATTCTTCAAGAAGGAACTCTTAAAAGATCAGGAGCAGGCCATCCCCATGTACCAAAAGTTGAGACAGTGGGGAAGACCACTGGCCTGAATGAACAGAGAACTTTGACTGCAATTCCAGAAAACAAGAGTTTATGACCTTTGGAAAAAGTAGCAGGCAGTTCAGGAGGACTACAAGGATGTCATAAGGTTATGCAAGGAGAAAATTAGAAGGGTCAAAGCCCAACTAGAACTTCATCTGATTGCCACCCTAAAAGACAATAAAAATATGGTTCTGTGGATGCAATAGCATCAAAAGGAAGGCTAAGGAATGTCTTTATCCAATACCCCTTATTGGATGTGAGGGGAAAGATAATGACAAAGATTAGGAAAAGACTGAGGTACTTAATGCCATCTTTTATCAGTTTTTGGTGAACAGACCAATTGTTCTCAGGGTTCCCAGTCCCTGAACTGGAAAACAGGGACAGGGTGCAGAATGAAGCCTTGATAAACTTAAGGGAAATGGCCAGTGACCTGCTACACCACTGAGAGACACCCAAGTCCTTGGGGCCAGATGGGATCCTCGCAAGTGAACTGAGGGAACTGGCCATTCTCACTAAGCCACTCTCCATCCTTTATCAGCAGTCTTAGCTAACCCGGGTGGTCCCAGCTGACTGGAGGTTAGCAAATATGGCATCCACCCACAAGAAGGACTGGAAGGAGGATCCCAGGAAGTACAGACCTGTCAGCCTGACCTCAGTGCTGGGGAAGCTCATCAACCAGATTATCTAAAGTATCGTCATGCAGCACATACAGGACAACCACAGGATCAGGTCAGCATGGGTCTGTACAAGGTAGGTCCTGGTTGACCAACCTGATCTCCTTCTATAACAGTGTGACCCGCTTAGCAGACGAGGGAAAGGTTATGGATATTTTCTCCCTGACTTCAGTAAAGCCTTTGATACTGACTTACAGAGCACTGTCCTGAAGCAACTGGCTGTCCATCGATTGGATGGATAAAAAAATGGCTGGATGTCCGGGCCCAGAGTGTGATGGTGAGTGGAGATAAATCCAGTTGGTGAATGGTCACCAGTGGTGTTTCTCAGGGCTTGGTATGGGGACAATTCTGTTTAATATCTTTATTAATGATCTGGACAAGGGGATCAAGTGCATCTTCAGTCAGCTTGCAAGTGACACTCTGTTTTGTAGGAGTGTTTATCTGCTGGAGGGCAGAAAGAGATCTACAGGCTAGATTGATGGCCCAAAGCCAATTCCATGAGGATGAACTAGGCAAACTGCCGTGTCCTGCACTTAGGTCACAACAACCCCATGAGTGCTACAGGATTGGAGAAGAGTGGCTGGAAAGCTGCCTGATGGAAAAGGATCTGGGCATGGTGGTAGACAACTATCTGAACTAGAGCCAACATTGTTCCCAGGTGGCCAAGAAGGCCCATGTCGTCCTGGTTCATATCATTAATAGCATGACCAGCAAGACTTGGGAAGGGAGCATCCCCCTGTATCCAGCACTGGTGAGGCCGCATCTTGAATCCTGTGTTAGGTTTTGGGACCTTTACTACAAGAAAGACATTAAGGTGCTGGAGCTTGTCCAGAAAAGGGCAACAGAGCTGGTGAAGGGCCTGGAGCACAAGTATTACAAGGAGCGGTTTAGACACCTGGGGTTGTTTAACCCGGAGAAAAAGAGGCTTAGGCGAAATCTGTGGGAAATTAATAGCCAAAACAATTTGCTGCAGAATGTGTATTTGTCATTGTGGGGGGTTTCTGTGGCTGGGTTTTGGAAGTAGGGGCTTAGGGGGCTACAAGGGTGGCTTCTGTTAGAAGCTGCTAGAAGAATCCTGTGTCCCGTGGAGCCAATGCCAGACGGCTCCAGGATGGACTTCCTGCTGCTGGTCAAGGCCAAGCCAATCAGGAATAATAATAACTCCTCTGTGATAAAGAGGGAGTGAGAACATGGGAACAATAAAGTAGACACCAACCTTAGTGCAGAAGGAGGGGCAGGAGGTGCTCCAGGTGCCGGAGCTGAGGTTCCCCTGCAACCCGTGGTGCAGACCATGGTGGGGCAGCTGTGCCCCTGCAGCCTATGGAGGACCATCGGGATGCAGAGACCCACCTGCAGCCAATGGAGAAGCCCATAATGGAGCAGGTGGATACCTGAAGGAGACTGTGACCCCATGGGAGGCCCAAGATGGAGCAAGGTCCTGCTGGAGACCTGCAACCCCTGGAGAGGGAAGCCACACTGGAGCAGGTTTTCCCCAGGTAGGACTTGTGGCCCCTGTGGGGGACTCACGCCAGCACAGCTCATTGGTGAAGGACTGCACCCCATGGAGGAGTGATCCATGGGACAGCAGTTTTGGAAGAACTGTTGCCCATGGAACGAGCTCATGTTGGAGAGGTCCATCAAGGACTGTCTCCTGTGGGAGGGACCCCCCAGGAACAGTGAAAGGACTCCTCTCTGTGCAGCAGCAGAAACAACCGATCGTAACCTCCATTCCCTGTCCCTGTGCACTGCTGAATGGGAGGAGGGAGAACATGGAAGGAAGGAGGGGTGGGTGGAAGGTGTTTATAAGACTGTTTTGTTTCTCACTCTTTGACTCTTATCCTGTTAGTAATAAATTTAAGTAATATCCCCCCTTTGAGTCTGTTTTGCCTGTGAAGGTAGTCAGCAAGTGACCTCTTGCAGCGGTTATCTCATGAATCCTTAGCTGTTTTTTTTTTTTTCTCTTCTGTCCAGTTGCAGAGAAAGAGTGAGAGAATGGCTTTAGTGTGTACCTGGCATCCAGCCAGGGTCAACCCACTACAGTCAGTGATGAAGGTAAAGAACAAAACAGGGATCAAAAGGTAACTGAGTGATGAGAGTATAAACCAAAATTGTTATAATTATTATGCTTTTGTTAGTCTTTGTCTCTGCAGGTTATAAACTTCAAGTTTACTGGTGATTCTGTGTTTTCAGTAGTGACGCATCTCCTGAGCAGTGGAAGAGTCAAACTGACATTCTATAAATTAATCTTTGAAATCTGTATGTCAATGCACAGATGTCAAATAAACCCACATACACACACAGGGGTATGTAGTTGGAAATTTATTTTTTTTTTAGAAAGCTTTTATTTTTATTTGTTTAATCATCTTTAAAACAACTAATAGAGGTTAAATTCTGAATTGTATCAACAACAATGACTGCAAGGAGCTGTCAAAGTCCTGTAAGGACATGTTGTCCCCTTGATGAGTGTTTCTTAAACTTTCTTGATAAAAAACACCTCTTTTTACCATTAAAATAAAATGGTATGCTGTAGTGCTGAAGCTCTCATGCCTTGCTGCCTGACTGTTGTGATGCACAGCTGTAGCATCACAAACAAGCACTTATTTTCAAGAAAAAAAATCACTCCACTACTCACAGGGTAGTAATGGCCCAGGACTTAGAATGAAAATCTGCAGGATATCTTAAACTGTGTGGTTTCAGAAGATTACTTGACAATATCTAGCTGTTCTAATAAGAAAAGTACTATGACCTCCTGAGTCGGATGATACATACAGATTGCAGAGAATGACAGGATAGCTAAGTAAGACTGTCAAGTACTGTCCTCGGAAATTTGAATGACATTTTGTGTTTGTTTACATTATAAAATGCTTGAGGGTTTTAAATCTTAAGAGGCAAGCATAAAGAGGCTTCCACCCAGATAGTACCATCAGACAAAGCAATGGCTTATTTTGAGAGGAACATGTGATATGTTCTTTGGATTTGGTTTGGTTTGTTGTTTTTTTCTTTTTTCATGAAACAATGTTTATACCTGCATTCCCACAAATAGAGACTAATTCTTATTCTCTTTGGTTGGAATCATGATTCTTGATTACAAATAAGTATTTTTAATGAGTCTCCCAAGTCTTCGGAAGAGGCAGAGTAAAACTTTAAGTACAGATTCGTCTAAGAAATTACATTTTTTTTCCACAAAGTGTCATAATTTTCCAGACCTGCTTTCCAGTTCCTGAAATACAGAGCACAGAGTGTTCATTTGGGCAAACTGATGTCACTTACCACTGATTTTCCTTGTCTGATATTTCTTATTAAGAATTTTTATTTTACTTGAGACTGAAATGATTCATTTGAGATGTCTCGATTTTAAAATTTCCCACCAAATCTATGCATTTATTCCTGCAAACTGAAGAATTCCTGACCCAAAGGTACTGTTTAAGTAGCTGGAAGGTGGTGAGATAGAAGTAAAGTTTTGGAGAAATTAGCATGCTTCATTAATCCATTAAATGACAAAATTGGGTTATACTGATATTTCAGGTAATTTTCAAGGTTTTCCTGAGGGGAAGATGGAAAATGTAGAGGCATGGAATTGATTTATTTTGAGCTGTATTTAAAGACAAACTGAAAAAAAAAAATTAAAGAAAAAATGCAAGATTTTGGCCAGAAGTAGTATCATATGTCATTGAAAATTCTAAATATAAACAGGGTTCCATACTGACATCTCCAAATACATCAGAGAAAAAAATTCTGTATGTTTAAAGAAATTAAAAGTCTGTTTTTTTCATCATGTTGAATTCAATGCCATTGAAGGCAACAACGTAATGAGGTATGAACTAATAATAATTATAATAGTAAATGTTGTCTCCTATAGTATTCTATGTAACATGAAATTCATTTTGTTAAAATAGATGCATACAAATCTGTTATAACTTCTCTGGAATCAGTGAATTTACTCCAAGATCAACATTTTTGTATGGCTTTCATTAAAATATATGGTGTCTTGCATTTCCTACTGTCTTTTACAGTGTAATGAGATTTCCATTTTGCTTTGCCCAGGCTTTTCTTTTCTCTGACCTGAGTTCTGTTCACATAAATTTGCTTTCTCTCTTAAAATTCAGTAACATTCTGGATTTATTACTCCTTCATATCTGTTGTTCATTTTCACTTTGTACTTAGACATCTTTCTTAATACTATAATGTATCTTTATTTCCTCTGAATGTCAATTTTCAGGTGACCTGGTAATGATCTAAAATCTTTCCTCAGATATGTGTATGTATCTCACCCTTAAGGGAAGATACCTTAATATATCTGAAAGCAAAATCAGCTGAGATTCTTTTTGTCCTTTGTTTTAGCTTCTTGCTTACTTTTTTTTTTTTTTGTATGTTTATACTTAAGTTAATGCATAATGGTTTTGAATGCTTGTGTATTCTCAAATAGTGTAATAAAATCTTTCCCTTCTGAAGAATTGAATATGAAAATGAACTACAATCTTCATCTTTACTGTGGTCCAATATTTACTGTCTCAGTACTGCATTTCTTAATACCTTAGATATTCTGCCTTATGTATGGCTATTTTTTTTTCACTTGCTTCATCCATCAGAGTTCTTTACTCTCTTTTTAAATATCTGGTAATGCATTTCCTCTCTCATTTCCTCTCTCATTTCCTCTCAAAAATTTTCCTCAGCATTGAGATGAATAAAAACTAATTACCTTGTCCTATTTTTTTTATATCTAACTTTTAGCCACATTTGATTTCTCTTTAGCTAAAATATTATGGTATTTACCCACCTCTTCTGTAATACAGGGGTTGTTCACACAATATGCAAAGCATGAGATGCTCTAGAAGAAGGCAAATATGAGTATATCTGGAGGTGCAGTGGCTTGAATAATATTACATCAACATTCCTGTTAAGTGAATAATATCCTTAATTGTCCTTAAATAATATTTTCAGGATAATAATGTTAATCCTACAGGAACATTTTTTGGGACTAAAACTTGTATTAAAAGAAAGTAAATACATCTAAAGAATAGAAATATATCATCCATGTGATGGATTGGCCAAAAATACCTTCTGACTGCCATTTAATTCAAAGTTGATGAAGAGATGAAGACTTCTCATTCCTTTTTGTCTAGGTTTCAATGCTGCATTTACTTGAGAAATTTATGGAAAAAAAATAAAAAAAATCATTGGTAGAAGAGGAAGTGAGTTTCAATGGGATATTATTGCATATGTTTACCCCACTAGGCTCCTGCTCAACCATGAGCCTAATCCTATTTCAACACTTAATGTAAGCGTGGTATTATGATTTCTCCCATGCTTTCTGGTTCATCCTACATTTAAAAATGTTATTATGACTGTATGTCTTGTTCTAGTATTTGTTGTTATAGTCTTGGCCAGAAATAGATTACTCTATTTGACTTTATTAAATTCTCTCAAATAACAAAATATGTAATTTGTATTAAAAAAATTCTACCTCAGGATTAGGAGTATGTTATTGCTGAAGCTAATTACATGAACATTTTTTGATAAAGAGTAACTAGATCAGTAAACTAATTCAGTTTTCATGGGGTTTTGTTCATTCAAAAATACGTTGGTAACATTTATAAGTTATGTGAGAAATAATATCTACATTTGAAAATGTAGGAAAATTCATAGACTAGTAAGTGCTTGAAGATTTAAAAGGAATAAAAATAATGGTAAAGATATATTTAGATAAAAATTACCAGCATTTAGCAATTGACTGGTTATTTAATGACCAAATTGAAAAGACTGTGCTTTTTTTATTATTATTTTGATAAATCTGTCATTTATTTGTAGTTAATGACCAATTTCAGGCGTTATGAATACAGAAAATATTCCATTACTTTTATAAATTCATTAAAGTCCCTGTGCACCAGAAATGTTTGACACTCTCCATAATTAAAGCTTCTAACACGTAATAACCTGGCTGTATGTTTGACAGTTTTTTACATACATTAAAGAGTAGAGCACTGCCAAATGTTGTGTAAATAACAAATTCATTCTAATGTCTTGGATTTAGAGTAATTGAGATAGAAGGGATCATGACTGTATCAAATTTATATTCTAATTCCTGAGTTCAGTGCCTTCCTGTTATTTTGAAGGGCAAGGGTCATAATGCATTTTCAGTGTCCATTTAAGCATCAGAAAAACAATTTACTGAATCAACTATACACAGACATCATTTGTAATGTTATAAAAGTGTTACACATACAGGTAAACTAAGAGAAAAGTACTCCTTCTTCTGTGCTTACTTTTGGTGTTCTCTTCTCTACACTCCTCTTAGATCTAGATGATCAAAACTTTTTTCTGCTTTGTAAGTGGCAACTCAGCTCCCTAAGAACTTGAGGAAAGACATCAAAAGAGAAGCATCTGTTAGTCAAAAGTCATCCTGACAATGACCCTGAAGTAAAAAAAAGTAAAAAAATTTCTGGAATATGGTGGAGTGACTCCTCAGGACTTCAGAGTGATTGGCTTGATTTTCTAGTCCTTAGGCAAGATAGGATGATCAGGGAAGACTTCATTCCCAGACCAGAAGTAAGAATCATAGAATCATAGAATCAGATGGGTTGGAAAGGACCTCTGAGTTTATCAAGTCCAACCCTTGATCCACTACCACCACAATTACTAGACTATGGCACTAAGTGCCACATCCAGTCTCTTCTTA
>JAYRBT010000082.1:107724817-107735224 GCA_036023395.1 Myiotriccus ornatus
GGGGGACACCACTGGTGACCGGCCGCCAGCTGGATCAGCCCCGTTCACCAGCACTCTCTGGGCCCGGCCCTCCAGCCGGTTCCTGACCCAGCACAGAGTGCCCCTGTCCAAGCCCTGGGCTGCCAGCTTTTTCAGGAGAATGCTATGGGAGATGATATCAAAGGCTTTGCTGAAGTCCAGATAGACCACATCCACAGCCTTCCCCTCATCCACCAGGGGGGTCACCCAGTCATAAAAGGAGATCAGGTTGGTCAGACAGGACCTGCCCTTCCTAAACCCATGCTGGCTGGATCTGATCCCTTCTCCATCCTCTAGGTGCCATGTGATTGCAGTCAGGATGATCTGCTCTATCACCTTGCCAGGCACCGAGGTCAGGCTGACAGGCCTGTAGTTTCCCAGGTCCTCCTTCCAGCCCTCAGTGGAGACTCTGCTGAAATGCACAGGGAAGCCTCACTGATTCTTCCCATTCATTGCCTGTTTGGGCAGCCAGGCAAAAGAAAGATGTATGAAGACTAGTCCAAGCATCTAAAACTTCCTTCATGTCCCAGATCCTCTTGAATGGATACTGAATGGATCTCAGCCTGTCTGGCAGAGTGAGCCCAGTTGCACTGTTGTGGCCAACACATTCCCCAAGACATTGTGATCTATCTAATAACTAATACCAAATACTACTGCTACTACTACTACTACTACTACTTTCTAGTGCTATCCAGTAGCATATACTGCTTCTAAGAACACTTAAGAGTGTGGCAGTGTACTTAAGCACGTACTTCAGGGGTTTTCTGTATAAAGCTGGTGTATTACTGGATCATATAATAACTGAGACATTATTGGAAAACTCTGTGATACCAAATCATGGTTACTTTTTCTTTAAAAATTGAAGAATTGATTTTTATTCCTAATTTTTTTTGTCTCAAAAGCAGTGGGCTGCAAAAGAAACATTTTACAATGTAATGTGCTAATTCTTGGAAATTAACTGTTGAAAAACCTACAGGTTCCTCCAGAGGTCTTTCTCTAAACTGGATTTGCACTTGCAGCTTTCTTCCAGACCTTATTTTTTTTAAGCTTTCATTAGTGGGTCGCCAACACCTCACGATAATTGGAGGCAAATGTGCAACTGCTGAATCTGAATTATTCCATTTCAACATTTTATGTCATCTTGTTTCAAGAGCTGAACAGGTAAAAGTGATAAAAACCCCAGACCTATTATAGTGAAGTTTCAGAATTAAATGAGTGAATTGATGGGTGACATCAGCATTTAGCTCCATTCTATCAACAGCTGCTGACTCAAAAAGTCCTGCAGTAGCCTACTCAGTCTCTGAATATTCTTTGATCATAGGGGGTTTTTAAGTCATAGGTAAGCCAAGGAAAATGATCAGTCTGAAATTGAAATATATAATGTAATATAAAACACTGCAATAAGGAGACTGAGTATTAGGTTCATTGATTTACATAGTTTAGCAGCTGGACAATAGCAGGGGAATACAGTATATATAAAAAGTTCAGAAAAAAATTCCTATTGGATAAGTATTGTCATATATTTCTTCTTCTCAACATTTTTATTTCATTATGCATTTTGATAGAAAATTTCCATGATGCTTTCCTTTTTAAACAATTCTTTACATAGTCAAGTGATGAAAAAACCTACTTGAAAAAAAATTATCTGTAGTTTTGTTTTAATATACCACTTAATTTGTCTTTTTAATTAACTCTGCACTGTTTATATGAGTACATTTATTCAAAATACATGAGAACTCTAAAAACATGTTTTGAAAGCAATGCAATATAGTTATAATGTATTTATTCCAAAATATAGTGATTTCTTTATTATATAATTTAATACACAATTCATCTGTTTTTACACCTAAATCTTCAGTGTACATAGCATGTACACTGAATGATACAACCTTTTTAAAATTCTTCTTATTAAATCAAAGAGAAAAACAAAAGTAAGGAATGGTCATTATTCAAACACATATGATCCATTTTTATTTTGTTTTAACTCTGAGTCTATCTGACATCAGTAACAGCATTCTGAACTATTATGGAATAGACAGTTCTCAACAAGAAATCAGATAGTGACTTTGACTGAGGCGTTTGTTTTTATTTAAGTCTTTCCAAAGTATTTGAGTCCTTTACGTGCAGGAAGAAGCCTTCATAATTTTTAATGCATCTTATTGATGCTGATATTGAAATTTGGTTGTCTTCATTATTACCTGCTAGCTTTTCCATCTAGTGAAACACTCAGTGTTTAAGCTGGTGATTTCTAAAGCATAAGTGAATTGCTGTTTTGGGATATCCATTGAGGTTTTGTGTAGCTGTTTTGTTCATAACTACTTGCTTTCTTAGGCAAAGATGTTGCAAGGTATTAAGTTAAGGATTACTATCCCAGTTAAATGTTGTAGGCATAGAACAAAAAAAGGGAAAAAACTGCTTAAAAACTTTGGTTACACAGCACATGTAAAGATCAAGAATTTATTAAATCCATATCATTATACAAAAAGAAATGTATTAATGTTGCTTTACACTGACTTTTTTGTATCATAAATATTAAAGAAAAATTTTAAATTATACTTAATAGTAAGTTATTTAATACATTTTATTAATATATGTGCTCTCTCTATATACTTAACACATACAAACTTAATATATATAAATTATATAATAGTAATTTACTTAATAGTAACTTAAACTATTTGAATATATGTGTGACGTGTAAGACATATACACAGAGTGTGTAAAAGAGAGGCTTGATAATGTTTTGAGAAGATATTTCCTTATAAATTGAGATTTAGATTAAGTGGAGAATAACAACTTAAAATAAACATAATAGTCAGCAAATAAAGATTAGAAATAAATACTCACTACTTATGTCAAAAGAAAAATTAAAACTGGTGGATTTGACAATTCATAATTATGTCAATGTTTATGGATAATTCATTATTATGATGAAAAGTAAGAAAACTTTAATAATTTTGATCATAGTATATTTTGAAAATGCCACCTAGCTTTCCTAAGATTTCTTTAAATTTACCTTCTATTAATAAGAAAAAAAATTACAAAGACATTCAAAAATATTTCTTTTCTTTGGTTTACCACAAGAACTGAAGAGTTGACTTACAATGTTAAAGGGTGGCACATCACAAAAGATGAAATATTTAGAAAAAATATTTTCCATTCCAAAGACACTCTACACTTACTGCTACAGATCACTGCACAGACCAGAGGCAAAACAATTTTTATTTAAAAGTAATATTCAAGGTTAACTGTTGTACTGAAAGAGGTGTAAAAGCTCTTCTTTCAGGAAATAGTCCAATATTTAGGTACAGGCTTGAGGGCAAAATCATCCTGCGGGGAAAGAATTGTTCCATATGTGCCTATAACTTGCTAATCTCCTTACATCTTCACTGGAAGCATTTGGCCACAGGACCAGCAAGGTCTGCTGAGAACCATTCCAGACTCCAGAACAAAGAATACGTTCAAGCGTTTATAGCCCTTTTATGATGTCATTTTTGCTCTTCTATCCTCAAATAAAATCTTTGTGAAATGGGATGTATCAAAACAACTTCTGTCTTCTACCATGTTCAGCACTGGCTGTGTTTTGCCTTTCAAAGCCAAAAGGTTGTTGCTGAGATCATGAGTTAGATCCATAGAGATCCTGTATATTGTACTGGTTTTCAGTGTGCAGGCATGCAAACCCTGTATGCTGGGGAGATTTTTAAGGTCATTGAACAATAACAGAGTCACACAGATTACGGGATTTCATGTAGTTCTGCCAAAAAATAGAAAAGGTTAGAACTCAAATTTAAGGAGAAATAGCTCTATATTTTTCTGAATTTGTTTTAGCCTTCAGATTATATTGATTTGAGATTTAGAGCTGCAAATCACTAATTTTTTTCCTATGCATTAACTTGCTGTAGGAGGCTGCAGATGAAGAACTTTTACATAGATTAAAATAATAATTTGAGAAATCACGGTGAAAAATTCCACTAGTGTTATTAAATACAAGGGTGATACTTCCGATTGTTATCCCTGATTACGATTTTGCCATGGCTTGGGAAAGACAGCTATACTCCTTTTTCTCTTTCTCTTTCATTTAGTGCAAAGCAAGTTGGTCTTTTATTGATATTATTTTGATATAAACTTGACAGTTTTTCTAGTGCACTATTTATATCTTCTGCATTAAAAAATTAAGGAAAGCTACATTTATTTCAGCTTGGAAAGCTGACCTGCAAAGCTTTTAAGTTGAATAAATGACTAAATTAACTGGAAATTTGCTGATTTTAACAAATTTCTCATGAAAAGTTAGTGTCACCAGGAGATTAAAGGAGATGAAGCACAGGGAAGATAAATCATGTCATGAAGCTAGGAAAGGAAAACAGAAGCTAATGAAATTTCGAAATTACAAATTGAGGTTGACTTTTGATGTATGTTCAGTTTTCACTTGAATGTAAATTTTTAATTTAGTTCAAGGGAAATAAGACTTAGGACTATTCCATTTTTTAACTTTCAAGTAGAGTGTTGATCCCACTCAGTCGCCTTTTAAAAATCCATTATTTTGACTGGCACATAAAGAATGACAGTTAACCAAAATATCCCTTTCTCTTCCAGAGAGTCTTCCAGACTCTTCCTTCTGTCTTTGAACTCCTGTGGAATGAGATTAGTGTGATAAAAATCCATCCATACAGTGATTCAATGATTCAAGGATTGTCTCTTCCTCTGTCAGAGTCTGTATATCAAAGATCATGAGGTAACCGCATGTTCCAGCAGCACAGAACATTCGGCCTCACTGGTCACAAAACCCTCCCTTACTTGTCAGTGAAAATTAGCAAGGAGGCATGGTGTTTGACACTTTTGCAGAGCAGACACTTTAGTGAAGTGTAGACATCCATAGAAAATTGATTTAAAAATAAACCTGCTTCCAAAACAAGAAAGGAAAGTGTGATCTACTGTTGAAAAACTTTAAAAACGTAACTATGGATCCTTAGCTGGACAGTTACAAATTGCTCACAACAGTTCAAAACCTTGCATCCTTTGTGTGCTTGTTGAATGAGAAAAGGGTCTCAATTAGATGCTGAAAAAATACAGAAATGGATCATTAGTGCCCAGAATAGGGATAAAATTATTTTCTGTATAGGCATTGACTAGCATTAGAAAATACAGACGGTGTTTTAAAATATTCTACCTCTTCTCTTTATTAAGGTAGTAGTATTCATTCCAAAAAGACTGCCTTTCATTTTTCTCAACCTAGTATATTTCTCATGAAATTTATGTATTAAGTCAAAGTGTAGAAAGTTCATACTTCTGTTAAGAGAGATACTAAATGACATAAATAACAACTGTTTTTAAAATGTTATTAAAGTTAGTATCTGTAGAAATATGCTCTTTCAACTGACGTTATTAACCAAATTAAATCTTTCCACATGATGAACTTTCTTTAAAAAGAAATTGTTTTTATGGAAGGCTTGTTAAAACTGATAATAACTTTCTGTTAGTGAACTGGTGCTTAAAATGAATAAAATAAACTTGTAACAGGAAGTGAAAACTGTATGAGTATGTGAATTTGTTTCAAGCTCTTATTTAGGTATAAGTTTTCTAGCTTTTTTACAGTGATAACTATTGCCCTCTTCTGACATGAATTAAAAATAGCCCTCATTTTCTCAGCATGTGGTAGCTCTCAAACCTGGCTTAAGGAAATGTGTCCGACTTCTCCCTTTCTATTCTGCACATGGACAAACTCATCAAAAGTTAGACCATTGTATAGTCAGAAGGATTCCACTTGAAGTGTGGGTTTTTACTGCTGCATATGTCTTTATTCCCCTGCTAACATCCTAGGAAAAATTCACGTTACTTTTGTAGGGTGCCCAGACATTCTGTTTTCTATGTAACAAGAGAATGTGATCTTCTCATAAGCTTGTAATTAGCAAGAGATCATCCACAAGAAGAAACATCTATGAGATTAATATTAACCAAGTATCATTTTCAATATTTATTAAAAATAAACAAACAAACAAAAAACCCCACACAAATAAAGCTCCATATTATATTACAGCAGAACCAATTCTTTTTCCTAGATCTGATATAACTCTCATTCTGATTGGCGTTGTTAATCTGGAGGCCGAACAGCTCAGTGCATCCCTCAGTGCCCAGAGCTGTGCCAAGATCAGCAGCATCTGGTATCCTCCTTTCAGGCAGCAGGATGCAGTTACATCTTGTCACATTCCAACTCCAGTGTGTTTTGAGGGACTCACAAGGAAAAGTGAAGGACAGGGTGGGAGGCTACCTGTCCAAATCTGGTTCCTGTTCTCGAGAACCAGAAATATAAGTATAGGTGCAGTTTGAGTACCATGGTAGTCAAAGAGAGCAAGTGAGCATTTAATTCTACAGAGGTTTAAGTAATATCAAAGATATAATATTGTTAGGAGCATTTTTCAAAGACGGCAGCCTGTGAGAGGTGTATTTAATATCATCCTAAAATTAGAACTTGGTGTGGGAGAACATGATGTATGTGTGAGCAATTTATATTGTGTGTGGTTCTTTTATAAACTTAAACTTTTATATAGTTTTGTAGGCACTATAGGTTCTAAGTGCCAAGATGGCTGCGGGTCTTTCTGCTAGAACAAAGGGAAATTCATGCCAAGAAGAAGGTGGAGTTTGATAAAGTAAATAACTGTGTTAAAGCCAATTATAAATGTATTTGTAATGGATGTTTACACCTGGACAGCGACCTGTAACCAATTGTGTCCTTCTTGTCACGAGACCTTGTCTAGAGATGCTATAAGAACCCTGAGCTATCCTAATAAAACAGACATATTTTAGATCTCATAGGTCGTGTGTGTATGTCTCAGAGAGCCCCTCCGTCAACAACTTCGTTTATAGATTCAGTATGCAGAAGTCAGGAATATCCCCATTCCAGATTTCAGAAACCATGTCTTTTGGCATTGTCTCATCATATGTAACTTCATCAACAGAAGGGAGGATTTGTGTCACTGGCTGATCCTGTATCCTCCTCTGCAAGTAGGGAGGTCTGGTTGTGTACTGCCTCAGTACAGAGCAACATGTTCAACTCCCATGCCCACTGTTCAGTTATCGGTTCCTACAGTTTTTGATCAGTTCCTGCATCAAGGCCCAGAACATCTGCTACAATTTAAACAAATAATACAGCTAAAAATAGAATAACAAGTTAGTCTTTGCAATTCTTCAGCCTTTCTTAGATGTGTCTGTGTTTCTGTCAGTCCATCACTTTCAGCGTTTCTTTGACATCATGGCAACATGACAGCTTTGTGTGATGGCACTGGCATGTTCATACTCTTTATGACAGTTGTTAAGAAAATAAAGCCTATTAGAAAAAGTTAGTTTAATTTTGCAGGTGTTTGGCTTTTTACCCTGCTTTCTGTTCCACTTACTTAATCTCACACAGAATTTCCTCTGAAATTCTGAGCAGTGTTGAGGTCAGTAGAATGGTCATTAGCCCATCACAGCTGCCAGTATTAGATATTGACTATGTTAATTACATTTCAGGCACACAGACCCATCACAGCTCAATCAATTTACTAAAATACTGTGGCACAGCATGCTCAGTTCCCATGCAATGCTGTTAGAGAGTGGTTTGCAAACCCTGCAGGTGAGTCTGCAAGCAAGAAGAGAGCAGAGGTCTCAGCGACTTTGTTCAAGTAATGTCCCTTCTATCAGTGTCACGGAGAGGAGCAGCAGGTAAGTCAATATGCCAGGAGGCTGCCTGGAGAACCCTGTGACACCATGGCCCTGCCTCTGACTAGGATTCTTTACAACTCCTTTACACAGCTTCCCTTATCTGTCCATGATGAGCACTCACAGCCTTCTGCACAAAATTTAACAGAATTACTTTCCCGAGTGGAACAGATTCTCACAAGGTATCAAATCCCATTGAATTAAGTGACAGGCAGTATAAAAAGTCTTTCGTGCCTCACTTGGCCATCCTAAATTTTGAATTTCATCTACATTTACCTTTTTTGCACTGAAGATCTTTGGTAAGAAACCAGGCTTACTAAGATTGTCAGTGACATCAGAGTGTTGTGTTATTTATCCCATGAACCAATTGTCTTGGTTTGGTCTGTTCAGGGAGGGGTTTGGAGCCATTGCAGCACAATGGAAATTAATTCTTTTAATTCTTTATTCTTAGTCAAATAATAACACTATTATTAGATGCTAAACAATGTTTTGTGGAGGGACAATGGGGAAAATAACATTGAATTTGAAGTTTTTCTTGTCTGTTGGCTTTGAACCAGGAGAATTTGAATTAAATCTCGATACTTATTATGAAGATGTTCAGTTGAGGCTTTTTTAGGTGTTGGTTGGGGTTTTTCTGGGTGTTTTAGGTGGGGGGAAAAGTTGGGTGTTTTGGTTCTTTTGTTTGTTTGGGAAGGGTTTATTTTAGATTTGTTTGTTTGTTTGGGGATTTTTGTGGTGGTGTTGTTGCTGTTGTTTTGGTTTTGTTTCTTTGGGTGTTGGGTTTGTTCTCTTTTTTTTAATTCTTGAAACAGATGGAAGGTTAGTGTATGGTTATAGCCACAAATGGCTTCGAGGAGATTTGCTAAGCAATAGCCTATTATTTCAGGAGTCATATCACTCTCCTTTTTTTGCCTTTTTTTTTTAAATTGATTTAATAACCACGAAGAAAAGCAAACTAATTGAAATTATTCCCCTCGACATTACCTGAATTTAGAGAGTGCAATTAACTATGGCATAAACATCAACACATTTAATTCTATAAAACACTTATCATGGGCAGAAATACTGCCATTACTAATTATAAAAACAGTCTGAAAGAAATAACTAATAAGAATAAAATGAAGAAGCAAATTGTATTAAAAATGCAAGGAATGTTGCAGAACAGAATTAAAGATTGGAAAAAAGAGGATTTTAACCTTAAGAAACACATTCAGTGATACTTTTATTTTAAATGGCATGAGCATGTTTGTGTTTGATTCAATACAATCTGCTTATCAGAAACTCTTAGAATTTTACAATTCTGCCTCTCTTGCTGGAAAAAAAAAATGATTTTTTTGATTTTTATATCCTGCAATATATTAATCTAATGTTCAAACAAAACTTTAAATTTTTGCTACCATATGTGAAATGTGCTACTGTTAAGATCTAGGATCTCACCTTATTTTCACAGGTTTGTTTTTTTGTTCATATACACTAGAGCATTCAGCTACAGTGCAAGCAGAATTAATTCTAATAACATCTTTGCCATTTGTCTGCTGTGTGAGACAGAGTTGACCACCTTCCCTCTCTGTTTTGCTGGTTTCATTGAAAAGCTCAGGAAAATCACCAGACTCTTCCAATGAAGATACAGAGAACTGTTTTTGCAAAGTACATCACTCTTGCCAGTTAACATTGACTTGCACAGAACATGCCTCCAGAATGGCTTTTGTTCTCCATGTAAGCTTTCCTCTCATGTAAGCTCCCTGTCTCTACACAGACTTTGTCTTACCACTTTAAATTACGATCTCTTTGGAACAATGCGCATATAATTTTATAGAGACTGATAAAATAGACAGTCATCAGACTCTAAAAAAACCTCTTGTTTATTCCCATTCACTGGCCTTTCATAACAGGTTGCCAATGCATAGTTTTGTTTAAGTGGTTCCATTTTCAGTCACTTACAAATTTGTTGCACTTTACATGAAAAAAACTTCAGAAGAGAAACAAATTCATTCATTTCAAAAGCGACAGAAGCTGACATTGTGTTGCCAATATCAAAATCTTTTACTGTTTGTTTCTTTGTTCTTTAGGTTTTTGTTATTATTGATTCTTGTTGTTGTTTGGTATTGGTTTTTAAGTTTTACACTCCAGGAAGCATTCTCAAGCCTTTTGTAGAGTCCTGGGTTCTCCACCCCCAGAAATATTCTGTATCATCTTGAGCTCTATCTACATCTCCTTGATGTTTGTTATTTTCATCAATATAAAATAATTCTGCAATACTATTACTTAAAAATGAGTTTTAGAAATAAGTATATCACTGTGATTGAAATCTACCCAGTTTCTCTATGAAATTCCTTTAATAATTTAAATGGGGTGGGTTTTTTTTTTATTTTTCAAAGATTATTATGACTTGCAAGAATTTGTAGGTACAGAATGGAACACTCTGGCATCAGGTTTTTCTAACATTGGCAACTGGAAAGACAGTTGACTAAAGCTATGAATTGCATGTCTGAAAGTGTAGGGGAAATATGAAGCAGCAGAAGGAAAATCAGAGCTTTGCATGTCTTATGAAAACAAAACCAATAAATTCTTTAAAAAAGAAAAGTTGTTTCTTTGTACTCCTACATCTTTAAGTGGAATGATCCCACCTCACAGCTTAGGCTGAAGATCAATTTCAGTGAATTAATAAAAAAAAAATGACAGTGCTGTGATGTATGA
>JAYRBT010000082.1:107756832-107778461 GCA_036023395.1 Myiotriccus ornatus
TTTTTAGCCATCAGCGTGCTTGTAGCAAGCGTGGGTAGAGCCCTCCTAGAATCTTCGTTCGCGAAGCCTAGCCATGAATATACAGTACGGAAGCTCACGTAAAAGTAAATTCTTTACTTTGCTCAAAACCTGTCATTTTTGCTCGGGAGCAGCAGTTTTGCAGAAATGTTTGCTTTAAATAGTCATTCTGCAGACATCTTTTACATTCCAGTTGGACTTGTTGAAATAAAAAAAAAAGGTAAGGGATTTCCACTTCCAGTTAAGCTGTAGCTTAGTGTACTTATTCCTTCCACAAGGACCTTGAATATCATCTAGTCCAACCATCCCGTGCCATGGGCAGGGACACCTTTCTCTAAACCAGGTTGCTCCAAGCCCCACGCAATCTGGCCTTGAATACTTCCACAACTTTTTTGTGCAACCTGTTCCATTGCCTAACCACCCCCACCACAAAAAAATATACTCCTT
Organism: Myiotriccus ornatus; assembly: GCA_036023395.1. Lineage (NCBI taxonomy): Eukaryota > Metazoa > Chordata > Aves > Passeriformes > Tyrannidae > Myiotriccus > Myiotriccus ornatus. Next base: position 107,757,298 of record JAYRBT010000082.1, read on the forward strand.
ATATCTAGTCTGAATTTGCCCTATTTCAGTTTGAAGCTGTTCCCTCTTGTTCTATCACTACCTGCCCTTGTAAGAAGTCTCTCTCATTCTCTGTTGTAGGCCCCATTTAGGTACTGGGAAGTCTTGAAGTCTTTTCCAGGCTGAACAACCCCAACTCTCTCAGCCTGTCTTCACAGCAGATGTGCTCCAGACCTCTGATCATTTTCGTGGACCTCCTCTGGATTTGCTCCACCAGGTGTCCTTACACTGGGGGTCCCAGAACTGAGTGCATCAGACTTTTATGCAATAAGAACTAAGGAAGCAATTTATTTATTTCAGTTATCTGATACCTTTGAGTTCAGTTAAACAAAATTTATAGAAGGAAATACATGAAAATATGTGAAACAGATTAACTAATTTCATTTTAACTAGAAAAACTGTTATGACCATCATATTTGTTATTCTCCCAGACCGATCTTGTTGTTTTAGAGCAATACATTGAAAGCTTTTCACAGAATCCCAGATGAGATTACAAAGAGGATCTATATATTTAAATTAGAGTTGGTTACTGACAGAAACCAGATTGCACAGCTGGTGAAACAGCTAAAATAAAGTGGTTAGTCTAACTTCAGTATTGGAAAGATATTTATGCAGTGAGAAACAGGGGTGATAGTTGAAACTCAAGGAAAATTTATTTTTCAATCCTATTCCAACATGTGCTGTTTCTTTTTAACTCTTCCACTGATAAAAATTATTTAGAAGTAATGAATTTTATGGCTGTGTCTTCTAAAAAAAGGCTAAGCTAAAGACATACATTTCACAATTTAATATTTGTGTGCTAAGCAATAAAAATAGATAGTGATTACTTTCTGAGATGTATTAAAGACTCTTTCTAAAAATACTGTCATGATGGAATGAGTGATAAATGCACAGCTAATTTGGCACAATTCAGAAAGTGTAAAATACACATTTTAGTTTTGAGATGACTGAATGATCCTAAACTTCTCCTGTCTGTGACAATTGAAGATAATTTTTTCTTCCAGAATAGTGTTCTTTGGTGAAAGTTCATTCCACTCAAATGGAGATGGCCACTAGATCATGTCACTACTTAAAATAGCATGAAGAACATTTCTCACTCTAAATAACAGTTTATCATATTTTTTGCTCCCTTATTAGTGTTTGTCCATCTTTCTTCTTCTCCATATGGCAAACCTTATGGGTATTTTAATATTAAATGAACAGAAGATACTCTGTTTATGAAGATAGATTTCAAAAATCAGTATCATTTGCTTTGCCGAGAGAGATTTGGAGGCAAGAGAAGTAATTATGAAATGCAGGGAAAGCACTGAATGGCTCATAAAACACACATTTAAAACTGTCTGGATGCAGTACACAAAGAATTCTACTTAGTCCTTAGGTTTGCAAATAGCATAGTGCGAATAATAAATATCAAGTGTATCCAGGTTTGGAAGGATGAGGAAAATGGAAGTCTCTTGTTGCTTAGCCGTTGAAATGTTACTGAGAGGTAAACATTGTCTCATCTCCATGGAATGGAGTGCTCCTGAAAATCATTATTAAATTGGAAAACAACACTTCAGTATAGAGAATTTTGACATCTGAGTTCATAATGGGGAAAGAGTTCTGAAAATGGAATGTTTTGATGGGTTCTGAGTTTTTGATTTGTGAAAAACTGAGAATTAAAATGATCAGAAGTCACAGCAACTCTGTACAGTTATCCTCTTTCTTCAAATCTCCAGTCTCTCAGGAAGAGATAATGGTTTGCGAAAAACTGGTGCCCCTTAAGAGAAACCCTAAAACAAACCAAAAAAGTCTGTGTCAATCTTTTATTAAGATTAAATAACTTATTTTCCTTATACTCGGCAAAAAAATCTTTAACTCTCAAGCAAATATAGAAATATATCACACATGCAGTTCAGAATAATATATTCTCCATAAATTTTCCCCCCCCGTGAAAAACAACTTTTTTCATTGTGAAAGGATCAAGTTGCAGGCTGAGCTCAGCTTTCCATCTTCCACTTGTTCAGGTGTACAGAGTTGACCCTGGGATTCGCATTGGCTCAGTGGTGAGGTAGGAGCACAAAAGATTTAGCAGAGAGCCTGGGCACGCTGGCACATGCACGTCCTCTGCAAAGGAAAAAAGATACTTAATGCAGAATTATCCCAAGCTGGTAGGTTACATTAACTCTAATGCTATCACTTCTCAGGCTGGCCTCAACAAGGAATGGACAGCAAGGTTGTTCTGTTTCTTTAATTTCCTTTTTTTTTTTAATGACAGATAAGAAAGTTTGTGAATAGACTGCTTGAATCATTCTCACTCTGGTCCTTAGAGACTGAGGATGTAATTAAGACACCCTTGTTCTATGATTAAATACGCAGTCTAATCATAAATCTAAGATGGCTTTGGAGGAGGATACTTCAATTCGTGCTACAGCAGAGTGGTCATTAGCAGAAAACTGGAGTTTTTACATCACAGAAATTCAGTTGGTTAGTGACCAGAAATTGTTGGTTAGTGCAATTAGAAATAAGTAACCCTTAGGCTGCTTATTCGATTAAGGCAAACCTTACTTTGTGCTTGAGGATGATGCACAATCCACAGCAAGGCAAAAGCTTTGCCCTGGTTTTGTGATCACGGCTAGATGATTTCTAGTCTTGCAATTTTTTTCAGCATATTTGCACTGAAATGTTAAATCATCCTCAAGGCCACCTTCACTCTGTTATTTGTGATTTCCATTTACCCTGTCAAGGATTATGTTACACTTCCCCACCACTAATTGGCATTAGGTCGGCACATTAATTTCTTCTCAGATCCCCAGTAATATCTCCAGGTTTTGCTTTCCTATTGGGAGGCTCCTCCCTTAAACCTGGGCTAGTACTTGTCTTCCCTGTCTTTGTCAGTTTATATTTCATTAAATTAAAATGTTTTTCTTTGGAAAAGCTTTTTTTTTACCAAATAATTTCCATCATGTTACATTCCTCATCTATCATACTGCCTATGTTTGTGCCATATGCAAATTATATCAGCAATATTTACTTCTAAATCATTTTGTTGTCCCTTATTGTGTGTACACAACTTAACTTAGATCTTCTGAAATTTTATTTTTTAGCTACCTGCATACAGACAAACCCAGAATAAAAGAATGAAAATTATGTGGATTTATCCCAGTTGAGTAATGTGGCCTGCGCAGTAGCTTTCATATTATAAGACAGTAGTAGGCAAGAGTTCCTTGCTGTGAATGATACATTAGAAATCTGTTTTGCTTAACAAAACAATGAAGTTAAGGGAATGCTTTGCCACCTGTAGAAATATCTATTCAATAACTATGTTTTCTTCAGCAATGATACCTGCGGTGTTCAGTACATCACTTTTTGTGGTTTTGTAAACTGTATTTCCTATGACACAGTATTTTTTATGTGAAAGTGGGTTTTTTAATATTTAAAATGAAAACAGAAACTTTCAAATGGGAATTTTGGGTTATTTTTTTCAAAGATTTTGATTCAATGCATAGAGTGTTTGATTTCAGGTTATGAAGAACCCAATCTGAACTCCTAAATATAGTAAATTTATAAGAGTTAGGAAAGGGTAACTTCAACATCGGTTAAATGGCTCATGTGTGACATATACTAGAAAAAAAAATCATAGAACCAATGATCTTTTGTAGTTTAATAGGTTGCAACAGATTATGTTAAATTATTCATAATATGCAATGAAGATACAATCTATCTTTGCCCAACTGGACCAAAAAGCAAGGATTAACAACCAGTGATTTATTTAAAACCAGAATTCTGTTTTTAAGTTAGACATTCTATCATCACTGTAAGCTCATATTTTGCTTATCAACTTCTTCCAACTCTTTTTCTATAAAGAGAAAGCTCCACCTGTTTGCTTCAAGTCCCTTAAAATCTTCACTTGTAAAAATTGTTTGTGTCAACTTTGGTTCACAGAAAAGCTTTCTTTTTTCTTCTCTTTCTTTTTTCCTTTAGCTTTTTTTTTTTTTATTTTTTTATTTCTTCCCCCTGGAGATAGGCACTCCAACAGTTTATTGCTTATCATCTAAGACTCAAGTTGACCAAACTTTGTCATTTAACAGCTCTGCAGTTTTTCTAGTGCACATAGAGAGAGCTAGTCAAAGAAGTTGTGCTTTTGTTCGTCGCACTTTTTTGGAAAGTATCTTGTCTGACTTTGAAGCCTTCCTCTCCCTAGGGTCTTTTTAAAAACCTTCATTTTTAAGCAAGTCAACACCAAAAGAAAAGTTTGGAATTGTGTTTTTTTTCAACTCCCTTTTCAATTTTGTGCCTCCAGAAATCAATGGGGGCTTAACTGAGCCTTTAAGGTACTGGGCCAGGCTAAGGACGGTGTGGATCCACATTCCTCCAGCAGGCACTCTGGGAGGTATTATGCCTCAGGTAAGCACAATACTCTGTACAACTGTGGAGCACTGCCTGCTGCTCCCTTCCCTAATTGCTGCTCGTGTGCTTCCTTACACAGTGAGCAGCTTTTGATGATTATTGAGTGGAGACCGTGACCCCATTTCAGCTGCACCCCTTTTAGGGTTGCTGCTGTTAGTAGCACTAAATAGAAGCTTTTTATGGTTTATTTTTATTATACATATGGTACATGTCACAGATTTACAGCATTCTGCTTACTTAAAAGGCAGCTCCTAAGAGCTTAGCTGATTCATTAGGGGATATATGTATTATTAGAGATTTAACTCTAGAGCTGAAATAATTAGAGCTTACAAAACAGGAATGCAAAAGAGCCAAAAGATTTATTATTTTCCTTTTAACTGCTTGTTGTCTTGTAAAATGTGAACAGTGTGGAAAAGCTGGGAATTGAAAGCTTTCAGGTTTTTACTTTCTGGGTAGGCACTGGGGTAAGTCACTTCTGCACATTCTCAATCCTTCTGACAAAATTTTCTAATTAATGTTGTAAAAATATATATTGGTTTCGTTGAAATTCAACAATAATAAATAGAGGTATCTGTTTTAGGTACATCACTCACCAGATACTAAACAGGAAGAGAAGGTAAGACTCAAACGGAAAGACTGTTTCTATTTAAAGGCATCAGAACTAAACCATCTTACAATTCAGAAAATACATAATTCCTCTTCTGCCACAGGGGGAAAAAAAAGCTGTATAAAAATCAATCAGGAAACAGCTTAAAGTAAATAAAATCTGGCAGGTTTGAGGGTTTTGTTTTCTTGTGGTTTTGTTTTTTTTTGGTTTGAGGTGTTTTTTAAGAGATTTGGGAATGTTCATTAGCTTTCCTGGCATTTGATATTTATTCATGTTCCTTATCTCTTCACACAGAGGTCTATGGCATAGTGCAATTATGAACCAGAAAGAAAGGACTGAAGTACAAGAAAACTTAGCAGCGATAAAATATGCTTTAAGGACTTACTTTGCTACCAAGACGGAAGGCTTAATATATAGCAGTGCAGTGAATATTTCAGACGGTGTAAGAGTTTGATGATCAACTTTGACATGAAAAAATGCCAAATAAAGATAGGTTTTACCACAGAAAATGTTGAAACAAATCAATATAATAGGATGCGCCTACGAGAAAACTGGAAAACGATGAAGTCACTTTCCCTGCAAGTAACTGTCTTTGGCAAGACACTTGTTTCTCATGGAAGGTGATCTTTATGTTTAAAAAAGAAAAAAAGAAAAAGAGAAAAAGAGAGAGAGAGAAATCCAGTTATAGGAGAGAGAAATCCAGTTACAGACAAATACTGTCCTGCCCCTTTCCCAAAATGATGGAATACCTTGCTATGTGAAGGAGGACGTGCTGAGTGGTGTTGGAGAAGGCAGATGATCCCATGTTCCTGGAACTGATGCCAAGGCTCGGTGTTTTGCCTTTCCACAGGTTCCTTCCCAAGCACTGACAGTTTCTTTGAGCCCATGGTGTGCATTACACTGAGTCTGTGCAAGAAATCAGTTTGTGAATTGCAATGACCCAGTGCCATGACAAGTGCCCTTGTGGAGTTTTGTAAAGGAAGCAGTTCTCTGTCAGCTCACAAGCCACCAAAAACTGACTTTGATCTATGAAGGGGTGTTTGCTTATATAGGAATGACATCCTCAGAGGAACTTCTCTCTTTGAGTGTAAAAGATTGCTTTAATAATAGATTCAAGTTCTGCTGAGAAAAGATATTTTATAACAAGTTAACTAGCTTTGAAGTCACAAAAAGATACAGTTTTTAATCCAGATGTTTAATACAGTGTGTGCATTTAGAATGATTCATGTACAGAAAATTTAAAAAAATATATTCCTCCTTTAATTCTTATGTTTATGAGCAAAGCTGGTCAAACAGTTTTTCAGCATAATACATCACTTTTTATTTAGTGAGTCACCTGGCAATAATTCATTACAGTTAAGCTAATACTACAGACGATCTCTTTCTTCCCCCCGGTGACTACTTTGCTGTAATGGTCACTTTTTCGAGAAACAGATTGATTTCAAGGAGAAGCTATCAGATCTAGGATAGACCATTTTGGGGGAACATGGATATGGAACAGAATGGGAAAATTTCAAGTTCAGTTTTCGTGTTCAGTCTCTTGGCCAAGTCTGTTCCTGAATGAAAAAATATTTATCTATGAATAAATAACAGTACAGAGGAGAAAGGAAAGTGAACTAGACATCTTCTTTTACCACAAGATGATACTAGAGTATGTGTCCAGATTCAAGCTCTTCCTTTGCCTTAGAACAGTGGATATTCACTACTAAGAAATGAAACTTTCTCTGCCAAGTTTCCAAGACTTAAGTTCTCATGGAATTGAAAAACTGTTGTAGTCCCTGATCTATTTGCTTTCTAACATGTTGTGCTGGTTTAAAAGTAAACTGGTGGGAGAAATTAACCCAACTCGAGACATTACAAGTCAGAGTTATAATTTACTAAAAAGATTACAATAAATACATGATACAGAGAAAACTGATTTTAACACCCAAAGAGAGATGTGTAACCCAGCACCCTGGGCCAAGAACAGAACAGTGTTCGTTAGCTCCTGTGCTGAGCACCACATGGCTCTCCTGGTTGCAAAATAAAAGGAAAGGAAAACCTGTTGATCCGGATGCTGGACACAGTTCTGTCAAAATAATGAGCAGAGTCTTGTTGAGATTGGCAGTCACAGTCCTGTTGCTGTTCTGGTCCACCTCCGGATCCAGCAAGAGGTACCAGAAGTCCCAAACCCCCAAGATTATATGAGATTATCATGAGAATTTAATGTGTCACACTACATATGTGTCATGAAAGTGTTTTGATATTTGGAAATAAAGTTTAAGGACTGGAGGTAAATCTGAATAGAAATAATTCTAGATTTTTAATTATTTGCAGTGTTATGATCCCCTCTAATTCATTCTTTTTCTGACTGTTCTTTGCTTAAAGTACCTGTAAAAATACCCAGATATCCTTCTTTCTTAGCAAATTAATAGTATCTGTGGGGTGATGAATGAAGGTATTTAAAAGATGGAAGTTATAGAAACATACTCTTTCATGTAACAACTATTATAAAAAGCAAAATCCACTTGAACGTGTAGGAATATATGGCTTATTACATATGCCTATGTATGTGGATTTTTTCTATATGGACATTACTAAAACATAAAAAAGTACTGAAGGACTGACTAAATTAAATAGACTTTTTGTATGGGTAAGCAAAACAATGGGCATAAGAGAGCATAGTATTGAAAATTTCTATCAAGATTTTAAATATATATGATAACTGTGGTTATCGTGTGGATTAAAGTTCATATAAAAAAAATGAGAAGAAATTAAAGAGGCATGAATTTGTGATTTAAATGAGTCTCAAGAGCAGAATGGCTTTTCTGTACTGGGTGTCTGTTTCAAATTAAGATCTGCCACACCTAGGCAAGGTAGATTTAAGTGCATTACAGATAAACATCTCAGTCCTTAGCATTCTATATCTGTGTACTGGAATCTTTTATGTAGAAAACAACTAATTTTTTTTTTTTTAATATCGCTGGAAGGAAATTATAAAGAGTTTATGCTGCTGTTAAACTGCTTTACATTTTATTTTGTAATAAATTCCAGAACTGAGGTCTGTCTCGTGGTTTCCTCTGGGATAATATAGTAATTTTCTCTACAGTTTAAATTAATGTGACTTTGGAATAGAACCTCCAGTAAATCATCAGAGAAATATTATCTTCAACTGAGGTGAGCCAAATTACCTCAAGCAAGAATCTTTTACAGGGTGGATAAAGTTACAATTTAAATGCAATATCCTACCAACACTCCCAAACTAAGTAGATAGAAATTATAGAAATAACAGCTGACATTTAGATCCTTATTTAGGAATGCACTGGAGGCAGGTTGTTTCAATTCCAGTTGTTGTAATTGCTGTAATTGACAGTCTTGTGGTTTGTGAGAAATGTTTTGTCCTGTGAGAAGTAATGTTTAGTTGTGGTAAACAAAAATATGCCTGTATGAGTTCATGGAAACCAGCACCACTTCCTAGAGCTAGATTAACTGTATTAAGGGGGCTTGTGTAGGCACTGGAGGCCATAATTCCAGTGTTTAAAAGTTGTAGAAGCAGCTGCTGCCTGTAATGAACAGGATAAGCTTTATGAATAGCAAGGAGAAAGGCCACTGAAACTTCGGAAAAAAACAAACAACAAAACAACAAAATTAAACAAAGCAAAACCAACAACCATCCTCAAACCTATTTAGCAATATTTAATGTTTTATTTGCATAGCCATCTGCTTTCTGCAGAGACCATCTCTGTCCTTTAGCAAATAGTTCGTACATAAGATCAAAGAGTTAACTGCTGTTATCCTTAGTATATGAACAGTGCTATATTTTAAATGACAAGGCATTCTTCCTTAGGAGCTCCATATTTATATGTTGAGATTAAACTAAAGTAGCATCACCATCTGTCACTGTGCCACGTTGTGATTCCAGAGCACCAGCACAGTGTCCTAGGGAGTGTCAAATAGGAAAAAAAGAGGAGAAAGAGGACAGATGCAGTAAATATAGCAAAAGTACAAGTTCAGTAAACCCAAAGCGTGTTGTACTTTAAAGACACTCTTCATAACTGAACTTAGAGAGTCAAGCTTACTGTATGCTAAACCTTTATTCCCTGTCTTCGTAATAGCTGTTTGTCTGCATCAACATAAACACGTCTCTGCCTTGTTCATTGTTCATTACAACTGATTTTTGTATCAGGCCAAGTACATGACAGCTGTCTCAGAAAGCCATGCCTGTAAAACTTTCTTTCTACGTATTTTAATTGTCACACCCAAAACTGCAATACGTGTTACTTTAGAATGATGCTGAATTATGTAGCATGCTGTTCTAGGATTTTTGCATTAGACTGCGTAATTAAAAAGAAAACGTGCAAATATCATCAAAGTCTAATGCTAAATAGATACTGTGGATAAAAAAATTGAGCAAATTTACCCTTGGCTTAATACCATTTTGTTTGTTGCAACCATAAAGGGATGAATAACACAATGCTTTTTTTTTTCTTTTATTCTAAAATGTATCTAAATTTAAAAAAAATTAATTTAATGTACATACATTGTATCTTTTTCCCCTTTTCACAGATGTGAGTATAAGTTTTCCAGCAATCCTTAGGATAGGGCAGAATGGCTGGAAAGCTGCACAGTGGAAAAGGCCCTGGGAGTGCTGGTTGACAGTGCCTGAACATGAGCCAGCAGCATGTCCAGGTGGCAAAGAAGGTCAGCGGCGTCTTGGCCAGTACCAAAAATGGTGTGATCAGCATGACCAGGGCAGTGATTGTCCCCCTGTACTCAGCACTGGTGAGGCTGCACCTCTGAGTAGTGTGTCCAGTTCTGGGCCCCTCACTACAAGAGGGATATTGAGTTTCTGGAGTGTATCCAAAGAAGGGCAATGGAGCTGGTAAAGGGTCTAGAGAGTAAGCCGTATGAGGAATGATTGAGGGAACTGGAGTTGTTCAGCCTAGAGAAAAGGAGACTCATGGGAAGCCTTATTGCTCTCTACAACTACCTAAAATGAGGTTGTAGCATGGTGGAGGTTGACATCTTCTCCCAAGTAATAAGTGACAGGATGAGAGGCCATGGCCTCAAGCTACACTAGGGGAAGTCCAGGTTGGATATCAGGAAGAATTTCTTTACTGAAAGAGTGGTTAAGCATTGGAACAGAATGGCAAGGGAAGTATTTCAAGAAATACCTGGACATGGCACTTAGTGCTGTAGTATAGTTGACATGGTGGTGTTTGGTCAAAGGTTGGGCTCCATGATCTTCAATACTGTTTCCAATCATAACAATTCTATGATTCTATAGTAATCAAGACAGTATTTGAATGCTACCTGATCTCAGGTAATGTTCTCTGTGTAGAATCCCCTCCTGGTCTATAAACAGCAGAAAGGTTGCTTAGTGCTGAAAATGTTTACAGTAAATCCTAATTTATAATTTTCCCTATGCCAATATTTTGTGCATTTTCTCTAGGGGACAGTATGGCATGATGAAGTGTTATATGACAGGAGGACGTGTGAATGAGAAGAGTCAGTCTCAGTTTGGAAAAAAATCCGAAATTTAGTGACTGTTTAAAATAGTATAAATACATGGTTTTGCTATTTTTTTCACCTCTGTGCTTTAAGCAGTAAGTGAACTTTAAAAAAGCATCCAGTGATCGATAAAGGAAATGTTGGTGAAAGTTAGTAGCACATGAAAGCTATCAGAAAGCAAACATGAAGGAAATGATCAGAGCAAGTGTTTGCTAATAGCTTTGATGTTAATAGCATCTGAAAAAAAGAAAGTTACCGGTGTTCAAATTCTTAAGTTCACCCTACTTATACCTTTATAGCGGCCAAAAGGAGTTACATAACAAGCATTTAATAAGCTCTGTGAAGTTTACTTTGAAATAAACTACATCTAAATTACCATCAGCTGAGGAACTAGGAACAGAAATACCTTGTCTTCTGAAGAGATTTGGAGAACAAACCTGTAAGTATTTTCAGCTTTAGGAAACTCAGTGGATGCCCAGGCAGGCATACACCAGACGAGAAAACATAAGCATAGTTGCAACAGAATTACCTACCAAGTAAAGCTGTTTCCACAGGTCAAACTTTGCCTAAAGGTGAAGACCTGACAGGGACTCACTGTACTCAGGTATTAAAACAAAATAGAAAAAATGTAGTTTGCAGCATTCTTTATAATAGGTATCATTCTGCTCATTTTAAGTAGAATCAAGCAGGTTGCATGTCTGAGTCAGTAGGAATTTCCATCGCTAGCAAGAGTCATCTTGAAGTAAAGAGCATTTTCCTTCTGACTTCTACTACGGTGAATCCATCTGATACTTAAAAGTTTCTAAAGACTCAGTGCAGGGTGCCCTGAGACAAGGCTTAACCAGAGAGTACTTAACCAGAGAATACTTAAATGTACTTTGACTATATCTAACTTTATCTGACCAAAGCCTGCTCCACCTTTTAATTCTAAGCACAGAAAAAGACTACTTTTCTATAATGCCTTCTGCAGTTTTCTTTATTTCTTTTACACATGCAATAATAAAAATATAGTTTATTTATTGTGTCTCTTTCCATTTTTCCAAATGGGAACTGCAGTTCATCTCTTATCTCCAAGGCCTTTTGCCATGGGGCTTACACTTGGATTTGTCAATTCTGATCATTCAATAAGGTACGGTAGTCTTGGCAAAGCAGGTAAGGCTTTGACAGTGAGGGAAAATTTTCTCCTTCATTTTTGGTCTCTAATTGATGATTTTTTTTTCTGAGTGTCATAGGCCTAATCCTCTCTTCTGCCTCATCAATTTTGCATTGATATGACACAATCTTTTGATGGTGCAAGTCAGAAGTAATTCCAATTGGAAATTAATTTTTTCATATTTACATTTTTTTCATCAGATTGTTTGCTTTCTTCTTCCATGAAAAGCTGTTACTTCAGTGCCATACATCTGACAATCTGTTTAATTGTTTGATTGAACATGTAGAGGCAAACACAAGGGGGACAGTGGGAGTCGACAGACTTCCACTCATGCCCAGAAAAACATGGATCATCAGAGAGTTAGGAAGCTTTCATTATTTCCTGTTATCTGTCAGTTTTCACATTATAGGAACAGCATATATCTGAAGCCTGTTTCAGGCACTTTTTTAGTTGTTGGACTAAATTCAGGTTATATCTCCCATAATTGTAACCACTCAGCAGCAGCGCGTATGTGAAGAGCCCTTTGTGGACTCATCCTGGTTTGACTGGATTGCTCCTGGAAGCTATCAAAGAGGCATAAAATCCCCAGCACTGGCTTTACCTTTCCTGTGGGCATTGACCAACATGACAGTTACTTCATTTCACAGCTGCAGCTGCAGCTTTTCCCTTTCAGCTCCCCAAACCACTCGGCACAGGGATGGCAAAGCCTGTCTGTTCTGACCTGTAAAGCCTCTCTCATTTCTTGCTGTGTTTGCGCCCAGGAGAGGATGTAACGCTGGTACAGCCTCTGATTAGACTCAGGGCTCCAGAGAGTGGATGACTCCAGAGCAGAAATGCCGAAGCGAGAAAAACATTGATTTCTAACACACGGATCTGAAATCTAATCAAATTTCAGTAATATCTGCCTGTGACCTTTTCTCTTATTAGTGAATTTATGCACAGCTAAGTCCCTCACTCCCTTAGCGCTCTGTGTGTGCTGGTGTTGCCTTCAGCATAATTATTGGAAAATTTTGAGTGCTAATTGAGCATGATTGAATTTTGGTATAAATCGTGTGTACGGTATGTGAGAAGAAAAACGTGCTTGCGTTTTTCTTGGGGTGGCAAGGGATTAGGTAAGCAAGCCTTACTACAAGACATAAGAATTCTGATTTTTCATGATCTGGTTATTTTTACATAGTTCCATTACCAGGAGTCTGGTGACATAGTTCCGTGTAGAGCAGTACAGGTTTCACTTAAAATCCGTTAAATGTACAATCGTCAGGCTCCTTGCAGTTCTGAAGTGGAAGCTCAGATAACACTATCATTGAAAACCCCTTTATTTTCAGGTATTTAATGTAGCCATGAGATTTTGCTTTGGGCAGAAGCTTTACTAGTGTCAAAATGTTAAAAATACACTTTATAATTTTTTTTTCAAATACTTTCCAAACAGTCTTGGTTTTCATTTCAGAAATCATATGAAAGTGATGTCCTATAGTGATTTGTGGAGTGTTTTGATGCTCAATCTGTTGTTCATTCTTTGTTGTTTTCTTTCATCCTTTTTTTTATTATTTTCTGTTAAAACTCCTTATTTTTACACCTATTGGTGCAATGTTTTAGTTTCACCATTGAATGCATGTAGTGGCTAAGGAAATTGAAGTGTTTTAAAATAAAAAAAATTGCAATCTATTAGAGGCATTAAAAATTAGATTTTCAACATAGCCTTCAAGACTTACACAGTTTACTAGTCCTTTTATATAGTATTATCATGCTTTCTCTCAAACATTCCCAAGCAAAAAAGAATTAGGAATAATAACTTAAGTTCCACAAAGTAAATAGTGAAAAATCACTTTTGAAACTATTTTTAATAGTCTACTTGTCTAAAACTTTTAAACATACTTTCAGAAACACAAATTGATTCAGAAGATTAATTTTGCACAGTTTCTTTGAATTTAAGCTTACTAGCTAAGCCCATGGTTGGTGCTCAAATAGCTCAGTTAATTTTTCCATGTGAATATTCTATCCTGTTTTCATTAATTTCAAATGTTTTGACAGCTGATAATCCTTTTCCCTTGGAATAAAACTACTTTTAATTTGGAGTAAGGATGGATGCAGACGATAAATTGTGAAATGCCCAGGCTTGATCAATTTTTCTTATTATAATTAAGCCTGAAATTTAGTTGAGAATCTAAATTTATGTCTGTCTTTTCTAACACATAAGCTTAATAATTAAATTGATAGATTTTAAGGTAAAGCAGCAAATATAATTCCTGATTCAAGATTTCATCTTATTCTTCAAAGTTAAATATTTTACCCAAGGATTTCTAGCAAAAATAATTGCTAATTACTTAAATTTTAGACTATTTTTTAAATCAGACTACTTTACTTTAAAACATGCTCTTCACATTTCTACTATTTAGAAGTTCAAAGATAAAGTCAGCTGAAACTCAGCCACTCAAAAATCTGTTTTCCGTGTTCTATAAGGACAACATATGATTTTCCATAAGAAAGGAAGATGCTCCCTTCTTAAGCAAGCTGACAGAGACCCTGATTACAAGAGAAGTACTCTAACACAACACCTAAGAAATTCAGAGTTTATAAGAACTGCATATATACCTGAAAGTACATATATACTTCTAAAGAAAATTATTTTAAGAGCATCCAATATGAATTTTAGGCATTTTAATTAGGAGATTGCAAATTGCATAGGTAATTCTTTTATAAGGTCAAATTAATCATAAAGCTTTGTTCAGATTAAGAAGGGTAATTTAATAACATCAGCAAACATGAAGAAATGTGAAGGGAGAATCTTTCCTATTTATTCTTTTTTTCTTAGTTTCCTCTGAAAATTCTAGAAATACCCAGCTCAGAACAGCCTCACACCTAAGAGGCTGATTGACAGACATCCACTGGTGATGAAGAATTGGTCATTAGAAATTCGCACAATAATATAATACTTTTTCATCTATTGGTACTCTGCCATGACTAACATTTCTGCAGCTTTGTTTGTACTCCCTCATTTGCCATGACAAGTCTTACCAGGAGGACATTTAGTGTTTCTGAATCCATAGGATGAGGGAAGTACAGAAGACTAACTAAAATAAAAGACAGAGTTATTTCATGCCATATGTTTAAAGCTCTTCAGTCAGGTATAATGACATTCTTCAAAAGAACCAAAATGCTTTGAATAAATACATAAGCTGTCTATAAAAGGTTGGATTTTAGACCTAATCTGTGCTGTCCTTTGCCTTTCTCATATTATACAGTCTTGCATTCTTCATACCAACAGCACAAAAGACATGTCTGCTTCAGAAGAACTTAAAAGCATATTCCCCTTCCAGTAAGGGATTTTGCTTTTTTTTTTTTTCCCCTTTGGTATCTCATATTTAAGTATCTCATTATTCAGTAATGCACTCGTATAGCTTGGAAATAAGGTGCTTTTTTTTTTGTGAGCCCAATTCACAACGACACCTTGCAAATTCTAGCAATGGAGTATCTCCCCAGTGACCATCATTCACAGTTCACAACATGCAGGTCTCTATTCAATGGGATGGGTATTTCAATGATTTCATATGGTAAAAATGCTGAAGTCTTACTTTTTTTTAAATGGATTAGAACTCAGCATACTTTTGTATCTTGCAGGGCTCCAAGAGAAGAGTGGTATATCATTCATTAATGCCTAAATGAAAAGGAGTGAAGGTAAAGTAGCTGTTTCTAGGTGTAACTGTAGAGAGAGTGGGATGAAACAGCATATAATCAATTTTTGGAAGTTCTCTGGGAAAAAATGATCTTGTATGACATGACACAAAATATCATTGAGATACAATTCATCTGAAAGCTTTGGGGTTTTGGGAATATAGTGTTCTTAGTACCAGATAATAATAACATGCATAGTAGTAATATTCTATAGATTTAAAAAAAATAACTTTTAAAGCTCATCATGGATTATTTGAAAACACTTAAAATATGTGACTTTAGGCACAGCCCTTCTGTGTAGTGTTTTACCCATTTAAACTATACTGCAGCTGGCTGTTGGATCAGACTGATATTAAGCAGGTGCCATAGAACATATTTTTCTTAGTGAGGTATCATAAAATGGTTTCAGTTAGAAGGAACTGAAAGTTCGAGGACATTTAGTCCAAGCCCTTTTCCATAGGCAGGGACACCTTCCAAAAAATCAATTTGCTCAAAGCCCCATCCTGGCCTTGAGCACTTTCAAGGGTGAGGCATCCACAGTTTCTCTGAGCAACCTGTTCCAGTGCTTCATCACCCTCACCAGAAAAAAAAAAAAAATCTTCCTTATATCTAATCTAAATTTTTCTATTTAAAACCACTGCTCCTTGACCTGCTACTACAGGCCCTGGTAAAAAACCTGTCTCCATCTGTCCTGCAGGCCCCCTTAATAGATTGAAAGGCTGCCCTAAGCTCTCCCTGGAACCTTCTCTTCTCCACACAAAACAACCCCAAACTCGTTCAACCTTTCTTTGTAGGAACAGTGTCCAAAACCTCTGATAATTTTAGTGCCCTTCCTTTGGACCTGCTCGTACAGGTGTCTTTTACGTACTGGAAACCCCAGAACTGATCAGCCATTCTACAGTATTTATTAAAAGGTTCAGTTTGCTTAGTTTGCTCATTTGGTAAAGGCAATGGTTTTATGTCATTAAAAAAACAAATAAACAAACAAACAAACAAAACCTTAAATTGTTTCTAATAGCAAATTACCAGTACAGATTAGAACCTTCTTGGTGGGCAGAAAAGAATGAACAGCAGATATCAGCTGGGGAGGCTTCACAGAATCTTGTCTTCACCATGTCTTTTAGTACTTCTCATTTTCACATAAAGATACTTTTGTCTGTGAGTCATATAATTTAGAAGAACTCGACCTATTAGATAAATATCAATTTATTTTGCTGAGGTTCCCAATCACTCTGTTATATTCAGCAAAATATTGTAGTGTCACAATAACTTCAGACAACAAAGTCTTTGGTGTTAATTATTCCAACGCTGTAAAAGAACTATCAACTAATATGAAAATGTTCTTGTTGCCTGATCTGCTTGGAGAAAACAAAAAATTTCCTTAATTATAAAAAACAAAAAAGACAAAACAACCTCCCAAAATCATTGTCTTCTATCTCTAAAGAAGCTTATTCTTACCTTTTTTCATTTACATTGCAGTTGAAACATTGTTTCCAATCAAGAATGCCTAAGGAGCTCAATTTCTCTTTACTTTCAAAACAGTTAAAAAGATGAAATAAATATATTAAAATATACCAAAAGAAAACAACATGAACAACTCAGTATTGCAATTTTTAAAAGTTTGTATTTATAAATTTACAAAATATTCATAAATATACTTTTGTCATTAACTCAGTAGGCTTTCGAAAAAAGAATTTTTTTTAAAAGCCATAGAGTGCATAAATTATGTGGTTTGGAATTTTAAATATTTAGTTATGTGCTATTATCATTAGATCATCTTTAGTTTCCTGGTTTAGTAGGAAAAAAACAAAACAGAAGTACATTATATGCTTTCATGCAAAACATGTTATTTGCAGCACATTTTGATATCATCATATTAGTTAAAAGTTGCAATGTAGTCTTTCTGCTTTGGGAAGTCTTTTAAAAATGTAAAAACATTCAAGGGAAACTGAAGAGACTTGAGAAGAAAAAACTATAGCAGTATTCAGATCTTGTAGGATAACTCTACAGTTATAAAGAAACGAAAAAAAGATAAAAGCATTATTTCTTACCAGTTCACTTTTATCATTGTCCTGAGGAAACCCAGAGACACACCGATGCTGAATTGTTTCACCAGCTAAAAGGGGCCGAACAAGAATGGCAATGGAAGCTCTTTGGTCTTCTTTTCCAGAGCTCTCTGTGGGTCCCAAGGCACTGGATCCATCACTCCATTAGGATAGAATCAGTATCTATTTTCTGTGTTCTGTTTTTAAGCTGAAATTTACACAAGAGCAATTGAAGAAATAGAACTAAAAGAAACCAGCCCATACTTTCCAAGGACTGCCCAAATAGTTAAAATTAAACCTCTATGTTACTAGTTCAGAAAAGAAGTTGGTGCAATCATGTAGAAGCCCAATGTGCATGTCCCAAACACTGATAGCTGGATAGCTGTGGAGCCAGCTAAGGATTGTGGTAGTTGAAGCCAAGGATTGCTGGCAATCATATGCTGTGAGAAAACAGGATGTGGCTGGAGAAGGGGGCCTACAGAGGTAGGGCAACACTTTGCAGAGGCAAAAGTCCTTGTTCTAGTTTCTGGAGATAAGCACAACACAGTCCTGCACAAGTGCATGCTTGCTCTGTGCATGGGCCCCAGGACCCTGGACACTCAAGCCAGATCAATGCTGGAGCCAGGACTGGTGATCTATTTTACTCCTTTTCCTCTTTCCTTTCTGTCTCTCCCTTTTTAATTCATGTCTCTCTCTTCCTATTCACCTTACCCCTTTATCCAAAATCCACTGCTGTGTGCTAATACTGGGAGGTTGGCCCCTAACACACCAATTTCCACGTCAGGTGTGTAATTTGCTTATAATACTGCATAAGCTTTTGGGGGGAGGGGGAAGGGTGGGAAGAAAGCCTCTCACTTTTGTTGTTCCTTTCAACCATGAGCATCTTGGAATCTTGGGTGCTCCCTTCTCCTTAAGGGTGGGATGCCACAATCTGTAGGCAGGGCAGTGCAGTGTGCCACAAGTCACAGAGGACACTACTGCTTTAGGCAGAGCTTGAAGATACCTGAAGGCCTCTGCAAGGCATATACAGAATAAATAGTATGTAGTTATGTACTTTCCATGTTTCCCCCCTCCGTATGTAAATCTCAACATCTGTAACATAGATATGGAAATTTAAAGCAGATGAAAATTTCTGTATCTCAGACCTTACAATTCTGTGTTGCTGGGGCAGTTTGTTGGCAGTGCCCTTCTGAGAAAAAAAAAAATATATGAGATATCACATCCAAAGCACTTCATTACTTTCACAAGAATTTCAGTTACTCTGGAATACTTTGATGTCATAATTTCTGTGACGAGTTATGCTGTGCTTTCCCAGCAGAAGGAGCAGAAGGTCTGGAGAAACAGGGCTGTCTTTCCTTTTGATTACTCAAAGTGCTATATTGAAATAACTTTAATGCAAAGTACACATTGAAATGCTGTCATTTGAACTCAGCTTTTTGGAAAATTCACAAATCCTTTAAATGTCACCTTTTTACACAGAAGGTTAACATTAAATAAATTAACACCTACTTTACAATGTAAGGTTACACCAATTGAATTCCTTGAAAACAAATTTTAGAAAAGTACTGGGTAACTAAAGTAGATTAATGGGTTAAATCACTTTACACATTATCACTCCAAAGTCAATCTCCTGTTTCCCCTCTGGCAAAACTACTACTCTTAACTTTCTTTTCTAAGAGCTGTTGGATTTTTCTGAGTCTGGAGGAAAGTTGAAGGACTAGGTGATGATTAGGCTGGATGACAGATTCACCTGTTTTGCTGTTTGAGGCACAGAAGATTAGATATTGCATTTGATGTTGTACGGTGAATTACAGACCTGCCAATAAGTTTTTAAGAGATTTCTGGGATATGTGGAGAACTTGGGGTATTTTCTGTCTCTGGTATTGAGTTTTAATTAGCCAACCTCTCCTGGCAATGTTCCTCCCATATCTAGTCTCTGGTGTCGGTGAGCCTTTAATCACCAACCATATATCCCATTGCCTGTCCTGATTTTCTCATTTCATGAATGTTTTTTTTAACTAAGTGTAAACATCCTTAGGGCATGTTATTTCTTTTCTTTGCTTTCCCCGAGTGTTTTAGCCTTATTACTTTAGACAAAGATCTTCTTTTCACACCCTCCTCCTCTAATTCTGCCTGCTTAAGTCATGAAGCTGTACTTTTCTTTCACAGAGGATGAGCTTCGTTTTTCTCTGGCATCAGAACCTGCCCCAGTTAAACATTTTTTTGCTTTTTGCAAAATAATTGTTAGAGATCATTTTCTTCCAGCACTTAAGCTGGTTAATCTTTCCTCATTAAGGATTCTGAAGAAATCTTTCTGTTTGCTTTGTGATGTTTGGAAAACCAAAGATTTCTCTTTTCCCTGTCTCAAGGACACACAGTCTATCAGTCTTGGCACAAATTCATATTAGATTGTCTGTCTAAAAATATTGTACAAGATCTAATTTTTTATTCTGTTTTCTTTTTTTTATTTGTCACTTTCTTCTCTCAGGAGACTCTTGCGTTGTCAGTATAACATAGGCAAATATATTCCTACATTTTGTACTTATTCAGAAGGTTTCTTCACAAAAGAAATTTCTGGAAATTAGTAATGTCCAGGAAGCACCTCATTTAATGGTTGAAGTCTTGGGGGAGTTTACAAAGTTTTGTTTTGACTTCTCCCATTCTGAACACTGTGTCCAAAAATATAGTTATAAACAGAAATGCACAGATAGAGATATCTATATATTCTATCAGTTTCCTTGGGTATCTGATATCATTACAGTGATTGAATGAGTCAGTGTGCAAATGCAAATGTCCGGTTCATTTAATTTCCTTGGTCTATAGTGTTTATAAAAACAAAAAACCCAAGCAAAATTATATTTTTTAGCCTGAATTTTTATGAAATAGCCATGTATAGGACATAACTTAAAAGATTACAAGAACAAAAGCAGTAATTTTTCAGATTGTTTTAATAATTTCAAGGTGATTATTTTTCTCTGGATTCTGACCATCAGAAAAATACATTAACAGAAAACCAAGGTGCTTTACAATACGAGGAGTTACCTTTATATTATAGTCTCTGCTGGTTTACACATAGCAAGCAACGTTTTATTTCCTAAACAAGTTAAACAGTTGTTTTAAGTTACAATCCAGACCTTTTAATTCCCTTAATATTGCCAGTGAGTTGGTTAGAAATGTTTGCTGAGTGCCTTCACAAAGTCTGTGTAACAAGATGTCATTGGAAGAAGTTCATACTCTAGCCATGCTGGGTGTAATACTACCTCCATTCAGCTGCATATCTCACATGTAAGAAGGGTATCTTTAAATATACTGATGAGATCAGAAAAGATATATGAGAGAGAAAAGCTCACTGCAATAGGTCATAATTGGACAGGAGAGCACAGATGACATGCCAAGATTTTGACAGAACTGACTACTTGAAAGTATTGTTCCTGTCAATTCTTCCTGCAGATATGAGAATGAAACTCCAAAGGAAAGTTTTTTGGTAACATCAAGTTCTTTTCCTTCTCTGAAAGGTTTGTTGTCAGAAGGTAGCATATTAAAACAAAAGAACTGGAATAAACTCAGTAACTTTTTCTATCAAGAGAAATAAATGAGAAAATCATCAGAAAGACAAGAAAAATATAGGGCATAAAAGAGAAAACCATAATTTAAAAAAAAAAAAAAAAAGATGGTTTGTTTTCTAATTGTTTGGCATTAAATTAATAATGCCACTTAGGCTCAACATCTCATTTTAAAGAGGTGATATCTCAGTAGAGTCATGAGCTTTTCCATCATCATGTATGAGTCA
>JAYRBT010000082.1:107782045-107857156 GCA_036023395.1 Myiotriccus ornatus
TGCATAATTTATGAGGAAATATTGCTATTAATTATACTTCATATTGACATATTTAGGCACAAGAAGAATGAGAAAACGTTTTCAGGCACAAAAGCATATGCCTTAAGTAGTAAGAAATAAACATTGATAAATACATATTGACAAATAAAATATTCATAAATAAATAAAATTATAATGCAAATTTCATTCTTCGAGTCATCAGACAACCACTAAATTTAGAGACTTTTCTTCCTTTTTGGATTTTTTTTTGTATTTGTTTTTTTGCTTTTTGGTTTTTTTCCCCTTAGATTCTGGGAATATTCTTTTCTTAAAATGATGCTATTAGTAGTTTCTTTTCTTGTGTCTTGATAATGATCAGTGTTGGAAAGCCTGTTAATACATAAATAATGTATAACTGATCAATATTCTTAAACTGCCCATTATTTTAAAAATCTGTGTTGGCAACAAATAGAATCAAAACACTGAGGAGATTCCATCATTTGTTCTTCATTCATATCTGTTCAATTTTTAAAAATCATTTATCTTCTAGTTAGGATTACAGCAAGGAACATCCTGTTCTCCATCACTGATATGGGGAGACCTCCTGACCTTCTCCCCAAATTTCTTTATTATTTTGGGTATTCTCTAGATGTTACCTACTAAAAGAGGCAGTTTAGCAGCCAGCTGTAGAAGATAATGAGAAAAACAAATTATGAACTAGACTAAGAACGCTTTGCATTATTCACCTGAAAAAAAAAAAAAAAGGGAAAGAGGTCTGTGTTTCCCACCTTGGTCCTTCTTCCCCATTGATTAGTAAGTCACACACAGTGATAATTCTTTGATTCTTGATTGTAGCCATAACTACAAGTATTTTCTATGTAAACACATAGATTTATAATTCAGTATGTTTTTGCCTGATATTTCTAAATAAAAATACTGACAGATTAATTTTGATAATCACAACTTTCAGTGTCCATTTATATCCCTGGTTAAAACTGTCTCTATAAAACTTATCTTTCCCACAGCTTTATTGCTCACAAAAGTAGTAAATTTGTTATGAAAATTGGATTTCCATTTTGGGTTCCTCTGACTTGTATATAGAAGAGAGAAGCTTCTTTGTAGTTCTTTAGATGACAGAAATAGCTTGCCTTTTATGTGCTGCTTGCTTCTCAGAAATTGGTATAGAATAATAATTCAGTTAATCTTTCAGCCAGCTAGAACTCCTAGTGAATGAGGCATTGTACTTGTCACTAAAGTTTTCCTTTCTGACAATTTTGGAAAATGTTATTAATTTAATCATGAAGAAGGAAATAATCAAATTGCAAGATGAAAAGTAGTGGCCCCTGCAATCTAAAGCAAATGTGGGTAAAGGCAAATGATGAGCCAAGGAAATGAACCAACAACTCCAAAATCTTAACATGTTTTCAGGGCCAAGTGCTTATTAAAGTTCTGAATAGTGATTAGTTTTATTAAAAGGTACCTAGAGAAAACTGTTTGTGAAGATAATCTATGATTAAGTTATATGATCTAAAATAAAAATTTCTTGAAAATAATCTGTGTTTTTGTTTGTGATCTCCTAAATAAATCTTGAGAAAGTCACCTTAAGTGCACATTGGTTTCTCTACAATTTAACAGACTTAACAACAAGTGACATTAACATTCTTTCAAAATTTCTAAGAGATTTTAGATGCAAGAGACAGAAAACAAGAAAATTTCATGCATGTCTAAAGCTGACCTACAAGAAAGAGGAAGGGTTTGGTTTTTGGGGGGTTTTTTTGGTTTTTTTTTTTTTTTTTTTTTGTGGGGGGTTTAATTTTTGTGGGTAGTTAGAAGGAAAAAAATGGAATTTTAAAGCAGAAATGCCAAATAAATGTGAATGTTACCGGGATATACAGAACTGACATTAAGAAACTAACATGAGATTGTCTCCAAAAAAAGTTCAATTTCAATTATAATTGGTGTATCTCTCTCTATATATATATAGATATTTTCCTTGTGATAACTGAGTAAGAAGCTACACAAAAATTTTTCAAATTAGTCATGTTCCAGGGTGTGCCAGGATCATCTCAAACCACAGACAAATGAACAGAAATGAAATGAAAATAGATGCCTGTTTTAATTTCAATAGCAGCACTGGTGAAGAAATGGCTACAGCAATATTTAGAGCACTTCGGAGAACCCTGATAATGATACACTTTTTACATATGCAACCTTTGCTCCAGAACACCTGGATGCACAGTCTGATTTATGTTGATAAATATTTATGGCAAATCGTTCCTTTAGATCAATGAGATTATTTGATTGCTAAGCCTTCATTAAAAAGCATGATGAATGCATTATAAAAGGTCATAAAAGTAGATCTAAATATGATATTTGAAATCTTACCTTCAGAAATGTTGTTAGGCCACTAATATGTCATTTAGGCTTCTGTGACAGTCACTATGGACTGCAGATAACACAGTTATAATCAGGAATATAATTAACTTTACTCCAATAAATCCTAACTTACTTAACTTTTTAAATCAAAATAAAAATCTTTTCTGTCTGATAAAAATCCTCTCTGTAATATTAGTCTTGTGATATTTTGGTTTTTTATAGGTAAATTGACCTAGGATTTGGGGAAAACTATGCTTGGCAAATGAACCTTTGACACATGTAAACACACTCGTTTGTAAAAGTTTTAGGCATTGAACTACTGTAGCATTATGAATGCTTATATAAGATATAGTATCTTAATATGTGTTAATGATAAGTTGATTAAGTGTGGATTTATGCAAAACAGACTTCACAATTTTGAATGATTTGGGAATCCTTACTAGAATACAGAAAGTTCTTTTCAGTCCTGCAGGTGAGATTCAAGTGAATGTCTCATTTCACTAAAAGAAAGAAGGATGACAGAATCCGAGATGCTGAAAAAGTCATATGTGGTGTAGCAAACAGAAGAAAAAAATTGTCTTGTACAGTGGGATGTAAGATTATTTATTTATACATCTTCAAGTATAAATACTATGAATGACGGGTTTGCAAATTTTTGCCTGATATGGCTTAATTAAAGGTGATAAATTCCAAGATAGAAATAAATGTAATATAAAATATACAATTAAATTTCTTAGAAAATATTAAAAATGTGTTCTAGAACTTAAAAACCTTGTAACATTTCTCAGTTTTGAAAAGAGTTAGGGAATATGAAAGACCACTGTGAATAACTTCAGAGAGTATTTTAATAGTATTTCTAAACTAGCCACAATTGCTAGAGAATGCCTACGAAAAATAATTCTTTTATAGTGGTTAATATATTTTATATATATAGATCTATGTTGTAGTTGGTTTTGAGAGCACCAGCAAAACGCCAGAAGCCTTCACTTCTGATAGACTTGTCAGGAGTATAACAGTATTTCCAATACTTTTGCAATGACAGGGAATACTGTTGAATGTAACGCTCAGAAAGACTTGTTTCTCTACAGTAGTGTGCCATGTTCTGGATTAAAGTGTCAAGTACAGTTTTGCATTTTAATGTTTATGTAAATATTTCTCTAAGCTAACAAGTAAACATTGAAAATGGATTGATTTATCTACTAACAAATATATGATGGTCTTGGAACTTCTTGCTAAAAAGTGCCATGCTGTTCATAGGCGGCTGACATTTCAGGAAACCATACCATTGCCATGATACTTACAATTTATTTTTCTACATCATATTAAATTAAAAAATAAAATGCATAAATTTAAGTGATGCCGCTTTGAAAGTGTTTCCTGTGTAAATACAATGATAAAATGCATAATACCATCAGCAGCAGCAGCATGATCATAATAAGCATTATCACCATCCAATCATAATGGATTACAATGGGCCATAGAATCGTAGAATTCTCTAGGTTGGAAGGAACCTTAAAGGTCATCTAGTCCAAACCTCTGCTATAGGCAAGTTCACTTTCCACCAAGTCATGTTGCTTAAAGCTCTATCCAACCTGGCCTTGAACACTTTCAGGGATGGGGAATCCATGACTTCTCCAGGCAACTTGTTCTAGTGTGTCCTACCCATAAAGATTCTCTACCTTATATCTCTCCTAAATCCCCTCTCAATTTAAAACTGGTGTTCCTTGGTCTGTCGCTACATGGACCTTGAAAAAGCTTCTCCCCACCTTTCTTTTGAGTCCTCTTTATATACTGAAAGGTTTCAGTAAGTCAGCCTTCTCTTCTCTAGGCTGAGCAGTCCCAGCTGTCTCAGCCTTTCTTGTATGAGAGGTGTTTTAGCCCTTTGATCATTTTTGAGGCCTGCCTCTGGGCTCACTCCAACAGAACTATGCCTTTCCTGTGCTGAGAACCTGCAAGTTGGATGCAGTACTCAGGGTGGGGGTCTCACAAGGTTGGAGTAGAGGGGCATCTCTCTTGACTTTCTGTCCACCCTTGTTTTGACACAGCTCAGGACACAGCTGGCTTTCTGGGCAGCATCCCTATGTTCTTCTCAAGATAGATGTCCCTGGTTCCACTGCCTATATGTTTCCTTCTTGAACTTTATTTTGGCCAGGAGGTTCTTGCTCACCCATGCTGGTCTCCTGCCTTCTTTCCCGATTTCTTGCAAATAGGAATCAAGAGCTCTTGTGCTCTTAGAAATAAGTCCTTAAAGAACTGCCAACTCAGTTCTGCTCCTTTATCCCTGAGTGTCCCAGGGAGTCCCATCCACTAATTCCTTAATCACTTCTAAAAAGTTCATTTTCAAAATTCAGAGTCTTGACTTTACTCAATGTCTGACATACATCCCTTAAGATCGTAAATTCCACTAGGGAATGATAGCTGCACCCCAAGCCACCACCAGTCCTGAGTTCCCTGATTAATTCATCTGTGTGGATAAAGAACAGGTCCAGGAATGCTTCTCCTCTGTCCTTTGGATTGGGAAGTTATCCCAGAATCTTATGGACTTCTTATGGATGACTATGCTTTTCCAGTAGAGGTGGGAGTGAATGAAGTCCTCTAGCAGTATCAGAGTTTGCAAGTGTGGAGGTTCCAACTCCTCCTTTTTGTAATCCATGCTGCATGTACTGGTATAGACACTTGAGTTGGTCTATCAGCCACGTCAGAGTTTTTGAAGAATAAGTCATAATTCCTTTCAGACATTTCAGAGGTGTTTCTCTGTTGGTTTCTGGCTTTTCTGTTACTCAAAATTCCACTCCCTTTCCCCACTGTCTACTTTAAAGCTCTCCTGTTAAGTCTGCCCAAAGACCTCTGGTGGCAAAGACCTCTTGCTTCACTTTGTCATGTGAATCCCATCAGTTCCTGACAGATCTGACTTCTCAAAGCTCAATCTGTGACCACAGAAGTCAAAACCATTGAGTACAGCACCAGCCATGAAGCCAACCTTTTCAATTTGTCTCCTTCTTCCTGAAACCTCTTTCTCTGACTGAGAAAATAGAGAACACCTATGCTCCAGCCCTAAGGAAGGGTTGTCGCTCAGGCTGGGATAGGGCATAATATCATGCATAAATCTCCTGCTCAAATTCCCAGATATTGTGTTTCCTCTTGAGCTTCTCTTGTTGCTTGATGTAGGTAACCCTTGATGTCTTTAATATATTTACTGTATTCTAATTAAATGTGTTTTGTAGAATATGATATATCTCTTCCCTATTTAATAAGAATTAAGAAAGGACCTTTCATAAGTGAACTCTCCATAACTATTGTTTATTACAATCTTTCATTAAGAATACTCTCTTATTTTTATACAAATTCAAAGCAGGTTGATACAACCTTGCAAGAAAGACTCCAGCTGACTAGCACAGGTCTGGAACTTGAGTTGCAATAATTTTTATTGTTCTAGCAAGTTGGTCCCAGGAGTCCTGGGCAATGTCACACTTCTTCTTTTAGTCACTCTCCCACCATTTAACTTTGTCTTGTGCTTTCTGGAAATGAATTGGCCTTGATGGTTTTGGAACTGAACATGTCTATATGATGCTGGAACAAAGAAGAAGCTCCAGGCTGAGACCCTGGAGATCTGATTTACCCATCACTTTCAACTAGCTCATAGAAAGCTGTTGACAATAAAAAATATTTCAGTGAAGAAAAAAATTACAAAACTGTCTATGAAAAATGTTTTCTATTCTTTTGGCAAGATTTAATACCTCACCTCCTGGATGATAACATACATTTTTTACCAGGCTAGGCACTCTAGAGTTTTTTTGTGCATAAGCTGAATTTTAATAGCTCCCACAGGGAGACATTGTGGAAATTGTCACACCATGTTTGATCATTAACTCCACCTATGTTTGACACTATGGGAAGAAGGAGACATACCTGCTGTTTTAAAGGAAGATGAATCCTTCCCATTCCATTACACACTATCATGTGTAATTATTATCAGACCAGTTTGCATAGGAACTATTCTCTATAGCAACAAGGAGAATTTGCACTTCAAACTGTAAGGTTAGATTCTGTTTTATCAGGGGTATTTTTTGCTATGGCACAGGCTAATAGTCATAAAACTGCTAATTCTGTTTAAAAAAGCAAATCCTTTTTTTCTTTAATTTTTACAATTTAACAGCAGACTGCATCGGGAAATGCATACATATCTAGGTCAACAAAGAGAAGTAATTTTTTATTAATGATAGCAAAAGAAAAAGAACAGTTTATTTTGCTTTATTCTCCTTTCAAGTTCTCTAGCTTTAAATTGCAGGAAAGGAGTGTTCCCTTTTGTTTTTCTTTAATACAAGAGATTTATACTCTCCCATAAAATTTGTGCTGCAATGCACAACAGCCTTAACAGAACTGAGAGTGTTAGGAAGGTCATAGAATGAACCTTTATTTTTTTTCCAGTTAGACAGATCCAAAATAATTAGACTTTAAAAGATGGAGGAACACAATAACAAGAGCAGGATTTTTTTACTCATGCCTCAGATGCAGCTGGAAATGGAGACTTATTTCTCATGTGACTGTTGTCTGTCCCCATACCTATTCATTTACTAACAGTTTGTATCAGTGAAGTAAAAAGCACTTTCTTGTTAGAAATACAGAAAACAAAAAAACAAACAAACAAAAAAAAACAAACAAACAAAAAACCCAATCAAACAAAAGAATTGTCAAAAAGCAGGACGGTAACATTCTGTTTAACATAATTAAAACTCTTAAAGGTAAGCTATAAGTTGATTTTAGAAGTCTATCAGGATTAAGACTTTTTCAGTCCTCAAATAAAGCTACTCAGCTTACTTTAACATAACTATTAATTGCAACATTGGAGATTAAAAAAAGTAAGTAATTTAGACATCACAACTGGGGAAAAAGAAAAAAAAAAAAAAAAAAGAGATCTCTACAGAGTTCTGTGTAGTGGTGAAAGAGCTCTGAGACCATCTGTCCTATAGTACTGTCAAAAGGGAAAAGCAACTTCTATGCAAAGCATAACCAAAGACTGACTTTATCTAGGAGTTTGTTCTAAACAACATGAAACACTGTGCCCCAGTTGCCTTAATTACCCTGCTGCATCTCAACACTAACTTCCCTGCGTGTTGCAGAGCTCCCGTGGAGTTCTTCTGTAACTCTTTCCTTAGAAGTGTAGCAGCTCTAAAGGATCTGGCATTATCTCTGCTATGCTGCTAATGGCTGCCCTGGCTCCTGCTGGCACCAGTAGCAGGTTGGGTAACTGGTGTTAGAGCCCCAGTGCTGCTGGAATTGGCAACCCGAGCTTTTATGAAATGAGCCTGACTGCTCTGAACTACCAAGGGTCACTCAACACCCTTGTCACACCAGTTAGGTGAAAGCAAAGGTTAAACATGAGGTTTTGTCTGTGGTGTTCCCTTACTCTCTGAAGGCAGAATTTCCTCTCAGGAGACATTTTATCTGTGTGGAACCCGATGTGTTGTGGAGGACTGACATTTCTTCTTGCCCAAACCCTTTTTTCTCTCTCATTTTCAAGTGTTGTATTTATGAAGTCTTAAGAAAAAGAAATAAGTGAGCAGGGAGGATACATGTCATGTGGGAGGGAGAGAAATCCTGTAGACGATTCAGGTATCCCCAGGCCTTGAAGGGACATTTATTTGCCTGTTTGGTAGGTAAGATACACATCTGAGAGAACTCAAGAATAATGAAATTATTATTTCTTCAGCTTCTATTAGCGTGCTTTAGAATTCCAAACCAAGAAGATTTAATGTTGTTGTTCTTTGATTTTCTAACAAAGTTGGACCAAGTCATTCCAGAGTTTTATGAGAGAGGAGGATAATTGTTCCACTGGGAATAGAGGAATTTTAAGAACTGTTTAGCAGCAGCCACCTAATGGCTTAAGGTCAAGCTGTCTTCAACCCCCACTATAACCAATTATTTTGAAGGCATTTTTGTTGAGTGCCAAAAGTTGAGTATCCAGGGTGAGGAATAAGTGAGATTTGGGAGAAGTGAAATTCTGTGCCAGACTCCAGGCAGACTGCCCTCCAGGCCCTGGAGAACTGTTGAAGGACTTGACACTTTTCTCTCAACCCACACACATCACCAGAAATGGGAAAAAAAAGCAAGGAAGCTGACAGATTTTACTTCTTTGGCAAAGTCCTGATTGTATGCATACCCTTTTTTTGATATGTCACTTTACAACAGATGATTACAAAACATAAAATAGGCAGACAGCATGATTTTTATCACTCTTTGTATATCTTCTGAGAGTGTTTTCTCTAATATCTTTACCTGTCAAAAGAAATATCATGTGGATGCTAATTTTGCTAATAAAAGCATTTTAAAAATTTAAACTTTGACCACTGAAAAATATAGTCATCTGAAGGGATCACTTATTTTATGTGTCATAAACAAAGCAACAGTTCTATGTGCCATAAGTTTGTTGTTGGGTGAGCCATCACTTAGGAAGTTCAAAATGTCTGACACGTTAAGTTTATAGAAGTTGCATTAAAGCAATTAGATTATACAGGATTTTTTAGCACTTGAGCTTCCTGACAAATGATCTTATAACAAGAATCGGTCAGTTTATCTCCTTTTCTGTCAAGTATTCACCTTCAGTGAAAGCTTTCATGCATTTTAATTTGTCTTAAATTTATGCATAACGAGATTAGCAGTTCCTAGCAATCATTTGTTTTGCTTTTCTGCTTTCAGCCATCTCTTCTTTTTATACCACCTGCTGTATTTGCCTTCTGCTCAGAGTATGCTGTTGACAGTTACTAATAATGCAGATTAAATTTACTTACTATGACAGGCAAAACACCGAGCAAAAGCAAAACAATAGAATCCCACATTCTTTTTCTCTGTTTAAGTAGTGGCTTAAAAGGCCAAAACAGATTTGTAAGAACATTAATTCATTAAAAAAGCAGGTGTCTTCTTGGACTTAAATATAGACAGTGTGGAAAGCTGACTATGGTGGTATAATATTGCAAGGTTTTTAACAGAGACAGCTATATATATAAAGAACAAAATATATCTACAGGTCAATTTTGATTTCTTGGAGTTCATTAACATTTGCTACTAATCAAAATATAAATATTCTTATGGAATGAAAATCAGTGCTTAATTCAGATCTCTTATTAGAGATTTTTACCTATTTTTACCATTTATTACCAATTGTTAAATTATCTGTCATTACTTCTTGTTCATGATTTTCAAAAAGCTAATACAAAAACTGTTTACAGACTTTTAGGTGTAGTGATCAAGCCCAGACAGAGGCTGTGTTTATTATGCCTCTCAGACACGTGGTTAGATGATGGCAGAAGCAGTGAGTGTATTAAATGACTGCCCTTTGTACCTGTGCATCACTGACCCACAGTATCCTCCACACCCGCAGCCTGGCGAAACTCCTTCATGAACTGCAGCAGTCTGTGCCTTTTCCATGTTTTTAACTTGGGAGATGCATGAATTACAGTGATCATACAGGAAAAACTTATAGTGCTTCATGCTGCGTTATAATGGGATTGTTCCATAATTGGCATTGTTAATGGGAAAAGACTGGGTTGTTGATTTTTTTTTTTCTAAATCTAGGTCAAGATAGAATAAGCATGTTAGACATTATTTAGCCCCCAGATACAAATATAGGGACCCTTTTAAATGGAAATAGGAATCATTTAGAGTATCAGAGAAGAAGAAAAGATGACCTTCAAAAAGATGAGTTTCTGTTGAGACATAAATGGTATCTTATAGAATATGTATGTACTAGTGATTCATAGGTAGTCAACTACACAGAATTCCAAATTAGCAGGAAATTCATGAACTGATGTATTTTTTAAAAAGAAAAAAGTTCTGTGAATATAAAGTTGAAGTTGTTTAAAGATGTTATTTTTCTTTCCAGCTGAGGCCTCTTCCAAAGGCTTTCATTAGACCCACAGACTGCAATGCACAATGTTCTGCTGTAACACGGGGAAGAGGATTTTTTTTTCCCAATGTCTACATTAGACACCTACATTGGGAGCCTCAGTTAATTGCCTACACTCATTATATACCCAAAGAATAAAAGTAAGCATCTGCAAAGGGCACCTCAGAGTATCTCAATTAAGAGGCATCTACCTCTATCTATTATACAGAGAACCAAGGCTTTTAGTTTTATGGATCAGTTTTCCTTACCTGTGCAGGGACTGTGAATCTTACTTTGAGTTACTAGAGTTTTTCAGGAGGCAGGTTTCCAGGAAACTAGCTATTTGTCATCTGCTGCAAATAAAGGTCCAGGTTTCTCTCCATCTGTCCTTAACACAGAGACCTCAGCCAACACCAAGTAGCTCATTTAATGCATGATGTAGCATTGGTGAAAGAACAATAAAGTAATCCAGACTTTTTAGCTGAGGACAATAGTACAGTGCGTGGAGGCATTGTCTGTAGAGAACACGGAGCAGTGGCAGGGGAAAGGAAGCCAGTTGCAGGAAGAGGGACTATAGCAGAGACAGGCTAAAGAAAGTAAAGCAGCAGTAATGAGTGTTTTGGTTTCTGCCACGGAGATTTCAGAGTTTGTGAAGAAGGAGTACTAGGAGCATCTGCTGCAGGAGGCTACAGTAACTGAGTGGGTTTGGGATCTCAGAATCTGGCACACAACAGACAAAAAAACCCGACAAACCAGGAACTGGGAAAGAGCATTCACAGCAGAGCTCTGCAATAGCAACCTGCAGCAGTCATTTAAACAATTGGTGTTATGCGGTGGTGGGTGTTACAAAGTTACAAAATTCTGATTTAAAAAAATAATGGCAAAACGATCATAGTTTTGTCTGGACCAGTGTAGTAAGACTGAGTGACTGTGGTCTGGTATATAATTCTAGTTTAGAAATTCATAATTATGTACCTTGTGAGGTACTGTGAGTATCTGACGTACCTACATGTACTTATTCTGAAGCATTTACAATAGGAAAATAGAAAGAGAAAACATCAAAAATCAATTAATACATATGAGAAAATATTTTAGGGAATAATGGACCAGATCTGGAAAAAAAATAGAAAGAGACATTAGGAATGTTAAAGGAAGTGCTGAATCTGACATAGTTAGTGATGACATATTTCAAAAATGTCAGAAAGACTTTCAGACATAACAGAGATGGGAGTGACAGAGATGTAGAATAGAAATTGGGAAACAAAAGCACAAAGGAGAAAAACAAATGTATCCCCCGATACAAACAGATCTGTGAATCTAGGCCTAGGCATTCAAATGACCATAGCATTACTGTGTATTTTGCCACTTAAAAACTCATTTGTGTTTGATACCTGATGCCAAAACTTTTTATCACAATACCTTGAATGATATGGACAGGTCATCCTGGTGCATGGCACTTTGCTATGGCACCAATACATGTAAAAATTGCAAGAAACATGAGAGTTCTTCACGTCAGAATGAATTAAGTGCATATTAAATCCACATCAGAATGTATTCTCATTATCTGTATTCTGTATGCATTCGAAAGAATTTTTGCCTTCTCAATACATAAGGTGATTATATATCAACAGGTTAAGCAAAATTGTGCTTTTAAACTTTACTACATCGACCGAAAATCACAACAGAAATTGGGCACAGGATAAAACTAGGAGCCCAAGGCTTTTGAATTTAACATTTGAGTTATTCTGTAAGTTCATATGCATCATGCAGATATATATTAATAAGAAATTAATCTACTACGTCAAAGTGCATCACCTCCTCTGTCACTGAGTTTTGTTTCCTTGTAAAACTACCCTTGTCACTTTATCTAGCTTTGGTCATAGCTACTGGCTATAGAGCTTTTCTAAAATTTATTGTTTTGTTGAAAACTGTTTTGTGTCTACGATTTTATATCTGACTCACTTTTCTTTTCAAGGCTTGAGTCAGAAATTTCAGAGATTCTCATCTTTCTCCCAACTAATTTCAGTATTAACAACAGTTTTTGTCGTAATGATTTTGTGCTACATGTTATTTCCAAAGAACTATATTTAACATGCAATAGATGAGGGCCTGTGCTCCATGGGGTCATGTTTTGCCACCCTAAGTCTTCAAAGTCTTTTAAAATTTTACATTGAAAGCAATATTACAAAACTCGTTGTTTTACTTTAAAATTGAATTAATTTAATTCATGGCCAGGGAACTAAATACAGTCTTTAAAAAGCCAAGACATCAATTTGGACTTCTGGATCTCTGAAGTCAGAGAAAAAAGATGAAAATTAGTTGAAGAATAGACAAAATAGAGATGTTAGTATAGCACTATTATTAATAATATTTTTGAAAGAAATTCCAAACATGAAAGAAATCAGAAAAGAAATGTGCAATGCAGCTACCTTTTATCTTTCTTTTGCTATGAGAAACAGCCCTAATAAAGAACTTGGATAGATTTAGGCACAATAATAGTATGCTATTAATAAAAAATACAGCAGCAAGATGAAGGAAAAAAAAATCAAGGGACAAAGAGAGAAACATGAAAAAAGAAGAAACAAAGAAGACAGAGAATTAAGAAAAAAAAAATAATTCATCCTGAAATTTCATTCCAACCCTCTTATTTTTCCTCATCCATCTTCCTTTGTTCTTTCTTTGTGGTATTTTGAGATATGAAGATTGAGTTCCTCCTTCTGAACATTGACTAGCATGCTGTGATTGACATGTCATCTGACAAATGCTTCACAAAAATTGAGCTATATATCATGTATAAATTGTTCTGCAGTTGACTTCATAAAATTGCTACGTTGCAGTTAAAAATCTTCTAGAAGCTTCTTGTAATTGTAACATCAGACCACAGATAAGAACTGAAATGTTTTTATTTCAGACTGGTTGATTCATCTTTCTCAAGTTTATGAACAAATCATTTGCAGTTTGGTTGTAATAGGTGCTGGTGTCATTTTTATTTTACTTAATATGTTTCTTAGTCCCAGGAAAACATATTAGATAACATCAATTCTAAACAGAGCCAGTTATATCTCTAGTACTAACTGCATTGAGTTGGCAGTACTGTTCTACTTTTAAAAACCAACCAAGAAAGGACACATGAAGCTGGAACTACAATTTGCCCAGAGTTTCTCCCTAAATAAAAACAAATTGAAAATATATGACAACTTTTAACTTTAACCAATGTACAGATAGTAAAAGGATGCTCTAAATCTGTTTAGTGATCTGGTGGTCTCTGAAGTATTTGGAAAAAAACAATTTTATCTCAAAATAAGAAAGCTCACTGACACTGACACAATTAATTTGAAGTCATATAATCACAGAATATGATGAGTTTGAAGGGAACTACAAGGATCATGGAGTCCAGCTCTTAGCCCTGCACAGGACCATCCCCAAGAGTCACACCATATGTCTGAACGTATTATGAAGCTGTAGCCCAAATATCTAACCTTTCCTAAATTAAAGCATCAGAACAGAGGATTTTTTATTTCTTTTCTGAAGTACCTTAAATTTTTTGCCTATTGAAATTAACCCATTTTGAAAGCATGTCTGATAACTCAAAGAAAGTCTCTTACTTATGCTTGTATCTGAAACTTGAGGTTAAAAAGGGGAAAATGAAATCTGGAATATAGAGGAAATGTTAGCTTACATAATTCATTTTATACTCAAAGCAAGCTGCGGTCACCAATGCTCATTTTTCTTTCTTCTCTAAGTAAAAATTCTATATATTAATTTCCAACACTGAAAATTTAAACATTTTTGAAAAATCATGTCACATCTTTCTCTTTTTCTCCTTCTTTGTTTTTGAGTACTGAATTCCCTATCTGAAAGTGGACAACTCAGAATGCATCCCGAACCAGTAGTGGTATAACTACCTGGATGCCATCACAATAAACAGAAGCAAAAGAGGCAATTAGTCCCTAACTGTAGTTGTAAGCACGCAGGCATCAGATCTCTTACATCTTACTCTCTATTAAATGGAATTGTGTGGGACATGAAAATATTTAGCATCATACAAATCTTGGAACTGCAGCAACATGTTTGCAAAATTGAGTGAATATAGGCAGACACTAGCAATAAAGTATTACAATTGTTTCCCATTATACTTAAGATTTTCTTTAAAAGCATGTTTAAAGTATTTAATTTATGTTGGTTGTGGGTGGATGTTTCTGATTGATTTTTGATACATCCTTTAAACAAGTTTCTCTTTATGTTGGGAAGTAAGTAGTGTCCATAAACAGCTTATAATTCTTGTAACATTACTAGCCTGATTCCAAGATTAAACTTTGGAAGAACCTAAATGTCTCTGAAAATTGCCACCTAAAGTCACAGAATGACAGCATATACTGATCTGGAATGGATCCATCGGGGTCATTGAATCCAACTCCTGGCGCTGCTCAGGACACCCCAAGCATCACACCATGTGCCTGAGAGTATTGTCCAAACGCTTCGTGAACTCCTACAGTCTTGGTGCTGTGAATTCAGATGTGAATTTTGCAACCGATTGCATTTTCCATACATTTGAGCCTTAACTTTACATACGAACTCTATCACACTTCAGGTTATTCAAACTATGCATTCAGATTCGCTAGTTCCATCGTTTCTTCTCTGGTGTACTCTTGGAAAAGAGCAGGTGATCACACTAAAGTGCTGCAATCTAACTTTTGCAGCCTGAGTGCCCCATTGTGGATAACAATGACATTTTAGAAGGGGATTCTTTTTGCTCTTCAGAATCCTTTTGATTAGGCTGAAATTGCTAGTACATAATTTAGCAATGGTGTATCGTGAAGAGAGAATCTTTTGAAAATGAAAGAGAAAAACACTGATTTTCACAGAAGTGCATTAAGGATTTAAGCATATATACCCAGAGTCTGATTTGGAAGAATATTGAGTGCTTTCTTTTTTTGTTTAGCATGCTCAGCTTCTAGCAAAATTCTGCTGAGTCTGCAGATTGTAGCAGACAAAGGTGATTTTTGACAGGTTTCCCTTTAAGAAGGTCAGGCATAGGGTCATAAACAAAGTTATAATTCTTTTGATTCCACAGCTGTCTAAAATGAATAATGCTGCAAGATGTTCACAGATTGCCAAGATTAAATAAAAATGTGATTTGTTAGGAACTTACCATGAAGAATGGTTTTTTTACCTCCTGTAAAAAATTGCACTCTATTTTGGAGAACCTTTCTGGGACAGAGGCAGCATACAAATCCATAGCAAAACTTTGCTCTCTGTATTTCCAGATATTTTCCGAAACTATGACCGTTGAGTACTCTGCACAGGAAAGAGACAGTGAAAAGGGATGTTATTTCCTTCTACTCCTTGAGAGCTACCTCTGAAATTATAGCTCAGCACAAGCACAGAATGAGGACATAAAGATCTGTACATTAAAATTTTAATAAATGTGTGATTCATTTGACTACTGACGGTAGATTGACCTTGATTTCCTGTTCTAATTTGTATGACACCACTCCAGAGTTATAAAGGGGAACAACCTTTTGTTCCAGGGATCAAAAGTCACTGACTCTGTTTCTGTGTTTAAAGAGCCGTTGAAGCTGTCAGCTGCAATTAAAAAAAAAGAGAAAATAAATAATGAGTCCTTGAATTGGGTATGATTCAGTGTTATGAGACACTTGAAATGCTGCAGAGTATGCATCCCAATAGTAAAGCCTTAAACAGGGCTCTGCAATGTTGCCTGGATTCGTAAACATCAGTTTTTACTGTACTGTTTTGAATTGTTGCAAGGCAAAATGACTTCTCTTTGCAAACAGAGGCTTTCATTAACATCTCTGTTACGCCTGCATTAATCAGTTATGTGACAGCAATCATAGAATGGCTTGGATTGGAAGGGACTTTATAGATCATCTGGATTTAACCTCACTGCCGTGGGCAGGGACACCTTTTACGAGACCACATTGCTCAGTGAACTACATCATTATGATGCGATGTGTGATCAGAGGGCAAATGCCATGAGGCATTTACAGTTCTTACATCAGGTGATGCTGAACCTCAGAGAATACAAACACATTCTCACAAAGCCAAAGTCAAAACCCCAGGGATTGAGATTCATATTATGGTATGTACTCCTATCTACAATATCAGCTCATGATGCTCTTGACTGCTATGTGTAGCACTCCAGTTTACATGGTTGTTCATAAAGGCCACCTAAAAACATTTTAACTGAAGAAGAATAATAAGAGAACCTTTGGAAGAACCAGTCTTATTTTAAAACTTTTATGTGAGGGTGGCAGGCATCCTTTCATAGATATTTTATGTCTTAATTAAGTATAGTTTTGATTGCTCTGTGGCAGAAGAAGCTGCTGAATAAAATACTCATTGACAAAATTCGAAATAGTCAATGAAAAAAAAAAAGCAGGTTATCTACCATTATTTGTACAGTTATAGCAAGGTGCAAACTTTGTGATTTGCAGCACAAGAACTTTTATGACAATTGTCCCATTTGTCTTTTTGAAAAGAGCAAAACTATTAGAGTAGAAGATTTAGTGCATAGGTCTTAAAAATGCGTCTAAAAGCTTATGTGGCAAAAAAATTAAGAATGTCTTTTAAAGTTATTAAAAACTTTGTTTCAATAGCTGGAAGCTTCTTTCCAAACTTGTTAAAAGACATTCAGAATTTCTGCCTTTGTCCCCACCAAGCCTTGAAGGCTTAGAATTTAATTTAAAATACTAAAGTTTTACTTTCTCAGGCTCAGAGGCTCCTTAAAGCCTAAGTAATTCATAGGACAATCAAATTCCCTTGTATATGATGTGACATAATTACTTTTAAGAAAATTTAAAATTATGCCACGAATTGTACTAAGTCTTCTGGCCTTCATCAACTCTTGCAGTAATTATCTGTCTCAGAAAAAGGCTTTTGGAGACACAAATTGGTTGTAAATCACTACAAGCATTCTTGGCATACTTTTTAATTTGCTGATTTGTAACATTTATTAAAAGATAGCTTTTCTTTTTGGCTCCTGTCTGTCTGAAATAAGTTGGATTAGACAAAGACTTCTTGACACCTAATAAAGTTGTTTTCAATCACTTTTATGTAGTATAATCATTTAACACATAGTCTCAGTTGTGCCAGATAAAAAGCCAGAAAGCCAAAACCAAATCCAAAAAGCCCAAAACCCAGAGTTCAGGGCTTCACTACAGGTTTTATAGACAACTGTTTTTGATTCCGGATTGCATTGTAGGTCCGAGAGTTTGAAGCCTCTTTTGTTAACATGTCAGTGTATATAAACTGGAGTTTATTAAAAATCCTTCTACTTAGTACTGACATTACCAGCTACCATTAACTTTGCTGTTAAAAAGGTGTTTATTTAGGTTAAATCCAGAGTAAATATGACACTAATAAAACCTGCACTGTAATATGCTGAATATTTTAAATTTGTTGTTTGTAATGCAAAAGTATCATTAGGATATAGCAAGAATGTATGCTTCATGAGGAAGATCTTTTATGACGATACATCAAAGAAACTGTCTGATAAATCTGACTCTTAGATAATACCTGCAGAAATCTTGCCAAAGTTTTGTGTTATTTTGTATATCTTTACTAGATAATGATGTGATATGGAATTTAAAACTACTCAATAGGTGATGTAATTTCGACTGTCTGTTGTTTATCAAATGAAAACTGAATTTATAGTAGGAAATAGCTACTTTTAATTATTATTAATTTAACCATCTCAGTTTTATATAGGAAGAATGTTTTTAATGTTTTGAGATACAATATTTGCCTGAATTCTGTTGGTTCAGTATTTAAGGTGCCCCTTGGACTAGGTAAATAAAGCCTTCTGAATATATTACTGGAGACAAGGACATCTGAGAATAAGTGTACTGCAAATAAAAAGGTTTTGTTACAAACTTTGTAGCCAGCATTACATGATATATTTCACATTAATAGTAAATCCGTGTTAATGTAGCAGTCACTAGGGAGAGCTTAAGAAGCATTATCAGTAGGAAATATAAAGTAA
Organism: Myiotriccus ornatus; assembly: GCA_036023395.1. Lineage (NCBI taxonomy): Eukaryota > Metazoa > Chordata > Aves > Passeriformes > Tyrannidae > Myiotriccus > Myiotriccus ornatus. The sequence goes on from JAYRBT010000082.1 coordinate 107,800,285, forward strand.
ATGTAGAGGTTGATTTTATTTGACAGTTTTAATTTCATTTCTTTAGGACTCCATTTTCCTGATGCTTTGTGGGAAGAAAATAGAAGATGCTTAGGAAGCTGAGGGTGTTTTTGTCTTATCCTCCAGTGACTGCATGTGGTATCTATAGCAATCACTGATACATTGTTCAGAAACACAAGGACCAATTACAAACTAAAAAATGTTGGTGTGAATTATAGTATTCTCTCCAGGAGAGAAATAGTACATTCCTCTTCCTCTTTAAAGGTTAGTGGCTCAGCTGAGTTAATGTAGGTTTGCATTAGAGTATAAGAAACTCTTTCTTAATGCCACTGTTTTGCTCTTTCTGTATAAATTTCATTGCTGTAGTGGCTCATATACATCCATCAAACATGGAATTTATGTCATGGACATGCTTGGGATGTGATGGCAAACCGCAAACTCACGAAGGTATTCACCTTCTAGTTCTCCGCAAACAAATGTACGTGATGCTACATGCATTTTTCCTCTCTGCATATTTTAGAATAGAAATTAGAAATTGGAATCTAATTGAATGATTGTGTTACTATTTACAAATTCATGTTTCTTTCTCCATATCCTCTTCTTAGCGCAATACTCTGTGAACACCTGTCCACCAAGTGGCAAAGTTGCAACAGGAGAAACAACTGAGCCATCCTCCTGAGATATTTTGCCAGCCATATATTAATATAAAAAGTTACTTCTATTCTCATTTAAAGGAAAACACAAGCAGCCATTCTCTGGAGGGTTACAGAGCTGTGGAAAAAGATGTCTCTTAGAAATCCAGAATTAATATTCAAAGCTCTGGAGAAGCTGAGATACCGGGGAAAGTCTTTGCATGTCTACCTAAGGCAATAAATACCCTTCTTACTCTGTTAAACTACAAGCTGCTGTCAGTGTTATGTGACAAGCTCAGGCATCCAGCCCTGAGGTGTAGATCGTGCTCTGAGAAGAGGCTCTTCAGGACCACCACCCGCGTTCCCAATTGCCATCTGACAACGTCATGTGTATTGTAGATTTTGTATATTCTGTCATTCTCTGTTGTTTCCTAATTATACCAGATATTCAGCGTAGCCAGAAATGAAGGACTGTTCAGGCATTGCACTGATGAGGATTGTACAAAGCATGTTTTCTCAAATTTAGTTAGGATGGAGTTGGTTATGAATTTCAGCAACTTTTCTGTGGCCTTAATCACTAAGTTTACTATTAGAAATTAGGAAAGAAAGAAAGAGGGATAATTAAATTTCTCCCAGCTTCAGGCTCCATCAAAGATACATTAAAAATAAAACTACAAAGACATATCGAACAAAACTTTTTAAAGATAGAAAACTAGTTAAACAAAATGGATAAATACTTCCAACTTTTCTTAACAGATAAAGCACACACTGAGTACTTTGAATTAATTCAAGAGCGTTTTACATAAAATATGAAACATAATATGAAGATCTAAGAGTATGTTACTGAGCTTATCTATGTAAATTGCTTAACATCTTTCCTCTCTTGTACAAGACTTAAAAAAATAGAAATTGTGAATTCACTGTACTTTCCTTTCTCTCAATTGCATCCTTCTTGTGCTTTTATTTATACTTTCCTGACCTACAAAGGGTGGCAAATGCTTCCAGCAGCCGCAGTCCAGTTGCTCTGCCACTCCATTAAGCTATAGAGAACCTGGCCATGCAGCAGTCACTTATCCGAGTGAAACATTATTGTAATTATGCATGTTGCAATTCTTATCAGTTGATCACAGCAAAATGCTAATTCAGAGGAACTGTTTCATGGAACTAGTTTTTTCCAGTCTTTGACTCTTTGAAGAAGAGCTGTCATACGGTTTCATGGCATTTATATCATTTCTTCCTGCCATTAGAAAACCACCTCATCAATTCGGATCATGTTTTAATCACAGTCATGCAGACCCTCAAGGCCATGCGCAATTGGCTGCACTCCCTGCACCCGAGGGGATACGGCTGAAGGACCTGCTGGAGTACAGAGACTGTCACATCTCGTTGTTTGGATGTGACTGACTGATGCAGTACCACATAACGCTTTAATGAAAAACACTCTTTTCCTTGAACAAAAGCACTATTTTTTTACAAGATTATGTTAAGCTTCCTTTTCTTTTTTGTCTTAAGGAAAGGGGGGAAAAACAGATGAATTGGTATCCACTCTGCATAATATTTTTAATATTAGAAAATAATGGAACATTACAAATGTCTGCCATTTACAGTAATGAAGCTATCTGCTACTCATCTCAGCAATTTATCCCAAAGAAAAAGGAAAGTTCTTATTCAGATCCTAGATACATTTTTACCTGTTCTTGACTGTTAGATTTGAAGAGGCTGAAGAGGAGTTATGATTAGTGTCAGACACAAGCAGTACTGCTGATTTCTGAAACACTCTATGTGATTGTCTCCAGTTTTGCTGGGAGACTGTAACACATACTGTGTATGGGCTTTATGCCATCTTAGACTTTGTGACCAGTCTACTAATACTCCCTGCTTCTAACATTTAATATAGTTTGCCTTAGGACCAAAAAAATATCAGTACGGTTTCGTTATTTAGGGTGTGCTGCTAAGCTGCTTAACAGAAGTCAGTCTCTGGGGTGGGGGAAGGATTTAAAAAAATGTGTGAACTTGTACTATAGATTTGTATTTTACTTCTTAGCTTGGATTTTGTCTCCTCTTGTCTACCTTCAAGAGAAGATTTTAGTGCATGTCAAGACTGGGGGGAAAAAACCCAAAGTTTTCAGTGAAGGAAATTCTGAGGACTCATTTTTTTGCTTTATATCTTTCAGATATTCTTCTACTCTCATGCTGTATCAGAATACAAAACTAGAGTAAATAAGGAAGTTAGAGTGGTGCATATTTTAAAGTGACATGTATAATTTATAATAGTGGTCAAAAGAAATTTGTTCTTTGAAGAATAACCTAAATGCCAAAATATTCAGTTGCAGTCATTCTGTTCAGCAGTTCTTCTGGTCTAATACTTATTCTAATGAGATAAGATCTGGAGGGTGCATCAAAGTGGAAGATTCAACTAAATGCATCATTGTAATGGGAGTTTGCATGTTTTAAACCAAAATATGAACTTTAATATATATTATGGAACCATAGAGTCATAGAATGTCTTGGGCTGAAAAGGACCTGACAGATCATCTAGTTCCAATTCCCTGCCATGGGCAGGGACATCTTTCACTTGACCAGGTTGCTCAGAGCCTCATCTGACCTGGTCTTGAATGCTTCCAGGGATAGGGCACCAACAACTTCTCCAGGCAACCTGTTCCAGTGCCTCACCATCCACACAGTAAAGAATTTTACCCTAATATCTAATCTAAGCACACTCTCTTTCAGTTTTAAATCATTCCCCTTGTCCTGTCACTACATGTTCTTGTAAATAGTCTCTCTCCATCTTTCTTGTAGGCTGCTTTCAGGTACTGGAAGGCCAAAGCCTTCTCTTTTTCAGGCTGAACAATCCCAATTCTTTTAAAGATAAGATAACCTAGAAAGAAAAGAAAAAAAATTATAGTATGGGGCATGAGTATCCAACTTTGATTACAGATTTCCATTTTTTCATTAGAGCTGGACAAGATTTTTCATTTTTATAACAGCATAAGTAAAGGTAAGCTTTGACTCACAACATCATGTTTGTCAGTGACCTCATGGCAAAGAAGGTAGAAAAATGTTAATATTTCTTTTCCACGCAAAATGTATGCCTTACAAAAAAGATTTCATTTTGTTTTCTCTTGATATCTCACTGAAACAAAGGCTCATGCACATTTTAAGACCTGTAATGCATTTGCTATTTAAAATGCAGTCATTATGATGACAACATATCACAGATGGCAGATTGTAAAAGGGACAGTTTTGCAAAAGTATATACAGAAACTACATTTATGCAAACTGACAAATAAATACAGTCACAAGGTCAGTTTGTATACTCCCTGTTCACATTTGTGAACACTCATGTACATAGGAAGCACCATTACAGTCACTGAGATAATTCATCTGGATAGCTCTCAGCATCTGCAAAAGGTTGATCGTCTGATAGAAATAAGTTTATAAATGATTTGACAAAGAGAAAACAAGGATTAAAAAGGTGAAGAATATGTAGCAAATAATTTTATCAGTCTCACTTTTGAGGAAGTGTTATTTTATTAAAAATGAAACAGTTACTGCTGTGATAAATAAATAATAAGAAAGGACAAAAGGCCACTTTTGAAGAAGCATATAAATCCACATATCACAGTGAAGCAAAAGGTCTGTCACAGAATAGAATACATCAAAGCAAGTTCATTGATACTGGGGGGGAAAAGCTATTGTCATTGGCTAATCAGATTTTTATCAAAGTGTGCAAGAAATCCTTGAAATGCTCTTCCCTTTTTTCTCTATCTCTGTACTTTCACTGTCTGGTTGGGGTGGAAGGGGCCTCTGGACATCATATAATCCCCCACTTCCTCTCAAGCAGGTTTACCTAGAATAATTTGCCCAGGATCACATCCAGGCAGGTTTTGATTATCTCCAGAGAAGGAGACTCTACAACCTCTCTGGGCAGCCTGTTGCAGTGCTCTGTCCCTCTCACAGTAAAGAATTTTTTCCTCCTGTTCAGATGGTACTTGCTGTGTTTCAGTTTGTGCCCATTGCCCCTGGTCTTGTTGCTGGACACCATTCAAAAGAGCATGGTTCCATCCCCTTGACACACTCTCTTAAGATATTTGTGTGCATCGATAAGATCCCTGCTCTGTCATCCCCTCTCCAAGCTAAATAGTCCCAAATCTCTTAGACCACTGTCTTCCCATAACAATAAATAAAATAGAGCTTATACATTTGCTTTGAAATAACTTTCTCTCAATAAGCATGAATATATACATCTTCACTCTGTCAACAGAAACTCTTAAAATTTACCCAAAAAAATTACTTCCGAAATTCATATAAGATAAAGTAATTTAATATTTTAATATGTTCACATTTCAAACCAATTTTTCTAGTTTTTTTTCCCCCACACTTTTTCTACTTCGTTTAATTTCAAACAAAATCTTTATATATATATATATTTATATATATATAAAGTTTATAAAAATTATATATATATACGTTTTAGTTTATGAGAGAGGTAGTTTGAAGTTATGATCACAGGCCAACATCTAAAGTTTATGCTCAGACAGAATTTGATCTTACCTCAGAACAGGTTATGAGATATGCTGAATCAATTAAGGGCTGGACTTGATGATTTCAGAGGTCTTTTCCAACCTGGTTGATTCTATGATTCTATGATTCTATGAATGTCTCGCTGCTGTTTCTTGTCATTATATTTTTTTCGTGGCCATTCTTGAACTACGTAGAATTTTATTCCCTTATTTTCACTGTTACTTAGAATTTTCATGATACTGACTCCTACTAAAATTCAGGATTTCTGTTGTCTCTTGAGTCAGTGTTTAGTACAACAGTTTTATTCTTCTTTAACTAGTATATTCTTTACTGAAAATGTAAGGAAAAGTTACAGGGTGCAAGAATTTCTGTAAAGACTGATTTAAAATATCCGGAAAAAGAAAAATTACCACAAGTCTCAGATTTGTATTCGGATCTGGTATCTTCAGTTTAGCTTCTCCTATAAAGCTAAAAAATCTTGTAATCATAGTTGTTGTTAGCTTGGACTGCTGAATTTTCAGAAGCAGAGCTGTTTCCCAGGGGAACAGCAAACACCCAGGGAATTCAGCAATCTCTGTATGGGAACCATGAGAACTGAGGTCTCAAGCCTTTTCATGGAGACTGTAAACATTTCTGTTCTTCACTTGGAATTACAATGAGGCCAAGTTAAAAAAATACTGAAGCTCTTTATGACAAAAGCTTTCACTTTATTTCCTTTACCTCTCTGTCTCTCACCCACGCTTTAAGAGTATAACTAATTATTGCTGTAGGACGAGAAAGCAAAAAGAAAATGAAAGTTGTTAACGGTTTCTAATTTTACACAGAAATAAATTATATTACCCAGTGGGACCATATGACAATCTAGGTGGATATACCTCAACAATAATCTTGCACAACTAGAAGGAGAATGATTACATCCAGTGAAAGTGAGGAGATTATTTTAGTTATTAAATAATCTTTTGAAACTGATCATTTCACAAAAATAAAGTGTGGGGAGGAGGAAATTGAAATGAAGTTTTTTCACAGCTCACAAGCTATGTAGGTGTAGATAATATTAACTTTAAAGAAACTACCATTCTATTCCTGTAAAGCCATTAAAATCTTGACCCTAATATTTACTAAAATCAGTATCAGTGCATAACTATACTGCAAATAAAAGGTTTTGAAACCTTTATGAACTATTTTTTGACATATAAACATCTTTTGAAATTTGAAAGGATGTTTTGAAGACTCTCTAGATCAAAATCTCTTCTTGTTTCCTGCATTGCATGCAGTCCCCTCTTTGTTGCTTTCAGCAGATCTGCACTTTGATTCTAAGGTTACACTGCAATGGAATAAGCAGCTTACAGAACAAACATCGTCCAGGTTTAAGACAGTGAATTCAAATGTTGTTGCTGCTGTATTTTAAAGGTCAGTCCGGGGACCAAAATTCACCAGCATCCTGGGACAATTCAGGCAGCCAAATAGATCTGAGACCAGTGCAGTCAACTCTCACTTTCTAAGCAAGCCAGCTGAAAGCAAGTTTTGCTATAGCTACAAAATCTGCACTCATGCCTGCTTTTGAAGATGCTGACATATCTTAAAGATGGGAGCAATCTTATACACAATCCCCAGAAGTGTTAGCTATTCTGGGCAAACATCTCACAGGAATAGCTCATTAGGTTTGACTTAGAAGCCACTGGAAGCAACTCTTGTAGAAAAAGCCATTCAACTGGTCTGACAAACTGTTAATTAATAGGCTGCTTTGTAACTTGCTTTTACAAACAGAAAGGAAAAATGACTGAGCCTAATCACTAACAGGGAGATCAGTTCTCTGGTGTTAGATTTGTCCTGTAAACAGACATGGAAAGGCAATATATATATTTAGTAACCTCAAAATAAATCTTATATTCAAGTTATTAAATTTACTTAGAATTTATTTGCTGTAAAATGGAAATACTTCCTTAGGGTTTGTGTTTTTCTTTTTCCCTTTGAGTATTTTGGCATGGTATTGCTCCTTATATTGTTTACAGAGAGAGTTTACTTTCAGAAAGTGAGTTTCTAAATAATAGTGTCAAGTACTGGCACTGGAAACTTGAATCCATCCACTTGCAGTCTAAAAATGGGCAGTGATATCTGTGTTCAGTAAAAACATTTTGAATTTCAAGCTAGGCACACCCAGTAAATATCCTAAATTACATGCAGAAGAACTTGGATTCTTAGACAAAAAAAATCCAAGAAACTATATCTTTATAATAGTAGTGAAAAATAAGGATCAGAAGCAGTGGATTTACACTTTAAAAAATCAAATCAGAATGTAGCTCTTGCACAGAATGAACTCTCAGCATGCAATTTCAGTCTTGCCTTTTCTCTGGAAAACTCTACAGATGGAGGACATCTTTTACTTACATTGCCCCTTGCTCCAGAAATGGTCCTCCTACTGAGTTACTTCCTCTCTTTGTGTTTCACCCCATAACCCTCCTTTTTCACTTTACCCTGCAACTGAATCCTCCCTCTGCTCAGCACAGCACACCTCTGTGCCGTGTTCACTTTGGGCTAAAGGAGAAACCCTTGCATCTCAGCGCTTTAGGCTTTCAGTATGCTTGCTCTTTTACTTTTCTCTCTCACCATACAGGATGTCATTTTCTCCTAGCTATCTGCATGAGAGTAACTATTGTTAGTTCTGTAAAATATTTGCTCTTTATTCTGCCTCTCTTTCTGTAAAACATTTTATCACAGTTTCCATAAAGACCTTTGCGAAATGGAGAGAAGCAGGTTCTGTTCTATTCATTTCTTCAAAAAGAAAGTTAAGAGCATATGCTCACACTTGCTTCCTTTGAAAGATGTGACAAGAGATTATACCTGCCATATGCACAGAGCCTTATAATGTTGATATGGAGGAAGGTCATAACCAGCTTTTCATGAGCCCTGAGATTCAGTTGGTCATGTGATTCCTCTCAAGTGATTTTTATCCACAACCACAGCAAACACTAAGCCTTTCTTGTTCACCTTTACTGACAATGAAGGGTTCAACTGCATCCCGGAGCATAAGTGCCACAGATAATGTAAATGCAACCAGAAACCTCTGAAAGTTCCTTTCTCTCTCTTATAACTCATTATCTCTAATATTGTCACTTTGTATTATTATGTGTCTCCCCTCTGGTCACCCCTGCAAGCTGCTTAGACAAGAGAGAACCCCTTTTCTAAAACTATCCAATAAAAAGAACTTCTATAGGTTTATGTAAGAGAGATCTGGATCCTCAATATGACAGTTACTATGAGTTGACTTGAACTTTCCCCATATGGCTTATTGAAACTGATCTATTAAATTAAATCAATACGGTGGATATTACTTTGCCATCTAGCATTACAGCTTGGCTGAAATGATCTGATGTGGAGTGAATTCAGGTGGGAGCGAGACAAAATATTCTATACCAGAAGGCAGCAATTCCACTTGTTAATTGATGGATTGTTAGCATGACTTTAAACAACTTGGCAGCTGGCTGGCAAGCCTTATTCAGTGGGTGAGCACATATGATGTATTGATATTTAAAAGGATATCATCCAGTTACAATCCATATAATCACACTTCTTCCTCACACTTTTTTCTAGCTATTCTTGTGACAGTCAAGAGCTAGGAGTAATGGCAATGGAAGAGATTAAAAAGAAAATACTTTCTGCAGTCTTTCTCTGTATTAGCCTGAAAGTATTCTGAAAATAATGAATTTCACTGTTTGCCCTGTAAAGGTCTAGTTGAAGGACTAAGTCTTTTTGGCCTAGGAAAGAGATGAAATACCCTTTTTCAGTATTACAGGTTGTCTTTCTGTTCTTTCACACAGTAATAGGGTAGAAATAAGAAAATGTTAGCTAAAAAACTTAAAAATTGTCAGGTAGATCCAGGAGCAAGAATCATTCTGGGTTTTGTTCTGATTTTCTTTCCATATTGTATTTACTATACATTAAGTTCACTATTGTATTTTCATTCACTGCTTCATGTCTATAACTCTTGTACAAGACCATTGGGGTAATATAGGAGTACTTAACAGTCTTTATTTATCCCATCAACTATTGTGCAGAGAGTATTTTATTCATTTTATAAGTAATGAAACGTAGCACCAAGAAAATAAGTGACTTCCTCAGTGTTGCAGAACAGAGAAACCTGAATCAAAACTCCTGGTCCAAAGATGTTTAGAAACCTGGACGGTCTGGTTTCACTGGCATTATAGAGGGCTATAGAATTCACAGTTTCACTCTTCTCTTGCTTCAGATCATTCATGTCGTCCGGAACACATGAATTCATTAATGCCAAATGAATCCCTCTCCTCACCAATCACTATCTCCTTTTACTGTAAATGACAAGTTCATACTGTACATGGACAAGTACTAGATGCCATCTGAGATGATGACTTATGTTCAGTGACAGTCTCAGGAGCAGAATCACCCCTTTCAGAGGAACCTAGAGGTGCGATGACTTGGTGTGTAATGTCAACTGTCACTTGTGTTTGCTTCTGCTGTGCAGTTCTGTGCACAGAACCGTCATCTCTGAGTGTTTCCCCAAGTTATGCTCTGTCCCACAAGGCAGAAGAAACTTGTGGTTTCTGCTAATAAATCTTTTAGGATGAATTAAAGTAAATCAATAATACGTGATCAGCATTTATCATCTCATATATATGTATATATGGCTTATTTTAGAACAATTTGGTTGCGAAGGAAAACAGACGTAGCCACTGTGGTTGTTATTATTTATAGTAATATGGCAATATAAAACACAAAGATATCAACCAAGAAAATGTGTAAGGGAAAAGAGAAAGAAAAAGAATGAAAAAGTAAAAGTTTATATTCACAAACCGGAGGTCTCCAATGAACCTGATGGTTGTCACTGGTGTCTTGGACAAAGTGGGAGCAGTGGAGGAAAGAAGTCCATGAAACATAAAGTCCAATGGCTTTATATACCCTCAGAAATCCTCCTGGTGCCTGCCCTGTGTGTTGGGGTGGGGTCATTTTTATAAAGTTACAGTTTTGCAGAGGCACCTCTGCCAAAAATGAGGCTTTGTCCCGGGTAGTGGTGGGCCTCCTTTGACCCAGCCTGGCCCATAGGATAGAAGTATCACACATCCAGAGAGTGGTCACTGGCCTTCTTTAGATACACACCCAGAGACTTGCCCCCAGACCACCACAAAATCTAACAGTTTGTGGGCTATGACCTCCTCCCCTCAGCCTTTATCTTCAGTCTCCTGGAAGGAGGCTTCTTTGCACAGTAGCAACGTTCTAAGGGAATTAAAAATCCAATTCCTTACACACTAGCACCATTTCATTTCTAACCAGGAACATACTTTGGAAGACACTTATCTTCCCCTGTGCTTTAATTCACATTTTGGAGGTGTCTGAACTGAACTACCTTCCCTTAGGAACTCTGGAAGACATGCTCAAAGACTTGTCTTCAACACTCATCACAGCACCTCCCAGGACTATGACAGAGCTAGTCCAATGCAGAACCTGCTGATGTATACCTCAGATGGATGGATACTGATCGTCAGCACCTAATGTTTCTGACTGCAGGTTAACTTCTGTGACACTAAACCACTTGATTAGGTAGAGCCCTCTTTCGGGCATGTACTCTTTTAGCAAGATTCATAAATTTAATGAGCACTTGTTTATAGGTCTAGGTAATGTCACTGTTACATGGATACTCAGTGCACTGTCTGAATTAAAATGGATCCCTAATGAGAACTCTTTCAAACTTGATTAAAAATGCGTTTGGGTCCAAAGTGTGAGAATTATAATAGTTCTAATCTGAACAGCGTTGACGGAAAATGAGTATTCTACTCTGCCTTTCCACTGCTACAGGATAATGAAATATGTTATTGTAGCAGGATGTCTGCTAAAGTGAGAGTATGGAAGCTCTAACTTGGGCTCATGCTGCTTTTGGTGTTGAAGAATGCTGAGACCAGCTTGACTCAACAATCCCAAAGCACTCTGAGGATATGAAAAATAGTGTTTTCTGACAGAAACTGACACTGGTGAGGATGTGGCAGACAAAGCTCCTGACAAAGGAACCAACAAGTGATAGAACTGATAACTTATCTAAAGCTGCTGTGCTAAAGGCTGCTGAGCTGGTGTGGGTAGCCTAGAAGTATTTGACTGACAGTCAATCGCTTTAACTTTTAAAAGCCTGGTCTCACTTTTTAACAGCAGGAACTTCTAACACACTTCTTCTGGAGGTGTGTGTGGAGATTCATGCCTTCAGTAAGGACTGCCCTCAAAGGTTACTCCTCGAGGCTGAGTGAAAGAGATTTGCCCGTAGTCGTTGGTATGGGTGAGTAACCTCAATCTCTCATTAATTATTAAGCTAGCTTTGAAATTATTAATTTAATAAATAGGGCATTATACTATTACCAATAGCTATAGTGTAGTAAATAATTCTGATTAATGCCTTTTTGGTTCAAATATTATCATCAAGTCAAATAAATACTTTATCTAATTATATCAATATATTTATTGTATAATCAATAAATATATCAATATATTTATATAAAATAAACATAATATTTACATAAATAGACAAAGTCGTATAAGGGATCAGTTACACCTATTTAGTCCTTTAGAAAAAAATCTTTGATCAAGCCTGGGACTAGAATAGGATCTAGGGACTAGAATTGGATCCAGCCATACTTGGAGTCTTCTCTGAGACGGAGATTAGAAAGCAAGGAGGTCCTTTCTAAACCTCATGACTCAAGGGGTTTGCTTCCCAGATAAACTTTGCCTGAAGTTTCCATTCTGTGTGCAACAGTTCTAAAGACGAAAAGCACAATCATGTTTCCATTACAATGGTGGGATTTTTTTTGGTGTTAGTTGCAAGGAGAGTGTGAATATCTTTGAAAAGTCCTAATATATGGCATGTTCAATGGAAGTTCCATGTTCCGGGCGACTCAAAATTTCTCTTGAGCTGTTAAGCATGTTATCAGTCTCCCTAGCAAGGAACAACTGGTGGTGAGGAACTTAAAAAACTTAGAAACAATATAAGATTATTAATTTCCATAATTTGCAGGTTTATGATGCCATTTCTCACCCAAATGAAAGTTCCACTCTTTGAGCTGAATTGTTTAAAGATGTCTGCACAACTGCAATAAAAATATTCAAGGTGATGAAAGACCAAGAACATGATGAGGTTATTGTAATTATGGCAGAGCTTGCAGGTACAAACCATCTGGCAGAACTGTTAATTTCATAGCAGCATATTCTCAGTGTGCTAACTTTGTCAAAAGCTTTGAAAGTCAGTATCCATTTATATTCTGAGCCACTGTTTTCAAAGGTCACTCTCTAAAGTGTTCGCACAAAGACGGAGTAGAAAAAGCCTGGGTGTTTATTCTCATATTACAGGTAAAAGGTAATTCTGAAGTTAACTGGGAGAAAAAATGTCCATATCTATTTAACTGTCTGTTAAGAAACACTGAGCTGTAGCTCTTGAAGATGTCTACAAACATACTGATAGGACTGTACTATTTTATCCTGGAATTATTAAAATCATCTTTTGCTTAATATGGACAATTACTTTTTAATTATAAGTATTTAATTTGACTATCTGGTGATACATACCCTATATATTTCCTTTCTGTCAGTGGATGAAAATTTTTCAGAGGAGAAATGTTCTGTCTTAAATTTCTGATATGAAATACTCTAATAATTCTGAAGAAACATGGTAATTTCTATCAGTTAATCCCTGACTCCCCAAAGACTGCTCTCTCTCCACACCACACAGCTCCCCAGAGAGAGCCTGAATAATAGTGTAGCCAGGAAAAAACTAGAAACTATTTCTGTTTCCTTGAAATGAGGGTTCTTTAAATTTATCTGTATGCAAGCACATTTCATTTTTTGCTTCTTGTCTGAGGAATAAAAATCAGATAAAAGGTATCAATTACTTTTTGTTTAAAGGTAAATTTTCCTTTTGCAGAAATCTCTGCTGATTTCAGTAGAGTTTTATACTATATGGTCAAAGTAAAGTAGATGTTTAAATATTTCCGTTTGGGGACCTTATATTTGGTATACAGTTTTCATTGGGCAAGCACACATACTAATCCAGTGACAGTTTTTTTGCAGTATTTCTAGTGGGTTTTTTACCAAGTTTACCAAACCCAAACCAAAGTAATTAATTTGTTTGTTTCTTTCTTTCTTCTTGAGCTTACCTATTTATCTGCCTTCGGGCATTCATGAAGACAAATACTTTCATCTTTGACATAATGTGAGTATTTCACCCTGACATGAGTTTCAAGTATCCAAAAAAAATTTTTTAAAAATCTCAGTAAATAGAGATACTTACAGTTTCTAAACTGAATGTTTCAAAGGTATATAAACTGGTACTCTGAATGCTGAGAAGAAGAAAAAGAAAAAAATCTTCATTTTTTCTGTGCACAGGTTTCTAAATTTAAGAATTCTATCCAGTCAATACCCATATCTGAAAGACTCATATGTATTAAAATATGCTAAGAAGAATCAGTCAAAATAAGTAACAGTGATTTTGTTTTTCACAGAAATGTCATATTCTGCAGTATCCACAACAAATTCTACACTTTAGCAAAATTTGAAAAGTTAATTTCAAGCTAAATTTTTCAGTAAACACCAGAATAAGGTTTTGGAAGAAAACCATTTAAACATATTTTTCACTTTTGCTATGATAGGTTTTAATTCATGCTTACTGAAGAAGTGTCTGAGGTTCAACGTGAAAGATTCCTGACTGAGAAAGTTTGTAGGAAAGAGAAATAGAAACAAATGAGATACATAATGAGCTAAGGAAGGGTTGGACATATAAAGAATGAACGGCAAATACCATCCAGGATTAATAGTGCACATTTCCTTGGTGGAGTAAACCATAAACAGAAAGGAAAGCAAAAGAAAAGACAATAAGGATAGACAGAAGGATAAGAGTAAGAGCAACGCGTATGGAAAAAAATTTAAGAAAATAAACTGAAAAATAGAAGATCAAAAGCACTTGGATAGATTTATAATCTACTCAACCAAACCAAGATTTTGGGGGAGAAAACAAAACAAAAGAAAAAGCAAATCCAGGAAAAAAACCTCTCTACCTGTGTGATGAAAGGATGGCTAATGTGACTGTTGTAGCATCCTATGCCAGTAATGACCAAACTAAAGATTAATCTGCAAAGAAAGCAATAATTACCATGCATTTAGGAGAAATCAGTGGACTTCTGTTTTTCATGCTCATGGTGTAAACTAAATGAAAGTATTTTTCTCTGCTTTACAAAGATGACAGATATTCTTCTGGACAGCACATTCCAAGTAAAAAAGAGTGGACCACAGAGAAGCTGATTGAATATTTTGACTGACAAACTAAGATTGGGAATATGTCAAAATTAAGTCGAGGGAATATGGAGGAACATATGAGAAGGAGCTGTCAATACACAATGTGACAAAAGACACAGTAGTAAATACATTGTAAGCAGCAGAGTATCAACATACAATTGATTTTGGGTTTTTATAGTAAGTATTATTAAAAAGAATTGTCAGGTAACCAACTGTTTCTTTTGCCAGAATTCTTGGAAGGTTGTTCTAATTGGAAAATAAAAAAGGGATCATCGGAGCTCCGCAGAAAGTTTTTCTGGGAGCCATAAAACATGAAATAAATTAACTCTCTGACAGAAATGAAGGAGAAACTTCATGTATCCGTGCTGTGTATGAGAAGCTAGATTTGTTAAAAAGATCTTCCAGTAACCAAACAAACATACTGTGAGTTATGCAATTAAGAACGAGTAAGTCCCTCATGTGATTACAGTGAAATATAAACAACGGAAAATTTCCATTTTTAATGGAAAAATGTGACATTAGTTTCCATGCTGTGCTGGTTTGACTGGGATAAAGTTTATTTTCTCCATCGTAGCCAATAAGGGGCTATGTTTTGAATTTGTGCTGGAAACGGTGTTGATAACACAGGATGTTTTAGTTACCGCTGAGCAGGACTTGCACAGCATCAAAGACTTTGCTGCTTCTCGCATCACCCCACCAGCAAGTAGGCTGGGGGTGAACAAGGAGCTGCGAGGGGACACAGCTGGGACAGCTGATCCCCAACTAACCAAAGGGATATTCCATACCATATGGCCCAGTATACAAAGTCTTGGGAATAAGGAGGAAGTGGGGACATTCAGAGTGATGGCATTTGTCTTCCCTAATCACTGCTGTGCATGATGGAGCCCAGTTTTCCTGGCCATGGCTGAACACCTGGCTGCCCTTGAGAAGTGGTGATTAAATTCCTTGTTTTGTTTTGTTTGCATGAGTGACTTTTGTTTTACGTATTAAACTGGTTTTGTCTCAATCTAGGAGTTATTTTCTTTCTTTTACCCACCTGTTTCTCTTCCCCATCACATGGGGGAAGTGAGTGAGTGGCTGTGTGGGGCTTAGTTGATGGTTGGGGTTAAATCATGACACATGCATGCTACATACATCCTAGCTATGCAGGAAAAGGTTAAACACCTGCCAGTAGTTGCTTTGTCCTTATTTGTAACAAAGGAACCTTGTTACTTTTCAGAATTACAGAAAAAATAATCACTTCTGAAAATTGCTGCAGAACTTCAATAGAAGTTTCAACAGAAAAGGAATAATATTGTTAGATCTATCACCTGTGTATGAAATCACTGAAGTGAAGGAAGGAAAGTTATTTTGTCATGGATTGTACTTATACGTTTGATATCGTATTGCTTATGCAGAAACTG
This sequence comes from Myiotriccus ornatus, assembly GCA_036023395.1. Taxonomy (NCBI): domain Eukaryota; kingdom Metazoa; phylum Chordata; class Aves; order Passeriformes; family Tyrannidae; genus Myiotriccus; species Myiotriccus ornatus. Next base: position 107,816,141 of record JAYRBT010000082.1, read on the forward strand.
CAGCTGGATGGAGTTGCTGAAAATGTTCTAAAAATTATACAAAATCTCTGTGGAAATTCTCATGAAAAAAATATGAACAAAGTAAATTGGTTTAACTTGAGGGTAGGTATAAAACAAGGTTGTCAGTTCCACTGGCCCTCTTTAACTGTTATGAAAAAATGTTAAGAAAAACCTAGAAAATATAATAATAATAATAATAATAATAATAATAATAATAATAATAATAATAATAATAATAATAATAATAATAAAGTTATAATAATAATAATAATAAAGTTATAACAATTAGATGGAAAGAATAGCTGACATTTCTTGATATGTGATGCTCACCTGAGCAGACGTTGCACAGAAGTTTCAGCAAAAGACAAGTAAAAGCATAATAATCAAGTCTAAAGGTTCGTGAAAGTACAGAAAAAGAAAAACTCTCTTAAAATAGTTGCAACTCAGTGCAAAGATGTGATGATGTGTGCTGAGCTCTTTTAATCCAACACTGAATGACACAATCACCAAAGATGCCAATAATTATGAGAGATGTAATTCTCAGCTCTTGCTCTTGGGAAAATATGCAACATTTTGAGACAAGCATGTGCCACCATAACATCCTGTGCAGAAGAAAAGAAACCCATTGTCTCTGGAATATTTGTACAGATATAGAGATGTGAACAGTAAGAGACCAAGTGTCAAGCAGTTTTCTGCCCTGGTGTATCATTACTCTCAGACATTATAAAATCTATATCATACTTTTACAGCTCATCACTCTCTCAAAGTCGTTGTGGAATTGAGTGATGTTTTAAATACAGGTACTAAAAAACCCACTGCAGATAGTCATTTACATCAACTATGTAAATTTTAGTTGAACAATTTAAATTTGAAAAGGAATCGTGACTACAGAGATAATGTATTCAGTCTGCTTTTGCTCATGTAGGAATACTATTTATGCTGTACTGTATTTCCATATACTGTTTGATTTGTAAATTTAAACATTTATGTCATTTATTGATATAATTACTCTGTGTCTTTGGAGAATTAGTGAGCACTGATCAATAGTTTGGAGGTTAATCAGTACTTTACTACTTGACTCCAGTTAAATTTAGTTCAATTAAACAGAATTGATGCTAATTACTGTCCTGATTGAGCAGTGGTTATTACCATATTACCATTCACTATCAGAAAGCTAAATCAGTTCCCCAGGAGACAACTCAGTAAAAGAGTTATAGTGACATAGCATGCCCCAATTAAACAGTCTATATTGTGATAACATATTTACAGAGAAATTTTCCTGATGATACAAATTAGAAACTTGTATTATTTTTAAGACTAGACAGCATATATCCAAGACGTAAATGAGTGCACACCAGTGTAAAGACAGAAAAATAAATAAATTGACCCTAAAGCAAATTTCTATTGCACCCATGAATAAAAAGACCTTGTATTTTCAAGATTGGGTAGAGTAATGTACAGGGAAACATATTCTTACCTTGGGGACAGAATTGAGAAACTACCCTGAAAATATGATTTTTGCCAAATGTTTTGCACGCATACTGTTCTAGTTCTTTTCCTCTCTTTCCCCATATTCTTTCTGTTTAGGGATTGAGGGTGGATGTAGGTGTAGGGGTCAAATCTGTGCATGAAATTTGTGCTGTACTTTTTAACTAAACGGGGTAACAATTCAATACTTCTTAATATTGCAAGTATATATTTTTTTGATTAAAAAATAAATATTAAAAATATTTATATAATAAATATTTTAAAATAATTATTAAAAAATAAAACATAAAAAAGCATAAAGACGTGCCAAAAAAAGAAATATAATTGTGTCTCAATTGTGTTTGCTGAATAATTTATTCCATTTTGTTGTTTTCCTCTCTCCACTCTCCTTTTACGAAAGAAATCCTAGCATCTGTAATAGCTAACAGTGACAAAGGAACAACACTTTAGGTTCTCAAGCTGGGTACAATCATTAAATAATTAATCCTTGTATGAGGGTCTCTTCTCCCTTAAGTTAGAAGAGTACATTTATTCAAAGTGTTTGTATTTGTCAGATTATCTGGTGAATAGAGTTCTGCTTATCCAAATGTATATGGATAAAGTGAGATTCATTACTCAGTTCAGCACAAAGCCTATACATAAGAAGATAAAAATATTATTATTCTTCCTATGATCTCTCTCTCAAAAGTTATTCTGTCCTAGGAGACTTTCTCTTCCACTTTCCTTAGATCAAGACTTTTTATCTTTCAATATTTATGAAATGTGTGTTACATAAGAATACTGCACTGATATGTGTGGGGGCAGGGGAATGTTCAGTTTTGGGGTTTTTAAAATGTATTTTAAATCTTTCACATAAAACATTATCTTTTGCAATGACTATTATTTTAGGTTTAGGTTTGACATAACTTACCAGGCAATAAGTTACAATTGAAGTTATCTGAGTTTACTAGTTGTAATTCTTATGGGCAGACAAAGAAGGTGGATGTGTGCCCTTTGCCAGCCTTCTTTCCCATATGTTTACTTCAGACTTAAAGAAATCATGAAACCCAAAGAAATAAGAAATAAAACCAAATCCAAAAGCACCTTCCCTCCATCCCTCCCTTCTTCCCAGGCTTGACTTTACTCCCAGTTTTCTCTATTTCTTACCCCTCAGTGGTGCAACAGGATGGGAAATAAGGGTTGCCGTCAGTTCATTGCATGTCTGCCACTCCTTCCTCCTTAGGGGAAGAACTGCTCACATTCTTCTCTGCTCCAGCATAGGATCCCTCCCACAGGAGATGGAAACAATGATTGCTCAGCTGCTATAGGTCAACATCTTTCAGGCTTTGCAATCCAAAGGTGAGCCAAAAATAACAGTAATAATTTGTTGTTATTTCACTAAGAGTGCAAATGGATTTTTTTCTTTAATTCTGTAAATATTTAAATCACATTAAAATTAATTTTGTACAAGTCCTTTGCAATGGGACAGAATATGAAATGTAAGGTACAATTCTAAGTCAATGTTTGGATTTATATAGAAATGTTTTCTAATTTTTTATCCATTTCCATTTTTATCCATCATGCTTCGTACACATTTTTGAAAAATTTCCAATGTTCATGCAGTATTTTGGTTTTGACTTTTAATATATTTTACTTTCAGATTTTCTAAATTATCCTGTTGGCTTATCCAGAGTAAAGAGACAAACACACATTACAAATCAATCTAAATGCAGAGAGAATCCTTACCAAGAGATGCCTCTGCTCCTTTGGGAAATGATAATAAAGGTGGCCCAAGACTCAAAGCAGATATACCAGTTTGAAATCCCATTTCTTATTCTCTGTTTAAGATACAGACATTTGATTCCCAGGTAATGAAGCTGAGGTCAGTCTATTGTAGAGAAAATCTCAACTTTTCCCTCAAAAAGAATCTAAAACAACAAAGAAAACAAATGGACCCATATCTGCCTCACTTCTTGTGAACTTCTATTGGAAATCAAATTCACAATAAAACTTTCATTCACCTCCCTGACACCAGCTATTGTTTCCTGATAGACTCACAGAAGAGTAACTATATGATGACAAACATATTCATCATGCTCCCCAGAGATGGGCCTAACTTGGATTTAGTCAAATAAACCAGACTCTCAGTACAACAAACTATCTTTCTCAACCATGATGAGGTGATAATTGCTCTTGGGTTGCTGGTCATCATTTTGACAGCAGTGGCAAAATGCAGACCTACAACCACTCTACCATCCTGTGTTTAGATAAACTGACTGGGTCTGACCTTGGTTGTCAGATATTTTAGAATTTGCCTTGCATCTGAATATAAAACAGAAGATTATTGGCTGGACTTCCCTTTGTAAAGATATATATAAATATATATATTTATATATAGAAAGACTTGCAGTTATGTATACATAGAGAGAGATGTCGAGTGCTTAATTTAGGGAATGTATTCATGTTGAGAAATGAGCAACACAGGAGTGCTGGATAGGAAGAATAAATGCAAGCTCTCGAAAGATTTTCATAAGTCATGTAAGCTTATAAGAAGCATTAGTACTTTTAGATGCATAATTTTACCACAAGCAAACTTGGAAACTTTGGAGGTGCACAGAGCTCAAACTGAAGTCAGGCATCTTCTCTGATGTTTAAGTCAATTAATTACTATAAACCTGCTGGAGCTTGATGGATTTATAAGAAAAATATGTGCTTTTAATGTTGTACTTACACCCCTGTGGGATTGTTCTAGTGAATAAGTCTTTTTATTGGCAAGATTTGTTTTCCTGAGTAACTGATATGATTTGCTGGCTTCTGAAATGATTTTTCACTCCTGCTGCCACCCATTTTGTCTATTTAGAGTCATCCTAGCTTTTATAAGGGGGAATACTCACGGCTGATAAAACCATGTTAAGATAGTACTTTACAAAAAGTAGACTCAGAAAAATGAATAGAATAGGAGCGATTAGCATAAAGCTGTGTTATCGAAAGTTATTTGGAATACTTGTCCTTTTGATACATTATTGTTCTTATACTGGAATCAGTATAAATACCTTATTATCGTTCATCATGAAAGCAACAAGGTGATAGGGAACACACGTATTTGTATATGCATGTGTCTGAGCGCTTGGCAGGGTATATAGAGTTACTGCATAACATTTTCTGATTGTGGTTGCTGATTATGATGGTTCAAATACATAATTCTTTACTCTAATTTAATGTAATGGTTCACTTACAGAGAAAATGTAACAAATATAGAAAAACTATCCAACAATGGTGAGCAAATAGATAAGACAGATTTGTTTTGTCCTCTTTGATGGTATATTGTCTTCCTTTGTTAGCCTATAAGGGTTTTAAAATTCTTCAAGGGCTCCTCAATAGTACTCCTATACAGATGAGAAATCCATATTGGCAGGAGTATGATTAAGACATTCTTCAGTCTAGAGGTTATGAATAGGAAGAACTGCTGAGACAAATTGGAAGAGCTGATGGTGATGTTCTGATTTATGTACAAGAAATACGACTGATCAGTATCTCTTCTTTAGTTTCTATGTTAGCCTTTTTTTTCATTTCCAGGACATTCTAAATCTGTGGATATAAATGCCAAAAATGTCAGTGAAAAAAACTGAGGAACACTTTGCTTTTTTGAATAATATATATTATCATCATATTCAAGGACATGGTTAGCTCCAGAAGTAAGTAATTATAAGTCTACTCATATGCATTAGGTGCCTCTATATTTCGTACAGCAAAAGTTTTAATTTCTGGATAAAGTGACAGTCACCTGTTTTCTTGACTTGCATATTGAACTATGTTATGCCTTCAAATGGATATTTAATTTCAAGAACATCCTAAATCTGTTAAGCATGTGCTTATCTTTCATTAACTTTAATCTAAGCTCTTCACATGGTTATAGTTTGTTGCAATATTTATGAAGTTACAGCAAATTCCTACTGAAATAAGTAGCACCTGCAAAAATGTGCCTCCAAATACAAACTTCAAATAAGTATTAAAAAAAAAAAAAAAAAAAGCAGACAATTTAATCTAATTGCTCCAGGCACATAGCTCACTTGTGAACAACAGCACCACAAGCCTTCACACTGCTCAAAAAGTTGTAAGTTTTACCATTTTGAGTAATGTGCATTTTGGCAAGTCAGTGTACTTTGTCTGTGGCATTAGACCTTTTGCGGTAGCAGATGGGAACAGCAGTTTTTGAGCTTTTTATCATTTCTGCTAACATTGTCTGACATAATTTTTTAAACTTGAAGACTGTTTGAAAAAAAAAAGGTATTCATGTGTCAGATTTTGGGAATAATCTGCCTTTAGTAATTTTGTGCTGATAAAGCAACACAAGTCTTTTACTCTCTAACAGCTGTGCAATGAAGAAATCTCCTGTTCACATTTCTCCATCCTTTTGAGAAATTTGGGACAATTTTTGGAATCACTGCAGCATGCACTGAGGAACATCTGTCAGCTGAAGCATCAGCAAAATCAGTTTAACTACTTGCATTGAAATTAAAGGGCCAGCAAAGTAACACTGCTGCTTGAAAATATTAAAGATATTAGTTAATACATTCTCAGGCTATGGTATTTTGAAGTTATATAGACTACTTTGAAATACTTTGAAAAGGTTTCAGAAAAAAAGAAATCACATGTAAAGCACAGTACCTAGAAAACCTGTCTTTAAGGTGGGCCAGCTTTTCATTTCTTCTATATTTTGTATTTATTTTCATTTGTGTAAAATAAGCATCAGAGCCATATGATAATGCTACACTTATGCACTTTTTTTTCCCTAAAGTAATTTCCGCTCCAAAAATATGTTTTGAAAAGGAGCGATTTTCACCCCTTTTGTTCCCATGCTCCTTATTCCTCTTTGCTTTTTGTTCCCTTCTACTTGCAAACCTCATAGACATGTTTCATGATACAACAGAATGTGTGTCTCAAATGACAACACATGTTGATTTGGGATAGGATAGCAATATTGTTGGCAAGGTATGTTGCCCTGCAGAATGGAACAAGTCCAATCACCAAGTGATTAATAAACATCTCTGAAAAGAAAACATCTGTACATAGATCACTAAGTACAGAAACAGGTGATTAAAATCAAAGTGATGGTGAAGTCAGTTTTAGTTTTACTGCCTCAATACTTAAATATATGTATTTGATTAAAGATTGGCCTAAGATTTTTCCCTTTGGTGTCTACTTAGCCCTGGTGAGGTCACATCTGAAGTACTGTGCACAGTTTTGGGCTCCTCGGTGCAACAGACATTGGGCTCCTGGAGTGGGTCCAGCAGAGGGCAACAAATATGATTGGGGGACTGGAGCATCCGTCTTATGAGGAAAGGCTGAGGGAGCTGGGCCTGTTCAGCCTCAAGAAGAGAGGACAGAGAGAGGATCTCATCAATGGGTAAGTGTCTGAAGGAAGGGTGTCAAGAGGGTGGACACAGGTTATTCTCAGCAGTGCCAAGCAGCAGGACAAGAGGCAATGGACAGAAAGTGGTGCATGGGAAGTTCCACATGAATATGAAGAACTTCTTTACTGTGCAGGGGACAGTGCACTGGGACAGATTGCTCAAAGAGGGTGTAGAGTCTTCCTCACCAGAGATAGTCAAGAAACATCTGGACACAGTCCTGTGCAAAGTGCTCTAGGATGACCCTGACTGAACAGGGAAGTTGGACAATAAGGTCCACTGTGATCCCTTCCAACCTTGCCCATTCTGTTATTCTGTGATTCTGTGTCCGTGCATAGCAGTGCCAGACAGACACTGCTCCTCTGCAGTCTGTGGCTGCCTCTGTTCTGTGGGATCTGTCCAAGTTACAGAGTCACTTCAGCTGATAAAATTAGAGATAATTCTGCTCTTGAAGTAGGAAAAACACCAGTGAAAGTGGTATCACAATCTAGTAGTTGAAGGCAAAACAAGACACAAAAAATTAAAGGAGAAGCAGAATAATATATTCAAATGTAACTTAGTCTTCTGCACTTTTAAATGATTGATTGATTTTAAGTGATTGAATGCTTTGTTTATGCTGCCTAGTTTAGACATGAGCTACTTTAGGTAATTCCTGAGCCTTCTGTTAGACAGGTAACTAGACAGACCAAGTGAGTCCTCTCCAGTACATCTCTCATTAGCTTATTTCTCTTCCTGAAAGGAGGACTGTCTTTGAATAGGCAAGAGCTTCTAATGGATAAAATGCTATAGCGAGACAGAAATATTTGAGATACTTTCATCAATCATAGGCTAATGGGAAATATTCTTGCATGCTATTGCAGCCCAGATGAACTATATGCTTGCCTGCAGATCTTGGATGCAGACAGACAAGAGCTTGCTTCACCTTCAGGAAATTTGACCAAAGTAAGATTTGCTCTGAAAATTGTTCTTTGAGCTCAGCTGAATTAATAAACTTCACCTATAGGAAGGATATATGAGTTGTACATCAGATGGTATTACATGGCTTCCAGGCAAAATCTGGCTCTTTTCTGCATCCTTAAAAGGTACATTATACAACTCTGAGAAAATTTAGATCCCAAACTATGGGAAAAATTTAGAGAAAAAAGACAGGTTTTTCACTGGTTATGTTTCCAGCTTGTCCTTACCTGTAAAAAGATTCACAAGATTAAACTAGCTCTATGAACTAGCTAGCAGAACTTCAGAAATTATCTGTGCTATTCAAAAAACACACTATAGCTTTATATCTGATATAAAACCCTCAATTCAGCTGCACAGAGAAGGAAAATTCAATTTCTAAAAATTTCTAAGAGGATTTCTTTTCCCCCCCCAACTTGGAAAAAACACAAATATTTCAAATCTCTGTAGGAAAAGGCATGTGACTCCAGCACCAAACCCCCCAGCATGTCATTAAGAAAGTCACATTCTTGAAGACCATGTTCCTAAGTAGTCCCTTGGGCAGTAAAACGTTAATTCACAAGAGACTTTGAAACCATGTAGGATTTGTCATAAAGTTCTGCAAAACTGAACATATCTTATTTGTTGGACAAATGCTAAAAAGAAAAATGGTGCTTGCTCCTTTAAATGGCAAAAGACAACTAAAAAGTTTACTGAAGTCATCAGAAAGACTTGAAACTATTGTCTATAAATGTTTGTAATGTGGTTTTAGTATTCGTAAATTCCCGCTGTGGGTCTTTGTCTTTAACCGTATCCAGGAGGCAAAATATTAAAATAGAAATAAATTATATGAAGATGTTCTTGTATAATTTCCATTCAAATTACATGGAACTCTGATTGCCCCCAGAATTTGCATCTGGTGAGAAAAAAACACCCTCATTTATGATTTTAAGTCATCAAGTCCAACAAATTGCAGAGTAATTCATTACAAAGCTAGACGTGGTCTTCAACTGAAAAGCTCCTATAATTTATTAAAGGAATCGTTTTACCACATGTCAAGAGAATTTTATTCCCTTTCATTCCCTTTCATTCTATACTGATACATTCTATCCTCTTTCATTCTATACTGATGTTATAGATACAACAACTACAGCACACAGACTCAGTGGCTTTGTTCATCCTGGAATTCTGTAGAACAGGCCTTTGTAGAGAAAATAAGACACCTATTTCTTTTTTCTTTTTTTTTTTTTTTATTCATAAGAGGATGGAGCTTGGATTTGGAGGCGAGGGGGAAGAGGCTCGCTGTTAGGTGGTTATTTTTTTCCCTCTTTCCCTCTGCTCCCATGGAGATTAGTAATTTTATCCGGCACTGAATCACTGAACAGGAGTTGAACCTTACAGTGCATAGTAGTAAATAAATATTTTAAAAACTGCCCACCAAGGTAGTAAAAACTAGTTTCTCTATTTTGTAAAGCTTCATGCTATACCAGGAGCATAAGTAAATATAATTTTGTTGTCCTTATCTCCACATTACACACAAGTTGAGGGTTTGTCAGTATTCTTCTAGGTTCTTTTGAATGTTTATCAGTCAGCATTGGCAGCTGTGACAGGATGACTGCTCACTGAATATCAAATGCAGTAACACAAAGCTGTCATTCTTCTACCAGTTATTACTTTAAAATGATTATTTTAAAGATAAGTTTTCTACATATATTTAAGTCAGACTTTCCACCATCTCTGAGTTCTAGGAGGATGTAAAATACTTTGATGCAAATTGTATCTGTAAGCAGTACATGTAATATTAATCCTTCTGTGTAAGTGGATCTTTGTCTTGAAAAGGCATTTGATTATTCCCTAATATATTAAGATCTTATATATACTGCTGTTTATACTAATGCTTTTAATTAATGAACTTTAAATGTTTTTGATGGAAACTCATGCAGAATGTAATGGCTTTCTTGGATTAATATATGGGTTTTTTACATATTTACAAAAAAATCCAATTTGACTTTTATTAAACAGAAAACCTGAACCGCACTGAATGCATAGAATGTCAAGGTTAGAGGTGAATAATTTCTCCAGGACTTGGAAATGCTTACTTCACAATAACTTAGGAGCTGAATGAGGGTACAGCAGGAAGAAAAATGCTTACTCTACAGAATTACAGATGTGCATTTAGAATAGAACTGTTTCCATACCATTTTATATTTTTGCATCTGATGTGGTGTTTGTATCTGTGAATTCTCCACTGCTGAGAGGATGAATGAATATAACTCAGGAGGCTGAGATAAACTATGACTGCTTTAAAGAAAAGTCTAATCATATTAAAAGGTTTTCTAATCATCCCACAGCACAAAATGTAATGATGGTATATATGCAGTGCAGAAAATTTTCGCCTTTTAAAAAAATTGAGTGTTTTTGTTGATTACAAGATACACTCTTATAGCATATCTTGAAGATGCAATTTCATTAACCAGATAAAAAATATTAATTAATTAATTGATTACATTAATTTGGGAAGATGCTGGAAATGTTTCTAACATACTTTAATTTTCTTTATCTTCATTCATTCTTTAAATAATGTACTTTACTGGTAATAACTGAGACAATCAAGTTCCTTTTTTCTTAAAAAGGATCTGTTTATAAAAAACATAATTGTGGTTTCAGTGTTTGAGAAAATAAATTACTAAAGGTTTCTAGGGAGTGAGAGAAACTCATCTTTTAAGACATATAGAAGAAGCATATGGTATAAAATGTTCCATATAGCTAATGGCATTCTTCTAGGGGTACCTTGTAAAATAGTTATCTAATTTAGCAAGTAATAGTCATAATTTTTTTTGGCTTTTCCTGCATTCTTTAGTCTTATTGCTATTTTCCTTAGTTCTAATTGATATTGTTCTTAATTAGGTAAAGGCTATCCTTACACTAATTGTTCATGAGTCTTCATGATGCTGGAACTCTACCAAAAGAATACTGGAAGAAAGAACACATAAAGGAATGAATACACCTTCAAAGAAGATTCACTAACAATGGGAATAAATATGCCTGCAAATAACTTTTTAGCATTTACTTAATTCTAGTCTTGTTTAATTACACCTTTAAATCTGCAAACTTAAATCTGTTGCTCCACTTACTTTGGCTTTTTGTTTCTAATCCAGCTTGTATATTACTGGTTGTTTTCAGATCTTTGTTGTTAAAATGGTAGAAGTTTAATTATTTCTTGATTTGCATGTAAAAACAGCATCATTAACAACATTACAAAAAGGAAAACATCTTCACTCTTTAAAGGAACAAAGGTTTTGTACCCCAGTCTCTAAAAAAGTAATCCTGCATCTGCTTTGTTTTATTCTGTTCAGAATCTTTGTACTTCCTAACTGATGTTCCATTGCACACACTAGCAATTAAGAGGAAAACTAGGGCTGATGGAAACCACTAATTTTGGATCAAAAGTTATTAATTCATCCGTGTTCATATTTTTTGTTGTTATAGTTATTCAGGAATCAGTTGAGTAATATATGTAAATATCTGTGTTCCTCCAAGAGTTCAGGAAACCTTTGAATAGGTAACTAATTGTGGTAAACTACTTATTTAAAAGGGATTATTCATTATTTTCCCACTTAGTCTTTTTGTCATCATAGGACATAGGAGCCATAGTCATGCACTAGCACTTTTGATAGATAAGCAGAACGTTAGAACTGCACAATGACCTTACCTGAAGCCAGCACAGTCTAAAGGTAAGATGAAGGGGCACGAGCAGATCGAGGGAACAAAGAGAACATAAATTTTATTAGGAAGCTTCACTGAAAAATCATCAGGAGTGTAATTTTCAAGGTTTTTATTAGAATTTGCATTGAGGGAAAGAATTTGAGAGATGAGTGGTTTGTCCTTCTACTTCTCAAGACACGGTCTCCCAAGTGTGAGAAATAGTGTCTGTAAGTATCTGAAATGTAACACTTGAGCAATAGAGGCAGGCATAAGCAGAACTGGGAGCCAGTAATGAGTGAAAGGTGATAATATGTAGGGAGGGACATAGCTGTGAAGGTCTTTGAAAAGTGAGGAAAGAAGCTTATGCTTGATTCACTGGAAAGGGACAAATAGCAAAAAGAGAGTGGGTGGTACTAAAGCTAGGAAAATGTTCTTCACAGCAGTTTTAAGAGTGTGATGAAGCTGTACTTATCATCAGACAACGGAGGTGACAAAAGTCTGAACACTACCTGGATCTGAATTTCCAAGTCCTTAGGGAGATCTGGCTCTTAAGGAGAAAAGGGATACCTATATTACATCTCCTGCAAGGCAATGGAGGGAGGGAATATAAAGGCTTGGGGGAAATATCTCTTGGAGGTAGGCATGAATTTTTTTTTTTCTGGTTCTTTGTTATTTTATTTTAACTGATCCAGAACAGTTTATTTATGGTTAATTCTGCAATAAAGATGTTCAATTTGAAGTTTTCTTTACACAAAGTTGTTTTCATGAGCCAAATGACATTTTGATGGACAAGGTCATTAAATTAAATAACATTTGACTAAATAGAAAGTACATTTTCACTAGGAAATCATTCCAATGAAAAATCTTTAACTCTTTTTAAGGGAATATTTTGAAAGCAATTGAATATCTGGCAGGAATTATCCAAAAATATTTTTGAATGATTAGACATTTTGCATGCAAACAAGACTGGGTCATGAATAAATTGATAATCAAAAAGAGGCTGCATTTGCATAGTGTTAGTAATGACTAACCCATCAATATTTAAGAAAATATTCCTCAATCTGTTTTTTTTTTGTTTCTGAGTACTGCACAAAATGTCAGAAAAATATACTTTGAAGAATGTTAAAATTCTAATTTGTGTCTGTGTCGTCCTTACCATTTTTTTCTCATCACTGCCCTTTTTTTCCTTTCAGCACATAATGCTAACTGTAACCGAACCTACACAGAACAAATGCACAAACACCATGCTGTAAGTAAAATATCTGTATATTATTTCTGCCTTTTTGCACTATCAAGGACCACAGTTAGAGAGAGTATCTGTAAACCTTCTTCTAAGTGACTTTGAGTTGCTTTAGGAAATCTAGTTAAGATTATGCAATAATAATAAACATGGACTAATAAATTCTGTAGGTAACTTTGAGAAATCAAGAAAGAACCTGAAGAAACTGGCAATGATCTTCCTCTTCACTGAAGCTTTGAATCATGAAGTTTAGTTAGTCACTAGAATTTGCTACAAAGTATTGGTAACTACCACCTTTATAGTCCTGATGTGTGACAGACCATACTTGGCTGGAAATATTTGTGATTCTGAGGCTCATCTCTCATAGAAACATATAATCATTCAAGTTGGAAAAGACCCTTAAGATCATCAAGTCCAACCATTAACGCAGTGCTACTAAGTTCACCACTAAATCACACCTCTAAGCACCACATCGACATGTCTTAAATACCTCCAATGATGGTAACCCGACTGCTTCTCTGGGCAGCCTGTTGCAATGCTTGACAAACCTTTCAGTGAAGAATTTTTTTTCCCCTAATACCCCATCTATTCCTCCTGGCACAACTTGAGATTGTTTCCTCTTATCTGGGAGAAGAGAACGACCCCACCTCCCTATAACCTCCTTTCAGGTTGTTGTCGAGAGCAATAATGTTCCCCCAAGCCTCCTTTCTTTCAGGCTAAATACCTCCAGCTTCCTCAGCTGCTCCTACTAATACTCATGTTTAAGACCCTTCACCAGCTTTGCTACCTTTCTCTGGGCATACTTCAGCACGTCAGTGACTTTCTTATGATGAGGGGTCCAAAACTTATCACAGGATTCGAGGTGAGGTCTCATCTGTGCTGAGTACAGAAGGACTGCATTGGTCCTGTGGCCACACTGTTTCTGATACAGGCCAGGATGCCACTGGCCTTCTTGGCCACCTTGCCACACTGCTGGCTCATGTTCTGCTGCTACCAACCAGCACACCCAGGGAGGGTCTTTTCCTCCAGGCAGCTTTACAGCCACTCTGCTCCAAATCTGTAGCACTGCCTAGGGTTTATTGTGACCGAAGTGCAGGACTTGGCACTTCAGCTTGTTGAATCCCACACAGATGGCCTCAGCCCATCTGTCCAGATCTCTCTGCAGAGCCTTCCTGCCCTGCAGCAAATCAGCATTGCCACCCAACATGGTATTGTCTGTGAACTGACTGAGGGTACGCTCAGTCCCTTCATCCACATTATTGACAAAGGCATTAAACAGAACTGGCTCAATACTGAGCCCCAGGGCACACCACTTAACAGATGCCAGTTGGGCTGAATTCTGTTCACCTCAACTTTCTGGGCCTGGACATTTAAAAAGTTTTTCGTCCAGCAAAGAGCACTCCCCTGTGAGATGTGAGCTGCCATTTTCTACAGGACAATGTTGTAGAAAACAGTGTCAAAGGCTTCACTAAAGTCCAAGTAACATCTACAGCCTTTTCCATTTATATCTAACAACACTTCCTGATGAACCATTACAATTTCTGTATGGCTTAACTGACTTCCATATTCACTAGAAATTCAAAACATGTGGGGCTTTACATTTTTCAGAGTGTTGTCACGGTTTTCTATATACTTCCTTCTTAGTATCTATTGTTTAGACAGTCTACTTTTCTCTTTTTTGGGATGCATTTTTCAAGGATGATTGTTGTGTTTTCATCTTTGGTGTCTCTGGATGTTTGAACTACAGTGTTATAACAAGTGATAGACTTCATAAAAGAATTTGCCCACCATTTCTTTCCTTACACTACTTTTCATGGGGATCATTTGAAATACATTTGTCATTTCAGCTGTCTGATATTTTTCTAAAGACCAGTCTACTCATTCTGGGGGTAAATCAGCACCCTGCAACCTACCCATAATAAGCTTAAAAATTAGTTGTCAGAATAGATTACATGCCAGATTTAGATTCAGAACTTGAGGTACCAAAGAGAAAAATAAACCATGCCAGCACAGTACCACTGATGAATTAATGTAAAGATCCTGCTCTGTCCCTTTCATACGTATCTCCTCTTTAAAAGTATGCTCTAAGAGACTGAGATCTGAAGCAGGTGGTACAAATAGAGGTTAGTGGGTTAAAGCCTGTAATTACCTGTGATATCCTGGAGGCCTAGTAACAATCTAGCACATAGATGCCTGCAGAGATCATTACTTTCCCTTTTCGAAGACAAATTATCTCTAGCATGATGAAATATCTCATCTAGCATACAGAAAGTATTGCTTCAGTTTAAAAATTAAAAATCACGAAACAAAGATGTTCTGCTTTTTTTCTCAGTCACGGTTTTATTATGTTTCTCTATGATTGATTGTTTTGCATAAAGATTGGATTAACATATGTGAAAATATTAACTGGAATATGTTCATGAAGTGCTTTCACTAGGGCCTCTTCATCTCAATTACATGAGACACTGGTGCACGGGATCTTTCATATTACTGGTTGCTAAATGAAGTAGGTGAAGCCTTAGGCAACACAGTACCACAGAATTACCTAATGTGACTATATCCTAAAGCAATTCATGCCCTGCTACATCTTTTGACTAAACTGTCTCATGAATATGCAAAATGTGGTTAAATTGTGGTGAATGCAAAATTATTTACAATTCAAATACCATCACCCAAATACATATTAAAATTAATGACTTTTGGATAAATGCTAATGAATAGGAAATAATTCTGCTTTAAAAATAATAATCATACATCAATAATTGATGCATTTTTCTTTTGAAAATAAGTAGTTTCATTTCCAGTTAGAATAGAAAGAATGCCTCACTAATTATTTGTACTAAATGGCCTTTTATCAGAGCTTATATTTATGCCTACAAATAATTTCATGTTGCTTTTCTGCTTGTCAGCATGACCTTAGTCAGAATTATTTTATACAGAATTAGGTTTTGCACATACAGATCAATACCTTGGCACAAAGGTATGACACATGACAAGAATGGGCATGCTAACTGCCAAAAATTCATAATACAGGTATTGATCAAAAAGGGAAAAGTAGACATGTTTCATCATGTTTGTATGCACTCTTTGAGGGGGTGGATGAAGCTATAAATGATGGAAAAAAAACACGTGAAATCAGGAATTTTCTGAAGTTATCACTTCAAAACGCACACTTACATTCAACAATGGAATAACACAAGCCATCTACCGTATGTGATTCTGGTTTTCATTTATCAGGTTATTCTGTATGTGGTTTTGGGATTGCTAAAATGACAAATCACTGGCTATCGACTGTGAAAAATGGTTAATTTCCACATCAAGTCAGACAATTTAATATGTAATATGGTCCAGTAGAACAGGGACTTTTGTGAAATACCCTAAGTAGGAAAGAAATGACTGGAAAAGTCAATTTAGTTATACAGAGGTGTTCATAAATAACTTAGAATCACGGAGAAGCATGAAAAGAATTCTTTTTTAGCAAATACAACATGTTCTGCTTTTAAAATTCCAGTTAATGATGGATTAAGCACATTTCTTGAATCACTTAGGTAAAAAATGTGAGAACAGGACTTAAGTGAAATAAGAGGATCCTCCATTTCACTTGTCATTAACACTGAACTTTAATTTTGGCATTACTTTACTGGCAACTAAAAAAAGGTCAGATTTTTGTAGGTAATGTAATCTGCAAAATCTTATTACTTCATAATGGTTTGGTCAGACTTTTTAAAGAGACCAAAAATGGCAGAAAGAGTCATTTCCATTTAAACGTTGATGGAAGTCAGCCTGTGCTCTTGCTCTGTTTTGTCTCCCCTGGGGCTCCCTGCCTGGCTAGGCTGCTGATTCCCAGGGCTGCTGGCTGCTAGAGGAAGGCAGCTCACGTCCAAACTGTCTTCTGAAACAGTTACAGGGAATCAGGCACCTGGGAACAAACTGCAAAATTCTGTTCTTTCTGCAGGAAATTATTCAGAAATCTCCTTTTTTTTCAAATCCTGTATTTGTGTTGCCTTAGTCCAGTGCTACTAGGTCACACTGCCCATCTATGCTTCTGCTATGAGTTTGGGCAGACTATCATGCATATCAAGACTTCCCTACCATGTATATCAATTCTTTTGCTGCCCATATTTAAAAAAAAAAAAAAAAAAAAAAAAATATATGATACCCTAACTGTAATAAAAAATGATAAACTATCAACAACATTGACTGCATACGTCAAAAGTGAATTTCCTCAGGGTACCTGAAAGCAAGTGACACTTTACATTAATTTCTGATTATTATAAAGTGTTCCACTCCCACTCTGCTCTGTCACAGATTTTTGATGTTCATGTTCTTGCTTTGGTTATAGGAGTTAAATATTCTTTCAGCCTAACAAATCTACCTTATTGACTTCAGTCCAATTGCTAGGGTTGAAGCAAAGACTATTTATCTCACAGGAGTGATTAGAAACATACCTTCTACCAAGTACCTTTCCTAACATGAAAATATTTCTGATTCAAGTTTTGTTAGTTCGATATAAAAAAGCAAACAGTGAAGGGCAAATGATGGAGAAATAATAGTTTATGAAACCACTATCCTCCATTTCCAGATTTTTTCTTCAGCTGGATACACCAGAGTGGCCCTGAACTGTGACTATACCCAAGACTTAGAGTCAACAGATTGGCACTAAAATTCATTGAAATTAACTGTAAAGCATTACTAATTCATATTCTGCCACGATACTTTCACAGACTGTTCGCATTGCCTGGTGAAAAAAGAATGTTTGTGCATTTGTTTTGTGATGTTTTCCTTCTACGCGTGTCAGCTAGAATCCAAGGCTGACCTCCTGAAGTATGTCTTGTAGTGTAAAGTCAAGATCACTTTAACAGATTTGTGATCATCTGAGTGCTAAAGAGTATAAAGAATCTCTTAGTCCTATAAACCACTTTCAGACCTAACATTACAATCCATAGATGAGGCCCAGTGATGGATACATTTCACACTGTATCTTCAGAGGGTCCAAGAGGAATATATCAAAAAATAATAACAACTCACCCAAACCACCTCCCATTTCCCCTAAAAAAAAAAAAAAAAGCCAAAAACAGAAAATAAAAAAAAAAAAGAAAACCAAAGTCACAGTTCCCAAATAAATACTATTTACTTTGTTTCTTGTTAAAACTTAAGTACTTAAAGCCACTTAAAAACAGCATCATTTTTTGCAATTCACTTAGTTTGAGCAGTGACAATAAAAATACACTCTCTATACAGTAAGTGTATAGATTTACTGTACATATATTTCTATATAGTAATTTTCAAATCTTTTCAATGTTTTTGCAGAGTGATGTAGAATTTTGATCATGAATGAGACAGGGTGACATTCAAATCCAAAAAACTCTGTTCATATTAAAATTAAAGTCACAAAAAATTTTCTGCTTATGACCTTGGTAAGCAATGAAATGTTTGCTTTCCAACAATTCCTATGAAAAATGTGTACATGATGAAAACATTTTTAAGGGAAATAAATTAAAGGAAAGCATGTAAATTATTTATTTAAAGGCAGAAAGAAACTTTCCCATCTCACTTTTTCACAGACAGAAAAGGTGTCTGATTAAATTTTGTATTTCATGCACCAGAAAGGACGCTTTCAGTAATCCAAATCTTTGATCAGCTAGAAGCTGACTAGAGACCATGCAGTCCTTGGAGACAGAAATAAATGAAATGTCTCCAAACAGCTGAAAACCAACTTAGTCACTTAGGGAAGTGATAAACCAGGTTTTGAATTTGATTTTGCTCATGATAAAAGTGCTCTAGTAATCTTTTAAAAAAAATTGCAGGACATAGAGAAAACTCAAGCACTTGGTAGGTCATATCAAAAAGCAACAGGCATAACAGATTGTGAGGCTGAATGATTATGTTACTCAGAAAATGTGCTGCAGTCAGACTTCTGTGATATAATAAATTGATATGTGTGTGGTTACTTTCTAATGCTAATTTCTCTGATCTGAAGTCAGTTTTATATACAAAATGTGAACTGTGAGTATTGTGCTCCCATTGTTAGGTTTCTCTTTGCTGTTCATATCAATATTTTGTTACTTTTAGAGTAAAAATATGTTCAATTTCATACTAAATGAACATGAAGTAGTTCCATCAGTGTGTGAGAGTGTGATTTAGGACACTACTGAGAATAAATAAGGGAATAAAAAAAGAAGGCATTTTGGCTATTTTTTATGGTGAAAAAATGTGAAGGCGGTGGAATGAACACAGATTCTTTGTGGTGTTTGTTTTGTTTGGGTTTTTTTCCTTTCCTTGATAGTCCTAGCATAGCATAGTGTGTATTCCTTCAAAACACTGGAACAAAAGAGAATCAGGAACTTGTGCCATTACATCTTTCAACAGTATTTTGTCCAAAAGTTGTCTGAGGAAATAATGTAGGTAGTAGTAAAATATTAAGTCACCAGTGTAGGGCAAAGGTTTTATGTGAGTAAATTTATGTATTCTGCTCAAGTTATCAATACATCTCCTTCAGTCTTGGAAACAAAGATATCTCCTGATGCTTGTCTAGTGACTATCAGAGCTTGATCTGTAGCTTTGCAGGTTTTCAAGATGACCAGCTAGGGTAGGGCACTGTTGGCATAGTTTTCAGCCTTTGTTAGAAGGGGAATGGGAATTGCAGAGATAACACTGGTTAAGTGTTAAAATCGGAACTGCTCATTTAACCATCATTATGCTAATTTGAAATTAGCTGAAAGCAGTAAAACTGAGTGCACTATAGAGAGGCTATTCTTGTCCTCCTGACCTTGTAAATAACATTCAAGGACCTGGATGCACCAGAAGTTTTAACTGGGTTAGACTAGAAATCAGATTTGGCTATGACCTGCTCTCGACTTCAGAAATGTGTCCAGAAAGTTTAGGTTATTGCGCTACAGAGAACAACTTGATGGAATACCTGAAGTAGTTTTAGTTGCTTGATTATACTCCTACTATGGACTACTCTTTTCATTCCAGGGTAAGTGTTCAATACTCTGAATTACTTTTTGTGTGTTTGTCGTCAGAACCCTGAGGACAAAAGGATGCAGGGGAGTGTGCGGTGATATAAACCAATAGAGATCAACATGAAGCCATAACCCTGTGTCTGACCTAATAAACCCTCATGAGAGTCAGTGCTAATTAGCATTATGTCTAGCAAAAATGAAAAGACTCTGCAATTTTAAGCCCCACATTATTCCCTGTGCAAGTTTCCTGGGGCAGCATCAAGAAGCATGGTGCAAATGCTATCCAAAGACTTAGACGAGGGGGATGCTTACCCTTGCATCCCAGAGTGTTTTTCTGGAGGGGTGTACAGCAGTGAATATAATAAAAAATGGGCACTGAACAGGTTTGAGGAAAGTGTTTTCATTTATATGCGTCAAAAAGTAATTATATTTACCTTCACGGTAAAGACAAACTCATTAACCCAGTTTTCATGTCTTCCTATATATTTGCATTTTGGAGGTACTTTGAGACATGTAGAGGTTGAAATATTTTTAACTTCCAGCTACGACTCCCCTACCACATTCAAAGAACGTTTCATGCAAACTTGTCTATTTGATAATCTCAGAAAGAAAGAGCATCATATCCTCTTTACAGAGATGGAAGTATCTGAAGCACAGATGAGCAAAATTACCTCTAAAGGTTAGATGACCTCTCAACATCCAGGTTAGATAGT
This sequence comes from Myiotriccus ornatus, assembly GCA_036023395.1. Classification (NCBI taxonomy): domain Eukaryota; kingdom Metazoa; phylum Chordata; class Aves; order Passeriformes; family Tyrannidae; genus Myiotriccus; species Myiotriccus ornatus. The sequence goes on from JAYRBT010000082.1 coordinate 107,836,575, forward strand.
GGGGAATAGACTACAACTCCAGTCTTCTGACTCATAAACTATTACATTCCAATATATTTTTCTATTCTCTTCTTAGTGATTCTCCGAATGGGAGCTGTAAACTAGTACAAAGCTTTTAATTCATATAACCTTTCCCCAATTATAGTACAAAGATTTGTCAAGCATCCTAGTCTTTCACTGAAAGAGTTCATAACAGTAGTTTTACACTCATAATCTGAAAGTTTAAAAATAATTCTTCATGGTAGGTCAGCAACCAGGGATGATAAATAAATAAAATAATTATGAGGGACATGTTCTCTCAACAATAGAAACAAGAAAAAACAGTATGATTTGTCACTATACTATTGGCACTTGGGTAAATAATGCCTTGGGAACAATCCCTTAGGGATCAATTAAAAATGTCCCCCATATGATCAAATGAAGCACTAATAATGAGCTCAAGCTCCTTCAGCCGTGGCATACAGCCTAATGAAGAACAAAACCAGGAAATGTAGCTGAAAACAAGAGGTTTTGTGCTTAAATCCCCTACATTCAAGTAAAGTGAGAGGCAAAAAGAATATACACTGAGAACTAGACTTGTTAGAAAGACTAAATGCCTCTCTAGGCAAGAGTTTCCAAGAAAAGGTACTTTGCTGCAGATTCACTGGAAAAGAAGTCTTTTCTTTTGGCTAAGAGAGAACCCAGCACTCCGAGTGAAGGGAAAGGAAAAATTGCATGAATTAGAGAATTCCAGTTTCCTTTTGGCACTGGATGCTTCCCAGATGGCTATTGAGTGTGCTGGTGTCTGTGAATGTTGTTCTTCAGCAGTTATCCCTTACAATGGCATTATTCTGCACCTAAACACGTGTTCATTTCTAAATAAAATAGCTAAGGAAGAAGAAAAGAGGCACCTAATGAAAAGAACTTTGTCATACAGAGAAATAGATTCATAAATGGACAAAGAAATATAATCTGGAGAGAGATAATACTTAAGAAATGTACATGGCATGTAGTATGTAAGAAATGGAGCTACTGGAGAAATGACAGGATGAAGTCAAGATTTAGAGAATTCCTGAAATTTTGCTGAAAAAAAGTACAGACTAACAGTGAGGGGAAACCTGGGCTAGAGGGAAGACTTTCTGTATTGGAAAGGATGAAAAGATTAAGAATTAATTATGTAAACCATGTTGTTTTTTAAGGACTTAGTGATAAAGATCAATAGCGAGAAAATAGCCTGAGATCAAAGGGTGAGTTTTTAAGAGGAGAGAGAGAACATTTAGGTGACATGACACTAAGTCATATGTGATGTGTGAAACTGTTTCTATAGTCTCATGACACATACATATAGCAGACCTAAAGCAGCAAAGCAGCCTTCTGTCCAGGACTTACTATGTGATCAGCTTGGCTTTGTCTGGAGTGACCGTATTTGCATAGGGAATTACTTTGATCACTAGAGAATAATCTCTGTGAATCATTTCTGTTCATCCTGTTATCTCTACTACGGTTCTTTTGGATTTTAGTCCACCACGAGAATGGGAAGAATACAATCGAGTAAAAACTGAGGAAAGTTAAGATCTGTGTAAGTAACCCAATGCTGTCATGTCGGTAAATATAAACACAGTCATAACTATGTACAGAATTTCACCATTAGGTAAATAAATCTGAATAAGCACAGAAGGTCAGGCATGGTTTGTTTTTCAAGAGGCTGATGAACCCTTGATGGTATAAAGTGCAGCTGAGAATTTGTAGGGACCTGTGCAGCTGCTGAAAGCAAGAAAGTAATCGAGACTGTGGGCATAGAGTGAACATTTGTCAAACTGACAGTACTGGAAACTGGTATAACCTCTGTAATGAAGTAACAAATATGGTCTGAGGACCAGCAGTATAAACTTCCCCATAATTACATCCCTATGAAATAGAAAGTAAAGAGAACGGAAGAAGAGATTCAGACTCTAAACCCATTTTTTCCTTTTTTTTTTTTTTAATATGATCCAAAAAAACACTTTTCTAACCAGCATATCTCACAGTTAAGAAATGTTCAAACTGGAAAACAGACTTACAATATATTTAGTTTCATAGAGGCTCTAACAATTATAATAATGAGTATAGTATTTGTTGATTTCAGCCACATTTGAACTACTGACCCAGATAGGGGAAGATTAATTTACAACTGAACTTTTTCAAACAGTGTAGAACATGGAGATTTAATTGATTATATTTTTCATAACTAAAACAAAACAACACTGCTGACATTTAATTAGCTCAATGTAATTATTTTGTATTTTCTGAACTAACAGTTAGTTTCCGGAGGTCTATCCTAGCAGTAAAGCCATATTTCAAATTCAGCCAGTAGAGATTTAAATTTTTTTTCTCCTTAGTCCCTCCTATTATTACAAGGATAAAAATATACAGAGATAAGGAATAGGAAAGAGCATTCCTGTGTAATAATTTAATTATTTACTAAAATTATTTCATTATAAATTAATTATAAAATAATAAACATAAAAGAGACACTCCAAAGAAGTTTTTCAAAGAGTTACCATTCAAAAATTAGAAAATACAAAAAATTCTATAACTATGCTACCATTCATAATCAGCAGAGTATGCTTATTTTTTAAGTCTACTTAAAATACTGGGTCTCAATTGATTCTTACTTTAACTCTGTTTTGCCATATGCTGTGTTTGCATTTTTGGGTACATCACAACTGTACCATACTGTTCTCAGCTCTAAAATGGTAATAATAGTAGTTCTTTATCTCAGAGTCATAGCAATTCTTCATCTATTAATATTTTATTTAGTATTTCACCTGGAAGGTGCTAACTGGGACATTTAACGACAAAAATTGTGTCACTACATTTATGGCAGAGGAAATCTGGGACCTTAGACCACAGACCTACATCAATCTTGTTCTTGTCCATTTTTCTAATTAAAGAAATGAGACTTTTGTGTGTATCATGGACATGTGCTGAGGGTTACACAAGCATTTTTCCTGTGAAAATCTCTTCCACAACTTCATGCACTGCACTACAATGACTGTCACTGTACACTACATGCTTTCTTCCACTACCATCATTTTCTTCAGCAACTGGTATTTGTTGAAATCTGTGTGCCAGGGCCTATTGCCAGAATTGCTGACCAGAATCAGCAGGCTCGCTTGGTTCTGAGGATCAAATCAGACCAGCTTGAACCAGCTGCTCTTTCCATTTCAACAGGAGAAGTAGATTATCCATACTTAAACAACATTTTTTACTCTAGAATAGTCCCCACCACGGTGGGTCAGCTGGCTGGGCCACACCCATATAACCCAGAATCAATTGTCAAAATTAGTGGAAGTCATATAGGCACACACAGCACTGAGATTTTCAGTCTGGACAAAAGAATAGTTTGTTTATTCTCCCCCCTTTTCCCATTTAAAAAAAAATAAATCAGCCAAAAAAAAAAAAACACAACCTCAACACAGCAAGGAAAGATGCATGATGTACCTACCCCCTAAAAAGTAGAAGTTGTGTTGCCACCTTAGGCTTTTCTGATGAACCTCTCCCCATTTCAGTCCTAAAAAACTTACAGAAACTTTGAATTAAAATAGACAGTTTAAATATAATTTGTAAAAAAATCAGCATTCACTAGAAATATAGGCAAAAAAAGATGAAAACTTCTATCTTCTGCACCTCCTTCCTTTCCTGCTGATCTCATGAGGTTTTGTTCACTCAGTGAATGCCAGAGCATGACCCAGACTTAGAACTTTTCCCAAAATTTGCAGGCATTTCCCATGTAAAAGGCGTTGCTAAAAAGTATAGAGGTTGGCTGAGACTAAATGTTCTGTATGAGAGCAAAGCCTCTGAGTCCAACAGAGGCTTTAGAGCATTCAGGAGATTGTGATGGATTTAAGTCTGAATTTTTAAATGAGAAGAGAGGATGACACTCTGTACAACTCCTGCAATAGATGGAGCACAACTGCAAAGCCCAAATTGTGAACTTCTTTATCCTAAACAGGCAACAAATGCAGAAGGAGTGTGAGCAATGAGAAGAATTGATTTGCCTTGTATAATTAAAAAAAAAAAAAAACAACTAAAAAGGAACAGGTAAGTGAAACAAATGACATTCCTGAAAAACAGGAAATGGACTAAGAAATCTAGGATATAACATAGAAAACAGTTGTGGTGAAAATATAATCACTGTTTCCAAAAGAATAATCACAAGAGAGCAATAAACCTCTTTAATCCCCCATTAATTTTCACAGATCTATGCTCCCTATGGAAACAGAGATATAAAGCCTGCTAACATTAAGCATATAAAAAACATCAAAAGCATAAAAGGTCACACAAAGTTCCAGAAGAAGCTTGAAGCTTTACCTTCATGTTAGTAAGAGAAAAAAATCAGCTTAATACTTCAATGGTAGTGACTTAGAAAGAAGCTTTTAAAACCAGTCCCCAAAAAGTAAAGATGGTATTCAAAGGCAGGATGTCATTTTCAAAATCAGATTCAAACAGGATTACTTAATTAAAAGAGACAAATTAAAAATAGGAAATAGTACAGCTGGTGACTAAGGAAAAAAAAAAAAAAGAAAAAAAAGGAAGAGTGGGATGAAGATCAGTAAATGTTGAGAAAAAAAAAGAAAAAAGAAAGAGACAAAAAAGTTCTCAGTTAATGTTGGTGTCAAACAAGAAAAAAAAGTGGGGATTTGGAAAATAATTTCTTAAAGACATGTGGGCTATAATTTTAGTAGCAGAAATTCCATTAAGTATAGACAGAAAGAAAGAAAAGGCTCGTTATCAAATATTTGCTTTGAAGTATGGGTCTCTGACAAAGGTACTGTAGTGGATGAAAGCCAGCAATATTCAAGGCTTAATAATTCAGCATTTCTCTCCAAGGCACTCTCTAAAGTTTTATCAATCAAAACAAAAATGCATTTAGAAATAGGGTACATATGCAGAGCAAAAGACCATGAAAGCAGTCTGAATATAGAAAAGCTGGAAAAACTCCTGTCCAATTCACTTAAACAGAAGCTCTCATTAAATGTTTGCTGAATGTGTGCAACTAAGCTTATGGGCGGTGTAAGATGACAATGTGTAGTCTTTGTTATTTTCCATTTTATTTTTCCTGAAGGATTAGGTAATGGGAAAGAAAGAACATCAAAATACGAGAACTGCAGTGCATAAGGTTGAAGGTTTCAGTGGGTTCAGTGGGTCCTGGGGGAATCAGCTGCAGGGCACTTAAGGTGTAAAGTGATTACAATTCACCTTATTTTTCATTTTAGTGGGAAAAAGCATTTTTATTTCTCAACTGAGAGCTGCATAGCATGGATGATGATGTCCCATCAGACCATCCTGACAAAGTCACAAGGCACTGGGAATCTTTCAGCTGAACTTCAGAATGTCTCACACTAATGAGTTTCCTTTTCCAAAACATTTTAAAAACAAGAGCAAAGCACTACTGCTACACTTTGTGGGCTAATTTGTACAAAGCCATTGAATAGAAACAGACAGACAAGAACATTTCTTCAGAGCCCTAGCTGATAATTACATTTCTAATGAATGGCTGTGAATGTTGAAAATTTCTGAAAATCAGACTCTTTGTCCCAAATAGAAAACTGTTCAACCAAGAATTTTCCGTACATGAAACCCTTTTCTGTCTGTCCTGCAATATGAAAGACCATAATTTGCTTCCTCTGCCCCACTGTGGTTTATTTATTCTCTCCTATTTTCTACTCTTGCACTTTTTTCCTCTTTTCCCATTTCTCCTTCTTCTATAATGCTATTCTTGGCAGAAGGTCTTTTCAGGCATCCTCCTACATATACCCTGTTCTGCTGAACAGTCACTAGTGGTAGCGACTTCTTTTGTTTTCTATCTTCTCCCCAAAAGTGCTAGTAAAAAATGTTAAGACAAGAGTCTTAGCAGACAGGTTGCTTTTTCTACTCCTGAGAGCATTCTGTGACATACCAATTTGATCACAGAAGTACACAAAATGATCACACAAATTTAGGAAAATCTATTTTGAACCCCTCTCCCAAAAGATCTAGTTGCAGTTGCCTGGGTAAACTATAGAGACCCCACAATGCTTGTCACAAGGTATTCATCACCCCTTCCTCTCCCCTTTTTCCTAAAAAGGTATTTAATGAAGCAGATCTGTCACTCATGTAACAGAATGTGCCCACTTCTATTAGCTTTTAAAATCTGAAGCCAAAAATCAGTATTGAGTGATAGGGTGCTCCATTATGACATTGACCTGTTATCTATTCACAAATACTCCCCATCTGCATTATCAAATCTTTACCAGTAAACCAAGTGAGGAGATTTTAGGTTGTACTTATACTTGGCATAGACTAAAGTGGTATTCCAGGAAGCGTTTTCAGCATGCTCAAGTAAGGCAGTAAAAACCCTTCTTTCTTGACCATGTATCAGTCGTATCTTTCTAGATGTACATGAAGCATATATCAAACTTTTTCAAGATAAAAGAAAAGAGTGAGGAGCTAAATTTATTTTAACTTTGACAGCATGTTGACATGGTCCAGACTCCTATTTGCCAGCATGATGGGAAATTGAACTATACAAGAAAAGATTTAAGCAAAGGAAGTTGAGGTCAAACCTTGTGCTATGTCAAGGATCTCAAATGTAAAAAGAGATGTAGCTCCATGCAGCCTGAATAGAAAGAAAGTGAGATTTAAGAAAACTGTACTTGAAAGAAAAGAAAAAAAAAAAAAAGTCTTAATAATAGATTTCTTTTAAAAAGAACTCACTTCAAGTTCAGTTTTTAGGGAGTTGGCACCTTACCAGTACCTGGAGCTGGACTTGCACACAGATAGTTACTGTGTAATCTAATGCACACCAGTTTTAAAGAGATTTTTGTGGGAGATGTTCCAAGTTTGCAGAGATTGTTGTTTCATAAATAATTTAAAACTACACAAGTAGCTCATCTGTACAAATTGAAAGTTTCCACCAAATACCTTGTTATTAGTTTCTTTATGTTCATTTCACTGCCTTAATTAGGTATTTATTTCACTTCCCCTTTCTCACTTCCAGTAATTATCTCAACACCAAGAGCAGATTATGGAGATGTCTATAGACAGAATACTATCAAGCCCCGTGAGCTGCCTTTTCAAGCCTTGCAATCAGAGATCTATTACACTCATTTAATTAGTGCTGGAATGTAGAAGCTAGACCCTGCCTGAAAATCTGGACCTGAGTTTTACATCTAAGACTTCGTAGGTGCAAGACAGATATAATTGCAGAGTCACTGATGGTCAGACTGCCTGCGTACACTGCAACACCCTAGTGGAACTTACTTGTTGCTTACATGAAAGGATGTTGCCTGCTCATGCTGTAATATCTTGTGAGTAATATCTTGTCTCTGAGAAAGACCAAGACATCTGCCTTACAACTCCCTCTGGAATGGCAATGCCTCTTACTGGGCAGGTACCCACCTTTCTAGTAAGCACAGCTCCGCCCTCTTAAATTCTTTGATTTCTAATTTATGATAGACATCAGATTTCATCAGTTCTCAGCTGTAACCAGAATAAAAAAAGGTCTCCATGCCTGATTTAGCAAAGGCCAATGCTTCTACAGAATCAAACTGAAGTTAATATAAAAATAGTGCACCATTTTTGCATTTAAAGAAAAGACAAAAGAAAAGCGGAAAAAAAAAAGCTTCTGGATCAAAGTGAAGCAACCTAAGGACAACCCTCCTAAGGAAACCCAACTCTGCTCAGCTGCGTTTGCTGAAACGGAGTTTTACAGGTAGGAAGAAGGATGGCTCAGCAGCAGTGTCAGAAGGTGCCTTGCCAGGTCATTGCTGACAGTTATGAGAGAACAAGCAATACTGCCTCAAGTTCAAAACATGGAGAGTGTTGAGGAATGCCTACAGGTATTTAACCCAGAGCAGCTCAGCGTGATATTGTTCTCAACTACTACAAGTATTCCCTCTGTCTAACAAAAACTGTGCTTTCTAAAGTACACCTGAACATTATTTTCAAAGTTAGTGCTGGGGAAAATAGATTTTTCTGCATCTAATTGGTCACTTTTAAAAATATTGTTTTGTTATCTCTTAATACAGGAGTTTAGAATTTTTTTTGTGGATACTTAATCTATATTAAGATGGCCAGGTTGAAATATATTTTAAATTCTTATTAATAGATTGTTCTCAAGAAGATCAGTTTTGTTCTATTTTAAGGAAATTGCTAATTGTGTTGGAATGTTTGACTATCTAATATATTCAACAGGCAAACTTGCTTTGATAGCTTTGCCTTCTCGGGGAGATATGTAGTGCAATCCCTATATGCAACTCCACTTGCAGAAGCAGTATTAGCTGTCACACCTCCCGAAGCTGTCGTGATGACTGGTGATGGAAGAAAATGGGTAAAAGTCTGAGCCACTTTTCTCACCCTCATTAAACTTTCTTTTCAGCAGCATGTGGCACTGCAGGTAATGAGTTCCATCTGTGTGTCACCAGTCTCACCTACAGAGAAAAAGCATTCAGATGTTGGAGGTAAAAACCGACTTTAGAGAAGCCAAAGTTTGCAGCTAAAAATAAGCTTTTACTTTCAGAGTTCTGCAGAACTCCCAGGTATTCCAATTACTTTTCCATGTTTCGGTACTCAGAAAATGCTTTTAGCAATACTGTTATCAGATGATCCAGCTATCTGTTAAAAGTAAGTACTGATAATTAACAATCAGCAGTAGTTTTCTTCAACTTTTGAATTCTTCAATTTATGAGTTCAAGAACTAGCAAATTACCTCAAACTTATAATATTTGTCTATAACAAATGTTTAGTATTAAAATTAAGAAAGTAGGTAATAGTCAACCTTAGTTAATGATGAACTGTAGACACTGTTCTGGAGATAAAATCCTATAGCAACCCACACCCTGAACTGGCTAACATGAGTTGTTTAACAAAGTTAATGTTTCTAATTATTAGGAAATTCAATGGCTAACAACTCTGTACATTAATGGACAACTGCTGTACTAATGCAGTAGAACCATCTAAAAATGAAAGAATGACCACCTTTCACATCAGCATTTCTGCATTTCCCATTGCATTCTTCCAGAAGAGGTGAAGACAACTGTAATGTTCATCAAAGCAAACTTTCACATCATATGTTGTAAAATACAAACCACATAACAGAGTGATATATCTATTCAACACCTGTAGGAACATGTTTTCACTGAAATTTTTTATCTTTTTTCCTAATTTTGCAAACTAGTGGAGAATTTGATCTCACACTTAATACTTTCAGTGAGATTTGCCTAAAACTAGTCAATTATGGATTGAAACAAATTTTTCATTTGCACAATTCCATGTTATTGTCTGCTGATAACGAAAACTTTATTTAAAGCCTGTTCTGAAGACCTTTATTTTTTACCCAGTGTGCAGCTGTAAAAGAGTGGGCTAAATAAACCAGTCTTCAGACACATAGAAGCACATGCCAGGAGCTTTCCTTTTTCAGTCACATTTCACTCCCTTTGTTCCAGCAGATCTCTTACTCACTTGAAATTGAAATTTTGACTAAGGACTAGAATATTTAATATATGTGTCAAACAGTCGAATAAAGTATGCTGTTTACCCTGACATTTCAACAGCTTTAGCTGTATATATTTTGATGGCCTCCAGTATCACCAGGCTAGATTTTTTCCTTATTATTGTTTTCTTACCAGGATTTTCTCACTGATAAGTTTTGATCAAGTTTGCATAATAGAGTGCTCATGCATTATAAACTGTGTTGAATATTCTTATGTCTTTCAGAAGCCTAATTTTTCATATTCAGCAAGCTTTGAAGTCTTTCGGAGATAACCAAGTAGTCATTGAAACGTTTCATGTTGTACCCACTGCTGCAACGACAGTCCATAGATTCATTTCTCTGATCAATAATAACAGGATACAAAATTCCTACAGATTATTTCTCCAAGGTGCTTATTTAGGTAGCCTTGGCAGAACCTGATAAGTCACTGGATATAGAATTAACTTTCCAGTTATTTAAATATATAATAATAGCAACCCTAGATATAAATTTTAATAACATGTGCTTTAAGTGGATAATATCTCACGGCAGACTTTGGTACACATAATGTTTAGATGCTGCTACAGAGGGCTGCCAAAATACTCATTTTCACAGTCCGAATAACCTCAAAAATTGTGGTGTTTGTTACAACATAGCCAATCTTGTCTTTTGCCTGGAAAAATACATGTGTACCACCTGCTGTGTTGGCATATCTCTAACTGCTAACAAATTAGTTAAACCTAACTTGTATAAATTATATCTCACTTTAGCTACAAATATAGGCACAATTTTATTTAACCTGTTGTGATTGACTACACATGTTTCTAAGAAAGATACAATTTCAAGTTCTTCAATTACTCTGAAACATTATCTTTGAAGATCTCAGCCTAAAAGCTATAATTTTTTTTCAGAAATGTTTGAAGAATCAGCATCTTTCCTGGTATTTCTTTTTTTATCATAGTCAATGCATCTCTGCTTATCAGCACTGAAACACATAGCTTAAAAACACATACACACAGATAACGCTTCACTTGCTATTTTTCCTGTGTTGATAAGAAAAGAAAGCAATTTTAGTGGGATTTAGATACATATTGAAAAGCCAAAAAGAGCTAATGAAAAAAACTGTTAGAGTGTAATACGACTGTGAAAATAGCAATGCCAGGTTCACTTCATACCAGGGTCTAAGATTGTTTATTTTTGTCTTGTTCCGTTTGTAGTTTCTTTTTTTTAAAAGAAGATGTTCCATTGTTATAAACATATGGCTCAAATCAGGAAGTTACAGACTTTAAAACCTCACCTTTAGCATATGTTGAGACACCTCATGAAGAGCTAGAAGTTAGTCTCTTTTTATTACAGCATTTGAACAATTTTTGAAGCTTTAAATTATCAACCAAACCTTGTTGATGTCTTATCAAACCCATCATCTTAGTAGATTTATTTTTACTTGGTTTTTACCTCTTGGATGGAAATTGGTTCTCATCTGTGTTCATCTCAGATTAAAATTCTCAACAAACTTCAGACACTCTCAGTTCCTTCTTTGAGAGTGAAGCTTAAGAAAGCCAGGAGTCTTCATAGGCTAAATGATTTCTAATAATTTTTCCATAGAGGTGATTGCATGGATCAAAAGAGCCTGAAAGTTTGCTATATTCAATGTGCTATTTTCTGATCTACCAAAAAGCCTTAGTCAAAGCACAAATTTACAGTTTGCATAGTCTCTGTAAGAATGATGGGGTTTGTAGCTGAAACCTCCAAATGCTCCACAGTGAGACAAAGTCAATTTTTTACTGATTAAGTTTGATTTGATACTAGATTTATAGTATCCACTTTACCAATATTGTCTATCCCTTTATTTTGGTATATTTTTGCAGTGTTTATATCAAAACATATCAAAAAAGTCCATGCAAATATGAGTGATCCTGTTTTTATTACTAGCTTTCTCCATTGTAAAAGAAACATAATAACATAAACATAAATGTCTCAAAAATACCTCTGTGTGTGCATGTGTGTGTGTGTCTTGAGACCGGGCCACTGGTCTTTAGCTGAGCCCTGCAGGTACCATCACAGTATAAGAAATTGCAGAGCAATAATGCAATGTGTAGTTTATGCATTAACAATTGCTTTTTAAAACCCATGTTGGTTATTCCACGTTAATTTTCATCAAAAATATATTAAGGAATGTTTTTTCTGATTAATATAGTGCACAAGAAACTATTCTGTTGTGACTTTTTACCTTTGTAGTCCATTTCACTGACATCTTTCCATTTCACATCAGTGTTTCTGGACTTTCAGAAAATTGTCATATATGAACCCACAAAAAGCTTTGAAACCACTTCATTTATAATTATATTTTTGTGTCTAATAATATATCTATGTCATATTGATTAATCATACTTTTTTCTTAGTAAGGAGCAGGAATAATTAAATGTCTATTTTCAAATAGCAGTTCTTATTGTGCTCAACCCATTCTGCATTAAAAAGGTAGCAAATATAGTTAAATAACAATAACATCAAAAAAAATTCAGAGATTCTAAATAATACCTTTTTTTCCCATCAAAAAAATTGTCATCTGTAGTAAATAATGTAGAAAGCTGGATATTTTTCAGTTAATTACTGTATAGATGGTTGATAGTAAAATTTTTTGTGTGAATCAAACTCTTTTCAATAATGTTAAACAGATGAGTTGAGAATAAAATTTAATATTAACATAAGAGAATTTTATGCCAGAATAACATATTCATCAATGATGATCTATGTTCTCTTTTTTTTTTTTGAGTTGGTTAAATTATCCTAGGATCTTTTAAATTGGATGATTTTTCTAAATTAATGTTTAATTTATTCTGCATTTCAAATCTTAATAGGTGCATTGCTTTAAAAGTTTAAATTCTTAGAAGAATTTTGCACATTATAGTGATGATTCCAAAATTCTAAACATTGTTTTTTTCAGGTTTGAGTCTGTCCCCCTTATAAGACATCACAGGGGCACTAGCCCATTTGATGTCACTTCTATATCAAATACCATGAAGTTTTGGAAATCTGGGTCTGGAATACTGATTCAGGGATTATTTTAGATTTGAAAGGCTTCTTACCTCAGAGCATGACTCAAAAGCATTTTTAAACAGATAATGAAGTTCACTCATCTCCATCTAGCTGATATGATGGAACACAGAAATAATATAAAAACAACAAAGCAGAACATTCATGGCATTAACTTCAATTTTATTCTGAAATATTTCTGGATTTTACAATGTGTAAATTCACAGTTTCTCTGTAGAGGTTATTATGTTTATTTTTTTAATTTGTTTTATGGGGTGGGTGGGTGTGTGTGTGCACATGATATGTCCTTATAATACAAAAAAAGGCTTGTGGTTTGTCTTTAACCTATGAATAGCACCTGAAATATCTCAAACCCATTTATTCTCCTTTGCAATACGGACAGCTATTGCTGGAGTTCAGAAAGAAATAGGCAACACTGTAAGATGTTGGGCAGTCTCTACTAGAATATTTTATTGAGAATCTGTGTCTCTTATCTGTAAGGCATGCTCAGATTTCGTGTCTGACAACTTTAGAAGGTAAAAGGGCTGTGGAAGAGAATTATATGCTCCTCATGCTTTCTTGGAAACCTTGAGCATCCAGATTAACAAGGTGTGCTACGTATCTGATATTAACTCTAGTCAATTAAATGCAAGGGTTCTGCCTGATTCTTCGTCTTCCTTCATCTTGTCTTCTCTGTTTCATTTCTCATTCTCCTGTTTTATGAGGAAAAGCACCTACAGGATAATGCCTTGGATAATACCTTGAATTTGCTTAAAACCTAGAAAAAAGGGCAGCTCTGATTTAAATATGTATAGATTTATATATATTTATGTATGTATGTATGTGTGTATATCATCAAGGAACACTTGCACATTTCTGTTAGCTATAGAGATTATATATATTTTGGTCCATCTCTTGGCCATGAGTAATAGGAAATTCTGCAATGGTCTGATTCATTTAAGTGCCATTAAGTTCTCAGTAAATCAGCAGGCGTATTTTCCCCCAGTTCACAAACTCTGAAGACAATTCCTCAGTTCCTCCTCTGAAACCCCTTTCTGGCACTGAAATGAGGAGGATTGAAGACAATGTCAGTTAACCTTCATTCTGCTTTCTTTGAGCTAAAAAATACAGCCTTTGCATTGCAGAACTCTCTGACAAAGTTTAAAAATACACTCCTGAACAGAAGTTGTGCTATCCCTCTGCTTATATCCCCAATTGTGCTGTAATATAATGCACTTTAACAAAATTCACAGAAATGTTCTATGAGTTGCATGTTGGAAAATTCAAACAGACTGGCTCTGCCATCTGCTACTTCTGATAAGAGACTCATCTGTCTGTTGAGCAGGTAGTGGAGAGACAACTGAAAAAAAAAAAAGAGAAGATAATGAAACACTGAAAACATGCTGTATCTCACAGTTACTTGTGGACACGCATCACCTAACTGGGGGTCAAACCAATGTTATTAAGTATTTAGAATGCATTTTGGATTCAACTGGAATTAAATATGAATATATGCAAAACATTAGAAAGTAAACCTATTGATGTAATTTGGCCACTGAACTCAACTCCATCTCTGTTTCAGTGACAAGATTAACAAGAGTAGGTGTAATCGTGAAGGAACACTTATTTCAACTGTGACACTCACAGCACAATACCAAAAATCCTCAGCCTGCTGGGGGCACACAATTAAAATAGCATAAAGGTTAACTCCATAATTACAGTCTGTTCTGAGTAAGGACAGCGTGCAGTTGCAGTGTTCTGGAAGCAAACATAGAAACTACTCATTCCCTTTTTTCTTTTTTTCCCCCCATACCAACAGAAAAGTGCTACAGTTCTGAGCTATTTTAGAACATTATTATTTTATTTTCCATTCATGGCTTATACACATGCCAAGGCATTAAAAGCTTGACTTTTCCTTCTGCCTAGTTTGATGGTTGTATCCTTTGTAGGCATGGTTTCCATTCCATGCTCAATAATATGAAATGCAGATAGCTTAATAAGCCTTTGATACTCTTGCACCCTTTATTTTCCTTCATGTCACCAGAAAGACAGTCCTTCCAAAAGCTAATGACATTAATGACATCTGTTGGTTGCTGTGGGATAGCAGCCCACTGTTAGCATCTGTCACTATGTGACAAAGTTAACTCTGAAATAAGTCTTAAAAAGTAGCTTAAACGTACTGTTGTTGACGACACCTGAAGATTGCACGTTCATGATGAGGAAATGAGATTAAAAGGAAGAATATAAAGCAGATTATGAAGATGCTTCAGATGGTGGTGTTTTGTTCACTGTCCTAAAAAAAGATTGGGAGAAAGATGGCCTCACAGGGATAATGAGAGGCTGAAAAAGGATCTGTCACTCGGAACTCTGAAATAAGTCTTAAAAAGTAGCTTAAACGTACTGTTGTTGACGACACCTGAAGATTGCACGTTCATGATGAGGAAATGAGATTAAAAGGAAGAATATAAAGCAGATTATGAAGATGCTTCAGATGGTGGTGTTTTGTTCACTGTCCTAAAAAAAGATTGGGAGAAAGATGGCCTCACAGGGATAATGAGAGGCTGAAAAAGGATCTGTCACTCGGAAAAATGAGAAGGACAAGAGGTAAGAACTGTGATTAGCTCCAGGCCTGGATCCTTAAGAGGAAAGATAACTGCGGAGGAGCAACTCTGAGTGGGATAGAAGAAACATTAACCTAATTTGAAGTGACTGGAACAGAGGGAAAGCCCACAGGTGAGACAATGTGCTCTTCAGTGGTATAGGCCTCTATTCAGGATGAAAGGCAGAAGGCCTGGGAAAGGGTAGACATGAGGAAGATCTGACTGAATGTTAGTTACTCCCCTGCATGAGGTAAGTAATGCCAAAGAGTCTACTCTGAAATGGCAAATAGTAGAAATACCACAAGGAAGAACTCTGGGGTAATGACACTCATCAAAAGACGAGTTAGGAAAGCTTATTCTTGACAGCTCTCAACAAAACCCTTCCGTCCGCTTTTCATTCTATCTTGTTCTCTCTCCCTCAGTGGAGTAAATAAAGAAATACTTCTCTCTAGGATGGAAGAAATCTTTATGTAGATCTTCTCCTCCCTTTTGCCTGACATACTCTAATCCACTTCCATAAGAGGATTTCTGGTGTTCATCTCTCTTCCACTGACCTGGCTGCGCCCTGTTTCTAGATGTGCATAGGTTTCACAGGCTTATCTGAACATTTCATGTAATTTTGTGAAGTTTACAGACCCCTTAGACCTCACCTCCAACTATATAAATGTGAAGAGATTTTTCAAATCTGGCTTGATAATTTAAAAATAGCAGTGCTAACCCAGCAAGTATTACTGATGGAATTTAGTTTGAAAGATAAAAAAATCCAAATGTTGGTGAGACAAGCCACTCTTGGCTGAAACTAAATGACATTTCCTGTACTGCACAGTAGTTTGGAATATCAGTCGCTACAGTCTTATCTCCCTGACTTACTTTCAGTGACTGTTAAGAATTCAGGGACACAGGTGTTAAATAAGTATCTATCTTAATACTTCGTCAGAATCATGTTAAATTGATGCAGCAGAGTGATCTCAAATTGCAGATAAACACAGCAGATAACTTGCTCTAGGAGCAAAGAAAAGTTGTAAGACATTTATGTTGCTTATTATCTTATTGAATCTCGCATGAATTTCATTAGGAAGAAATCTGATCTATTTATATGTGTTGAACCAGCTAGTTCACTTAAGAGCAGTATGGTTTGGTTACTCAAGAAAAATTGTTTTGCAGGATGGGTGAGAATCTGTACCAGTTCACTCCAGTCAAAGCTGGTAATATGTTTTTTAGTTCACATATATTCCTATGTTCAGTGACTGCAATAATTCACACAAGAATACCACTGATCAGCTTTCTATCAACTGAAAGCTCCTTACAGTATGAGAAATTATTACAATTCTTAGTAAATTTCTTAGATTTCTCGCTGCACAAAATTTCGTCCCTGAATCACCGTTGATCTTTCATGAACACTGCTGAAGGCAAAACTTTAATAAATACAGAGGACAGAAATGCCTGGGGAGTTTCTATAAAACTTTAATCCATACTAAGGCAGATACAAAGGAGAAACAAGCATACACTCACATGTAAAGTACATATCTTATTAATAGATTAAAATATTAATGGCAAAAGAAAGCTGAAAAATAAAATTTCATAGCATTGTAGAACTACAGAATCATTTCAGTTGGAAGGAGACCTTGAACATGATCTAACTCCAACCCCCCTGCCATGGACAGGGAAACCTTCAACTAAACCAGGTTGCTCAGAGCCCCATCCAACCTGGCCTTGAACATTTCTAGGGATAGGGCATCCACACCTCCTCTGGAGAACCTGTTTCAGTGCCTCACCAACCTCACAGTAAAGATTTTTTTCCTAATATCTAATCTAAACTTAGTGTCTTTCAGCATGAACCCACTCCCCCTTGTCCTGTCACTACACGCTCTTGTAAACAGTCTTTCCCCATCTTTCCTCTAAATTCCCTTCAATTTTTCAGACAAGTACCTCTGCTGCATTAGAACTTTGAAATTCTGTTTGTTTTCAGTACAGTATACCACTCCTATAATATTTTCTTTTTTTTTTCTCGACCACAAAAAATTCAAACATTTCTTTACCTTGATTATTGTAGCAACATATGCTGATGTGTTAAAAACCAGAAGTTTGACAGAAACATTCTTTGACAGTAAAACTTGATAAAGGTATGGTTTTATATGGAACTGTAATGAAAATGAGTATTAATTGTCCTTTGTAATACAAGTTATGTATTTTAAGCAACTAGACCAAGTTTGACATTTTATGAATATTTTGTGTTGTTGCTTTGCTCAGACGAGCTGTTCTATGCACTCCGTGTTATGGGAAATCTCTCAGCTTCACTCTTTTTGATTCCATTTATACATCTGCTCCAAACAGAGCGATACTTTGCAGCTTTGAGTCTTCGTTTTCATAGTTGATCCCTTAAGAAGTGGAAGTATGAAAGCAATATTTACTATGGTAGATGTGATTGAGCCTGCCTGAGTCTTTTTTTTCTACAAATGGATTGTCCTTGAATTAGTACTGGGAATGACCCCAAACAGTGGATCTTTGCAATAGCACTCTTTTGAGATGTGTGGTACAATTTGTACCTGGTAGATAATTGTGACAGGCTTTCTGCTGGCATGGAAACCATCGACAATAATTTTTCTTGGCTCTTATCTTTAAACTCTTTGTAAAAATTGTAAGGAGTTAGATAAGCACTTCAGTACCAGCGTATTCAGAAAGCTATGGGCATATCTGTAATAAGCAATACTGCCCCTGGTTATCACCCTTGGATATTGGCAGTGACCTTTCTTATTAGCACTACCCTCTAATATAATGAATAGAGGGTTATAATCACCTGAAAGGAACACATTAATTATCACTTTTTTTTCTTTAATGCAAATTGTCTTTACCTTACAAGATTACATATGTGACTTTGGAGAATGCTATACACCCTAATCCTGATATTGTACTGTAGTGGATTGACCCTGGCCAGATGCCAGGTACACACTAAAGCCACCCTCAGTCTCCCTCTGCAACTGGACAGAGGAGATAAAAAAAACAACTAAGGATTCATGAGCTGAGGTAACAGATGGGAGAGGTCGCTTGCTGATTACCTTCATGGGCAAAAAGACTCAGCATGGGGATATTACTTAAATTTATTACTAACAGGATAAGAGCCAAAGAGTAAGAAACAAAACAGTCTTATAAACGCCTTCCACCCACCCCTCCTTCCTTCCATGTTCTCCCTCCTCCCCCCAGCAGTGCAGGGGGACAGGGAATGGGAGTTACAGTCAGTTGTTTTCACTGTTGCTCAGGGAGAGGAGTCCTTGCCCTGCTCCCATGAGGTCCCTCTCATGGGATACAGTCCTTCAAGGACCTCTCTAGCGTGAGTCCGTCCCACGGGCAACATTTCTTCCAAAATTGCTGTCCCGTGGATCACTCCTCCATGGGGTGAAGTCCTTCATCAATGAGCTGTACTGGTGTTGAGTCCCCCACAGGGGCCACAAGTCCTACCTGGGAAAAGCCTGCTCCAGTGTGGGCTTCCCTCTCCAGGGGCTGCAGGTCTCTGGCAGGACTCTGCTCCACCATGGGCCTCCCATGGGGTCTCAGCCTCCTTCATGCATCCACCTGCTGCACCATGGTCTGCACCACGGGCTGCAGGACCCTCAGCTCCAGTGCCTGGAGCAGCTCCTGCTCTCCTTCTGCACTGACCTCGGGGTCTATTTTGTTGTTCCCATGTTCTCACTCTGCTCTTCCCTGGCTGGAATTCTTCCCGTGCCACAACCTTCTGTTCTTAAATATGTTATCACAGAGGTGTTACTGTCACTCCTGATTGGCTTGGTCTTGGTTAGTGGCAGTAAATCCATCCTGGAACCAGCTGGCATTGGCTCCATCAGACAGGGGAAGATTCTAGCAGCTTCTAACAGAAGTCACTTCTGTAGGACCCTCTCACTACTGATACCCAGCCATGAAAAACCCACTGCATGTACACACACAGCCAGTGAACAGTAGACTACATATAGCTATAGTAAATAGTTATTACATGTAGATGTATGTATTGAGTCTGGCTGAGCTGGAGTTCGTTTCCCCATAGCAGCCCTCACAGTGCTGTGCTTTGCAATGGCAGCTGGAAGAGTGTTGATAACACATCAGTGTTTTGGCTGCTGTTGAGCACAACATCAGTACTGTAACATTCCTTCCTCAGTTGAGGGCAAAATCCTGGGAAGTGACCCAAGTAGGCTAGCTCACCCAAACTGACCAAAGGGATATTCTGTACCATATGACATCAGCTCAGATATTAAAAGCTAAGGAAAGAAGCAGGAAGGGTGGCATTCATTGTCTCCAACGGCTGCCTGTTGAGAAACTGTTTACGTGTACTGAAGCCCTGCTTCTCAGGAGTGTCCAATCATCACTGCTGATGGGAATCAGAGAATAAACCGTGTTATCTTTTGCTTTGTTTTTGCTTTATATAAACTGCCTTATCCCAGTCCACGAGTTGTTTTCCATCTTACTCTTCACTGTCCGGTTGGGAAGGGGAGTGATAAAGCCTCTGGGTGGGCACCTGGCATCCAGCCAAGGTGAACCCACCACAATATATTGGAATAGTTGTTTCTTGTTTAAATGCATTTAATTCACATTCAGTGAAAAGTGAATAGTTAATCAACTATTCGCAAGCCTATGCAGAATATTTGTTTATATAGTTCCTTTGTGTATATGGGAAGCCCTCCTGGCAAAGTTAAACACCTTTACATGCAAACAAAACTTCCTATTTCAGTTGACAGCACTTCATTAAATTATTTATGACTGGTTTGAAATAGACATGTACAAAGTAATTTCTAATCGTGCACTGCATTAATAAGAATAAATATTCCAGGAGGCCAAGATTATGCACCTTTCACATATTTTTAGCCTGTGGAGTTTAGTCAGCAAAATCATGAATCACACAATTTCTGATAATACACTAAGCAGTTCAGAACATTCCCTTTTTATACTCTCATGTTTTTTTCTATTGCAACCTGAAAAGTATGGGACATAAAGAAGATAGGGATATAGTGGGAATAAAAAATATACGTAAATTGTACAAAAGAAAACCTTTTTTTGGATTACTTTTTAAAAGTATTCCATTGGCGTTTCTGGAGTTTTGCAAAATAATGTACCTATTAATAAAAAGACAGTTTTACTGTATTGCAAAGTACCTTTGGTAATCATCGACATTTTGTGATATTTAAATTCTATTACCTTGTGTTGTTTTAAGAATTTCCTTCAATTCTTCTCTTTTTAGGAAATGGAGTGAGGTAATAGGATTCAAGACGCATGCTGAACTTTTTATTTTTACTCTATAACTGTTATATATATATCAGAAAAGTTGTTCAGTTCTTAATTTTATCAGCTGTATGGTTCTGAATCCTGGGTCATTTACCAGCACCACTTGCCTCTCTTAGAACGTTTCCATCAGCGCTGCCTCCGTTCAATTCTAAACATCCACTGGACGGACTATGTGACCAACACGTCTGTCCTTGAACAGGCAGCAGTCA
>JAYRBT010000082.1:107865251-107882129 GCA_036023395.1 Myiotriccus ornatus
AGAAGAGCAACGAGGCTGGTGAAGGGACTCGAGCACAAGTCCTGTGAGGAGAGGCTGAGAGAGCTGGGGTTGTTTAGCCTGGAGAAGAGGAGGCTCAGGGGAGACCTCATCAGCTCAGGGGAGGCTCAGGGGAGACTCTCTACAGCTACCTGAAAGGAGGTTGTAGCCAGGTGGGGGTTGGTCTCTTCTCCCAGGCAACTAGCAGCAGATCTTTATGATCTTAAGGTATGTCAGGGGAGGTTTAGGTTGGATATTAGGAAGAAATTTTTTACAGACAGAGTAATCAGATATTAGAATGGGCTGCCCAGGGAGGTAGTGGATTCACCATCCCAGAGGTTTTTAAGATGAGGCTGGATGTGGCACTTAGTGCCGTGGTCTAGTAACAACGGCAGTGCTGGATCAAGGGCTAGACTTGATCTTGGAGGTCTTTTCCAACCTGGTTGATTCTATGATTCTATAATCTAACAACAACAGCACAGCTCCTAACATCTGTGCAACACAGCAGAGGGATCTCAGGTTAGCAACAGAGCTCAAAGTGCCACTGCCAATGCCACTCAGCAGCTATTCAGAAAAGTTTAAGAGGCACTACATTATAAGAGGAATACGAGGTAAATATATAAATGAGATTTTATTGTCTTTTCATAAATCAGGGGGTGCTGTAGGCTCAGCCTGGCTACAGTACTGGTCACCTTGTCTTAGAAAACATATTGTGGAGGCAGAGGCAGAGACAGCTGGCAGAGGAATGATGAATCATCAAGGGCATCTCAGAGATTAAGAGAGATTGAGAAGATTAGAACTGTTTACTTTGGAAATAAATATCTGAAGCACTTCAAGAAGTGTCTGAAAGACAGAGTGGTGTGATTGGAAACTACTCCTTCCTATGTCTGAGAGCACAGGACAAGAGTCCACTCAATTAAATCAAAATGGGGAGGAATTAAAACTGACTCTTAGGGACCTGAGGGTACTAACGGACCCTCATGGCCCTGCCTAGTCTCCTGGATGCCTCCCACACCATTTTCACAACCCAGTACCCCACTTCACCTGAGCCCAGAGCCCTCAGTCCCTGCCCCAGAGACATCTCCAGGTCTGTGTCACTGTATCATTGTTTGTATCTCCTTGGCTGACAGATTCTTGCCTTGATCTCCCTATTTCTTGTGGGGTCAGTGAGGTCCATAGTTGTTACCACCCTGTCCTGTGGTGTAACACCACACTGACCCACACCCACCCTTAGCTCTTAGTCCTGTCCCTGCAGGAGCTGCCTTCCCAAAGCCAGTTCAGGCCACCTGGAGCTGGGGGCCAAGCTCCTGGGGGCTGACCTGCAGGCTGCCTCGAGGCAGCCCCGTGAAACCCTCCTGCAGCCATCGAGCCCCAGGGTTTGGGCAGCATGTAAAGGCAGAGCCATGCTGGCTGCCTGCTCCTGATGTTCCTTGGCATCTTGCCTACACAGATTTCAGGGTGAACCTGCACCCTGGCTGGGAAGCACTGCCATCCCAGTGAGTGTGGACCTCTTCACTGCTGCGGTTCACATCATCGCGCCCCAGCAGCTGCCTGCAGTCCCACAGACTGCCCAGCTCTTTTACACCAGTCTTTGATGCTATGGCCCTCCTCACAGCATCATTACTGAGCAGTGTCTCAGTTCACAGCCAGATCCTGGATGGGTCCCAAAGACCAGCCCAGCTCTCCTCCACCTGGACAGCATGATGGCCACCTTTGGCTCCTGGTTCGCCTTCTCATATACACCAGCCATGCTCTGGCTGCTCCCTTGCAAAGCACAGAAAGAAACACCTAGTGCCAAAGTATTCCATTAATTTGCAGAAAATGTTGATGTGAAGAATTTAGCAGGTCTCAGATAAAAGAAAGGTAATCTGGGTATCCACACAATTAATTTAACAAAACGTTATTTTTATGAAATAAGCAATAGAAATTCAGGCTTCTACCAACTCACGGGTTGATGGGAAGATGAGGTCTCATGGAGGGAGGAGATTGTCTCACAGCTTGCTGAAACACAGGAATTCACAATGGAATATGAGGAAAAAATTCTTTACTGTGAGGGTGACAGAGTACCAGAAGAGGCTGACCAGAGACGTTGTGGAGTCTCCTCTGGAGATATTCAAAATCCGCCTGGACACAATCCTGCATAACCTGCTCTAGGTGAATGTGCTTTAGCAGCATGATCTCCAGAGGTACCTTCCAGTGCCAATCATTCTGTGCTCCTGTGGAGATAAACTTCTTGCTCTGAAGTTTTCAGTACTAACAATTACATTATAGAAAATAGGCATGTCAGCTCTTGTGTTCATAACTACAGAACCATAAATTGGATAAAATATGTAAAACAATTCACCTTCAAGTGGTCTGTGGTGACCATGTTTCATATTTTCAATTAATGAGCTACTTGCAGTGCACTGCAGTATTGCAAGAATATAGATTTCTGCTGCAATTGCTCTTTGATTTTCTTACCTAGGGTCAGGCATTCTCCAGTTCAAATGCCGAGGCTGAGTAGGTGGAAATATATCACGGCATGGCAATGTGAAATGAAGCTGAAAAAGGTCTAAATCCCCTTAGGGCTGCTTCCTTTCTCCACCAGTCTTTACCTAGACTATCCTACCAATCTAGGTCCAGAAAACCTCATGTTAAACTATCAAATACATGACTAACAAGCTAAAGATGTTGGAAATTCTTTAACAAAACCAAAGCTTTTATTTGAAAAATCCAGCTTAGTTACTGGCAATTACATGAGAGCCCAAGCCTCACTTGATGTATCAATCGACATGGCTGTACTTGACTCTGGATATCCAAGTTACCTGGGTTGGAATGATCTCAGGTATCCCTGCACCATATTGCTTATCCAGATGACATCTAGGGTCCCTCAACCACTCTGTGATTCTGTGATATATTAAAAAATAGGCGTTTGAAAATGAAATCATTACAGATCAGGGACTTATGAAAACCCATCAATCTCTTCCTTTGCAGAATAAAGAGTGGCCTTTATTTTTACTCCATCTCTGTCTAAGGCACTACTCTCATAAGACTTTCAAGTTCTTAAAAAAAAAAGACCTAGAGGACTGTGTTTCCACCAGCAGAAAGTTTGAAAAGCTAGAAAGTTTGTGTTTCCCCAATTAAAATGCATTGCTTCTACCCTGTAGGACCTGAGATCCCCTGAAGGACCTTCATAAATTGTTGGAGTGCTTTATAGTTGCATTTCTAGTTTTCAGTTAATTGTTAGCTGTGCTCAGTTAAGATTAAGCTTGAATTTTCTTTTGCCAGCTTTCGGCTTTCCTTCAAGTACATAACTTCAGTGGTTAAAGTCAAATTTATAGTATGAGTTGTTCCAGTTGTGAATTGCATTTTTTTCCTCCTTATAAAGATGGCCTAATTATTGAATTAAAAGGAAGCACATAATGTTTTTCTGTGTATTTGGAAAAGCAGTTTGGAAATTTGATCCTGTAAATATGGATGTCACAAACACAGACGATTCTTTTGTCAGATCTTAGTCAAGATTCATTTGTATGACTTCTTCAAGTCCATGTCCCTTTTACTTGATAGCATAAAATAGGAAGGCAGCAGCATGAAGATCTCCGTAAGTTCATGTGTATTATACGTTACATATAAATGAAATCTACCAGAGTAGACAAACATATGGTACCTGTTTTGTCAGCGAAACATCAGTCTCTCTCTGAAAGGAGAAGTGACAAACAATTATGCAATGGAGAGAAGAAACGAGACCTATCTGCATTCTTCCTTTCATTAATTAATACTAGAGGTCTGAGGGGAGATAAGAACCACAATGAGGCTCTGTGAGTGTAATCCAGGTTTATGGCCTCATAAGCTTACCATGCTTTACCAGGAGGAGGATGTATGTGTTGAACATAACCTAGAATGTGGAAATAAAATAAAGCAATTTCTTAAGTACGAGCTGTATGACTAATATCGCTTATCTGATATTCAGTATTTCCCAGATCAGAATGCTAATACAGTAGGCTTTGGCAGGTCAGCTTTGCTTTTGCTCATAGATAACAAACTTCTACTATATTTGTCATTAAGACTTACAAAATGTTTATTAAATGACAGCGAGAACAAGATCTGAAAATCAGGAGAAAATCTTGACCATTTTGCTGCATCATTTTTGTCCAAGTAATTCTCTTGCTTTGAAAGTTTCTCTTAAAATATTCACAATAAATGCAAGAGTCAAACTGGAGCTCTAAAGGGACAAATAACAATAGTCCTTTAACAGTTTTCATCAAAGGATTAGTGCAATCAAGACTGGAATATTTTTTTCTTTTTTGATTGTTCTTTCCATGATCATGATGAAAAAATTAATCCTTTTGGCCTCAATAAATAGACACATATTTTACAAAAAAATGTCAAAACTGGAGCAGGACCTGGTGACCCTGGACAATAAAATCTTGAAAAATCTCCCCATAAAGATGCTCCAAAGAACACTACTAGAGAATATTCAAATCATGGCTTTGGTGGACCCAGATACGAACTGGATTAAATTGCTTTTAATGTCATCTTTACCTTGTTTCAATCTAACTATTATTCTCAGTATGCCATACTATCAAGGATGAAAGCATAACAAGAATACTTAATAATCCATACGATAAAGATTTCTCCAATACATTGGAACTTAGCCAAGCTATGCAGGGTCTTCCATAAGAGCTTTGTGTATGCTCCAATAATAGAGACTTTGAGTTTGAGTGACAAGAAGCCTTTCAATAAATAATATCTATTGATTGAAGATCTCCCTTTGTTTGCATTCATTTTTGTCTGAGTACACGGCACACAGGAAAAAGGAAAAAAAAAAAGAAAAAGGAAGGCAAAGAAAAATATACACAAAGAAAAGAGAAAGGAGATAGAGATGGAATGGAAGTTTTCTGTGAGATTTTTCTGATTCCATACCATTGTTTTTCAGTTGCACTCAAATAGCCTGTCTGCAAGCTGCTTCAGAGAGCAGGAATGGTTTTCCCATACTCATTTTTGATTTCTTGTGCTGATTGTACTGCAAAACATTATATATATGGGAAGGGGCCAAGAATAAATCTGATGCAGGATATTATCATGGCAATAAAAATTAAAGTTAACTTCCAAGAATAGCATGGTCTTCAAGGTTTGTTTTAGACAATATATAGAAATATATAGAAATTAGGAAGGGATTGTTCCAATAAATTAATGTTTAATTTTAATTACTTATTTGTAGTATTTTGATTGTCTCCATTTCAAATGCAGACCATGGGTAGTTATTCAATACCTCTAATTTCACAGAAGCAAACCATAACAGAGCAAATATTTTTTTCTTCATTACCTTCTTACACTGTATAACTATCTAATGGGCCCAATACAAATCTGCAACTTCTCAAATAAAAAATGAGACCATAGCTTTTTTTAGTTGCACTGCACTCCACAGCCTTGTTAAAGAGGATGGTTTCTCGTGATGTTAAAAGTTATTCAACAGGAGTCAGTTTGCATTAAATATGGCCCCCCTAAAAATCTTATTTGATAAGGAACTGAATATGGTTTTAGAGATGTTACCTCAAGGAAAGTTCAACATTTCAAATTAACTATTTAATCTTTGAAATATTACAGCTACAAATATTAAATTGTTAAATAGAAGTAATTATAAAGTGCGTACTATAAATAACAACATACGGCATCACTGTGAGTATGAGGCTGCATTACTGTCTGAGACTCTCTGATGCCATTCATAAACCTCTCACAATTTGTGACTGCAGCTGAGTTCTTGAGTGAAATACAGCCTTGTGTTTACTCCAGGGCTATCTATTATGCTCCATGTTATTCAAATGTATTCTAGTGTTGATTCTTATCTTTGCCTCTGAATTGTTTTCCCCCAGTCATTAACACAAGCTTGTAACTTTTTCCCCTCGCAAGTCCTCAATTTTTTCAAGAGAAAGAACACTTCTGAACAGAGACATTGCCTTATTGATGCCACAAATCACATAGTCCACCAATTCACATCCTTTCAGCATTCATGGCTGGAGTAAAGGAAGCAATTTTATATGGAAAGGAAGATTTAGGCATATTTAATTCAGTTTTTCATCTGGGTAAGAGAAACCAATTGAGCTTTCATTGATTCATGAAGTCTAAATAATGCTATTATACCACAATGACCTTCTTGAAATTATTCTAAACAAAAACCTCCTGGAAACAAGGTCCATCAACCTAGCAGAAGCAGCAGAAAAAGTTCCTGATATAGAGGCCTCCTACAGACACTCAAGAATTCATAATGCCCTGATGGAGTTCTTAGAAAAATCAGAATATTAACTAAGTAGTAGGAAAAGATAAGATATTGTAATGGTTATGTTGCACCACTATAAAGCTCGTAAGAACTGAAATATCATTTTGAGAAGTTTTTGAATGTCTTCTGAGAACTCTGTCAAGGATGAATGTGGCTTTACTAAGGCAATATCTGTCCTGCTTCATATCTCTTTCAGAATCATTATAGGAGGCCTACAGTCAACCTAGCAGAAGAAATCAGAATTCTTTCTACTTCGTTGAAGGATCTTTGGTCAGGAAGTACAAACTGACCACAAAAGCAACAAGCATTCAGTTTACATCCTGTGGAAATAGGATATTTATTATGAAGCACCAAAAGTTTGCTGCTCTAGATAACTTAAAAAAAATAAGGTGACCTTAACAGTGAAAAACATTTTTCGACTGACTTCTGAAAAAAAATTTAACATCATGTGTTCAACTGAAAAATTTCAGTAGGACTTGCATGAATATCTATAGTTTTAAAGAATGCAACCTCTTACTGCCATTTCCCAGTTTTGGTGCTCCGGTTTGAGTGCTCACTCATTATTTTAGCTTCTGCCTATTTTGGCAAATTAAACATTCCTAGGACATGCCAAGAAATTTTATGTAAAAGCTAACTGGTCTGAAATGGCCTACATCTAGGCTAATTCCTCAGAGTCCAAGTTTTGGGACGTGAGGCAGACAACCCATGGGAAAGGATAAATCCTTTGAACGCCTTATCTCCCAGTGTATCACTGAGAATTATCTGTGATTCTGCCAGTTGGCATAAACCAACTACTCTCTATTATATCAACACACTACGTCCAGAACAAAGGAAATATTTACAAGTTTGGAGTCAGAAGGGATTTTCTGGAGATAAGTTGTCTGCATCTCCAGAATCTACATTCCTTAGAGTAGGTTGTTTTCCCTCTGTTAGAGAACAATCCCAAAGCACATATACTCTTAGTATTTCAGGCTGTAATCCTTCAGACTCTTCTTTTGACTCTGTGGCATGCCACAGAGAGCTCTTGTTGTACTTCTCAAATGCATGCTCTAATTTGCTAAAATGACTCCCAAAACTGTGGGACTTCCATTGACTTCTTCTTGTTCTACTCACACTTTTTACCTTTATTGAAGGTAACATCACCGAATCACAGAAATTAAAAAGGAGAGATGTCCCTGTAGCTGTGGAACTCTTTTCAAACCTTATTATTTACACGAGAATCCAACTCTTTTCAATCCTTATTCTCTACATAATTTGAGGTCTATTGCCCTTTGTAACCCTTAGTAGCTTCTGTTAGATTGGGACACCCCCGAAGTGTGGCAGTAGACACCATTCCTTTCATATTTACACTTCCACTGTATAGGTGTGGCACACAGATATGTCATTTGATAGTCCATATACTCATATTGATTCTTAATTTGTCCTTTCTCATGGTACGTTTTCCGCTGTAGTCCACAGGTGCTTTCCTTGCTCATTCATAGAATCATAGAATCATAGAATGAGATGGGTTGGAAAGGACCTCTGACATCACCAAGTCCAACCCTTGATCCACTTCATTCCAGATTCTGAGGCTTCAGTACTGTAAGAATATCTAGTCTACAGCATTTGGTTTAACTGATCAGCTTGGATATTGCATTCCATGACCTGCCCATTCAATAATTTTCATTTTTTAAATAGCATTTTAACAATTAAAACTATGCTCTTTCAGAAATCAAGTAAGCTGTGCTGTTAGAGGTCTCACTATGTAAGGAATTTTTTTTCTGTACCTCAGCAAAACTTGGCAGAGCAGTCAGCCTTAGAAACTAAATATAGCAGCTGTAATTAATCATTCCAGTGTTCAGAATGATAGCCTGTATAAGGGAGAAGGTGGTCATCACCTAAAATCCAAAAAGTTGTTTCTCTATATGCCTGACAAATCAATTATATTTACCATAACACAAAAGGAGAGTCTGTGCTTATTAATCTGGACCCATGCAACAAGTTCTAATAAACAGAAGACATATCTTGTTAGGAAACATGAAAAAAAATTTCCCAAATATGCCAAGATTAAAGGGGGCACATGTTTTTCATTTTCTTGCCTATAATGCTATACTACTGGAAGATTACCCTGAAATGAAAGTAGACTACAAGTAGTCTACAAGCATAAATAGTATTAATAGGGTTATTCAGACTTCTTAAAAAGGCTTTTAACTAAACTGGCTTTTTTTCCAGGATCAGAGGTCAGAGACTTTATGGAATTCCATTTCTCCTTTGCTAACTTGCAGTGAATGGTAAAATTTCTTTCTGTGTATTGTTGTACTTCTATGTCTGGTTGTGAATTGCTGCCCTAAATAATGAACTAAAAATGAGTTCATTTCTTTACTGTATTATGAATGTGTTATTGTCACAGCATGTAATTACAATAATTCACAGTGTGAACATGAGGTCTGAATAGAAAAACATCCTGAAAATTGTATTCTCCTGTTAATTTATAAATTTCCAAGCTTACCTCTCAGTACTGATTAATAGTGTATCACCATTTAACACAGGTCATTCAGTGGAACAGCCACCATACCTCAGATGTCATGGCAGTAAAAAAACACTTACTTCACAATAAAAATAAGATCTTATGACAATGTAATTAATGGATATTATACCTTTATAGAATGAAGATGCAGGCAATAAATATAAGAAATCATAAAAAAATCTTCTACTACTTCTGCTAAGAGAAAATTTGAAAAAAAATGGGATTATCAGGATAAGAAAAAAATATCTTTACAGTGTAATTTGGTAGCATTTATACTGAGAGGGACAGTTTTCTATAGACAGGGAGGAAATATCTACAGGGCAAGAAAAAAATAAATACTGCATTAGCAAGATATTTCTGTACCAGTTGAAAGATTTGTACTTTGCAGCACTGTGCACTCAAGTTTTAAAGGCATATCTGTTCCTATTAATCTGTAATGACAATGTCTACCTCATAGTGAAAGATGTCGTCAGTGAACTTTGGGGCAGGACATTTTCTGATTTTCTTACCTGAGTTACATTGCTGCAGTAGTGGTTCTATACAAAAGGCATTCAGTAAAATGACTTACCTGAAGTAAACTACATCCTTCATGTTTAAAAGAGGAACATGAAGTTAAGTATTGCTAAACTATGTACAATTCCTACTGTTGTTTTTCTGAGAAAAATATTTTTTAAAAGTTCTTTTCTCCTTTTAAAGCCCTCTTGCAAAATGCATTTTCTATTTTGTTCAGTAACCTATGCAGAATCAAGCATGATCACATAGAGTGAGAAAGATCATTTTGGTATGAAAGCAATTCATAGGTTATTTTTTATATGGCTTCATTGAAACAGAGAATTTTTAGCTGTCATTCTTTCAAAATTAATTCATAGAGGTCAATGATTCCGTACAGTTTCTTTCCTTCTAAATTTTTTAATTATTTTGGTGTTGATTGTTTTAAAGAGACTTCTGTAAGGAAAAATCTGTTTTCAAATTATGCTATCAATATGTTGTTTTCAACCACAGATTTGTTACTATGTGTTGGCTTATCTATAGGTTTAATAAGAATGGTCTTGTAGAACACTCAGACCGCTAAATATAACTGACCTTTTAAAGATTACTCCTATGGTATATCTATATGACTGGGCCTTAGCCCTTGTTTGTTGTGAAATCAGTAATGAGATTGTTTAAAGCAATGAAATAGTATAGGTCCAGAAATCTCATTAAATATGTTACAGTTGATTTGATTAGTAATCTACACACTGTTTAAATGAAGTTAGTCTTATCACTTCTTCTGTAGCTACTACAATCACCAAGCAAGGAAAGAATATGCATAGGTTTCTATTTTTGCCAGCATCAAGGGAATAAACAATACTGCTGAAATTCTTAAATAAAATAATAGAATAAGGACACAAAGTTACCTCAGTGTCTCTCTCTCAGTGATTTCAGTAAGAGGTAGCTCCTAACTAATTTGTGGGATTAACTGTGCACTATACAGGCAAAGGTACATTGATTTGGGAACCAATTTGCTCCACTGGGACCTCTGCTTTTGACATAGGACTTTACCTCATTCTAGGAAAAAAAAGAAATACTTATTCAATATACAAGTTTTGAAGTTGTTTTTCTTTCCATGAGAAAAGGGTCTTGGGTGCTTAGTTGCTATGACAAAAGTAATACATCTAAGGAATACACTCTGACACACTCGTAAGAGCCACTGGAATAGGTGAGATAAGGGTATTTTAGTAGGTTTATTTCTATTCTACTTCAAAAATTTGTAATCAAAATGTTTGTGAATTTAAATGTTTCAAGCTTTGGAAAACTTTGGATCATATTTAAAGAGAAAATTAGTTTTCTTTTTTTCCCCTAATAGTTGATTTCACACACACACACCCACACACCCACACACACACCCCAACACTGTCCATTATTCCTGTCTATTTGCACATGTTGTGCTAAAATAAGCTTTTTCTAGCCTATTCCCACACTGATTAGAACTTTCTTAATTCAGAGTACAAAGAGGACAAAGCCAAAAAATACTAAAGTAACTTTATGTACAACATCTGTGATTAATTATAGCCTACTCTTTACCCAATCACATGAAGGATGAAAATTTTTCTCACAAAGAGGTTGCTACAGAGGCATTGGGGGTTTTTTGGTTGTTTATTTGTTTGCTTTCTTAATTGATTTGTACAGAGATGGAGGTTTTGGCATGTAATACCATTGCAGTTCAAAGGTAAATTGAATGGTAGATGCTGTTCAGGAGATCTCTCTAGAGTATCTGAAGCCTAAGTATCTGAAGTCTGAGTATCTGACTTCACTGAAGTGAAATATTGTGATTAAGTCATAAACATTACACAACAGATATGCCCCAGTTTGACTTGGACACATGCCATAAGCAGGAATGAGCAAGTTACTTAAGGCCACTATCTCTGCCATGTGGCAGTTTGACTAGGACCATGGAGGAAGCAATCTCCCTAAATACCATGGCACTTTCTTGATACTTCATCTCAGCATCAGATTACAGCAATATGCAGATGCCACCTCAGCTTGCACCGACATCAGTTTTTAATTTCTGTTAGTTCCTAAGTGCATGCAGAGGTTCAGAGAGTAATGCATGCTGCCACCTCCTTCTGGAACACCAGAGCTACAAGAAAATGCATCAGCTGGCGGGTTAGCTTAGGATAACATGATGAGAGACTCCATTTATTTATAAAACATTATAAAAGAAAGAGTGAAATGATAAAGCATCCCTGATTTGTTCTCTTCCTTTAATGAACCTCTAGATCAAAAACAATGTCAATGTACTTCAAGTTCCTAGGCTATATAGACAGTAAGTGACAGATTCTGCTGCCAGTTGCTATTCACTTTGAGCAGTAACTTTTATCTTAGAGGATGCTATTGATGCTGGAATAGTATTTGAGATACTTAAGGATAACAGAATCCTGTATTAATGCAACACTGTTCCAGATTCGATCTGATTGCTTCTGTTAGTCACTGTGCATGTAATATTTATACATCTTGTGTAAGCAATAGTAAGCAACTATAAGGCATGAAAATCTGATTTTAGTTACACCATATCTGTAGGATAATCTGTGAAGTTTGCAACAGAACAACTTGTTTCCCTTAGGGCCTCACCAAGGCTAGCCAGTCTCATCCAAAAAACATTTTCCTTTATATTCTAAAGTGGGGAAGGCTGAGAACTGAAAGTCCCTGAGCGTGTCTGGCAGGCAAAGCATCATCAGGGAGGAAGGAGAATGGACAAGGTCAGAGTGCTCTGGGTAGCTGAAATCAGAAAGACATATCTTGAGGCAATCTCTAGAGTGAAGGGAGGGCTGTAGGCAAAAACTGACACCTTTACTATCAATATTAAATCTGTAAAATTCCCAACACCTTGGTATTGTCTATGTGTATTTAAAAATTACTAATGTAGAGAAGGAAACTGGATGTGAGAAAAAGAGTGAAAAAAAAGAGAATTAAAATAAATCTTTAATAATGCTGTTTAACTGCTTAGTTCTTGAAGGTTTTTTAATTACATTTGATGCCTGTAATAGAAGCAAACTTGCTTAGTCTTCTGACGAGAGACTTGAGAAATGGTGTTCAATAGTTACTTAGATCTTCCTAAGCAATAATCAATAAAGATTTGCAGCTTATGGAATTGCAACCTTTCTAAAATGTCTTTATATCTAATGGAAACCTTTCAAGTCCTGCTGCCTAAGCATAGATAGCTTCAAGTAGCAATAAGGTAGAGAAAGGAGTGATTAACAAATAAAGCAGTCAAATAAGAAAGTGGGTTTATTTCCTTTCCCATAAAGATCTTGATGCAAAGTATGTCTCATTAAATTTTATCAGTTGCATAGTGTTTGCTGTATTGACATATGAGAAAATTTATATTATATAATATATGTCAATATAACTTCTAAAAGCTGCTTTACTCAATTTGGGAATGAAGCACAAAATCTTTGATCATGTGGACAGACAATGTGGAAGTACAGATTTTTAAAATCAGTGGTTGACACTTAGAATTTCAAATTGCATTTAAAATTTTAAAATAAAAGTGAGGTTGCACGGGGTACTGTCTAGTAATAGAAAAGAAGAAATTATTATAATAACAATAATTTGGGTAAACAAACAGGCATTTAGAAAGCACAGAGAGCATCACCTGAACAGGACAAGAAAAATCCTGTTAGTCTATGTTTTTTTAGTTTATTATGGGGAGGTCTTAGGGGTTTTTACCCAGTTATTGATGGTATCTGTGACCTCCCATTCAAAACCCAAAAACATCATCTGCTCTTACTTCAAAATCTAATATACTTCAAATCCAATTCAATTTTTAATAGTACTTTGTATTCAATACTTCCTCTTTTCATTTTCATATTTATTTTCATTTTCTTTTATTTCTTTTCCTTTTTCCTTTCCCTTTTCATTTTTTTCCCCATTTTTAGTTTTTTTTTTCTTTTCCTTTTCCACTTCTTTTTATAAAGGATCTCATTACAACTCAGTCAAGTCACAGCCCTGCCAGGATGTACTGCAGTGTAAGCCTTGAAGAAACAGTATCTATATCTCTGTCTGTAAAAGGTAGATTGTAGTATACGTGCTTTGAAGAGGTGTTTAGTTTTTCACATTTCACTGATTATGTGAAAGCTTATTATTAAGTTTGTACCCAGTCTAGTTTTGTGAATGGTTGTACAGAGGAATCGCAGAATCGTAGAATCAACCAGGTTGGAAAAGATCTCCGAGATCATCAAGTCCAGCCCTTGATCCAACGCTGCCATGGTTACTAGACTATGGCACTAAGTGCCACATCCAGTCTCATCTTAAAAACCTCCAGGGAGAGTGAATCCACCACCTCCCTGGGCAGCCCATTCCAATGTCTGATTACTCTCTACATAAAAAATTTCATCCTAATATCCAACCTAATCCTTCCCTGGCAGAGCTTAAGACCATGCCCTCTTGTCTTACTGCTGGTTCCTGGCAGAAGGGACCGACGCCCACCTGGCTACAACCTCCTTTCAGGAAGCTTAAGAATATCTAAGAACTTAGAAAACAGTTCATTATTTAGTTTTGTGCTTTACACATCTTATACTGCATGTAATCTTACAAAATATCCCAAGGGATATTGAAAAGATGTACTTGGAGTGAGTTTTAATAGGAAACACAAATGCTCTGTCTTTTCAGAATTTTCTGGGGATTTATGTGTAGAAAAAAACTTAAGCAGTGCTAAAAATCTCAAAAATAGTTTCAAAAGTATAATTCAAAGCTTTTCATTCTATTCCAAACCATTTTGTGTGAAGAAGCTGTTTGTTTACAGGATTTCACCCCACCAAAAAAATAGTGAGAAATACTCCCATTTCTCATTAACCTTATTAAACTTGAGGATCTAGGAGATGAATCTACTTCAAATGCTGGCTTTCAAAACTACATATACAAGCAAAAAGTATATTCCTACTGTGGACTAGTATATGTTTATCAAGATGATTTAATATGGTGATATGTCACTCTAATAACAACTTAGAGGTCAGCAAAAGTTCGTCATATATTAAAGTATTTATTTAAAATTTTTTAAAGTTATTTTGACTGGACCTGACATTTGCAAAGGAGTCATTTCTTCATGGCCTACCTTTTTTTTAAATGATATAAAATCAGACAACTTCTGAAACACAGCTCATAATATCCCAACAGATGTGATTTAGACACATCAGTTTTATTCATTTTAATGGAATTCAGTTTTTTACTGCTTAGCAATTTTCTTCTGATGTTTATTGAAATCAGGGATTTAATGAGCAATCAGGGTAGACAAAATGTACTAAAATTTAAAGAATATAAATAAAAGAGGGAATTGTACCAATTTAGAAACAGTTTAATAAAGGTTTGGTTATTGTTATGCAAATACTTAATTAGAAAAACAAATTCAGATTGGTTTGTAAACAAGCTAAAGATGATTAAAAAAATTATTATAATAACAGAACATCTGCAAA
This sequence comes from Myiotriccus ornatus, assembly GCA_036023395.1. Classification (NCBI taxonomy): domain Eukaryota; kingdom Metazoa; phylum Chordata; class Aves; order Passeriformes; family Tyrannidae; genus Myiotriccus; species Myiotriccus ornatus. The sequence goes on from JAYRBT010000082.1 coordinate 107,879,962, forward strand.
AATAGTCTGAAAAATACTGTTAGTATTCTGAAATCTATTGTGAAATAGTACTCTGAAATCAGAAATGGTAATAGAAGCTTTGAGATTAAACTGGACAGTAAACTACTATGGTAACATAATACCTATTTGGAGATCGATTTAAAAAAAATATTCTCCAATGTCCTTTTCAAAAACTGCTAATGTATTTTGGGTTTGGGAGTGTTTTTTTAACTATAATCAGGAAAGAATAATTTCAGGAAATAATTAAATAGTTTCACCTGGATAGTTTTGCTGGACAAGGTTAAAGAACACTGTGATGACTGTTTAAAACCATCAAAAGAGCTAGTTAACATCACACAAAGATATGTAACATAGGAAGCGATGAAGTTAAGAAGTGTAGGCCAAAGGTCTTGAAAATCTTCTTGGCTCAAAGAGAAGTACTAAGCTATGGAATTTCCTCTTGAAAAAGCATTTAGGTCTCATAACTTCAATCCCCAAAATTAAGATGTGTGCTGTGTAAGACTTTCTCATAGTCATGAAGAAGCCTAGTTTCTTCATAATAAATTTTTAAACATTAAACATCATGGTTTCTTTTTAAATGTTTTCAGAGATGTGTGTGTAGAATCCAAAGACAGAGGCTTGCATTTTATGTCTGTGCAACACATAAATGTATTGCCTTGCTTTAAGACAATAAAAGAACCCCTATTTTTCAGTCCAATTTTAATATTATTTGAATGGAAACTATAGCAGTACTAGCACAAAAAAAGAAACTACATCTGAGAATGTGATGGCTAGAAATCTGTTATTGTATAATCACAAATTTAATAAAATCCATATATACATAGTCATTTATCCTGCAGGGGGTTTGCTATTTTTCTCATTTCTGTTTCTTTTTTTTTGAAATAAAAGGATATTGTTTTACTCAGGTAAGTGAAATCCTATAGGAATTTAATAGAATAAGTACGGCTTCAGCTACTGATATTATATAGTACTAGTGGAGCATAAGAGTATAATAATATTCTCAGGTCAGTAGAAGACACCCTTTTTTCCCCTTCCTCAATGAATACTGGAAGTTAGCTACTGCAATAAATCACCTTTTCTCAATATAGCAAAACCAGTATGTATGAGGCCAAATGTATCATAACAAATGCCATAAAAAAATCGTGGCTTACTCATGAGATAAGGTGTATATCTTTTCAGCTTCAGTCTGACTTCTCTCACTGTTCTGTGTAATAAAATAAGCATTTGATTAAGATCTCAAGAGGGTTTTTTAAAGAAACTTTCTTTTTGCTCACTTTCTGCTTAATATTCTGCAGTGCTTACTATCAGTGCATTGGAATTATTTTAAACTAACAGTATGGCAAATGTTGGGACATAAAGACAAAAGGCAGACAACTTTTCTCTTCGACAAAGGAGAAGACACACGATAACAGTAGTTAGTGTTCACTGGGCATAAAATCAGCCCTGGTGGCCTCAACTGCAATGAGGGATATTAGTTAGACAAAAAGCACAACATATTTCGGATTCAACAGTCTTCTTATTTCTGATGTTTTGCTTCTGTGGCTTCAGAACATCTTCATATGAAATGAGTGGCTCTTTTTGGCAATTATGGGGACTGAAATATGAGAGAATTCCTATCTCCTAACTGAAGACACTTAGATGTAGGCCAAGCCAGTTAGGCTAGGTAAGACTAAAGTCCCTGTATCTCTAGAGGTACTTGTGGAATCTCTACAGGTTACTGAGGGAACATACACACCTAGGAGTTTAGTCCAATTTTTTCACCTAAATTTAGACAAATGTAATCTGACCCGAGCTATTTTATTCAAACTAAAGATGAAAATTTTCTTTTTATAAAGTTGGGAATAGGGGATCTAAGGATATCTTTAAACATCAAATATTCTGCTATCAGTATAGAGAATAACAGAGTAGTAAAATCATTAAGGTTGGAAAAGACCTGCAAAATCATCGAGTCTAACCTTTGGCCAATCACGATCCTGTCAATTAAACCACAGCAATAAGTGCAACATCCAGTTGTTACTTGAACACCTCCAGGGGTAGTGATTTCATCACCTCCCTGGACAGTCTGTTTCAATTCCTTCCCACCCTTTCAGTGTGTCCTGGTTTAAATGAGACAAGGTCTTTTGCTGAGGATGAGTTATAAGAAAAAGATCCGAACTCCTTCCTCTAAG
>JAYRBT010000082.1:107893767-107934072 GCA_036023395.1 Myiotriccus ornatus
ATGGTCTGTAACTGCTTCTCTTTCCCTTTCCTGTAATTCCCAGAAGTGACAAATATTCTTTCAAAGGACAACAAAATATCAGAAAAAGTGTTACATGAAAAATGCAGCTCACTTATTTTAGGGTGAGACTCTGCAAAGTGGCTGTAATCAGTGAAATCAGGAATAAACAGCTATTGAAGCAAGTAATTATGATCAGTTCTTATGCTCTTGCCCAGAACTAAATCTGCCATGGTGCGTACCATGAAGGAATATGTATTAAAAAAATACAAAGAACCTGAAAAGTCCAGATCAGTGTATCATGTAACAGAATTGTCAGTACAATACTCAATATTCAGTGTTATATATCTGATTACCTGTGGTCTACATTCAAATCTATGGAAGTAGAAGGTATGTCACTCATCCCATATAAATTTGATACTCTCACTCTTTATTACTGTAAAGTACTGACACCAAAATACAGAATTTAAAAAAAAAAAAATCTGTAGGAAAATTAATGGTAAAGAACTGAATTGTGTTTTGAGCCTTCCTTTGTGAAAGGCTGCGTACTCCACTTTTTATCTATAATTTTTTGCTGTCCCAGAGATATATGAACAGAAGAAACTCTGTACATAATAATAAGCTTCAAACCTGCATTTACAGTTATATTTACAGTTATATTTACAGTTATATTGAAAGATTAACAAGCACTTTCAAAATGTAATATTTGAAAGATATGTTACTAGAGCAGGCACTCCTGTGAACAAACTTGTGTCCTGACAGAAAGATGAATCTGGTGGTCTCATTAGGGAAAACCCTGTGGTAACATGAGGCTTGCCAGCTTTCTGAGGAACAGATGACAAGGCACAGTAGCTCATTGGCAAATTCAGCATCATGACTGGAGAATGCACATGAGACCCTTGTCTTCTGTGGAGCAATCTCAGGGCTTTAATAGTTCTTTTCACCTGGGCTAGTGTTTGTGTAAGGGGTCACAAACCTGTCTGTCCACCTCAAAATGTGATTGCTGCATGTAGGGTTAGATGGAGATGAGAAGGGTGTGTGACGTAAGTCAAGACTGCAGTGCTGCTGCCTCTGGAACTGTAACTTCATTACTCAAGTCTCCGAATAGCTTTATGTCAGGGGGAAGCTGGGAACCTACACTGGAATCCAAGCAACTTCGTACAGAGAAATCTGCAAGATAAAATAGCAGGTTCCCTGTCCGAAGGTTTGTGCTTATCACTCGTTAACAAGGCTAACAAAAAAACCTTCTGTTTGCTATCGGAAACATGAGTAAGAGCTACCGCCTCACTGAGTTTTCTCTGCCTGCAGAGAAATGAGAATTTATTTCTTCTAAATTCAGATCTGGCTACTGTCATTCATGCCTTCATCATTCTGACACTGCTTTTCTACAGTGCATTTCATCTGGGGCAGCACTGCTGTATTTAATCAGAAGATTCAGTGAATTGCAGTGAAGGCACTTAACAGTCACTTAACATGCTGAATCTTTTCACTGTTAACTTCAAGCTCATTTTCCTTATAATCCATGCCCTAAAAATATTCAAGAGGTCTAAAAGCTCAGATATCAATACTAGGAGTTTGAAATATTAATTGCAAATAGTATTTTAGCATCAGAATTGCAGATATGCTGGCTTGAGTTTCAAAGACGTTAAGTAAAAAGTTCTTAGTCACAGACCATATATGATTAAATTTTGTCACTACACAATTTTGAAGTACTAATGAGCACTTTACTGCATATGTGTCAAATCTCACGTGCAGATTTACAGTGTTTATTGTGCTTTATGCTTATGTGAAACTGCCTTCTTTCTTACTGATGGATGGATGTAGAGTAAACAATGTCACCTTCACATTTCCTTATGGATGTGCTGTATAAACAGCTTAGCTTTTTCTATAAATTTATATGGTTTTATTCCTAAACAGAATTTCATCAACTTTTCACTACTGAGCATTGTATTTTAAAAAATAGATAATTCAGTGCACTGTTTATATCATAAGATTTTGGGAGTATTTTTTTAAGTATTTGTTTTCCTCATAATGTTTTAATGTTCAAATTTAGGTTTCATAATTTCTACAAAAAAGAAAAACATAGCATTGAGGTTTATTAAATGCATAAATAGAAAATTTAACACAGTAGTTCCTGTTAAAAGTCTGTTAAGAAAGGGCAGCAGAGTCATCTTACCAAGTGGCATCTCTTTCCTACTGTAAACACAATTTTTCGGCCACCTTTTAAGCTCTTAAAAATTCTAGTTAAGGGATGGTACTTCTAGTATGATAGTATCCTGATGGTCAGCTCTTCCAGGAATAAACTATGCCCAGAAAAAATGAACACCGTTCGTACTAACATTAACACACCCCAATTAAGATTTAGTTCTCATTTCTAGAAGTTCATTCATGCCGTTACCTCTATTAGCATGCTTATTCCTTTAATGTAAAATGTTGATGTTCTTATGGAACTTGAAATTCCATATAGTTATAATTTTTTGATGGTTTGAACTTTATTCACTGTAAATTGGAACATCCCAAAACAGCACAATTTTTGTATTGCTACTTATTTATAGCTTATTCGTAATTACTATTTATAGAATAAGTAACTGATTTTCACTAGGACATAAACTCAGATTTTTCAGAGATCAATACCAATTTTAACCATGTTAAAATAAGGTGCATAAAGTAACTGTTTCTGAGTAAAAGTCATAGATCAAGAGGTGACTCCGTTGTCATTTCTTGAATTGAGACACTGTCCAAATATTTGATACTCAGGAGAAAAATTGAGTCCTCTGTGCCATTAATGCTTTCCTGTGGCTTGTCATTCAACAAGCCCAGCAGAGTAATGCCTGAGGCTATGATGAGATTGTTGAAGATCACTTAAAAGTATATATAGTTCTGCCATCATCACAGAACGGTGCCTTGCCTCTGAAGGGATTAACCAGCGAAGATAATTTTTTTCAGACGGGTTTTATCTCCATCTTTTCCCCATTAAAAGAAACATTAAAAATGTAGAAATCCTAGTTTCAGTTCCATCCTAAAGTTTTAGCAAGTAGCAGAGACATAAATATTAATGTTGGCTGATAATTCCGATCCTGAATCTCATTAGTCAGTGGAACTAACCTTTCGTGTTCATTTTTCTGCTGGCCTTGAATGTGACCTGTGTTGTATAGCTGGCAGAGGACAAAACTAATTCCAAAACTTCCTCTTTGGTGAATAAGAGGGCTCTGTGTTTGCTCTTTAATAGTCATCATATGTAGTGTTTCACAAGGTACAACTAGTCTCCTTGGGTATAAAACAGATGGCTGAAACCTAATAAAAGTGATACTATGGGGAATACAAGAACGACTTGTACCAAAACTAACTTTATGCTTTGTTATAGGCCCCAGATGAGCAGTGATGTGAATGTGAACTCTCAGACTGCAGCCAGATTGGCCTCTAATCCCTGTAAAGTGATAATGTCATTATACTGGATTTTTTTTTTTTTTCCACGTCTGCTGACTTGAAAGTCTCCATTACATCCTTTCATGTATTCCCCAGAGTAACACGACTTGTTGTGTCACTCAGTGCTCTTAACTTCTGTGTTTCAGGGCTCCTGGGCAAGGCCAAGAGACTCATCTCTTCTGAGGGAATTGTCACACAGAAAATACACCATGTCAATCATCTAGGTTTGTCTGGGCCAATCATTAATTTTTAGCTTTTAATATTCTTGCTGTGCAACCATGAATGCAACCATGAATCCCTAGTGTTTAGGGTCCAGAGCACTTCAGTCATTTAGGAACATCATTACTTCTAGAGGAATGAGTTTGGTTACGAAAACTGAGTCTTTTAAAGAACAGTTTTGAACGTAGAAATGAATAATCTCTATCTTTTGGTCTTCACGCATTTGTCTTCTTGACTGTCTGTAGGGCTTTGGGCCAGAACTGATGGGCTAACACAGGTGAGCTTTGGCAGGCAGGATTCCCAGGCATTCTGGTAGGAAGACTCAGGCAGCACCTGATTGCACATTTCCAGGTTCACTGTCTGCATGGGCAGCAAACAGCTTTTGTATCAATAAAGATTTCATCCCAGAATGCAGCAGAGGTATCAGCAGAGACCTTGCTGACACCTCTGGGTTCAGGTCATCATTGTAAGTAATTAACAGAATTGCTTTACTTCAATTAATACTGTAGAATGGTAAAGACACTAGGTTGAAGCCTAATCAGAAACCAAAGACAGAACAGAAAATTAAAATTCAGATTGTCAAACTAAAGGAAAATAAAAAGAGATCTGGCTTAGTTCTGAGAATTCTTGGTCTTTGTTCTGTATCAACATACTGGATCCATGGTTGCTCGCATTTTATAAAATATATTATATTCAGTTGTTAAAAAACTATGTCCCCATCACCTAAGCCATTTTTCTCTTGAGTCTGTCTTTCAGTTGATATTTATTAAATAAAAATGTACTTTCTGCTTTTATATTCCTCTTTTTCTGCTGTCACTTGGCAACTCATTGTTTTAAAATTGCTCTTTTGGCAGACTTTGCTGCCAAATGTGTTTCAGCTGACCTGCTCATAGTTCTTAGCAGTACTCTATTGCACACAAATCAGGAAGACCTGCTTATTAAGTGTCCATCTCAATAGGAAACACTGCCCAAACTGCACTTTTCAGTTCACAGGCAATTTTGTGTGGCATTTTTGGTGAGCTGGTGTAATTGGAGTGGGTGTATTATGAATCCAGTCCTCCAAAGAATAACTGAGAAATGTCATGTGAGTAAAACTAAAGGAAGGAAATATATAATACTGCTATTCCCTTAATACCACGGAGACAAAAACTTATATCACAGATGGTAGAATAAAGTTAGTCCTAAAAAGCCTTTATAAACACTGTCTTTGGTCAATGCCATCTTTGGCAACGAGGTTGAGTGATGCTATTATTGTTAAGACTGGACTAGTTTTGTTTATTTTCTCTAAGCTATAACATTAACGAAAAAAAAAAAAAGACACCTCTTTTTTGAATTATCATTTTTTTCCTTATCTGATTTAGATGTATAGTCTAAAAATAAATGGCATTTTCCTGAAATGCCTGAAAACTATGATCTGTGAAGTAAATAAGTATCATTTGGAGTTAAAAAGAACCCTTTATATTGGTAATTTCAATTCAGTGAAAAGTCTTTCAAGTGTTATATGCTGGATAGTAACACAGAAAGTTTCCGTGGTAAAAGCAAACTAGTTTATTAGTAAGTGAACTGCTGAAAAATATATTCTATATCCATGCCATAAGTACATGCTGTCACCTCTAAATTGTCCTCTGCATGTGGGCATTTCCTACAGATTCCATGTTTGTGCATCTGTAAAACAGCCTTTGATGAAATATTTTTTAGAAATTCTACGTAACAAACATTCATTTTTAAGATCATGTAAACTTTTCTACAGGTAAGCCTGGTTGCAAATGACAATTTGGAAGACAAGATTTTTCTTTTAGTGCTGATGATTTTTCATAAGATTCTTTTCAATTATGTAATTCCTAAATAAGCATTGAATGTAAATATTTTCTAGAAACAAATAAATTTTCTGAAATGGAAAAATAATTTTCCTAGAAGAGATAAAGAAACATGGTTCAAAGAACATACATACAGAACATACAACACATAATGTGTTCTTGGCTTCCTTTTTTGTGTTTAAGATAGCATGACAGAACTTAATAATCTCAATTATTATCGATTTAATGTCTAATATCTAGCAACTTAATTTCCTGTCAAGTAGGATATTAAAACCAAAACTAAACTGAATACGATTTGTTCTATTCACAGTTTTGCTTACACTAGTTTCATAGGTAAGAAGAAAAATTAACTCTAAAAGCAGTGCAAAGGCTTTAAACATATGGGAATTAAAACATGACTCTGTGCTTTTTTTTTTTTTCCTGTTAAATAATGGGTTATTTCTACTCCTTCTTATTTCACTAAAGAACAGAATCCCTGTATCTATGCAGCTACAAACTTTAGCAAATTTCTGACTTCAAACTTGTGACTCAGGTCTGCCTGTAGTTAATTTAAAGCTTAGTTCACTGTACACTATATGATAAGAATAATAATGAAAAGTTGCCAGCACTAGGAATATCATAGAACAAGATTAATGTCGAATTTAGAAAATGTGAAAAGTGTTTATTTCACTGGAAAGCTGAGCAAAAGCATTTTGGGTGTCATTGCTTTATATGTGAGATTAGAACAAAACAAATTGAAATTGTTTAAATCAATAACAACTATCAGACATAGATCTGCAATGATGTTTCTAAGCAGTCACTTTAGTTCCTGGGTTCATAGTTCTGGGTTATCAAGAGATGGAAAATGATAGATGGATATAAATTATGCACAGCTTCTAAGCTTTCTACTTTCCTTTTAAAGATTTTAAAAATTTACTCAGCTCTGACTCCTGGCTGCCTACAGCCTATTATTTCCTAATCCAAAGCGTGACTATGCAGCAGGAGAGCAGAACATGTTTAAAGCAGTTTCCTTTGATGAACAAACAGTTTCTTCTTCTCCTGTCCTTGTTGGCTGGGATTAAGGCTTCTGTAGGAACAAAAGCAGCAGCACATGACTCCACTGCAGAGCAGGGTCTCCTTCAAAAGCAGGGAGAGTTAAACTTCTGTATGCCCTAGGTATCATTTGGCAAAAAAGTAGGTTGTCATACATAAAGCTGGACTGGTAGTTACATAAGAGCCTTGAAGTTTCAAACTTCTGGGTGCCTAGACTTGTGAATCCTGCTCAGTTCCACTGTGTAACCTGGTGTGAGCTTGCTCTGTGCAATAGCCAATTTTCTTTGTCTATATGTATATACATGCATATATAGAGATACAGGGAGAGTACATATATGTGTACAATCTATATAGCATATAGTGATTATATTTATCTATATGTATGATATATATACACACCTCGATGTAATTTATATGTGTGCATGTGCATGTATCTTGAGATATATATATATTTGGATGTATAGATATATTGATAAGCATATGGATAATTTATTTTCAATAGCCAAATATATTTTTCTACTTTTCTTTATGATTTGGGTACCATAATGTTCTGTATTTTGTCTCCTTTGTTTTCTTTTCCCATGGCCTCCATATTCGTGTAATCTTCTATCATCTGTTTTATCATAACTGCTCTTCTCTTGGCTCAGCTGCATATTAGTTGGCACTTACACTGCTGGAACTGTTTCCAACCTGGATTCAAATGGTACTGATGGCCTCAGTGTAAAAGAAACTGCAGCCAAGATAAAGTGTACAGATATGGTTAAGTGATAGTACCCAGAAAAGCACTTAAATTACTATAGTTCTTTGCTATCACTGCAAGTTGCTCACTAAGCAGTATCTCTTCCTTGGCTATAAACAGATCTTTTGGAGAACTGGACAGGTAAAAGCAAAGGTCCATCTGAGTGATTTAAGTAATTTTATAGTTCATATAAAGAGTGAAAACACTTTGTAAAATGGACTAATAGTGTGTGAAGAGAAACAAGAAATTAATTTTCTTTCTGGAACTCTCTGTATCCTATGGCCCAGAGCTCCTTTTCATCATGTCTGCTATACAGAGTCTGTTGCTGAGAACTTTTCTATGTGTTTTGCAAAGTCTGATTTTTTTTATTACATCTCTAAATATTTCCCTTTTATTTGACAATCGTGTTGAAATCCAGTGTAGAGCTACTGAGATATCACATCATAGGCACAAGTATTTTTACAGCCTCTACAATCTCCACTGCCTATTCCTATCTGGTAAGACACTATTACTTCACTATTTTCCAGTCCTTTCATTGTACAAAGTGGAATCCACTTTCTAAAAGGCTACTGTTTTTTGCAAACTAGAGCCTTAATTAATCATGCAAAATCTATTAGTAAACCAGGATTTTTTTCCTTATTAAAGAATTATTAATCACTTATGCCTTTTCTGCCCCTCTGACTGCAAAAGTCCATTTTAATTATTTCGTAGAATGAGGTCTTATAAATTAAGCTGGTGCACTTCTATGTCTGTGTCTCAGATGGCTTCTTTGATTTTTAATAGTAGTGGGTGAAAAAGAGCCTAAAAAGTGATATTCATATCCTTTAAGTTTTCTCTGTAGATAAGTAGTTAGCTTCAATTGTTTCACAGAGCCTACCATGGGAAAATACTAAATCAGCAAAGTGTTACACACTCCATGGGTTACAGCTATGAACTAAATAGTTTTGTATCTTCTACTTATCTTTCATGGACTCCCTGTCTCAGAGTATCTGTCTTTGGAGCACAGCCAGCACAAAAAAAAAAAAAAAAAAAAAAATTTGAGTTCAGAAAATCACAGAGATAGATCTAGCTGGAGTTGGAATGAAAAAAATTACTTTTCTTCTTGGCTTTTTGGAATATAACTACTAGGGAAGTTAAATGAATTTATAGACAGAAGTCTTCTTTCCCTGTAATAAAATTATATAAGAGAGTATTAGCTGAACTACTAAGACAATATACTAGTATTTTCTCACAAGTCATACTCACAAGTATGAAGAGATATACCAAGAAATGCACAAATTCTCTGTAACATAGAACATTTCATGATCTGTCCAATAAACAAAGTTAGAGCACCAGAAGATGTGATACATACTTTCCTTCCATGATATTTAAGGATGCAAAAGGGATTTGGAGGCATGATTTATGATTCCTTTGGCCAATTTTAACTCTCCACACATGGCCTACCCAAATGTCATGAACTATTACTAGCAGAGAGAGAACTGTACTTCTAGTGGTCAATTCATATCATGTATGATTGAAGTAAACCACAACAGCCCCAATGAAATCGTTATTCTTCTAACTATATAGGGAGTACAAGGTGACTAATTTGAACAAAGATGTGCACATTGTAGCTATCTAAAATTAAAGAATGTCTAAAAATAGATCATATAAACCCCAGCTGTGAAGCCCAAAGAAAGTGGAAGTGTTTTAGACATAGCTTTACCCATCTCATAATTATTCTTCCAATACATCTCTCAGTTGATGGGTCTTGAGTTTACTGGTAGCTGGTTTTTTTTCTTCTCTGACTTTTCTCATGTATATTAGTGGAAGTTCATATTTGTTTTTCAAAAATAACCAGGTAATAGACAGTTCCCAAAACTGGTCAACTGCCTTCCAATTTCAGGACATCTTCTCCAGAACAGATAGATATTTCTTACCAAATTAATCCCTTAGCAGCTGGGGAACAGGTGGCAGCAGAGATGACTGTCTCATTTATCAGGTTTTCTGTCAGCTGATACTGGCATGATGTCACTGAGATTTTTTTGAAATTATTTTGTAGGATTCTTTGGCTACACTAACAGAGCAGAATACTTTTTCCTGCTTTCATCTACCCATTTGCTCCTCTCGTGCGGTTTCTCTTTCCTGCTAACAGAGACTCTGGTGGAATGAAACACAGCCTCTGCTCAGATCCTGTCTTGCTGCCCTGCCTTTTTCTGGGAAAAATTTAGCTAGCTGCCCACCCATGTCTTAGCCATGGTACTTTCTGATCTATCCTCACATTGTCGTGAAATAACATGAACCTAATGAATGAAACCTTTCCTTTTTCTTTGTTCATAGAGGGCACAAAAGGAAGACCACAAAAAGCACCCAGGAAAAAGGGTTGTTGTTTGATTCCATTTTGGGAATGCCCATACAGATCCATGCAGGAAGCTGTATATAGTTCAAACTTAACCAGAGATAAAGGCATTCTACAGAAAGTGCAAAAAATATAGAAACTATCCTGAAAAAAAATTAATTGAAATTTGGTGGAAGTCAGCAAGTTCACTGGTGAGGGATTTAATTCTGTGTGTGCATGGAGAATTTCTCCCTCTGTAACTCTAGTTGCCTAAAAACTAGGTACTTGTGCCCTGTGTGTTTCAGGCTCCTTCTAAGAAGAATGGAAAGAAACAGAGGTGTCCAGAATAGTTCATTCTCTTCAGAGGTGTGTGAGGAAAGCCATCAGCGTACTGCAAGAAACAAAGTAATGCAGTAGCACAACCTAAAGTTCAAAAGCAAAATATCATCTGAATGACATCATCCACAGACAACAAAGTGCTACTTTTCTTCTGGAATAAAAAACACACTCAGTTTCCTCCCTCTATGAGGGATTAACTTTGAGTAAGTTGTAAACTATAAAAAAGCCCTAAAGTTCTAGTAATTTAAATGGTTGAACCCCTATTTCAAAATCAGTCTTTCAAATAATTCCAAGGACATCTGTCTCCGTTAACTTATAAAGTTTTTATTAGTTTAAAGAATCCTCCACATCTGCTATTGTTCTAAAGTACTGTTCAGTATCAAGTAATCTACTGCATTTTCACACAGATAAGAAAGAGTTGCAATTTTTCAGCATTTGCATGACCTGTAAGGTCATTGTTTAATGTCTGATGGTTCTGCTGTTGATTACTGTGTACAGCACAATCACAATACAGAGAAGCAGATCTGCAAGCATGTAAATGAAGTCATTTCTCACTTCAATGCTCTTCTTTCCTTCCAAGTGAGTGGTTCAGAGGAAGAACTTTTAAAAGAAAATAGTCAGCTAGCCCTATGTAAAGCAGACGTACTTAATTCTGTTATTTATGCTGCACTATCAACCACTGATTCCTCACTGAAATTTAATTTCAGGAATGTCCCTTATCTTTATATATTACCCATCTATCTTAAATATTGAATCATTATTTCATGTGAATCCTCCTATACAGTCTTCACATGCAAATGTTTGCGGGGTTCTGTTTGACTAGCTCAGTGCAGAAATCTATTTTCAGTTCAGATCATCAAATGTTTTTGTTTTCTTGTCTTTTAAAGTGTCAATATTCCAGGGAGGATACTGACAATTACCTGAGGGTTTAACTTTGTTATAGAAGAATCTCAATCAAATGGCTGGGAGTTGCATTTAAGACATGCTTGTGCAATAGTGTCAACAGGGGACCTGTAATAATAATTTGGTGTCAGAAAATCTATAAAACACATTAAGCCAGTTTCAGTACCAATTTTTATTTTTTTTCTTAAGTCTTGTTACATTCAAAATTGAAGTCACAGAGAGATCAAAACTCTAGGAACAAAGCTTTGCTTGAAGGCTTTACTCATAAGAACTTATAAACAAAAGGTTTAAGATTTGGCATCCAAACTAAGCTTTACTAGTTCTGTTAACACTATTGATTTCCCACAGATTCCTGAGAAATATTTAATCCAAACTCTATTTGTCCTATGAAAATGAAGTGTCGGAGTTGATCCATATTTTCACTTTACAATATTGAGGTCCATAGGTTAATACACTAAGCAAACTGCAGACTCTTGGGTTTTTATTCACTTTGTAGGCTACGGGAAAGACAGGCATTTAATTTTTTTCCATCACGTGGTCTTGCAGCAGAAGTATTTGTCCTGCACTGAATCTAAATATGTGTTCTGCATTGCAGTAATATTCAATATCTTGTTTAAGTTGCATTCTGGTTTCAAGATAAAAGCTTAGGCTGTGATATGGGCATTTTCATTTCGCTGCATAAATTCAGGATTCTGCAGGGGAAAAAAAAGTCACTAACAGTTTCTGTGAGTTTTGTTTGGGTTTTTTTCAGATATCATCATAGTAGGGTATAATGCTCTTTTCCTAAGAAAAAGCCCAAAGAAAGATGAATAATTAAAGGTACATTTCCAAAATAAAAAATTATTTGGGATTTTACATCAATGAATTTTATGGAACAATTCTTCTTTTATTTAGCTTAAAGGAGGATACACATTATCCCTCTTCTAGCTAAGCCTTATTTATAAACTATTAATGGTTACATTTGCATTTTCATCAGGAAGAAGAGACAGTCATTGCATAGATCTTTCTCTAGACACTGATGTATTATTTAATTAAATATAGTTTATGATTTTGTACAGGATATCTGCAGAGTTTTGGTGGGAAACAAGAATAATTTCACAGTAATTGTGCAACAGTCATATTTATCTGAATCACATTTATCATTTAAATTTGCTGTATTAGCATTTTAGCCACGACACAAGCATAGACACAGCTTTAACCTCCTTATGACCCACCAAGATATAGTCTAACAAGAAATATTTATTGTTTTCTGTGATGATTTACATTGCTGGTTTAATTTTTTTTTTATTAATACTCATGATTATAGGACCTGATTATGGGATCTATAAGGGTCATGCCCTTACAACCCAGTAAGTTAATTTGGTATCTATATGTACTCTCATTCTTGACTATGGAACCCCATGGCAAGAAATGATTACACTGAATTAAAAATATCTTCTTCAAAACAGAGCATTATTTATTCATTTAAAAGTAGAAAGTGTGTAAAGTAATGGATAAAAGCAATAAAGGACCATGTGTATCTTTCTCCCCACCAGCTCCACCAAGACTTGCTTTTTCAGAGGTGGCTGAGGGAAATTTCCCATTGTTTCTAACCCAGCTGGAAGGTATCACTGCTCAGTGTCAGCATTTTCTGGTTCACTGCATATATACAACACCATCACCCCTTTCAAGCCAGCATCCTTAAGGGACGGGCATACCCTGAGTCTAAATGTGAGTTCAGAAATGCACGGTTTGCCAGACTTTGCATCACCAGAGAGTCAGCAGTCAAGAGCTTTCCTCAAAAAAAATCTTTCATTCTCCTGTATGACTCCACTTTCACTTTGCTTCTATTTTGTTTTCTATGGACTTGGTCTTGCCTTTTGATTTATCATTATGCATTTAGTCAAGATATCTGATAAGTAAACTGAGGCTCAGAATTTATGTTTAAACTAACACCCATACAGGTCTATTTTCTCCAGAAGAAGCTGACAGAGTCCATGTAATCATATAGGAAGCATGAAAGGATAATTAAAGACTTTTTCTACAAGTATGATGAGTCAGTCTTTTCAAAAACGGAAAATTTGTAATGATCTGCAGTTCAGTAAAAGTAGCTTATATTGCCTTGCAGACTCACAAAAGACTTTTCCGTTTCCCTCAAAACGCTTTTGTTCATTTCCAGGCCAATGCAAACTACCACAGATGAAGGTTCCTCCCTTTCTCAAGGAAGAATGAAAGTAGTCATGACTCAAAATAGTGTGTTTGTACAATGTACTAAATGTACATGTAAAGCCAAAGCTAGGAAGGTACTCAGAAAGGAGGTGATGAACACAAAGGCTACCAACAGTCATTATGAAACTTCTTTGTTTTTTTGCAGGAGGGGCATGTGTGGAAGGTGACTGCAAAATATTCTTTAGAAGTGAGACTGGACAGAATATAATGGGCTTCAAGATTCACCCTTGTAGGAGTTCAATTTGAGGTGAGACATGATCATGTGATACTAAAAACGATTGCGATTTGTGTCATTCAGCTTCATACTCCAGGAGCAGATTTTAAACATAAGCAGGGCCAACTCTTTTAAGTTTGGTGCTCTGAAAAACTGGGACAAAGAACTGAAAATCGGTCTTCCTCTTCATAGCCAAGGAAAGGAACATGAAGAATGCATAAGGGGTGCAATATAGGAAGCTGTTTATAAATTAAACTGGGGAACAGTAGTGGCACTGCCTTTTTAGCAAGATGCAAAGGATTAAGCAGACCTACCAAGTATCTTGTCAGGAGAAAACTAAAATAAATAATATAGTTTTGTGGCCACAAGGAGCTTCCTCATATAAAAGTACAACCTCAAAGTAATCTTTTATATTGTATCTGATAAATTACTTCCCATGGAAAGGAACCCTTGGAAATTAATATTTTTTTACTAGGTTTCCTCCAAAACAGTTATGTTTTTTAGCAAGTAGAGTTGCAAAAGAACAGCAGACTTTCCAAAGCATATGTCCTCTATCCAAAATCAAGGTTTCTGTACTTCTATGCATAATGACAAAAATATTACCTGAATATGCCTATAATAAAATATTTTTTAAAAAAAGAAGAAGTATGGTTCACATCTTTATATATTTACTGACTGAATTTTCTAAGTTACTCTCTGACAATGATTGTGAAGCAACATTGGTGATCAAATTATCTGACCCTTTCTGGAAACTATAGATGAGAACTTTTCTACTGGTATTGATGAAGAAGCAGTAGTCACATTCAGTGGTAGTCTCCTGTTTCATTCCTCTGTTATACACCAAATTCAACTTCATAGTTTTCTCTATTCCTTTTATAAACTTGCTTGTTACTAGCTTCTTGATCCTATCTGTAGTTTGGATCCATACATTCAGTAACCACATTTGCAGACAATTGTTTTTACATGGAATCAGAACAGATTCAATCTAATTTAATGGAGTCTCCAGCACAGGAAAGGCATCGACCTGTTGGAGAGAGTCCAAAGGAGGGCCACCAAGATGATTAGATGAATGAAGCACCTCTCCTATGAGGAAAGGCTGAGAGAATTGGGATTGTTCGGCCTGGAAAAGAGAAGGCCTCAAGGTGACGTATTTGCAGCCTTCCAGTAGCTGAAGGGAGCCTACACAGGGACTACTTACAAGGGCACGTAGTGACAGGAGAGGGGATAAAGGCTTCAAACTGAAAGAGGCTGGATTAGATATCAGGAAGAAATTATTTCCTGTGAGAGTGGTGAGGCACTGGAGCAAGTTGCCTAGAGAAGCTGAGGATGTCCCATCTCTGGAAATGTACAGGGCCAGGCTGGATGAGGCTCTGAGTAATTTGATCTAGTAGAAGGTGTCTCTGCCCATGGCAGGGGGTTTAGAACTAGATGAGCTCAGAAGTCCCTTGCAACCCAAACCATTTTATGATTCTATGATTCAGTGACTCTGAATATAACTCCTCAAATGCTTTGGATCTTTTACAACAACACAGAACATTTCAAATTACAATTTATGCGTATTACAAATGGTCTTTTTTATATTTAAGAGCTTAAATTTAAGTACCTAACATTTCAATAATGTCTTCTTACACATTTAAGCCACACTATACACATTCCAAGCAAAATCACAAAGTACATTAAAACATCTCTTCTTCTTCTTTCCTCTACCAGCAATTTCTAGGAAAGTCTACCAGCATTGCTTTTTCTGGTTTTGTTTGGCTGTTGGTTTTTTTTTATATATGAAAGAAAACATTAGTACATAGCACACTAACATGTACGTCCAAAGCTTTAGAGCTCTTGAAGAGGGCACCACTGCAGACTCCTTGTACGTAAGTTCTGATGTTTCAATTAGCAATAAAACACAAACTGTTGCTGTAGACTGCAACCATCTGGTGGGGTATCACAAAGAAGAAATGAAAATCTTATAGATATATGGAACTTCCTAAAGGATAATTTCCTAGTACAAAAGTACATAGAGTTTCAAGTCTACCTCTTCCATTATGTCTTGCGAATAAATAAAGTAGGTGCATGAGATACATGTAATAAGAAATGAAATATCAGATGTGACTCTTGAGGTCTGAGAACAGAGGTAGAACTCAGATAGTTCTCAGTCCTCTTACTGGCCTGTAAAGGGACAAGTGTATTCCACAGGTGAATGTTACTGAATAGACTTCAGCAATCCTTATAATAAAACAACATGTGGTGAATGTCAGGTATAAATGACTTGAAGCTGTAGTCACTGCCTTCTACAGAAGCAGGTTGAAAGTCTTTGTGTTAGAAAAGCTCTTCCTAATCTCTTTGAACTGATGATCTGAGTTTCATCTCAAAGTACTCTGAGAAGGCATTGATGATTTATGAGCAGTTTCAGAGTAAACCTAAGGGAAAATTCTAATTATTAACGTCTAAAAGCCTATGAAAGTATTGTCCTGGTAGGTTGTAAACTCTCAGTGAATGCTGAAAAAATCTTTTTTTTCTGAATGATACAGGTACATTTCTTCCCACCTTCAGCCAAGGATGAAGTAGATGAGTCTTTCAAGCGTTTTGCAGATTCTGTGGCTTTAGAAAGTATTCTTTTTATGGACTGATACAGAAAACAGAAAGCAAGCTAAAATCCAAATCAAATTAAAAAGGCACAAAAAAAGGCAAGAAAATTTATCAAAGTTATTTCTCAAGAAATAAAAGAAATAGCACACAGAAAGGATCAAAGCAAACAAATACTTACTTACCTTCTTCTATTTCATCTGTCTTCCTTATTTTGCTATATCTTGTCACATCAGCAGATTTCTCATCATGTTGTTGCAGTACTTCTATAAGTGCAAAACTCTGCTCTATTTCCCTTATTTCCCTTCTGCTTTTATCAAAAGTATTTCAACACAGGAATTGAGTCCTCTTATATGACACTGGGGGTTTTTGTCTCTAAAATATATTTTCAAAAAGAATCAAGGCATTATACTGTAATATTTTTCTCAGAAAAAAAAAAAAAAAAGAAGATGCTGATTTGAACTTTGACATCTATGATGGTTCATCTAATTCCATTTTTTTAATATGGTACATAAGTGAACCAGTATGATCATATTTCAGTATGAGGTGAAAGGCTTTTTATGATCTTCTCTCAAGGTTAGTCAATAAGATATCTGAAGTGCTGTATATGCAACCACAGGAGAAAGAAATAGGTTCCATAGTTGGTAAATATATTTATTTTCTGTAAAATCTAAGTTTCATTTATTATGTTTACATAGAGCATTTCAGACACAGTGAAGCCATCATCACTGTAGTGCTTGTCAAATAATAAAAACCTATTACTATTTTCTCCAAGATACCTTGTCTTCTCAGAAATCTTGACATTTATAATATCAATATTAATTGAAGTATTTTAGTTTTATTCAATTTCTTCACCATTTGTAAAGTTGTTCACATTTCAAATGTTTCTTAACTGGATTCAAGCAAGATCTTTATGGCTCAAATCTGTTCAACTATCACTTCTTTGTGCAGCAGCTTTTATATTTTGAATGTGTTGATATCCATGCCTCTGTCAATTCCCAAACTTTGAATGACCGCATGAATGTTCGGTCTTTTAATCTATGATTTGTGGCTCAGGAAGCAAATGTTGTAAGATTATATAAACAAATTGCATGTAACAGAGAAGCTGAAGGAATCAAATCTATTTCTTCTCTTCAATTCAGCTTCTCCTTAAATAGGACAAGACTATAAAATAAATTAATTAAATAAAAAAAAGAGATAAATTGACAAAGTTCTTGGGACAATAACAATGGAACCTAGTTCCTAATACCCAAAAGTCAGTTTTTTGTTTTGTCTGTGAAGCTGAGCTTCATGGAAATCTTTAATAATAACCACTTTCCAAAGGCAGATCTTCACTCATGCATCTGCAGTAGCAATACAGTACCTGTGTTCTGTAGCTCATTTAACAATAGCTTCATTCAATGATCTGTGTGTTCTTTCTAATTAATTATTTAAATATTCTGTCAGGTGCTGCAGTTAAGTCTTAATCATTTTGTAAATATATGAACAGAGAGAGAATTTAAATGACACACTCGTATCAAAATGCAGTAGTGGTATGATTATAGAGAGAAAGCCATAGCTGTATGTGCAGGCAGGTTTTTTGACCTCCAGTGCCTGTAGCACTGAGCTCTGATGGAACTTTTAAAATATTTATTTAAATATATTGGACTGATTCAGTGACAATCGAGAAAACATATTACAACCATGCTTAACTTTTTAAAAACATTAGAAGTTCTTATGACATCCAGTGAATTACATATGTACTGACATTGATTTAAGCCTGGGTTTGTGTGCTGAGACCCAAGACCTTTTCCATTCTAAAAGGGAGACTTCAAAACCACGACAAGCTACGTTTCATAGCAGCAACCTGTAACATTGAAGCCTAAAATGTGTGTTCTCTCTTTGTAGAACAAATGCCCCCTCTCCACTGTATCAGTTTTAAAGAACTTTTAAACCTACACAATTCACTTCAGGAGGAAAAGTTTAACTATTGAAAATATTATGCAGCAAATGATACACAGAAGCACCTGTGGGTCAAGTTCTGTGCTCTTTTGTCACAGAGTTGATGTTTTGTCTTTAAACCTCAGCTTTCTGAAGTGCACCACTTGAAGTCAGAGTCCTCTCATGAATTATAAACTTTCCCAATTCAGAATAACTTGTATTGTCAGATGTATTGGTAGAATCATCTATTAATTTTACTAATATCCATGTGGAACTTAAGTTTATCCAATCACTACATAACCAAATACCTCTCATGGAAAGAGGGACACAGTCTCTATCCCAGAAGATAGCGGTATAACTAGGTACAGCAAACAAAGGACTACAGAGAAAATAGGGCTGAAAATGAAGAGATGTTCTGAGGGTCATGAAAAAGATAGTGGCAGTGAAAAAAAAGCTTTCTGTTTCTAACCTTCTGAGTACCGTACCTATTTTCTAAATAGTTCTAAATAGTTCCTTCATTACTTTTTGAATTTCAGCAGGATATTATAATTTATATTCAGATCTGGTATATGTAAGTAGAATATTACTGATTTGTAAATAAGTTGAGATGTGAATTTGCCTGGTGAGTTTCACTGCAGTACAAAGCAAGATATAAAAAATGTAGTACTTCACAAAACTTGATCTGAACAATATTCTCACACATTTCTTTTTTTCTTCTGAGATGCTCATACAGCTGTCAAAACCTGTAATGTTACTGAGCAGTGCAAACAAAAGAGAACTATAATTATGTTTGCCCCAAATAACAGTAAAAGATCAATATCACATCCTGCATGAGTGCTACAGTATCTAACACCACAACTATTGCTGAAAGAAATGTTATCTTCAGCCTTATCTTTGTAATTCTTCCCATGATGTAGGAGGTAAAAAACAAGTCTGTAAGAATAAAAAAGTTTAATTAAGTGAAAGAAAAATCTTATGAACAGCAAAATTCTCAACTCACTAAAGAAGGAAACTATATGAGCATTTTGCTTCATCAAACTCATGAAAGTCATCATCAGGGGGTTAGATTAATACTAAAACAGATTCAGCTTCTAAATTAGAAAGCACTTACAACAAGACTACTATTGAAAGGAAGGAAATTTTGTCAAAATATGTCATCTCTACTGTTGCGTTCAGCTCTTTCAGGGGTGTTTTACTTATTTCCATAACATACTCATTGCCATTTAGAAACAACCTTCACATCCTCAACATTGCTTTTGTGAATGTGTTGCAAAGTTACTTTGTTGTAAGTTAGAACATTTGCCTCTCTTTCAGTTTATGGACTGTAAAGGATTCACAGTGGAGACGTTTGTCTGCTGTGCTTCTGCTTTCATAAACAGGTTTAATAATGTGCAAGAGCTTGAAAATCTCACAACCCTTCAATAGCCCATAGACTACCTCTTGAAAATGACTATCGAGCTGAATAGATGTGAGTCAATTCCTTGAGACACTGCAAGTCGAACCCTTTATATTCTTTTCTTATTTCTGCCAATATTGTCGTTTTTTATTAAGTGTTAGTAGGACTGAGTACTACGGCTACCTCTGTGGCAGATCTATAGCTCTCTTTCTCCCAGGGCTGCTGAAAAAGAATCAGCTGCCTTATTTTCCTATTGACAGGGGCTGGTTTTGTGTCAGGGAAGTCTCTGAAGAAGAATTGAGATTAGCTCCCTTTGCTCTACATAAATGGTACGAAAGAGTGAAGGGCAGTCTATGATGCTACGGTAATATGGTGACTCTAAAGTAACCAAACCCAAAATATCACATAATTATACAATGACATTATTATGGTATCTTCATTTCTTTCTTGGATTACTCTATGGCCTGGCCTCATCCTTTGCCTCTTTCATTTGCAGTAAAACTGTAGGGTGAAGGAGACACATTTCCTATTATTCCACATGGGCTTGGATTAATAGAAAATGTGTGGGTCATGGGACATGGGGCAGAAGTCACAGAGGCTAGGAAAAGTGTTCACATCTTCAGGGCCCCTGGGAAAGAGAGAAATGGGCTGCCTGAGTCCCAGAGCTGTCTCAGAGTACATTCACTAAAACCAGGAAAATTCCATTCCAACTGCTGTTGTTTTAGGACTTTAATAAAAGTTTTCAGTATTGTTCACCTAAAGCTAGCTGAGTTGAGAACATTTTACCCAAGGATAGATCCCAAGACTCTCTTGCACACCCTCAGTCAGACAGGTAGCAAGCAGTAATAAGGAAAAAAAACCACTCCCACCTGTGTTCCCCAAAATGCTAGAGACTACTTGTCCAGAACTTCAAAGCATTTCAAATCTCTATGCTATTGCAACATTTCAATGTATTTCTAAGAGAAAAGATTAATGTTTGTTGCCCATCAGAAAAAAAAAAAATTAAAAAATTAAAGGTGTTACCTTGAAATATTGAACATGTTTCTCTGATGCTGCAGCAGTATCCTGACCCCTCAAAAGAAGACTGAGGATATGAGCATGTGGGATGAACATGTTGATCAAGCAATGGCAAGTAAGCTAAGCACTGGGTGAAGGAAGTTATATTCTGTGCAAAAGCCTTTCTCTCTTCTCTGAGCCTTCTGATCCTTTTTGCAGTCAGTATTCAGATTGCTTACTGTATATTATTGGTTTATTAGACATTTTATTAAAAGCTTGTTTATATTCTCAATTTGTTAATGTTATACTGTATTAGATTTTCTCCCTTTCTCAAACAGACACAAGAAATGGAAAAATATCTCTTATGTGTATGACTCCCATGATTCCTATACTTTCCCCTTTTAAAAACCTTAACCTCCTTTTATGCTTTTATTTTGTTTACTTCTTGCTTCTTTCCTCTTCTTTTGTCTCCCTAAATCTTTCTCTTATATGTCAGTCCCTTGACTCTTCTACTCTTCCTATTTGAAGTCAAAACCAGCAGGATTCCTCCTTCTTCATCCTACTCATTTCTGATCTTGACCTTATGTTTAATTCAAAATATATCGAGTCTTTCATGAAGAGATATGAGACCCAGTCTGGGTTAGTCAGTACAGAGCTAGATCACAGATGCTGCAAATAGCAATACAAACAAGATTCCAGGTCATGCACTTTCTTCACAGGGTGCTACAGAATTGGGGCTCTGTAATGCTGATATGAGACCAGCTGACAGTGCTAATAACCCCTGAGTTTTACAGCAGCTAGTGCTTTCTCATTGTTCTGAGATACAAACTATTGTGTAATCCTGGTCCCTCCCCATAGACGCTTACACACATAAAAGAAATTGCAAAGTTGGTGATGCTCCTGTTTCATCCTCTTGACCTTGGCATACAGCCCTAAGAGTAACATGGACATAACAATCTGGGAGGTGTGAGAAGGGCATCACAAACTGAGTCTTAAAGATTGTGACCACTGCATGAAGCAATTCAAATGATTTTTCAGGTGGCCCCAGATGTGGCTCCAGGACTGTCTTTTTTGGAGCTGAGGCTTTTTACTCAGAGCACAGGAGTCCTCTCCTGGGCTCAAGCCTGCAAACTTTCTTTGTGAGAGATCAGTCTTTTCAGTCACACCAAACAGGAACAACATTTCCCAATTTTTTTGTGAATAGATCATATATGAGAGGCTGGTGTTAAAACCCACATCAGCGATCAAAGACAGTGTCCTTACCTGAGGCTATAAATCAGAGTGGACAGGGTTGTACTTTCTACCCTGACTGCTGAAGCTGGAGCACTCAAGAGAAATACAGTATTTCTCTTTAAAAAGATAAACATGAATAATTATATATGCCTAGAGGTGAGGGTACTTTTCTGCAAATAGTCAGATGGGAGTTACATCGCCTGTTCTTTCTACATTCTTCATTTTTATGTAGAGAACACTTACTTTAACATATGGAACATATATGCAGAAACCAAAGCACCAACCTCCCAGCAGAGGTAAAAGCCATAATCTTTCCATGCCATCTCTCTCTGATTTTGAATAATTTGTGGCATAGGTCCATCACCTCTAGGCAGATGAAATTTTCCATTATCTGCTTCCTTTAAACATTTTCTTTAGGATATCTTCCCAGAAAATTAGCTATGAGTTTAAAACCTTCAGGCAGAAGGACACAGATCTGGCTTGCCCTTAGCAAATGAAATAACCATTTTTTCTGAATAGCAACCACAAGTGCTTTCTTCAGCATCATTGTGCCATCCATTTACATATATTTTAGGAACATCTAGGTATACTCCAAGAACATGCACCAGATAAAATTTAATCAGAAACTGAGGCAAAAAAATGCCTTATTCTTTGTTCCCATGTGGAATGAAGTGGCAGAAAGTGGCAAGCTGCTGTACATGACATACTTTTGTAAATGCACAACAGCAGAGCACCTTGAAAACACAAATTTAAGCAGTGAGATAAATGCAACCGAGCAGCAGGTAGATTGCATTTCATAATTTTAATCCTAAATTGTGCCTGAATCTTTCTGTAAACAAACAAGTCTTTCATTGTAGCTGTCTGTAAGTCAATATATTAATTACACCTATTTTTTGTAAGAAGTGGAGCTGGATAAATGTATTCTCCTGCAATAGCTGGATGCCAAGAGATTAGAATTGGCACTTTCCACGGGAATACATGCATTCCTTCAGAGCCATTGACAGAAAGCAGCAGGCAGCAGGACTATCCTGGTTGTTGCCCTGGCAGGCAGGTGGCTTGCTTGGCTGACCAGCTCCCAGTCTGTCCCACTGGGCATCCAGGGAGACAACCAGTGTGTTAGCTTGCCAGTTTTTTGGCTGCCTGAGTGGCAGATGGACTTGCAAGCTGCTTGGCTGGCTGCCTGCCTAGCCCTCCTTTTGCCTGCTGGCTGATTTACCTGCTGCCCAGCTCCCCAGATGCCTGGCAGGCTGCCTGCCCAGTTTGCCTTATTGTGGGAGAGGTTATGGGCTCAAAATAGTTTGTTCTGCAAAGCAGGAGACTGCAGTGTTGGTCTTTTGTTCCCATCCAATCTGGAATGTCCCATGAAGCAGAAATTCCCATCCCAGCAAGCTTTAATAATCAGTTTACAACATTTATCCGTGTATTCTGTACATGGCAATTTAGAGTTCTTAAGACTGAAGAAACATCTCACTGGAAATGTTTGCATAACATGTGCCTGACTTGTTTTAACTTCTCAGATTGCTTTTTACAGATTTTGTCTAGCAAAGTCAGAAAAGATTTTTAGACAGGCTTGTAATGTCATATTAATCACTGCCTCTATTTCCATTGAATTAAGCTGTAGCCCAAGCCATAAAGTACCAATAAAATCTAATATCAACTCATGAGAAATTGTAATGATGATGGTACTGGATATGGATATGGCCAATATCTGTGCCAAGTGGATGGAATCCTTTCTTACAAAAAAAAAAGATATAAATTTCTGTTTGTCGTAAAGATGGCAGGAGTCTGCCTTTTCTCAGAATACCATACCTTTATTATTCCAATTTCAGTTTAATCACACTGTCCTAAAGATTTCATTCTGCTTAAATAATGAAAAAAGGTGTTATAAAAATTGCATGAAATCAGCTTGCCCCAGGACAGGTTCTGTTGGATGTAATTACATATGCTTCAACAACTGGAGCAGTGTGTTGTGAGAAAGGTTTTTAAGGTGACAGAAGTTAATTGTGAAGGTTTTAAGGTAAAAGGAGAGTGGAGAACAATAACCAGCACACTGGGGAGAAGCTGTTCTATTTCTCAAAGCTCAAGAGAGTAAAGATGTTATTAAATTATAAATGGACAAAAAAAGAGTGGTAAATAGGTGATACACTTTATCGTATAGGGGAAATAATAGTAGACTCTCCACTGGTGGAAAGTATTGTACTGCAAGAAAGCCTGTCAGATACAAAGTTCTTTGTTATATTCCTACATCTAAAATAGGACAGCTGCTTATAAAGGAGGCTGTGATATTTCCCTCGTGACACTAGTCTACAAGGCAGTACAATAAGAAATATCATTTTTTTCTGCAATACTGATAATGACAGAATTGAAGTCTGAGGCTATGGAAAACATTTAGACTTCTTTTTCCCAGCTGGAATACACAAAGGTTTTTGAAAGGACCCTCTGGGTGGTATTTCTGTAATGAACAGTGAACTTGCTTTCCCGAGCTGTGTCAGATAGTCACAAAGAAGACAAAGTGACTGTTCATGCCTCTAAGTAGTTTTTTAAAATTAAGAAATAAATAAAACAAAGACCAAATAGTGCTCTCATCAGCTTATTCTGTCCATATGCTATAGCAGCTCTTTATAACATAAAATATTTGCTACATAATAAGTCCTGATCTTGTTCCCAATTAATAAAACTTTCACTTCATGTTGACTTTCAGATATCTGAGTACCAGGTCTCCCGTTATGCAGGAGTCACTAGGAGCACGGTAGGTTTTTTTATTAAGCATGGTTTCTTGAGTTACAGCCCTCGTTCAAGGATATTGCTACCAGTACGTTAATTGCTACAATAAATTAATTATATTGCATTGAAATACTTAATAAAATAGAGGCATACTCAAGGAGTGAAAGATTATTGTTGAATTTTAATGTTAGATTCAAATATATCAACTTTACAGCTTATTCTTTCCTGCTCTATGGCCACTTGATTTTGACTAGCTGGAAGCATGCATAAGAAAGTTCCTATAGACTGCTTAAAAAGACAGCAACACTTCACATAAAAGAATGCAAAGAACAATATGCCATTCTCCCACAAATCTACCTGACAGTCTTTGGGAAATGTTTAATTTATTTCTCATGAAAGGTTCTTAATTCTTAACACTTCTCCCCAGAGAGGTCTGACTTCTCTGTGACTTAATTTTTTTCAAGTCTAGTCTATTCTTTCTTCTAGTTCAAATTTTACTGTTTTCTCATTAGTGGTGTTGCTGTAAATAAACCTCGTAATCTGTTTTCCTTATTAGAGTCCACAGTGTGTGTCCACTCTAGTCCCTAAGAGCTTCTGGAGCACAGTTAAGGTGATAACGCCCCCTCCTGAGACAAAGAGCTGCTACATGGGGACAGCAGTCTGCCTTAGTCATGGCCAGCTGAGGTGAGACAGCACCTCCAGAGGCCCATGACTGCCAGGCACTGGAAAGGAAGCCTCCATAACAATACTGAATTTCGGCTCCTAAATTCTTCCTATGTCCTTTTTAGGAATATAAAGTGACTTAAAAGATGATCCTCCAAATAACTAACTGAACGAGGCATTCAAAGATGGGATCCTTCCACTCCTCGCATAGCTTGAGCATGAAATTCTTTCCATATGACTGAATGATTAATGACTTTTCTCATTTCTTTAAATTGTAGTTCCTCTCCCATCACTGTCTTGGCAAGATGAGGGATTTATGCTCAAAACAGTTTCTATATACTGTATATTTTCAAAGTCAATAAAATACCAGAAAGTTGGAAAAGTTGCTATATCCGGTATTTGAGGTTGAAGGAGGAAGACAAGCTGGTTTATATTTTTTCAGCCAAGAGGATAGAACAAATTTTAAAGAATAAAAGATCCAATCTAATAAAGACTACTATCTTTTTATAAGGAGGAACAGCTCTGTGGAGCTCTGCTGTCCACAGTTAGGTTTCAGTTTCATAAAATTTTTATGCAAATATTTTACCTCTGGACTCAACCTAGATGCAAAAAGTATCCTGGAAAACATCCTCTCCAACATATATGAAAGATAAAGACAATTATCTGTTTGATTGCCTCTACAAACTATGTTATAGGTTCACAAAGTACATGTGTGTTTTGCATTTTTCAAGTTTTGTCTTGATTTTGGGGAATGTTCACACTTAAAATGGAGAACACTTTGGTGAAAAAATACAATTCCAGCTGTGACAAACGGTTAGGGAAGAAGGGCTGGTTATAACAGAAATATAACAATCATACCTAGAGATCTTGCTTAATAAGTTGTGCCTCAGTAAAGTGGATTCATGACCACAATTTCTGACTCACTGTTTAAAATTTATAAGTGTGTTTTTTCACAACATGTACAGTTGACCTACAGCTTCTAAATGGAGGAGTCATGACTGTCATGTCAGTTCACTGGCTTAATTCTCTGATACTTTGTTTATTTTTCCCTCTTTGCCTAATGGAATACAATTTTTCATGAACTTTTGGCTGCCATAATATTTTTCTGGTTCATTCAGAATACCCTTGCAGACTTTTAGTTGCACTGTAGGAAGCAGGATGGGAATAGAAAAGGAAAGTCATTAAATAGTGAAAAATAAACAGAGTTAGAAGTTCCAACAAAATACATTTTATAAATCCTTGATGCTTACTTTGACAGCGCAGGAGCACAGTAAGTCACCAGCTTGCTATGTTGGTGTGATGCTATGCAAAAACACAAGGACACAGTGAGGTTTTCTCTCTTCACTGAATGAAAGGCAAAAATGAACACACACCCCCTGGCAATATGTCCCTAATAAACACAGTGTTGGCACTAAAATATGACAGAATGACAGGCACAATGGAAAAGAAAACTTGAATCATTCTTACTGCATGAGACAGGTTGAAGGTAATGTATGAATAATCCAGAGAAGGTTATGCTAGATAAAACAGCTTAATTCATCTCTGTCAGTTTATCTGTAACATGCATATTGATTAATTTCTACCTTTTAGAGGTTTGTATTTGAATCCATTGGAAACCTGCTAGATCACTTGGATCCATTAGAGGCAGGGGAATTATCAGTAGTTTATTGATTGTGCAAACACTCTTCACCTGTGAAACCCATTCAGTTCATGATTGACTCTTTTTACGGAACTCATTCATGAATGTTTTATTAGAAGTTTTCCATATTTTAACCTGAAAATTTGAAAAATATTTACCTCCCAGATCTCAAATATGTTAACCTCTTTTTTGTCTTGTTTTGTTTTGCTTTGAAATGAATCTGTAATAACTGCAAGCGTTTAGCCTGATGGTCTTTTATTTTAAAATAGAGAAAATAATGCAGATAGAAAGCTCATGAGCAAACAATCTTCAAAACGTAACCTGCTGTAACGTGTACCTTTGTAACGTGCTCTGTCAATTTTATTTCAATTTAGCTACCCTGATGCTCAATGCTTTAAGTACTGAAGTAAGAATGACAGAGCAAATAGTGTGCCTGGACTGTACCTAGCCTTAGTAGCCAGACCCCACTTCTGAAAGGCCGTACTAGTTTAATCTTTACTATGAGCAAAACACAATGTTCAATTATACCAAATGGTTGCTGTTTCTCCACAAGCCTGTGTGGAAACGCATTATTGTACAGTAAGCTGCCAAGAATTATCACAGTACATCTTTAGTTACATATCTAGCTGATAAATCCAGCTGATAAATCTAGCTATAAATAAATAAAATCTCTCCTGATTCAGACAAAAAGAGTTTACTAACAATTAGTGGAAAGTAACAAAAAAATTATTATCAGGAAAAACAAGAAAACAAGAAGAAAGAGTAGCTTTGCAGACAAGTCATACATACACTCTTGTTAGTGGTAACCTTTTGTACTTCTGGTGGACACTGAAATCCTATTGCAACATGATCTCCCTTCTTATTTAAAAATAGAAAGTATGGTAAAGTTGTTATATTTTCACTAAGCATGGGTAAATTTCTTCAGCCAATAATTTAGTTACTTCACCTCAGTACCTACAAAGCACCAGATGCTTTACGATGTCATTAAGCTGTTCCTGATCTCACTCTCTCAGTCTCAATTAATAGTGAAGGACTTTATTTCAACTGTAAGAGCTTTGATTGGGAAGACTGACCAAGTACCACCCTGATGTTTTGCTGTCCTGAACTGTACTAATATTTTTGCAAATTTTTGGTGACACTCAGCGAGAAATAGAGGATTTGAAGTTTAGCATCCTGGTGTTAAAGAAAGAAAAATCAAATTTTGTCTTTGCTAGACAAGAAAACGCTAATCTGTCCTAATAATATTTAAAAAAAAAAAAAAAGTCTTTTATTTCAAGCATCTCCAATGTATTTATCATATGCAAAAGGCTGCCTGTTTTATTTTTTCCTTGAGGCAGAAAATCTGAAAAAAAGGAAGTATTAGAAAAAGAACATCCTTTGAGAAGTTTAGCTCCACATCATTTTTCTTCACTTGGAACAAATTATCTTTGCTCTACCTCCCTTATACCTACTTATATCTCGTCTGATCAGCAGGCTATCATAAAACAAAACTAAACCAGACAAGAGTTTCTTACTTTTCTCTACCTCATAGCAGTGCAAAAAAACCCTAAATGCTGTACCTTGACATTCATTGTATTTAACCCTTCCTCTACTCCCATTGTTTCATTCTAGCATAGCAGTAAGTGCCTTCCAGACCTTAAGATACGTTTTATCTATTTTATAGACAAAATGAAATACAACATGCTCAGAAAGTAATAAATAGGTTGCTAAATAGTTTGACTTGATGTTTCAGAAACCTTTGTCCTTGCTTCTTTTGTTACAAAAGGCCTTTCCAGTTTAGAGCATACCAGATAATTTGCATTCTTTTGACTATGTTCCTTTAGTGTGAGAGCTGTTGAGAAGTCAAGAGTATAGGCCTGGAAGGCATTCACTGAATAAACTAGTCCAAACATCAGTGTGTTTACTTTGAGCAGAAATCCCATCCTGGCCCTGAAAAGTTCTTCAAGAGGAAACTTCAGTTGAAACAAACACCATTAGTTTATACAGCATCAGCATTCTGTAACAACACCCTTTTTCACAGCTGTCACTAGTGAGAATAAATGCAGAATGAGTTTTTAAGACAACTGGGGGGAAGAATGAGGTGGACTTAGAAGTTAAAGCTGTCCCAGCTCTAAAAAATAAAGAAATTCTCACAATTTGACAAAGCCCTTAAAGAATTTCAGAACTATTCCAACAGTAACATATTTACCCAGGGGTAAGCTGATTGCTGTCTTCTATGTGTCCTTTTCAATTCACATAAAGCTTTTCACTCACATTTTAAAGGAAGCAGCCAGTACATTTGCATCAGCTCCCCTGCCGCAGACAGTTCTGGGCTTCATCTCTTTGTTTCTGCATCCATAGCTTCCAATGCCATGGTTATAGAAGAAATATCAGCCCCTAAAAAACAAATGAAGGACAAAGTGTTACATGGGCTATGTGGCAAACCATCTACATACTGCTGGATTTCCTCGGTCTGACTTTAGTTAGAACAGTTAGACTTTGTGCGGCACTAGGAGGGTTTGAGGATGCTCTGGTACCTCCACAGACAGCTTTGGTGTGGAGCAGGTACAGCTCCCTGACACAAGGGAAAAGGGGATGTGCTGCTGCATTCAGGCTCCAGCACTGTTCGTTGTGTCAGTAAGGATTATTTTCATTGGTGGAACCTCCTGCATTTGCACTGAGTTATTTATCTTCAGTACAGTGTAGATAATCTTCTCAAACTATCAAAGGTGGGTGTAAATCTACGAGTGTTTTGGCATAAGAATGATTGAGAATCGTTTAATTATGCTGTTTGAAACAGTCTTCACAGCAAAAGCCTCCTTGCAACTAGCACAGTAGAAATACTTTCCTCTGAAATTAGTATCCTTAAATGCGGGATATAAGACAGCTTCTTATCAAAACCTCTTTTTGGTATTGCACTATCCAAAAAAGAAGAAGAAAAGGCTAAATTAAGTGGGAGAGTAAAATACTGTTATAAAAGGTCCAGATTGGCAGGGGGTTTTTGTGAGTTTGGGGCTTTTGTTTTTGGAGTTTTTTTGCATATGAAGATACAGAAGAAGAAAATTTTAGAGGCTATCTTATGTTCTCAGTGCTTTTCCTATTATGTTGATTTTGGGGGACTCTGAGAAACTATCCGGATTCTTCAGGCATTTTCAGACACACCTGCTAAAGCTAACCTTTATGGTAACTTTCCATAGGAGTTGAAAAAATGGGTTAAATAACAACAATGCAATGATGATAATAATAATAATAATAATAATAATAGCAGTTAAATAATATGTTTATCGAGAAGTAACATGACACTCTGATAACGATCTCAGAAAGCAAAAATCCAGTGGTTCAGGCTCCTCCTTAGAGCAGTTCAACAGAGGTGAGAGGAATTAGGACAGGATAATTTGTGCTGTCTGATTCAAAGCGTGCTAAATCAGTGCAATGTTGTATGATGTCACCAAATATAACTCAGCACAGTTGTGTTTTGTCTCAATTTGTACCCCTACAAGATTCAATTTCCCCGCAGTTAATGAACAGATAACTGCCATATTTGGAACACTTTGAGGAATTTTAACTATTTTGGCTTATATTCCCCTACCAGAATACAAATTTCTCTGGTAGGACAACAGAATTTTTGTTTATCTCAAAAGACCTTGCCCAAAATAAGAAAAATGAATTAATGTATGCTATAGTTGCAGTGGGTTTATACTTAAATGTTGTACAAAAGTATCTTTGTTTTGTGAGAAAGTAGCTCCTGTGTTTTAAGACATATTTTAAAAAAAACATTGTTTTTTCCAACAAAAGGTTGCCTCATTTAGTGCTTTATTTGCAATATCAGTCTAAAATTAGATTGGTTTATGTGCTTCAATTTTCTTCAGTCTGTGAAGTAAGCCAAGTAATAGTTTGTTGGCACTGAATTTCCATATAAGTATGATAAACACTGAAGTGTGCTCAAGCAGCGTTTGTAGAGCATCTGCTGTTTTATTTATTCTTTTCCTGTGCCGGTAGTTTACCACATTCACACCACTATATGAATGTATGTTTTTAGTACCATTTAATGGAGACATATCCACCCTTAGGGTAAAAGAGCTCTTCTTTCCTATTCAGTTTGCTCTTGAAACTCTAGGGAGTGGGGAGTGGGGGGTTCTTAGTTCTGTTTGTCCTGCCAGGAAAACAGTATGAGCTGCTGCTAAAGCACCTGTAAGTACCACTACTCAAGCCTAGTCAGAATACTGGATGATCCCGCACTTAATCCTCAGAAAATATTACTGTCTCCTACACGTACAAGTGTCATGAGAATACACCTCTTCACAAAGCCTGTGAACCATGGGTTGAGCCCAGATTACTAGGAACCTGCTGAACTATCTCATGCCTTAGGCACTCAGGCAGGTACACACACACAGTAGGCCTGCAGTAGCTGAGGTGGGTCCTGGACTAGATAGTGCTAGGACTGGGAGAAAGTGATAAGGAAATGAAAAAGCAAATAGCCACAGAGGACTCCTTTGACTTCCCTGACTTCCCTTATACACATGAGTATTGATGCAACTCTGGAAGATGAAGAAAGGGGGAATACTGTCCTGCCTACTCCTACCTTTTTCTCTAATCTGGCTCACCAAAAAAATGTTGAAAAGCTTATTTTCAAGTGTGTTGAATCAAAGACATCAAGATGTATTAGTTAAAGATGATTTAGTTAAAGGTCTGACTGAAGTACAGTATTTAGAGAACATTAAACAGTCATGCAGGCAGCCTCAAAAATATAGTGGCACTATTTCACTTAGTTCACTTCAAAAGATGCTCACATGAGGATTCAATGCACTTAAACTAATACACTTTAAATTCAGATCTCAAATTAATTTAACTATCAGGTAGACAAGCCCTTAATTGATCATGAAATTCTTTGAACTGATTTCTTTTTTCTGAAATGGTTGTGTATTGCACAGAAGGTGACAATGGGCCTCAGAAGCATGGATGGCACAGTCTAAGGAATTTTCCATTGGACAGAACTGAGAGGGCTGTCCACAAAATAGCCAGGAGTGACTGGGTCAGTGCAACACATCTTGCTACCCAAGCTGCCATAAATAACAGCTGTGACCTCACTACTGCATGTTCTTACTCTTACATAAGAGGTGTATGTCTGTGTCCTGCTATCCTCAGCTAGTTCCATGCTGTTCCTGAAGACCCTTCTGTCTGGAACCTGCTCAGTGCTGTTTCTCACTTCTGCTGCCCTTGGATCTCCACAGATCCTTCTGTGGTCTTTAGTCCTGGAACATTCATAGCTACTTCAGTCTTTCTCTCATGATCTCTGACCCACCAGTGGTGCCCCAGTGTGTGCTGCTGCTCAGAGGCATCTCTATGTCCTCAGGCTTTCAAACACTTACTTGACAGATGAGTATTTAATGTACTATATAAAGTGTTGAAATAAATGGCAAACGACAGATAAAATGTTGAAAATAACATGCTACTTCAACACTTTATGCCTTATCAGATTTTTATTTCAACACTTTACACTCAAAGTGTGAATATGATAGGGTTTATCAAGGCCATTTATCTTCGAGTAATGTTAGCATGGAGGGTTGTGATGTAAAACATCCATGTTACTTGCAGTTACAATATGCTGAATATTCAATGCAAAAATTTAAAAATTTGTTAAACCTTGTTTATTTTCATGGTCTTTTTTTAACCAATGTGAACATTTGTAGAGTCAGCCAGCAACCAAAGGTCCTTCC
Source organism: Myiotriccus ornatus (assembly GCA_036023395.1). NCBI lineage: Eukaryota > Metazoa > Chordata > Aves > Passeriformes > Tyrannidae > Myiotriccus > Myiotriccus ornatus. The sequence continues at coordinate 107,925,823 of JAYRBT010000082.1, forward strand.
TTCTACTAAAATAAACAGCAATACTAACTGACTGACTTCAGAAGTCTTAGTGACTGATAAGTATGAACGTATTTTATGCAGAAAAGCGGAAAGGTAGAAAAGCTGAAAGAGGAAACAGAATCAGTGATTTAAAGTATGGCAGACAAATTAGATATTTTCCACAAACTATTTAGTCAGTGCAAAACTTTTCTTGTGAATTGTTATGATCAGTAGAATTTGTATAGCAATAGTACCTGACAAATATCTTTGCACAATCACCCCAGGCATCAAGAGTGCCAAATATTTAAAAATATTATATTTTTAATATTTTGTTCAACCAGTTTGTCACTTATTTCTCCTCATTTATAAATATCAGAAGAACATGGTCTATAGACAGTGCAAAAACTGCATTTGTTATTTCTATATATAGTGTATCTATATAAAAATATAACATTATTACTATAACATGCTATTAGTGTACAGAGCCATCTGGATCACCTATTGTTATTGTAATTCCCCCAAGTGCATAAGTATAATTTCTACCTGGCAGTGCATTAGAAGATGCAATAATCTCTGACAGGAATCAATACTGTTACTGAGCAAGCCTTTACTTGCTCACAGGGAAGTTTCTTCAGAAATTTTAAATAAAAGTGATTTTTTCCTCCCAACACAATTATACCTGTCCCTCTCTTTCAGTGCATAATAAGGGAAAACTTTGATCACACCTTTAGAATGGTGCAGGAAGACAGAGGATGTGGTAGAGGTGGCCTAAGGAAATAAAGAACTTGAAAGCATTGTGAGTTTCCTCTGGGACAGTCCTTATTTGCCTAAGAAAACAAATACATGAAAACTGATTTTTCTAAAGGTTGGTGGGTGCTTGATTCAAGGTTTGTATTTATTTGACCATAATGCCAGTAATCTGTTTTGCATAACTGAACTAATCTTTGAGCTTTTCAAATATTTAAACTCTGTGTTTGCACCAATGTGCTTTCTTTCAGATGCGAAAGCCCTTTTCTTTTTTTGCTGTGTTCCTTAGTGTTGAACAACAGTGCCATATTCCATGAACCATATTTCCAGGGAGCATTATTAAAGGTATTGTAAATAATTTTGTGCAGCTCAAACATCTTCCTACAAGTTATTGATATAAGCTCATAATGCAAATGAGTTTATCTGCATGGGATCATTCAAGTTCCAACTGTGCTGTGTAGGCATCACATTTTACTGAGTTCTGTATAACATCTGTCAGCAGAAACAAAGCTTTACAAGTTGCTGTGAACAGTGGGAGCTCAGACATATATCCATGGGGAAAAAAAAGGAAAGGTGAGGAGAATATTTTTATTTTCAGAATATGTCAAGTTTGTAGACTTTAGATCAAAAACAGATTACAGGATGTGGAGCAAGTAGGATGATAAGGAAACACTATGCGTTACAGACAGGGCCAGGACAGTTGAAACTGTGCTGGGAATGGGGTAAAAAGTCCCTGCAAGCTTGATTTTTAAGGTGGCCTCCAAGAAGACTTTTAATATACAGTTGCTTATCAGGTCTATACTACTGAAACAAAACATTTTGATCCTTAATGTGCTTTCAAGGAGTTTGGACAGGTATCATTTGAAACAAACAAAAAACCTCCATCAATGTAACATATTTGCAAATTATCTTGGCTAAAAAGAACCTGATTTTTCAAACACAGTACCTGGGCACAGGCTACCATACAGTTTTATAAGCAGATAGGTCAGTACACTGTAGCAAAAAAAATATAATATATATTTTTAAGAACTAAGGTATTCTGTAACTTCTAAGTGTGGAACCATACAGGTAATCACTTCATACAACAGCCTGTGATACTCTTCTTGCCCTTAAAGTTAAAAAGGGCAGACTTTTTCATGCAGAGGCTTTAGTATGGGATTCTGTGTTTCTTCTGCAATCACATTGAGAAGAGCAAGGAGCTGTAGCCTCTAGATTACTTTTAATTGCTTATCAGCTATCATGGAAAATGATATGCAAAAACTCTGACTTTGATCTTGCCAGGGGAAAAATAAATTACAATTTCTGTGGCATATATATATATTGTACTGGAACTGGATAGAGTTAGTTTTCTTCATAGCAGTTCATATGGGGCTGACTTTTATTTTTTTGACCAAAACAATTTAGACAACTCTTTAATGTTCTGGCTTTTCCTGATCAGTGTTTGCATGGTGTCAAGCCTTTCTGTGCTTCTCACTCTGTTTCCCCAAGTGAATAGACTGGAATGCTGTGCAATAGGTTGGGAGGGGAGATAACGGGGCAGATGACCCAAACTAATCAAGGAGATATTGCATACTATATGACACCATGCTGAGTGAAGGCTTAGAAGGGTAAACCATGTTTTGCTCAGGAACTGGCTGGGCATTATTGTGCTCATGGGGGGTAGCGAATGGCTGACTTTGCATCATTTGATTTGTTTTCTTCTCGCTTCTTCCACTTATTCTTTTTTTAATTTTTGTTAATAATAATAGTAATAGTTGTTAATAATAATAATAATAATAATAATAATAATAATAATAATAATAATAATAATAATAATAATAATGATGTTGTGATCGTGACCCCGCAAGTTTTCTTGCTTTTATTTTCCATTTCCTCTTTTCCCCACTGGGAATGGCCTGTGGGGGGGAATAGGGCAGGAGGTGTAAAAGCAGCTTTGTGGTGGTTAGCTGCTTGCTGGAGTGAACCAACAACATATAAAGAGCCATAAATCTACAAAGTTTTTCTTATGTTTCATGTATTTTCTCACAGAGTCCTGAGAAATGACATAACCTTAAATTTCAGCACTGTACTCTGTCTTCCAATCCCTCTGAATCATCCAAAGAAATATTTCTGATTCTGTGCAGTAGATTAGTGAATTGATCCATGTTAAGAAATGGTTTTCCCCTACCTCCTTCCCAAAAAATCTGGCACTGGCACAACAAGAGGGGTCAATAACTGCTAGACCATAACAGGGGTCTGAAATAAGGTGAACTGGATATGCTGTAAGCAAATTCCATTGCAAAGAACCAAAATTTTAATTGTCCTCTAAATGCCCTTTATGATTTTATTCTTGTCCAGCAATCCATAAGCACCTGAAATGGATCAACCCTTCACCATGTTAAATCAAACCCTTCACTCTCTACAAATATGTCTTCAAGACTATTTTAGCCTGATCGGACATTTCAGTCCAAAACTTGGAGTGGAAGGCAGAAAACAGAGAAGTGACTTAGGTCATAGGGGTAAGTGACTAATAGAGCTGGGATAGAAGTTCAATTAGCCTTGTGACATCTTGGCCATTCAACTACCATGAACTACTAAGAGACTTTCCCTTTCTTAAACTCCCAGAGCACATTTTTACTGACATTCAACATCCCAGAAGACTGAAGGTCAAGTAACCTCTTCAGGTCAAGAAGTGGGGTATGAAAGAAAGAGACCATATTGTTCTTGTCAGAAATCTCAAACTTAGGCTCCTGTGATTTAGGGCATGGTTGTTCTTTCTTTCTTTTTTTCTTTCTTTCTTTCTTTCTTTCTTTCTTGCTTGCTTGCTTGCTTTCTTGCTTTCTTGCTTTCTTTCCTACTGCATCTCTTTTTCATATCAGAAATCTTTGGAAAAAAGCAAGTACAATCATGCTTTCTTCATCAGTATTTTATGAGGTTGCTTTGCATGAAGGGTTATTTAACCTTTTGAGTTAGTAAAGAAGAGCAGGCTATAAAACATTTATAAATATATTTTCAAATGTGCCAATAGCTGTTACGTAAAGAGTTTGCAATTAAGAATTCTATGAACAGAATATTTAAGAAAAACCTGCTGTTAAGAGCATAAAATATGTAGTTTATTCACTGCCCATCTAAAGTAAAAGGTGCCAGACTGCTGTTGGAAACAGTTTTGGAAAACTAAAAAATGCTTCTCTTTAGAAAGCTTCTAGCCTTTCTAAATTTGTGCAGTAACAAAAGAATATGAAAAGTTTGCAATGAATACTTGTCATCAAGAAAAAGAATTTAGAAACATTGAATTAAAGCTCAGGCTTATCCCACAATTGAGCTCCATATTTGGCAGACCATTTTTCCTCTCAGAAAAAAATACATAGTGATAGGGGATAAAAGTCACATGTAAAAGATGTGCCAAAAATTTTGCATCCAAAATACTTTCTCTGTTGTCTTGTACCTTGACTTTTGTTCTTTCTGTTTAGAAATGCTTCATGGGGCAGAGCTAGAAAAATAGAATTTGCACAGTCAGACAGAAAGAATGCTGGGGAATCAGAGCAGACATGTTGTGAAGCCATGCATCAAACTTAAATGATTCTGAATAAATGATCTGTAAAATCACACCTGTTTATTTGCAGATAATCTACAACAAAAGCAATAAAAAAAATTTAAAATTCCTGAGACAGCTTGACCAATTTAAGTTTTTGTATAAAGCAACCAGCATGTTTAAAACAAGCTTACACACTGCGATATTGTAGTTAAGAGAGTATGTCAGCCAGAATTATACACACGCAGATTTGAAATAAAATGAATGGCTCGTAAAAGACTTGACTGCCCTTGATCTTTGCGCTTGTTCCCCACTGATGTCTTCGAGATCTGCACAAGTGTATCAAGACATCTATTGTCTCCATGTTGCTGGCTGGCAAAGTTCCCCATGCATAGTGGATTTGAGTTTAACTTGGTTATGATGTAGGACAAGTATCACACATTTCCCAGAATTTATGTAGCAAGTTTCAAAGTACTATTTTGTAATTTTAAATAATATGTGAGTTTGAAAGGGGGAAAGGTGTTCATTTCCAGTCCTGCACGTGTGTTTCTTTCTGATAAGTGAGTGAGAAGACTGAAATATCGTTAGATGCTGGCAGTACAAAATGGCATACTCCTACACATAGACTTTGACAGAAAGAATGTGCTTCTTTTTTTTGTTTGCAATTCTAAATTTGCAGTGGCAGGTTGTGCTGGTTTTGGCTGGGGTAGGGAGGGCACAGAGCCAGGACAGCTGACTTCAACTGACCAGAGGGATATTCTGTACAGTATGGTGTCATTCTTAGCTTATAGTGCTGGGGCAAGAAGTAGGAAAGGGGGAGCACTGGGAGTGGTGACATTTGTAATCTGTCATAGTTTAACCCCAACCCACGCAGCTGCTTGCTCACTCTCCCACCAGGGAGATCAGGGAGAAAATAGGAAGGGTAAGAGCCAGAAAAATTAATGGTTGAGATGAATATAGTTAATAGGAAAAGCCACACACACAAGCAAAAGAAAACAAGGAATTAATTCACTGCTTCCCATGGGCAGGCATCTCCAGAGGAGCAGGGCCCCATTGTGTGTGAAAGTTACTTAAGCAGACAAACAGCATCACTCAAAACAAGCCCCTCTTCCTCCTTCTTCCCCCCCACTGTATATACTAAGTATGATGTGATATGGTCTGGAATATACCTTGGGTCAGTTTGGGTCACTTCTCCTGGCTGTTTCTCCTCCCAGCCTCTCATGCATGCCCAACTCCCTTGCCAGCAGGGCAGGATGAAAAGCAGATAAGGTCTAGTCTCTGTATAAGCACTGCTCAGCAATAATAAAAACATCTCCATACTATCATCCTTCTGTTCAGCACAAATCCAAAACATAGCCCCCAACTAGTCACTGCGAAGAAAATTAACTCCACCCCAGCCAAAACCAGCACATCTTCCCAAGTCACCACTGCACATGAAGGAGTCTGTTTTTTGCGGGGATGGCTGAGTGGCTGCCTGACCTTGGGAAGCAGTGAATTAATTCCTTGTTTTCCTTTGCTTGCATGTACAGCTTTTGCTTTACCTATCAAACCATCTTTATCTCAAGCTACGAGTTTTCTGTTTTACTCTTCCAGTTCTCTTACTGATGCCCCTGCTGGGGGGGTGCGTGAGTGGCTGCGAAGGGCTGAGCTGCCGACTTGGGTTAAAGATCGAGACAATCTGTGTTCTGAATTTAATATTTCTCCCCTAGTTGTTAGGCAGCATGGTTTACATTATTGAACTCTAGGCAGCTGAGGCAATACTTAAACTGATAATATATATCCCTTCACACAGGGAAACCAGATTCTGTGGATCCTTTCTGAACAGCAATGGGGCAGATTAAGGAAAAAGGAAAGCATTAAGCAATGCTTGAAAAAGGACTTTGTCAACTTCTATTTTAAACTTTTGTCATAGGTTTGATTTGAGTTGTCTTGGGTAGTTCTTATGCTCACACTAATCAGAAGAGACTCAGTTACATGGTAAGTAGGACCAAAAATAATGAAGAAATGATTAGATAAATGCTCAGGTACCAGTTTTCTCAAAGGTAAAGGGCAAGACAGCAGAAGGGCCGAAGACAATTCTGTTTGAGGAGGCAGAGAAATGAAGCCATTAATTTCAGAGTGTAAATACCGAAACTTAGAAAGCTGAGAAGAAAAACATCTACCAAATGCTGATACACCGGAGGGACTATCACTGTTTCAGGACATCTATTAAATTACCTGCTATGACATACATTGACATAAGGAATGTAAAGAGGAGCACTGCTGCATGTGAGACACCTTGTCCCAAAGTTCACCATGCCCTTGAGGCCCAGCTACGTGAGTTTCCTTTGCAACATCCATAGAATACACAGGATCTGGAACAAAATTAGTACAGGGTCTTTTTTTTTTTCCTACTTCTATATTTGAGTCTTTTCCAGAAAAGAGGATACAGCAAAAAGCACAAGTCTAAAAAAGCCTAATTTTTATCTAGACAGACAATGCCATATTAACAGAAGTGCAGGGTTGGTGAAAATGAGATGGTATTTTCTTTTTATTTCATATCTACAGTAGATTGATCAGCTTCCAAGCCCATTCCCAAGGAGTGAAACAGCATTTGTTTGTATTGTGAAACCAGCAAACATCACAACTAGGGTAAAGAATCTTTCAAGTGGTGCAAGATCTGGTACACATCAAGTGTCACTCAAATTCCCTTATGTGAGTGAGATTTACCAGGAGAAGTACTGTGTGCCTAGTATGGTATGTCTGAAGAAGGAAAACTATCCCAAAGGATACTATTCCCCTCATTTCTGTCAAGAAGTGAAGTTAAATATTTTTTTTTCAGAGAATGAGACTATCCATTGATTATCCATTTCTCATATTTTCATCACAGAATATCTTTTCAGATAAGAGAGGCTGTACAGGTCATTCCTGCACAGGCCACCTTCCCTTATTAATCTCTGAATTAATATCAGTTAACAAACAATTGAGCAGTAGGCACTTCAGTGCATTTCCATGATTTATTGAAGCTTTTTTTTAAAATTTGTGTATAGTTATGACTTCTACTGTGTTACTGCCATTATCTTTTAGATATATACAATTATTAGCCTTGGCTTCATATAGAATTCTCCTTTTACCTTCTTCATATAAAATATTTTTGCTTAATCTTCACATTAAGATTCACTTAATACTATTTTTTTCACATAAAAAGCATTCAAGGCCAGGCTGGATGGTGCTCTAAGTAACCTGGTTTAAAGTAAGGTGTCCCTGTCCATGACAGGGGCACTGGAATGCAATGATCTTTAAGGTCCCTTCCAACCCAAACCATTCTATGATTCTGTGAATATGCAGCATCTTTCAAATTGTTCTAATGCCAAATGCCTCAGTTGTTTCTGTCATGTAAAGTAACTGCTTCTGGCCCACAGTGTAATGATTCCTGTTGTTGCACAGATTTGTTATGTTTGCCCTTTGAGATGTAAAGTTTTTATTAGTTTATAGTTTTATCAGTTACTGTGAAGCACATCTTTTACTTTCATTCTGAAGGAAACATCAGGAGTGGTCAAGTTTCCTCTGTGCACACAGGAGTCTTGCATATTGTTTGACTTCACAGATGCCACATTTCACTTGCCCTTGCTATTTCTTCTTTCTCATGTTGCAGCCACTTCATCTTCTTGGCATTTTTTATGAGTCAGAGTTGACCAAACCAATCTTCCAAGGTTAATTATTAATTTGATTCATCAATAATTCAAGCTTTTTTTTTTCTTTCAGCTGTGTGATGTCATCTGTGTTAGTTAAGGACCTTAACTTTAGATCATCTCAAGTCATGCCCTCTACCTCATTTATCATTCTTACTGTCTAATTTAAAAATATGATGAAAAGCTGTAGTGATTCTATGCTTCCTTATATTACAACAAGCTTTGGACTTGTTTAATTTTTCATTATTTTTGTTTTACAATGCTGCAAGAGTCTTCAAACACAGTTTTCATAATTACAGTTATAAGTTCTGAATGTCATATGACTTTGGAGCTTTCCATAGT
>JAYRBT010000082.1:107942705-107970296 GCA_036023395.1 Myiotriccus ornatus
CCCCCCCCCCCCCCCCCCCCCCCCAAAAAAAAAAGCTAAATTTATATTTTAGGTATTCTCATAACTATTTCTGACATCAACTCTTCACACTTTTGCTGGCAGCAAATTAAATGGTACAGAAGTCCGATGTACCCAGGAAAACTGCCGAAACTGCTTTTTAAACATTGTTATTACTAACAAACATTTAAGTATCTCCAAAATAAGGAAACAAGGAGCAAATAATGTCATCCTTATGCCTATATATATTTTATATGTATATATATATACATATATATATGTAGCTGAATGTCTAACAAGGCTTCAAACCTGTGCTGCAGAGAAAGATGAAAATAAATATTGTTTATTTCAAAATCTTTCTTAAACTCTGTGAAATACATACAGCACAATAGCGACATATGCATGAGACTGAAGGATCACGACTTTGGCACTTTCAGTGCCAAAGGCTTCACTGCGTTTTCTGAAGAAGGAAGGTTCAAAGAACACCATAATCTGGTAAACACCAAGCAGAACTGTCCACTGGCAATGTTGTTTATACCTGTATATTGAAATTCACTCATAAAACTGTTTCACATGCATTTCTCTGGTACAGGAAGTAGGGTGCATTGAATGACTTATGTTTTTTGAAATCTGTCACACACTGGGTTCAGCTCTCACCATAAATTCTCTAGAATAAAGCAGATAATGCTACTGTTTCTTGGCTCTCCCCTTACATTAACTGAAGTATTAGTTACACTGATTGCTATTTTCTGTTTCCTGGCTTTCAAGAGCAGTATTAGAAGAAGTGGAGGTGTATTACCTTATCGGGACTTTATATTTTCAAATATCCAGGATGCTCTCACATTGTCTGCTTCCCACATAAAAATTGACTTGGCAAAGAGAGACTTTTCTCTCCACAATTGATATCTGAACAAGTGCTATCCAGCACAAACATCTATAGTCTAGACATTAAAGCAAACCTTTCAGCAGCGCATCCTGATTTCTGCTATGTATCATGACCGTGGCAGTTTATCAAAGAATCTCTTTCAGTCTCCAAGTTAATGCTTTCTAGCACGAATCCCAGACTTTGGAGGCTCTCTTCCCTGCACCAAAAGGCATATGGTGAAGGATCAAGCAAATAAGAGGTCTGGATAGGGATAGAAGAATGTGACTCAAAACTGTTGATTATCTAACAGGATCTGTAATCAGGCACTGCAAAGGAGAGCCCACAAACCTTCTGAAATGAGGGATGAGCAACAACCATCCCCAGCAAGACAAGGTAAAAAGAAAGGCAGCCTTACAACTTTTCCTAAAGACTTTTGCTCTTAGGGAAAAGCAAAGCGTGTGAGAGTCCAGTAACAAAAGCAAATACCATCTTCCCCGTGTGAAGCCAACTAAAGCCCTACCCACTAGCAAAGCCTTTCCTGCAGGGTTCCAGAGGTTTTGTTTTACAGTTGAATTTGGCTCATTTAGCTATAACGCCTTTCCACACAATGCCTTTCCTTCACCAAAGCATAAAAAGGAGTTGAGGGACTTAATACCTAATCCTGCCACAACTTTCAGAGCCATAGCAAGGAGATGAGTGAGAAAGCTGCTGTCTTGAACTTACTGTTTAAGAGAGCAAAAGCTCTCCTAGTGGGTTTTCAGGGATTTTCCAGTTGTTTGCAGGCTGTGTTGTGTTTTGCTATACAACCAAAATAATACTATGATTTCTGGTCTTTCCAGGATTCTTTACATAACAAGGCATAGCAGAATCTGGCCTCTACTTGTTATTTTTAATGTCCTTTAAGTGCATGGCAAAGACATGCAAGTGAACTATTTAGTATTTTCTTTGCAAGGACAGAAGAGCTAAAGATGGTGATTACAAATCACTCTGGGGCACGCCTATAAACTCCAAGTAATCCATTGAAGGGAGATAATGCTAACATATAATGGGAGCAAGGAGATCAGTATTCCCTTTTCTCTGTAATACTAGGAAACATCAATATTCATGGCTCTGCTAATACAATGTGAGTTGTTTAGCAAAGTCAGAACAAGGCAAAAAAAGGAAGAAGATTAGAAACCCACGAAAGCGTGTCCTGTACACCGATTGGATGGAAAATGCTTTTGTGTGGCAGCCGAGCAGCAAAAATCCAGGGACTTGTTTCATTACTATCAAACTTGAATGTCAAAATCAGAATTTCTATCACTTTAGAGATAATACTTACCAGAAATCGTGGCTTTGCTAGCTACAGTAGACTTTGCTTCTTGGAGTTTCACAGGCTGTTTTTCCTACTAATAATTAAAGTCTAGTATGCTACAAAAGCCTGCTAAAAATCTCTTATCTCCTAAGAAAACTTTTCTTCCTACCAGTCCTCTAATTGCCCAAACAAAATACTGCTGCACAAAATACTTGGAGGTGGCTTGCATCACCACCCTTGAGCTGGCATAGGCTTGTAGGAGCTTTGGCTGTGAAACAGGTAACAGCTCTTTTGAGCCCAAATCCACAATTTTGGCATCTGTAACATAGCACAGCTGTGCAAAAGGCTCTGTTAATGCAGAATTTCAACACTTTCAAAGGATGAATCCAAACATTTATTTTTTTTCTCCTCTCTTGCCGGCCTAACAGGATATTACATCTGTTAATGCCTTCTAAGCCTCTTTTTAGTCTGCTAAGTGTCATATGCATTTTCTGTGTCCCCGCATTGTTTTTTTGTTCACATATATTTGCTGGCACTTTTAATGCCCTATTTATGTTATAATTTCCAGCTTTCTTTCTCTGATACTTGATGAATAAGGTTATATTCTTCTTTCACAGAAAGGGAAACTGTGTCAATATAGATTCATGAACCATGTGGGAAAATAAATTTTTATTTGTTTAAGTTCAGCACTTAACAGGAGTCAAGAAGTGTGGAGTTAGGGGAAATTCACTTCTTGAAATGGGGATTGAGTCTATAAAACCATTAAAATTTATTTTCCATTGGAGGATTGAGAGGTTAAGCCATTAAATTTGTGAATTTGCAGAGGTTTCCCAGAAGCTTAGTCAAATCTAGTGTTTGTATCATGTTAAATCTATTCTACTTATTACCCTAATAGCATAAATGACCACTCATGCAATGGAGAGTGACAAGATTTTCCTAACAGCGCCTCTGAAAACTCAGGGTCACTTTGAAACTAGCTAACCTAGAGAAACAACTGTATTAAAACAATATGAGTTTCCTGAAGCTTGTATTCTCTTAGGGACTTTTCCAGTTATTTGAGTTTATGCATAAACAGACAGACAATCCATAACAACCCTTCAGTGGTAAACACAGGGGAGTCTCCAGGAGTTTGGCTTTTTATGGTGTGTGTTGTTTTGTTTTTGTTTTGTTTAACAAGGCAATAATAACGAGTACAGCAGGCATCCAAAAGGACATTGATGATAAGCATGGAAACTCTAGTTTTCTTATAAATATTTTGAATATTAAAAAATGAGCAAGTATTTAGAATGTTGATTTATTTTTATTACCTTTTTTTGTGGTGTCTAGCACTATACTCACTTCCTATGAAAATTCAAAAAAAAAAAAACACTAATTGTTTCATATTCCACTGGTCAAATGAGATGAGCACTATCCAAAGAATGTTGTATATCAACAGTGACCACCAAAGCAGCAACAAAATACAGGAAAAGTTCTGCACACGATTAGCTATATTGGTGAGGTAAAAGACTGTTCCAAATTAAAGAGATTATACAGTTCTTCACACTCAAGTGCTTCATACTAGAGGTCTGAGAGAGACAAAAGGAGTCTACATGCTCAGTCAATGCATTTCTGAACTGAAATACTTACTGTAGAACTTGTAAAATAGATTTTTTTTGGTCTAGAAGAAGGGAATGTGAGAAAAGTTTAGAAAATGTTTCATCTCATTTAAACCTTAAAAACCTTGACTTAAATCAAGGTCCTTAGAAATTAAAAGATTTGTTCCAGAGTATTGTGAAGACATTAGGAGTATTTTTTTTTTCCACCTAAAAGACTTGAACCCATAATCAGACCGGCTGCAAATTTCTCTGAGAACAGGGCTGTAGGCCAATTGTTTGTCTGAAGATCCCATTTGTAAAAGGGGGGACAAAACCAAAATTATATACTTTAAAAAATGACCTTTTTTTAAGCCTATGTGTCAAAGTTAATTCTTAATCTTTTTAAGACCCAATATGTAACTTTGCATTACAGCATCTTTGACAAGGTGAGTTAAGGCTGCAGAAAGCTCATCTAAAATTGTCTAAAAGTGTAGCATCTGAAACCACTCAGGTTGCTAGGGTATTTCAATCACATTTATTTTGAAGTAATTATTTCTTTTCTATAGTAATGCAGAGTGCATAATTGTACTTTTGCATCCAACTGTGGCTTAATGGCAGCAATATGTGCTGGGAGCAAAAAGGGGAAGAGAATTTATTGATGGAGTAGAAGGTATTTGTTATGTTGTACCTCCCTCAGCATTTTTCTCAGCAAGGTAGAATTAATGGGGGATTGCATGACCTCTGAATGTGCCTGAACTCCACTACATTCTGAAAAGACCATTGTCCAGAAGGCTGTTTAGGATAATTTCCTTAAAAGGCCATTGGCAAGTGCCTAAAACCTCTATTGATCCTGGTCCAGCAGGAAATAACTTCCCTATCTAAGCAACTAAAGAATTGCAAACTTCTTAGCTGTACATGTGCCCCAAACTGCTTGGAAATAAGAAAAGCAGAGAAAGTGTTTCCTGCTAAATACGGGGAAAACAAATTCTTGATGATTACAGATATCAGCAAAATGCTTGACAGAATGAAAATGTGCCTTTAAATTGATGGTGGTTGAGAGCACTTAGCCTGTCAAGAACAAGTTCATTTATTGCATATGTTTTCATAAGAAAAAATAAATAAATAAATAAAATTACTTATGCTATTAAAAGATTATCCAGCAGGAGGAGATGAGACGGTCAGTTAAAGAAGATTTCAAAACACAAAGGAGAGAGGAAATGAGTTATTTAGAAAAGAGGTATTTATACCTGCTGGGGATCTGTCCATAAGGATTATTTAGACTAGGAAAGCCGTGAATCCCAGTGTACAGAGAGGAATTAATTTTTTTAAAAAGACATTTCTTATACTTTGGGCATGTCTGACTGATATGCAATCATAAATAAATTTAGGAATGTAACTGCAATGTTCAAAATTGAAGTCCAAGACTTTTGCTTCGTTGACATTTTCAACAGTACCATTCATCTGATAGGTAACCGTGGGTGTTCTCTTTCTGGTATAGAGCCTTTCAAGTTTTGGTGCCTCCATCAGCCTCTTAGCTACTGCCTAAGCATATCTTGCATGACTCTGTAGTCACCTGCACCCATAGCAGGAAGAAAACTTTCTGGCATGAGCAGGAGTACCTCTCTCTGTGTCCACCATACCCAGCTGCACAATGACTGACGGAGACACTCTTGTGAGTAAATGGCCTCTCACCACAGGATATGAATCACTTGCAACCCCAACACATCAGGCACGGCTCCATTTGATCCCCTTCAGCTATCCAGGATCCTGCAAGTATCCATCAGCAGAGCTGGTTTCTTGACTCTACAGTTATTCTTTATCTCAAAGACTGTACAGTTGGGATCATATCAAAAGGCACTTCACCCACCCTAGCACATTCCCCCGGGCTGGTGTTTTAGGCACTGGGAGGCACCAGTTCAGATTGGACAGACTGGATATGGGAAAATATGTTTCCACTTCCTAAGAGGCATATACACTGACTATTGGGTATAAGCAAGTGCAAGTGTCCGTCCTTGGTGTTTTCTAAGAGAAAGGCATGTCTGACTCAGCAACCTAACTCCAGGAAATGGTGGAAAGCTGAGAAACATCAGCATCTCTTGTCTGCTAGGTCATTTCACTTCTCTGTTTTGAATTGTTCCGTTTCTTTCTCTCTCCAAAACAAACTTCTCTAGTAGGAACTATTCCTAAAGAGCGAGCAAAAGCAAACCAGTTTGTAACATTTTGTCTCAAAGCCCAGGACTGATCTTGAGCCTGCTTTTTAGCTGTGCAGTCATAACCTTACCAATTAGTCTGACTGGGCTGCTGTGGGTTCTTCTCAGCAGCAAACTGCATACAAAGAAGGTATTGAAGCCCATAAGTCATTTAGTAACCAAATGATCATCAAAGGCGTGCTGTTCTCACTAATCACCAGTGTTATAAAACATAGTAACTTCCAAATACTGGAAAGCTATCCCATGTTCGGTTTTGGGGGGGTAAAGGGATGTTAGTGTTGATGGATCATGAAAAATCAGATCTTACAATCACATTATTTCAGTTACAATGACTTCTCTCATCTATTTTACGTGCTTTTGGACTAAGATACAGCCTTTGGACCAGACATGGTTTCCTGTAATGACTTCAGACATAAATTTTAGTAGATTATCTCATTTGGAGCTAACAAGAGACAGAGCCTACAGACTCCTTGCTGCCTTGTAGGACTAATGTCTATTATTCATAAACATTTCTCTTTTCCTTTCAGTAAGGACAGAACATTTTTTTTCTCTAATGACATCAGTAACAAGCCTCTGAAAAACTGACTCAGCGTCAGGGTTCCTAATGCATAAAATAGTCAATGGTTTATGACCGTTTTTAAATTTAGCTTACAGCTTTGGCAGAAGTAAGGTGTACAACAAAACAAAACATACAGGGAATAATTATTATTTAAATTAAAAGAAATCAAAGGGATTTATGCTAGGAAGAAACATGGTTACTAAAAGCAAAAAATATTACTGGCCAAAAACATCAAAAATTCTGCACAAGTATATTCTCTGCTAAGAGAGTTGCCTAAAACATGTACTAAATATATACTAAAATATACGCTAATAGTTCATTTATTCATTATTTATATAAGGTAAAGCAAATTCAACTGCTGGGAATACACCTAGGAAGTTGGAGAGTTAGTTCAAGCTCCTGCTTCAGGGAACAATTAATTATTTATACAAAGTGAAAACAAGTTTGAGACAGTCTGAAAGAATCTGTTGCCATAATACCCAATAAACAAGGCTATCCCTTGTGAAATGGAACATAATTTCGCAATGTACACATTAACTGTTTGGGATATCTTCTTGAATCATATTACCAAACAAAATCTCATGAAAAACACCTTTTAAGACTTTAGTGTTGTCTGTTCCAAACCTAATCCTCTATTTGGCTGGAATTTCAAACCAAACATCTAAAATAAACCAAACAAGCATGCCAATGCTTCCACTTGGCTCCTAATGGTGACTCATTAACAAGTGGCTAGAAATGTTGGCATGACTTGTATCCCTAGGAACTACAGATGCATTTTTAAAGGTGTTTAGGCACCTTTAAGATGCAGATAGGAAGCTGGCAAACTTTTAACCATTAGGCACTGCTTTGCTTCTTTAAGTGCCTAAATACCCTGATAAGATTGGCCCAGAGAGCCATTCTGAAGGCTCAGTCACTCAGAGGCCAAGGTTTTTCTGCTAGTTTTATTTATCATCTTGGACAAAACAACCACCTATATCCTCTTCCAGTTAACTTGATTCATTTATTTGAAAGACCTCATGGATTTTTGCATGCATTACATGTATGACTAGCAGTAACAATTTTATACACATCATGGGTTTATATTGGTAGCCATTGAGCCATCTGCAATTCTTGGAGACCAGAAACATCAGGTGCTTCTCACATACAGTGATTCACAATGGAGATTCATTTCTATCTGGCTCATAATGCTGGGTTATCCTTCTGGGAATAATACAGTTGATAAGCAACTTCTGAGATATCCCTTTTTGGATAAGAAATCCCAGCAAACCATCAGTTTGCTCCTCACCTCATGCAATGTTTTCAAATACATGACCCTTCTCATAACAAGAAAGATAAGTACCACAAATAAAATACCAATACAGTTATTCAACCTAGAACAGGGAAGACTTGGAATAGAAAGAAAGATCAGGAGGGTACCTTTTTTTTTTTTTTTTTTAATGTATTTGACACCCAAAAGAAGAAACTAACCTTGTAAGAAAATTATCTTTAGGCAGAAATTAGTGTCTTAAAAAGTCTGATATGACTTACAACTTATACTCAGGATAATGTGCTCTTGTTTTTTGTTTCCTCTTCTCCTTTCCAGCTTTGTTCTTATTCTGTGGCAACCAGCACAGTATCAGTCATGCCTGATGAAAACCCAGAGGCTCAAGAGTTTTCTATATGAAAGCAAACATGGATATTTTGAACTTTATTTCTTTCCAGTGCCCCTTTCCCTTCCACCAATAGCATTCTCTTTTGCGACTTCTCAGTGTACTGGGTACTGAAGAAAGGATGGCCATATCTATCACTAATGAAATAACAAATCATATTTTACTGGACTGCTCTATTTCACAGAGGATCTCTTAATAAAAATGAACCACAGTTTATAACGTTATGACAGATCAAACACTAACATCTCTCTCTGCAGATTAAACATCACTTTCAGTGCATGTCACTTCACTTTCCCCTAAGGTTTACTAGCTTTCGGTACTGATCATGATTGATGCCTTGTTTATATGCAACATTAAACCTGTGCTCTTGCCTGTTTCTGGTAAATGAAATCCATTTCTGTTCCAAATGGTAAACCTTATGTCAGTGTTTTACCTTAACCACACCATCACTCCTTTCACGGACCTAATGCTGCATATAAAAGCCTTGCTTTCTTTCCTCTCTGGACTGCCTAAACTGTAATCAATTCATAGGCAAAATTCAATGGAATTGACAGTAATTTGAGGCTATGACAGATGATGGCCTAGATTAATAGTCCAGTTAAACCTTTAAATGTCTTTGAGCACTCGAAGCACATATGC
This sequence comes from Myiotriccus ornatus, assembly GCA_036023395.1. Lineage (NCBI taxonomy): Eukaryota > Metazoa > Chordata > Aves > Passeriformes > Tyrannidae > Myiotriccus > Myiotriccus ornatus. Next base: position 107,951,493 of record JAYRBT010000082.1, read on the forward strand.
TTTTTCTTTTACATTCTCTGAGCTACTCTATTTGCCACATAGAGCTGAAATATTCCTTAAATTCTTCATTAATTTTCAACCTTCACGTGTTGTCACAATCCTTTACATTTAATTTCTCATCTAGAAGGACTGTTGTCTCAGAAGTGGTATCAACTACCATTTGTAAGGGGGGGGGAATATATAAAAGTGTCCTTCTTTGTAAAAAATAATGCTTTTCAGTGGGATCATGCTCCAAGGGTGATTTTATACTGAAGGCTGAAAACTGATATTTTTGTACACCAGGTGACTGCCATGAGCAACCAGTTCTGGCAGACTCGTCAGTTAATCTAGGTGTTGAAATGGTAGGTGATGCTGGATTTCACATCAGATGTGAGATCCCCATCAGTGGCTTAGTTCCAAAAAAAAGACTTGGTTGGGTACAGCTGTGTTGGAAGGCTATTCCCGTGTTTGCAGACAGTGCAATGAAACCCAGAGAGAAAGTCATGCTGTGCTTGCAGAAGCCTGTCTGTGGAGGCAATGAGGACAAACAATCATATCATAAGACTTGAAAAGTTATGCTAGAGAATAAAGCTCTCATTTATTTATGCAAGCCACAGCATTCTCCCCAGAAGGGGCTCAGAGAGACCCATCCTGGAATATTCAATTAACTTGTCATCTTCCTTCTTGCAAGGAGAAATTCAGTACCGAAGTGTCAGAGAATGGATGTGAATCTGAATAATTTATATCCTAAAAAAAAAAATAAAATAGTGGACTAATCAATCAAATGTAGGAGGTTTTCTCTGTTTTTATTTGATGTTTGGTTTCACGACCAATGAGTCAGCTAGACTTAGACAACAAACTTCAAGATGGGATTTACTGACATAAATCCAAAGACCTAAGTCTCCAGACCATGCTTAAAAGCAGTATCAGATGAGCTATGTTGGAAGACATCACCCCAGCTGTTCACGTCAGTTTTTTCTTAGAAATTATCAGATTGATGGCAGAGAAAACAGACATAACTTCTATCATCATTTTTACTGCATCAACCTAATACCAGAGATGTTTGCATAGAAATATCAGATTTTCTGTATATAGTTTGTGGCTGATATTTGTCTCACAGCTGACTTATAGAGAGCAGTCAGGTGATAAACCTCACCTCTACTTTGAATTTTCTGCTGTGTTTTGTTGTTCTCTGTGTAGGTACTTTTTTTTTTCTTGTTTGTTTGAGCATCACATATAGAGAAAATCTCTCTCTGAAGTTTAGGATGGCCTATAGGATGAGTTTGGCTTTCCAGTAGGCTGTATCGTACCTAAAAACTATGCATAACATATCTGGCCTTCCTTTGTTCAACAGTAAATGACTACACAGGATGTCTTGATTTATCTTCTTTAAACATTCATTATTGGGCATAATTGCCATATCTCTTATTTTCATTCCCCTGAGCAACACATTTTAATCTCATACCATATGGAAGTTATTGCAAGCCATCAACAGCAAAGGAAAACCTGAGGTAGATTTGCATTGAGATAAAATGCATCTGCTCTAAAATTACTGAAGTCATTTCACTGCAGAATGACATAATTCTGGATTATGTCAATAGCATCAGTGTTTTAAACTGAGGAAGAAGACATTTGCAGTCCTCTCCGTGTAAAGATATTGATCAGATAATGACCACATTTGGTGATGGCTCGCTTAGCATATTCCTTAGTTTTGTGTACTGAATTTTGACAGAGCAAAATATGTCTCTATCAAACTGGAAACTTCCTATTATTTTTCAAGATGTCATTTTGTTTTATATTTTGAATTCATGTCTTATTACTCCAAAGTATTTAAAATACCTGCCCTCCTGAGGTCCAGCAGGCTTAATATGTCATTAAATTACAACCAGTCTCCTGATTTTGGCTGGAATAGAGTTCTGGGACTGGTACTTCTAAACTCTGGAGAGAATTCTGGAAAAATGACTATCATGGTTTGACCGCAGCCAGCAACTAAGTACCAAGAGGCTGTTCCCTCACTTCCTCCTAACCCTGCTGGTGGGATGAGGAGGAGAACTGGAAAAAAGTAAAGCTTGCAGGTTGAGATAAGCACTGTTTAATAATTAAAATAAAGTAAAATATAATAAAAATAAAAATAATAATAATAAAGAGAATATTAAAACCCAAGAGAAACAAGTGATGCACAGTACAATTGCTCACTACCTGCTGACTGATGCTCAGTCCATCCCACAGCAATGATCCATGGTTTCCACCCAACTCCTTCCAGTTTACATACTGAGCATGATGCTCTATGTTAGGGAGTACCTCTTTGGACAGTTCAGGTCAGCTGACTTGGTTGTGTTTCTTCACAGTCTTCTGTGCACCGGCTTGCTGGCAGAGCATGGAAAACTGAAAAGTCCTTGAATTAGGGTAGACACTACTTAGCAACCACCAAAATATCACTGTTTTATCAACATTATTCCCATACTCAATCCAAAACACAGCACCAGATACCAAGAAGAAAATTAACTTTATCCCAGTCCAAACCAGGACACCCAGTAAAGCCCTTAGCACCACATTCTAAGGTTATTGGCTCTACCTTACTGGTCTGCATGCCCAAGGTACAATGTGAATTCTGAAAAAAAGAGTTGACTGAAGCAAGCAGTGTGAAGAAGATCGCAATAATCCCTTATTACCTTTGAGTGACCTGTGTACACATAACTAAAAGTAAAATAGAAGACATGAGAATCTGGACAGAAATTATGGCTGACTTTGGATTCACAGTAGATATGAGATCAAACTAAATTAAAAGTCCACTAAACTTAGTATTCAAAAATCTGCAGTACCACTTCCTTGAAATACTATGGCTGCCCTTATGCTAAGCTCAGTTTCCTCACGTCCCTCTTGCCCAAGAAGCCTGGGCTGAGAAGAGTCTAGACAGTGGTCTGGGAAGCAAAGACCTCAGGTTTCAGAATATCAGACAACCAAGGATCCAACAGACAAGTTTTCTGGCTAGCAGTGAAGGCTCCAAGGCATAGGTACACAGTGAAACAGAAGAGAGCTAGGAACCTGGACCTCTCGTAACCCACTTTACTTACAGGTGTGTTCCCTGCCCTGCTACAACATGCTCCAGCTAGCATTCCTCAAGACCGATTTATTTCAGAAGGGACTGACTTAAAATTTGTGACTGAGTGCCAGCTGGTACTTCTTGGCCTTGGGACCAAAAGCCATGACAACAGAAAGTGACAAACAGCTGAAAGAACTTGGAGAGACAATCCAGTCCATGACGACTTAGCAACTATAACTACATCTTTGAGTCATGAACTGGCACCACTCAGAAAAGGGGGGAAAAAAAAAGAAAAAGAAGAGAAATATACCCAAGGCTGGTCCAGAATGCAGCTATTCTCCAAAAACCACATTAGGTCATTGAACCATATTTCTTAATAAGTCAATTTTCTGAAGGCATAATTGCCCCATTCAATTCTTTTTAGCAGTTTCTTGATAGCCTTGGAAATGATCATAACTGCTGATTCTGTGGAATCTAGGGGACCCTACAGGAGACATTTGCATGTATTGCAAGTATTTTAATTTGCTGTGAAGTAGCTGAAATCCACAGCTCTATAAAATATTGACCTTATTTACTTCTGGAGAGCTGTGTAGGAATTCTTGAGCTAGGTACCAAAGCAATTAGTATGTCAGATAATCCTTTAATTAGATTAGAGGGTACAGCTACTATATGTCAAATATCTATTAATAACTGAAAAAGCCTGTCTCCAGGTTTCCTAAGTATGTAAAATCTATTTATTTACCACATAGTTAGTTGATTTAAAGTTACTTCTAAAGGACTATATTGTTCAATAGAATACTTGGGTATATTAGCATGGCTCTAAAAATTATAAATCTAACCTGAAAAACCTTAAACCACTTCTCAGTTTGTTGTGTGAGCCAAGGACATTTTTCAGATGCAGAAGATTTTCAGATCTAGGAGACACATCGCCCATTGTCATGTATGGCAACATTCTGGAAAGAGGTAAACTTCAGCTCACTGCTAGGAAGCAGTTTTGAGATGTTACTTTATTGACACTGTTCAGTGTAGTACTTGACAGACTTTTAATCTGACTTTCTGCCTTCTTAAGTCTGAGGCTGTTGAAACTATAGCCTTTCTTCCAACACAAACCCCAAACCACTAATCTACAAACTATTCTGTTTAGAGCATTTTCCTCCCATGAAAAGGGTTTCATAGCACTGAAAGATCTCTTTTTCTTTAGTAGCAAAATCCAGGCATTTGAGCAATTCAGCTCAGTGTCTAGAATTCATTACACCAAATTCTACTTCAGCTGCATTTTCATCAATGTTGTCTTTTAGTGGCATGTAAGTATATATAGGTAACATGCCAAATGCTGGATCATGACTCTGGAATATGGAAAATATTGGTATTTATAAAGACTGACAAGCACCCCTACACTTTGCCTTCTTTATAAATAAAGCCCCTGTTGCCAGTACATGATAGCTACTTTCTTATTCTGTGATTGCATACATACAAACTGTATATTTGCATACCTATCAAAACCATGATAATTTTTATCACAACGAAGCTGTTGAGAAAAGGTTAGTTTTTTTACCAAAACCATCAGAATTAACCTGATATCTTTAATGTCATTCTGTGAAAAGTTTATAGTAAGAAACACTGTGTTCATGGTCTTTACTGTATTTAAAAGAGCATTTTGAGAGTATAAGCTCTGTTTTTGCTTTTAAGAGCTCAGTAACTAAAAAGACATTCTCTGCATCTACCTGAAAATTGCATCCAGTAATGAACTTGTCCATAAAAGGAGCAGAGAACTGTTTTACCATACTGACATGTCGTTGATCTTTTTTTTAAATACAAGAGAGGGCTTAGAGCAGGATGACATATGCCCAGCAGGATAACAAAACCACAGAGTGAACCGCTCACCTTCATATGTTCTAACAGTTTGTATGAAGTAATGAACCTGACTACAGAGCTTTTAACTGCCTTAGGCCATGTACTAGGAACTCAAAATACATGGAAAGGAGATGTCAGAAAGGAAACAGTACTTGATTTTAAAATAAAGATGAATTTTTTAACCAACTTGTACACACCACATCTGTGAATTTCTTACACAGTACAAAAAACATTAAAATGTGTGCCCTTCTGTGGGCTGAGCACTAATATAATCCGACAACACATCATAAAACAAAGGTTTATGGAGGCAGTAAGAAAGATAAGCATACATAAGCTTGGCCAACTCCTGATAACAAACACGGGATACGATCACAACTGATGCCATGGCTCTGGTGGACTGCCAGGCACACTTGGTGTCCGGGGAATATGGCAGCAAGACCCAATCCTACAAATGCCTTTTGAATGCAGGCAAGGGTCATGTCATTCCTTGGCTCTACCAAGGGTAATGCGATTTGGGAGAATCATACCTTATATGAATAGTTTGGGTGGCATTCTGTCTGCACCACTGATTCTGGTCAATCGTATATATACATGTCATTGTCCACTACTGGTTGTTCAAATTGGCAGTGACAAAATAAGAGAGAAGTCTGAGGGTAATCAAAAGAGACTTCTGGGCCCTGGGATGAATGGTAGAGGGCTCAGGAGCACCGGTAGTAATTTCCTCAATCCTCCGGCTCCCAGACTGGTGTAATCAGAAAAATTTTGGGGTTTTTGACCATAGGATTATCTACTCAACACCTGGTCTGCTGACACCTGATGGAATGCACTTATGTCAGAGGGGAAAAAGAGTTCTAGCACAGGAGCTAGCGGGGCTCATTGATAAAGCTTTAAACTACCTAGGAAGCAGAAAGGGGCAAAACCAGGGGAAAGGGGCAAAACCAGGCTCACTAGTGATGAGAGGGTGTGCCAAAACTTGAGGAAACAAGCACTAATGGGATCCCTCAATATACTTCACAAAGTAGTGGCTAAAATGCACCATACATGAAATGTTTCTATGTTTAATATTCACATCTAAAATTTCACTGAAAATATCAAAAGATTGTATATTGCTCTTGGTTGAACATGTAGCTTAGAAGGCTATTTATCTGTTGCTGGGTTTTATGTGAAGGGTGTATCCCATGTCTCTTGGAGAGAAAAAAGCAGACAACAATCAGTAGTCGTCATTCAGTGCTCAAATATCAGCCTACATCTAAGGCTTGAAACTACATTTTGAAGCTTCTAGACTATAAGCATAATTTTAAAAATTACACAAGTAGTCCTTTTCAGCTAACCAGATGGAAAACTTGGATATTTGCCTTCATGATATTTATTTTACACTCACCATGCATAGTGATAATATTAACAAAAATAATTGTTATAATAACTATTTTCCATTCTCTAAATATGGCCAGGAGAAAATTAATTAATTAATTTTTCATTGGTTTCTTTCTTTTATTGTTTTTACATCTATCAGCTTCCTGAAATGATAAATGGATTTGCTTCTAGAAAGGAGAGACACTGCTGTGAGAGAGTTTTCTCTATCCTTCTTTATAGGAGGCAGATCTGTTGTCATGTAGAAGAGTGAATTTTAAGACAATCATCTAAAAATCTGTCTTCATTCTGCCACCCTCTCTATAATTACTGCTAATTGTATTATTTCAGAAATTGATGGAGCATTATAAGAAAGGGAAGCAGAAGAGGAAAACATCTTCAATAAAGCTCTTGAAACAAAGAGACTGTCTTTGCCTACAGGGCACACGAGGCAGTGCAATGCTGAGAGCCTGCAGCACAGTCTGTTACTTAGAGGACACACTGTCACTTACTGAATTAGTCATATTATCATTACTCTCTATGGTGAGCAGATGTGTTCTATTACTTGATTGTGGAGGTATGATTTGTTTTGCCCAAGACCTTACCTGAACAGACTAGGGCTAAGATCTTAGGACTAGCTTCCTTATGTTAAAAGATTCAGCACATCCAGGGTGTTCAAGAACAAGTTTGATTTAAAGGATGAGCAGGGACTTCAAATAAACTTGTGTGTCAGAACACAAATCCCTGCAATGAAGGTAAAGCTACCCCTAGGGTTAGTTTGTCCACTCCTACCTGCTTTTTCAACCACTATAGCCTTATCAAGCTGCCCCTGATCCTTGCTTAAGGAAAGTTAGATCATGGGGCTTCCTGTATTTCCTGTAAGTAACTCAAACCAGCTATCAGAGAGTTGATGTTGGTGTCCCTTTGGAGAGTTGATTTCCATGCCTTGGACCTCAGCTTTAGGACCTAGGTAGACTGCAACACACAAAAGAGAAACAGCTGCAACTGCTGGCCCTATGTGATCTGGGAATAAGTGTTAGCAGATCAACAAACAGAAGAGCATTGAGTACAGAAGTAATGGGATCTTCTGAAGAGCTGCTCCTTTTTACAGCATATCTAAGTAGGTGCCTGGTAACTTCTATGTTACCTACTATGAAAAAAAAGTAGTGTAAATTGGCTGGATTACAAGACTACACAACTGTGCTTTTTGCACCTGTTGATGAAGAAATTATGGGGTGCAGTTAATTGATGTGATATATTGTACATCTCTTAAGTTCAAAAAATCCACTTTAAGAAAGTGTTCAGCTGTTTATTTCTTCATTGTTGAAGCACTAGACTAAATTTAGATTAGAAGGACCATGTTTGATACAAGCACTAACTAAATAGTTTTTTTGGGGGGGAATATTTTTGTTAGAACACAGAAAACAGATTCAGATATACTTCCAGCCTCCAAATCACAGTAAGAGGACTTGAACAAACAACAGTGCTACACTTTGCCTGTATGCTAGATATTACACTGTTCATGGCCTTTTTAACAAGTTTATTTAATCAGGGTATATAGTAAAATGTATTTTAAGGAGAGATATCAATGTCAAGATGCAGAAGTTTTCATGTTTCCAAAGCAATTCGCAAAACCTTGTTTTGTAGTACTCCAACTGGAAGCTCATATGCAAGTTTATAGGCTAATTCATCCACAGTTGCACAACTATATTCTCATCAAGTAGTGCTTTCCTTTATTTTTAATAATGCAAAATCAGCACATATAAATAATGCAAAACTGAAATCAGTCCATGAAGATAAGCATCCCAACCTGGTACAGGCACATGACCCTGCTGACAACACACATGACAAATGTTAAGATGACTACCCTTCCTTCAGGCCTGAAAACACAGACAATCTGGAAGTTGAAACCTTCTGTGGGAGAGTTAACTAACATGACATCTGTGTATTTTCAAAGCACTGCCTGTTTTCATTTCCCAGCCACCAGCACTGTCACAAAGGCAGTTAAATAGTACAGTAACAATCTTCTCTTTTGAGTGTTTTGTTATTTATCTAAAACAAAATAAAACAAAAAACCCTTCCAATTAGAGAGATTAAACTCCTCTGCTTGTGCAGCATTCCCTACCCCAAACCCTGCAAAACTGAAATTATCTGGCAATACTTAAGTCTCACTCACAACAAAAGTAATTACGGGAGACAATGGGGCACGGATTTGTTGGTTTGTGTTTTTGGTTTGGTTTGTTTGTTTGTTTTTGTGGTGCTGGGGTTTTTGTGTCTGTGTGTGTTTTTGTTAGTTCCCTTTGGGTTTTTTTGCAGTTTTGGAGAGTAAAGGATGCAAGCAGAAAGAAGCTTTGCCTGTTTATTCTCTCAGTTGCTGGCATCCATGTTACTATAGATAATACAGCCCTGAACTAACTGTTAACCTCTGTTAAAAAGTCAGATCTATTGGCTCTATGCCACACGTATGCGGCTATATGGCTTCTGGTAGACTCAGGGCACAGGTTTGCCTGTGAATGGCTGAGCAGACATATGTTAAATAGTAATACCTGGTAACGTCTGCCATAATAATTAAATCCTACTTGAAGACTAACCGTGTCTCCTACAACAGCTGCTCTGATTCTGTTCGTGTAGGAAGGTATTCACGCAGAGAAAAAGGTTACCTGATTTCTTTTAAAGGTTGTCAGGGAAAAGCAGGTTTCTTTAGGGGGAGTCAAAGGTCTATAAAAGCTTTCTTTCATAAATCCATGGTGGACCTTGTAATTAGTTGCCTAGCAGCCTCCACAGTGGATAGTGAGCATCTGGATCATAAAAGCTTAGTTGCTGGTTACAGCTGGATCCTGGAAGGGGAAACCCCAAGAAAATATTCCATCTCTTCTTCCATGTGTAAAACACAGCTGTAGAATAAGAACAAGGTTGTAAGCACTTACAGCTAAAAGGCATATTTATTCACCAGCAAGCCTAAGAAGGTTTTTCTTCAGGTCTATTGAACTCTTAATTAGCAAGATGCTTGAAAAGGAAATACAGTGACTTTTGTCCCAGCATCTGGTTAGGAGAGGAGGGTTAGCACCCAGAGATGAAGGAAAGTCAAGGCTTCTGGCAAAGTGAAAGTTATTGAACTAGGTTTCCTGAGAGAAATGTGTAGAGATATATTCTGTGTTGGCTTCCCAACTGAGCTCTTGGTTGCTCTATTTCTCTCAAGCAATAAATCCTTTTGAAGATGTATTTAAAAAAAAATCCATGAACTAGGCCTGAATGGAAAATTTTTTAGCAAAGAACATTCTATTTAAAAAAAAAAAACAACTGTATCCAGCTCTTCTAGCTAACAAGCATTTAGCCTTTTATCAACTAGCATGTATTGTTCTGTAGGACAGACACCCTGACTCAGTCTGGCAAGCCTTTTAAGTACTGCAGTCTAGGGTGTCCTTATGGCATTTATTCATTATTTATTTATTTATTACCCAGTTTATTAAAAATCTCTGCTCAGAAGCTTTTACTTGCTCATGGCTAGGTACAATGGACTTTACCCCTTAATGAAGAGCAGCTTTTAAATTCCCAGGTTCTCGACTACAGGTGATGGGTTTTTTTCCCCTCTTATTGCTGACCTCTTTTAAGCATCTGCCTGGAAGCTATGATTACTGAAAATTTGAACCAACAAATATATATATTGTATACCATATACTATATATATATTAGAGAGAGAGAGAGATAGTGCTAAGTGTATGTTTGAGGGCTGTCTAGTGGGTTCTAGAGGACAGCAGGGAAAAATTTCAGTCTTCTTAGTCATTAACTAAGAAGCTACACAGTAACAGATGAAAACTCAGTCAGGCTGGAAGAGGAAAGGAGCAATGACTAAAAAGTAAGAAGGAAACAAAGGAATAGACCAGGAAATTTAGAGGAAAAGGTTTTTAAAGAAAAAATTAACATCTCTAGACATCTTTTGCTACTAAAACAAATAATTAGGAAATGAGAGCAGCCCCCACACCATTGCTCAGGCCTCGGTTTTGGGGTCATTCCTGTTTAATATCTTTATCAGTGATCTGAACAAGGGGATTAAAGGCACTGTCAGTCAATTTGCAGATGACACTAAGCTGGGTGAGAGTGTTGACCTGCAGGAGGGCAGGAAGGTTTTTCAGAGGGATCTGGACAGGATGGATCAGTTGATTGAGTCCAGTTGTAGGAGATTCAATAAAGCCAAGTGCCAGATCCTGCACTTGGGTCAAAACAACCCCATGCAGCGCTACAGGCTGGGGAAAGAGTGGCTGGAAACCTGCCTGGTGGAAAAGGACCTGGGGGCATGTGCAGATATTGGCTGGGGTAGGGTTAGTTTTCTTCACAGTGGCTAGTATGAGGCTATGTTCTGGATTTGTGTTGAACACAGGGTTGATAATATAGAGATGTTTTTGTTATTGCTGAGCAGTGCTCACACAGACACAAGCACTTTTCTGCTTTTCATACTGCCCTGCTGGCAAGGAAGTTGGGGGTGCCCAGGAAGTTGAGAGGAGATACAGCCAAGACAAGTGACTCCGACTGACCAAAGGGATATTCCAGACCATGTGATTATCATGCTCAGTATATAAAATGGGGAGACATGTTTTGAGTGATGGTGTTTGTTTTCCCAAGTAACCATTACCAGTGATGGGGCCCTTCTCTCCTGGAGATGTCTGAACACCTGCCTGCTCATGGGAAGGGAATTAATTCCTTATTTTGTTTTGCTTGTGTGCACTGCCTTGTTTTCCCCATTAAACTGTAAATGAGTTTTCTAGCTTTACCCTTTCAGTTCTCTACCTGACCCTGCTGGTATGAGAGTGAGTGAGTGGTTGCATGGGGCTTGGGGTTAAACCACAACAGGGTGCTGGTCAACAGCCAGCTGAACATGAGCCAGCAGTGTGCCCGGGTGGCCAAGAAGGCCAGTGGCCATCCTGGCTTGTATTATTAATAGTGTGGTCAGAAGGACTAGGGCAGTGATTGACCTCCTGTACCGAGAACAGGTGAGGCTGTATCTTGAATCCTTTGTTCAGTTTTGGGTCCCTCGCTACAAGAAAGACATCGAAGTGCTGGAGCATGTCCAGAGAAGGGCAATGAAGCTGGTGATGGACCTGGAACACAAGTCTTATGAGAAGCAGCTGAGGGAACTGGGGCTTTTATCCTGGAGAAAAGGAGGCTCAGGGATGACCTTACTCTCTACAACTACCTGAAATGAGGTTGTGGCGAGGTGGGCCGGCCTCTTCTCCTGAATAACAAGCGACAAAGTGGCCTCGAGTTGTGCCAGGGGAGATTTAGATTAAATATTAGAAAATATTTCCTCACCAAAAGCATTGTCAAGCACTGGAACAGGTTGCCCAGGGAAGTACCTGAGTCACCAGCCCTGGAGGTGTTTAAAAGACGTGTAACTGTGGCACTTAGGGACATGGTTTGGTGGTGAAATTGGCAGTGTTGGGTTTACAGTTGGACTTCATTACCTTAAATGTCTTTTCCAGCCTCTTTGATTCTACGATTTTTGCTGTTCATATGATTTTTGCTGTTCATATGATTTTTGCTGTTCATAAATGAGCAATGGTGTGAGCGAATAAAAGCTGTGACAGGTTGATTACTGACCAGACACTGCAGTAAGTTAGAGAGAAGTGGTGGTAATCCAGCTAGGGTCCACCTTCCAGGAAGTCCTCAAAGCTTACTACATACTTGCTTTTGCAGGTCCTAGAACTTGATAGAGAGTAGTTAACAAATGCATTAGCCGGCGCCTGTTTCTTTTTCTCTTTTCTTTTCTTTTCTTTCTTTCTTTCTTTCTTTTTTTCTTTCTTTCTTTCTAATTAAAGACAAATATAGTATTTCAGGAAAAGGTAGGAATGTTAATAGGCAGAACAGAAGGCATTCAATACAAAAAAAAAAAAAAAAAGCTTTATAATTGTTCTCCTTCACTGGTCTTTGAAAATAAGTGATGTGCACTCACTTTTTTCCAAATTAAAAGGCTCTACACACTGGCTTTAGTTCACATTTTGCTTTATTCCCTGAAGTAATGTTTTCTGAATGATAATTTTCTTTCCCTGGGAATACATTATTTGCCCTGAGATGCATACTCAGTAAGGGACAGACAAGAATAAAAAAAGAACAAAAATCTTCAGGCGCTTTGAAGGATAAAGGCAGATGTTCACCTATTGGAAGATGCCTGTTATGCTGGTTCTTGATTATCAGCTGCCTGTAGATTTAGTAGATGTAGTCTTTCTCATATCTGTGCTTATGTTTAATTACTTATGAACTCTTCAATGTTTATTTATGAAAACACCTAATCTATTTTTTTTTTGTCTTCTGTTTAAATGATTTCATTTCAATTAAGCCCGAGCCATTTGAGTGCTCTGGCATGTTGACCTTTAACTGCCTGCATTAGTGATAATTAATTGATCAGCATTGCAGTCACAGGAAACCATGGCTGTAGGAGCAGGGAGACTCCACTTTTCCCCCTGAAACAAGAAAAGTAGAGTGTTGTTTGTTTTGTGGGTTTTTAATTAGAATAAGAGCAGAAAAAACAGGTCTATAATTATTCCCTGAGAGGTGATAACTACTATCTTTCCATGCTGTTTTCTTCTTTTCCTTTGGTTAGCTCTATACAATGAAATGGTAGTGAAAAATGGCAGCATATGTTGGTGAGCAAGGGAGAGAAAACACAAGTGAGGGAATGTACCGAGACAAAAATAAGTAAAAGTCAAATCTGTGCTGCTGGGTCATTTTCTCTCATCTCTCCTTGAGGTTAATTAACAGCAAAATATGCCTTACGTACACTAATGTGCCCACTGAGTCCTGCAGTAAACGATTCTGTCTTCATCCATTAAATTACAGAAATAGCTTGTGTTTCTTAGCTTTGAATTTTAACTAGAGCTTGTGAAATGAAAAAAGCAAACTTCATGGAGCCTCAGAAGCATTTTGGGTCTTCAAAATATGTTACTTGGTGTACATGTGATTCAACAATACGATGCACATTATCTTAACTGCAGTTGGAAAACAGATGACTTTTCCCCCCTCTTTTAAATTCTTTGGAAACCAAATGCTGGATACCATAAAAACTTGTTCCCCTCATCCAACCTGAAAGGACAATGGTGCTTTAAATCCCCAAATCTGTAGTTTTGATTGTGTTATCCACGCCATTTTATACACTCCGTAAATAAATTCTTAGTCTTATTACAAGGAAAATAAAATGTGCTGGTTTTTAGTTTAATTTAAGGGACTAAGGAGAAGAATATGACTTTTAGTCTTCAAGAGATGTTATTTTTGCTGTTGACACACGTGTCAGTAAAAGCAACAGTCATGTTGTAGGTAGATGAGTGCTGTGCTTTGACTAGCAGATTACAGATAGTCTTGGCAGAGTCAGTAAACTGTGGCAGCAAGAGATTCTAGCTACAGAAGAGTACAGTTAGGTAGGATGTATTGCTAAATGCCTGAGGGATGAAAGAACATCCATTCAAGTTCCCCGTGGAGATTTTGCATTTGTCTCAGTACATTCCCTACCACATACTTTGTAGTAGGACAAGTGTTGGAAAGGAGCACTCTCTTAAATGCAACGCATAGAGTATGATATTTTTTCTCTCCCTCTCTGTCTATCCTTATACCAAAAAACTTGGAGTGCTTTCTGAAAGTCTATCTATATTTTCTCTCTGTAGAAGAGATTCAGACTTCAGGGACTATTTGCTACTTGTGTTAAGCAGAGTTATGGCCATATTTGTTCTCTGACTCTTAATTTAATTTCTTAAATGCTTTGATATGTATTTGGAACAAAAGATTTCAAAGTAAACTTTAATCTATAATAGCCTGTTACCCTCATTACTGTCTTGCTTCTTTCTCTATTATGCATGTATAGGCATACCACGTATGCTATTATTTGGGTGTTTGTTTTCTGTATTTCTGATTACCATTTGGTTTTTAATAATGAGTGCTCAGATAATCATTCCTTACTCATCAACACAAAACTCCCAATAACACTGTTCACAGCCTCGTTATCTTGAATATTGTTTGCAGTTTTGGTTACCACAATATAAGAGAGATAATAAGCTCTCAGTGTCCACAGAAGGGCAACAAAGACGATGAAGGGCCTTGAGGGGGAGCCATATGAGGAGTGGCTGAGGTCACGTGGTCTGTTCAGCCTGGAGGAGAGTGAGAGAAGACCTTCCTGCAATCTACAACTTCCTTATGAGGGGACGAGGAGGGGCAGGCACTGATCTCTTCTCTGCAGTGGCCATTGACAAGGCCCAAGGAAATGGCCAAAAGTTGTGTCAGGGGAGGTTTAGGTTGGATATTAGAAGAAGGTTGTTCACCCAGAGGGTGGCTGGTTTCTGGAACAGGCTCCCCAGGGAAGTGATCACAGGACCAAGGCTGACAGAGTTCAAGAAGCATTTGAACAATGCTCTCAGACACATGGTCTGACTGTGCAAGGCCTGGAGTTGTACTCAGTGATCCTTGTGAGCCCCTTCCAACTCTGTATATTCTGTGATTCAGCAGTAACTGAGCATATTCTGGAGCATAATCTTGGGGTCTCATGTTATCACTTGATTTAAGCACAATTAATACCAAAGGCAGATTTTTATTTTGATTTGATCTGACTCGTGTCTCCTAATGCTGTGGCTGGGTAAAATGGATTGACACAGATTAAAACACAAATTCCCCTGGGCACAGATGATTAGACCTATGTGTAGAGGTGATAACCTCATTTCAGTCTGTCTATTAGTCTCCACCAGTCTGATTATGCCATTCTGGTACTTCTTCATTTGTGGCATCTAGAGTGTTGTCAAAGGCAAACTGTTTGGTATGAAACAGTGTTCCTGTCTTTGCCCAGGGAGTCCACTCAGAAAGTGCGGAGCTCTAGAAAGCATCATGAATGTTGCTTCATTTTGTGAGGTTTTGTCTGCACTTTCATAACTGCTCAGTGTCAGTAGCTGGATGGTGTGTGGTTTTAAAACTGTTCCTGTGTTAGTTACCTGCACAACAAGGAAGTTCTCCTTTGGGCTGCTGCCTGGCACCTGCTACTTAGTGGTCAGTGGACAGTGGGACACAAATCCTGGCTTACTGGTCTGGACAATTCAGCTGGAGAAGTAGCACTGCTCTTCATACATGTGTGCTGCCTTGTTGACTAATAGCCACAGACTGCTAATTAAATTTAAATGTAACCCTTTGCAGAGTATCACATGCTAACACAACCAGGTAGCTCTGAAGAACCTAGCTGATTGTCATTCTCTAATGAGGACAGATCTCTGGTGACAGTATATAAGAGTCCATAAAACAGGAAAATGAAAACAAAAATGAAATGGAATTCATTTATTAGCATCAGTGAACTTCAGCTGGAATAAGGCTGATTTTTCCATTGCCTTCTTGTTTGTCTGAAATGAATATTTTTGCTGGTCTCAGAAAAAAAATCAGGTAGAATTCTTCTTTCAGTACTGCTTTAAATACTATTAGCTCTGAACACCTCAGCTACATGTGTACTTGTACTTTTCAGCAGCCACCAAATGGAGAACAACAAGCATGCATTGACCTTAGTATTGTTCTTATGCCAAATTTTTTTTTTCTGATTTTTCTTTGAGTTTGGGCAATGCAATCAAATAGAAGGATTGCTGTCCAGTGGAGCAACATTGCTCTACCTTCTGTCTTGTTCAGAAGATTGTATTGAGTCACACTGACTGATTCTTACAATTATAAATGCGTGGTGTGCTTTTTATTTTTGCTACCAAAATCATTTACGAAGTAATAAATTGGCAGATTGAAAAACAAAAAATCCTCTTTAAAGGCACTGATGGTTTCAGGGTTTTTTTGGTAGCTCCTCCTTTCGCTTCATCACCCTAACAAAATCCCTTTTGTTGTAAAGGTACGAGTAGGCATAACCAAACTTACAGAGAAATGACCTCTAAAGTGAAATAGGAAAGGCAGAAAAAGCTTCTTTATAGAAGAGACTTCTAAGTTCTGTTTTATCTTCACAACAGGCTATATTTATTTAACAGTTTGGGGGAGTGTCAGTAGAAATGTTTGTCTTTGCAGCAGAATTGTCTACATCTCTGTAAATAATTTAATTGAGCTGTGAATATTCACTGATTGAAAACTAATTACTTTGGCTTAATTTGAGTACTGCCTGACTGCTCTGGAGTTGTGGATAATTTAACAATGTAGAAAGTACATGAACGTGGAATGTTAAACAGTGACTGGGACAGAGTTAAAAATTAAAAACTAACTCCTCCAGTTTACAAGTATGCTGTGGATTGGGCTGTTTGTAACATCCAAGGGCTTTATGCAGACAGGTTTATGTGCAGTGCTTTCTGAAACATCTACTGGAATTTTTTATACATCATTAAGTAATTGCTTTCCTCTCCCCATAGCATTTTGCAATAATTTTGCTCATAAAGATTAATGACTTAGCACAATGAATCTCGTTCACTCATATGAGTTTCAGCTTTCAGTTTTAATTGCAGGTTAGGTATCATGCAGCTAGTTTTCCTATGAGTTTCTTTAAACATTTCCACCAACAGTTTCATTGTTTCTGGAGGGAATGTGAAGTCTGTGCTTTTCCTGAAGAAGCATTTCTGTCATGTGAAATTGCAGGTATGCATTGCTTCTTTGGTGTGTGTTACTGATACCTGTAAAACGAAGACACCATTGAATACTCCTCCTAAAAAACTTTAAGCCCTGTTTTCTGGGGTAGTGGTAAAACAAATCTGTTATTCCTTTTATATATGATTCTATGCTTCTGATTTTCAGTGTATCTGTAATAGACTCCTAAAATGAATGTCTACTGTTAAATTATATATAGAATTAATATTTAGCTGCCCATAAAATAGTACACTTCTAAAGAAGGCTGCATTTTAAATTGCATTCTTATTTTTTCAGAAGTGTTTAGGCAACGTTCAGGGAGTGTGTGGAGGGAATTAATTTTTTAAAAAAATGGGTACTGTGCACTTTTCAGTGGAGAGCAAGGGAAAAATGGAAGCACATGAATAAAGATGATATACAATGCTTGTATTGTTCATCTATTATTCTGTGAACCAGACATCAATAATGGCACAGTTAATAGTTTGCTAGCACTTTACTAAAATTAATAAATAAGATTTTACATTTATTTATCAGTTTATTATCTAAGTTTCTGTTCTATGTTCACACATCAAGGAAGACACACAATTGTTAGGAGAACAGGTTTAAGAGGTATCTGCTTTTCATGACAAGCAACTAAAGGGATTTCAAAATTCTACCCTACTGAAGAAGGTATTGTGATGGAAGAAATATTTGTTTATTTTGGTTTTCTTTTCCTAATTATGTGTTTATATTAGTAAAATCAAAATTTTCCCAAGAAGTTCTCAATTTCAGTAAATTAACTAAGGACAAAAAGAACCTTGCAGTTCAGGCAGGCCTTCAAAGTCAACATGCATTCAGTATGTTAGATCACTACATAAACCCTGTAAAATAAAATCTGTGACCTTAGTCTGAGCAGTTCCTGAACCAGGAGAGAGGCTGACTCCTTACTGGGTATCAAATGACCTCTGAGATGGGTTTTCTGCAACGATGAACAGAGTTTAGCGTTGCTCTTTGTCTCCCTGTGACATTGCAGGATTAGTTCTTGGAAAGAACTGTTGACTGCAAGCAACCATTAAAACCTGATGGAAAAATAGTCAGCCAAGGTACGAGCGCAGAGGGAAATGTTTCACCTATTAAAAAAAAAATATTCAAATCAGTGACAAAACAACACACACAATCACGACTGGTTGAAATGTTTTGGTATTTTTATCTTGAGGACCTTATCTGCATGTATGGACAGCAGGAAACCTGTCATACTGTTACACAACAGTCACCACGTTGGACAATAGGAAATACAATAGGCAAAATAGGACAATAGAAGAGAAAGGTATCTAAAAACTGTCCATGACGTTTCTGCAGCCTACAACTTCCAGCAAGTCCTATGACTTTCTTAGACTGGGGCTGTTCTGCGCATTGTAAAATAAGTACAGAACATCAACTCACCCACAGGGTTTTTATTATTATTGCTGTTACTCTTTGTTTACTTTTCTCATTGCTGTTTCCAGCAAATTGTTCTTATCTCAACCAGTGATCTTTGCCTTTTGTGCTTCCAACTGGAGCAGGAAGGGAAACAAGTGCCAGCACAGTTGCGGTAGGAGCACTAAATTGGGGAACACTATTGCTAAACCACAGCATTTATCAGCCTTTCCAGTATGTCACAATAAATGGTACAAAAGAATCGGACCCTTTGAATCTTAAAACATAACCATCTGCTGACTGAAAAAGTTCTCTGCGCTCTAAAGGATGTGAAGAGTACTTCTTTTAGTTCTTCTTCCTTCACCCACAAAATTCTCTGTGGTGGTGTTCATAAGAACTGTCTCTGGCAAAGGAGATCTGAACCTTTCAAGGTTATGCTTGCAAAGATTTTAATCACACAGTGATGTAGTTTTCAATTTGGAAATGAACCTGAGGAGTGCCTTTAAGACAATTCTTGCATCCAGTTGCCTCTCCTAGGATTGTCTCCCCTGAGGAGATTTTTCAGCTGTTGCATATGTTCAGAGGTGGCCCCTTAAAATTCTCTAGATGCCACAAAATGCAAT
>JAYRBT010000082.1:107970396-107981805 GCA_036023395.1 Myiotriccus ornatus
TATAAAGAGCAGAGAGATCAAGTCCTGGTAGTAAATGGGAGTACCACAGTGGGTTTGCAGCACTTGAAACACTTGTCATCACCAAAACAGGTTCAATTATTCACCACAGCTTGAGTCCATATGCTGATTCTAGTCAGTAAGTGCAGGAGACTTCAGTCAGTAAGTGCAGGAGACTTCAGGCTTTCTAAAGATTAGCACTTGCTTCCACTCAGCACCTTGTTGTTTAATTAAGTCAGTCTTTGTAAATGTATTGTTAGTAATGGTATATTTTCAAATCAAGGAGACGGAGAGAAGTCTTAAGTTGCCATTTGTTTAATAGGAGTCAATACTGTGAAAGTGAGTGTGCCACAGGATTCAGTGTTAATACCATATGATAAAAGGGAGAAGTACACTGAAATATGAAAATAACACTTTTATTGAAATCACAGAAAAATTAGATTGGAAGGGACCTTCAGTTAAAGCCAGGGCAACTTCTAAGTTACATCAGGCTGCTTATTCCAAACATAATTCAGAATACATCCTGGCAAGACAGTGAAGAATAGTCACATAAGGATTTCTTTTGTTTGTTTCTCACATGGTCCTGAGGAATCAGTCCATTGTATTCACAAGCTTCTTGAGGGTTTTGATAGACTGTGGCTTTAAAATACAGGACTAAAATGCTGGACACAGCTCCAAACTGTTACATGCTGTGTTTCTGCTCTCTCTCATCTCTCGGTCTTCTTTTCTTGATGTGCTTCTGCGTAGCATAGGGTAGGTCACAAGAAAAAGTGGTAGTACTCACAAGGAAAAAATGTTGATCTGAGTTCTCATGTTCTCCATGAATAGAGAGGCTTTTGCAGAGTATCAGAGTTGAAATCCTGCTCTGAGTTGTCCTCTGAATCTCTGTTTCTATTGAGTAGAAGACTGATTTCAAAATCTAGACCACAGTCAAAAGTGTGAATGCCTCCCAAAGTACAAGCTGGTGTCAAATCAGGCCCAAGTGGTTTTACCATCCAGGAGATCACATATTCATAGCCAACTTTTTTGCATGTTGTCAGAATCTAACTCTTTGCTTGTGATTTAACTGGGTAATGCAAAGATTATTCAAATTATTATAAACAGGCTGGCCTAATACTATAATCTTTACAGTCTTTGCAGTCTATACAGTTCCTTTACAACACAGTGTGTTGTTAACTCAAATTCAGTGGAAGGAATTATTTTTCTCCTACAGAATCATCCTTCACTGAGGGTTTTTCCTGATGTTTCTAATTTTTACAATACTTAGTTGTGTTAACGTACTTCCCTGCTTTATCCACTTTTCAGAGTCTGAGCAAGTGGTAAGTGGAAGCATTCAACTACCAAATCTTTCTTATTTGTGTTCTCCTTGCTTTAGGAAAGCATTCTCTTAGTCAATTTTGAAACAGGTACTGCAGTTTTTAATATGACTTTGTTCTTGTACAAACTTTTCCATCATGTATGATGTCATGTCCAAACTGGCTGCAAAATGAGAACTTCACATCTGGGGGAAACAGCAAAGATTGGTTTGGAAAGCCTGAGAAATTATTGTGTGATTTCCTCTGTGCTTTTGCAGCCTCTCTAAATGGAGGTTCACAAAGTAATTGGTATTTGATGCAATAATATGAGGAAATGTTTTTGGTTTACTTATACTCCCTTATACTTCCTATATTTCATTTGTCCTGGATGCCCCTCCACACACATGTTATGAAGAAATAGTATAAGCTTTGACTTCAAATTATATTTTGCTCATTACTCTTAGACATTTTCTTGATGACTCACCTCTTCCCAGGACCTACATTGACTCAGATTCAGATGAACTGTTCACATTGCTTTGGGGACTGTTGGTTTCAGAAGCTCATAGGAAGCCTTTCTTTTGTTCTCTAGCCTGAGCATTGCTTTCATAAGCATAAAAATAGTCTTGTTTGCCATCATCATAGTTGCAATTCAAATCTAAATAAATCTAAATACCTTTTTTTTTTTCCCCTGCACTGTTCTCTTCACATGAAGGGAGATTTTCTAGCTATCAGTAAATCTGTAAAAATTTTGAATAAAATTGTTTTAGTTTGAAAAGCAAAGTGATCACTTGTCAGACTCGATGCACATTTGCCACAAGTAGAGATAGGCAATGGATAAAGCTGAGAATTAGCCTCACTGTCTTACACATTTGATGTACTCTTCCCACTTTTGCAGCAACTGTAGAGTAACATGTGAGTGACTAGCCACTGCTCCTTTACAATGCACTGATGAGTTGAAGGCCTCTGTTCACAGTTTCAAACAGAACACCTTTGTATAATACTGATTACTCTTAGTCTAGGATTAGAGAACTAAAGTCTTGCAATTTAACAAAGAAAAGGTGTTTAAATATGGCATCTTTTGACTTGCATCTGATGGACATGAGTGAAAGAAATGTCCTCAAAAGGCAAAAAGAAAAGAAAATATATTTAGCTTGCTCTAGAGCTTGCTGACAGTGGGCAAACTATAGACCTCGAAGGGGACTCTGCCTACAGGTTCAGTAATGGAGTTCCTGCTGTCAGAGGAAGGGAATTCAAAACTCTTTATATCTCAGGGGGATACTTTCCCACCTAAGGGCAAGAAAGTATTGCTATTTGAACATGAAAACTATACTCAAGTGTTATGTGCTAGCATACAGGACTGAACTGGGGCAGAAATCTTTTTCTTAGAACTTCAACTAACTTTGCATGTGGTGAGATTGTGTTTTACACTCTCTTCATGAGCTGTATTTCATCCAAGGCTCCCCAAATCTTTTGTTAGTCTTTGAATGTATTCCAGCAGATGGATCAGCAGGAAGAATGAAGGCTTTTCTCTAGTTTTACACTGGCAGACTTGCCAGACTCTAGGCAGTCTAGGCTACCTTAAAAGTCCACTTAAGTTGATGGACCTTGGTTGGTCAAAGTCTATCTCCAATAGTAATCCAAGTTTCAGATTATAGCACTGATTCAATTCACTGTGATCTCTATCTACTAATCATCAACAAACATATGCCAAAGGATAATTTATTAGAAAACCTAATTTTCCTTATCACTGCTTTAGGATTAGAACTATATTTAAACTCTGATATATAACTAACAGATACTGTAGGATATCTGGCATTTATAGTCACATTTACGGAACAGTAAATGCAGTAATACTGCTTGATTAGTCCAAACTAAGAGAAGTAACTGAAAAAAAGCTTATTAACATACAGCTTGGTTTAAGGTAAAGTCACCTAAAGGATCTGAAAGTATAAACTCTTTTCTTAATATTAAGTCTTTTAATAACATATAACCCTAAAAGATACCTTTATAACATCAGGCAAATTCAGAAACAAAGGATGTTATTTATAGTGTTCTTCAGTGCAGCTATTTCTGTTCTCAGTTATTTTTTTCTTTTCTCATTTACCAGTCTGCCATTAATCTGTAAAGCATTGCTCTATATATTCACTTTCTCCCTTTCAAGGCATAGATACAATCAATTGTTTAGGTTCTGCTCACGTCTCCAGGGGAAGGAAATTTGATACTTTATCCTTCCAAGTGCCATAAATAAATAGCATCAGATAGTGAAAAAGAGAACACCAATACTTTAAGGCATAGAAAATAATTGAGAAAGCACATTCTATAACTTTCATTTCTACTGTGCTCCCTAGTCTCTCCTTTCAACCTGATTATGCCTGGGATTGTTATGGGAAGCTAAGCATTTGACTATGTTTTGTTCTCCTCGTATGTCTCTCTAAAAGCCTGCAAACAGTAACAGTGCTCTGAAACATTGCAGGAATCCTGAAACAGGATTTTCTCTTTCTATCTTCTTACATATTTCCAAAGAATTTTGCAAGGTCACTCCACAGCTGTTTTAAGAGATATCTGTAAAGACCTTTGTCTCAGATTTCCATAACTGTCCAACACAACCAGTGAAGGAATGTTATACACCATTAGCAATTTAATATTTTACACTCACATACTATATGACAATATTTGGGATTAACATTTTTGGGGGTGTTTTTAGACTTATTATAATATTTCTTACCAAACAGGACAGGAAGAAGTCATAAACGGATTTATTCAGAAAAGATCTCTTTTCGAATGGAAAACCGTGCAAGCAATTTTCTAATCAATTGTTTATCAAGTGTATTTGGGTGATTTTGTATGTTTTGTACGTAAAAATACTTACAGAATTACTGAATCATTAAGATTGGAAAATACCTCCAAGATCACTGAGTCTAACCTTGACTGAACACCAGCTTGTCAACTAGACCATGGCGTTAAGTGTCATGTCTGATTGTTTCCTGAACACCTTCAGGCACAATGATTACATGACCTCCCTGGGCATCCTGTTCCAATGCCTGACCACCCGTTCAGTGAAGAAATTCTTCCTGCTGTCCAACGTGAACCTCCCCTGGCACGACTTGGGGCCATATCCTCTTGTCTCGTACTTACAGTACAATGTACCCTTCAATGAGGTCTGTTGGAAATCTTTTTACAGAACCAGTATGGCTGTGACAAACTTATTCAGATAAGGTTTGATAGCAACATATATTTTCTTTGAAAGTTTTGGAGGTATGACTGAAGACCTCAGATAGACTCCTATTATGAAAGTTGGTCACAAGAAAACGTAGAGAAAGTTTGAGATACTTTTTCCCCTGCAGTTGTCATTATAAGGATTTCCATAACCAAAAAATGTAGTTTGACAGCTTTTGAGAAGATTACTCACCTTTTCTCCAGAGATGTCTTGCAAATATCATATTTTTACTTTTCTTATAGGGGTTCCTTTGGTGAATCTAAACTGTCTTAGAAGAGGTAATGATATAAAGTTCAGATATTTCTATACTTTTGCAACTTTTAGTCTGTAGGGTTGTCAAAATAGCTTATTTTTAACAAAGACAAGCCTGTGGTATCGTTATTATCAGTTCCACTTTGTTTGCATTTTATTGCTGGTGAATACATGTTTGTTTAAACAAATTTTATAATCATTGAATAATTAAGCTGAAAGGGATTTCTGAAGGCCTGTTCCAGCCACTGTTCAAAGCTGGTCGAATCAGGTCAGGTTGCTTAGGGTGATGTCCAGTTGCACCTTAAGCGTACCCAAGATTCTCAGCCTCTCTGGGCACCCTCATGTTTGACCACATCCTGAGCTGGTTTGTTGGTTGAGGGGTTTTTAGTATGTTTAAATAATAATAATAATAATAATAATAACAACAACAACAACTTTAAAAATTAGTCAGAATTTCCTGTTTTCCAGTTTGTGTCCATTGCATCTTGTTTTATCACTGTGCACTTCCAATAAAAGCCTGGAAACCCCTTGTCTGTATCCTCTGATTAGGTAATTTTAATATTCTTCCTTAGAGCTGCAGGAAGAAAGGCATTCACGAAAATTGTCCCCTACAATAATATGCACTGCTCATTGTTGATAAATTTTTTAATTAATTGGCTATTCCTGAAAACAGTAATGTGCAGGCAAAAATATATAGGCTGAGTAAGTTCCAGTTATTTCAAGAGCTGATTTATTCACTCTGTTTTGTGAAAAATAATTTTTTTTAAAAGGCAAGAAATCAGCTAGAATTCATAAAGCTTCCAAAGCTTTATGAAATCTAAATTCATTAGATAATTTATTCCTAGGAAATAATTTAGCCGCTTTGACTAATAATGGAGCTTGAAGTGGGGAAAACAGTATCCTCCTAAGAAAAATAAGACAGATTGGTTCCTAATTGCAATGTTATATGTTTCAGAGCCATGTAGTCTTTTGGGTTTTGTATGTATTCTTCTCTGAGAAGAGACATCCATATAAAACAGCTGCAGCTCCAAAAGGACTTTCAGCGGTAAATTGATTTGATTGATTCAAATTTGATTACATACTGGAAACACATTTAGTTCAAGTTAAGCACATTAGCACACATCAGCTAGAATAAAATTCCAGTTGCTTCTTTGTTATTCATTAATGGAACTTAATGACTCCCACAAAACATTAATGAAGAAAAAATATTGGCTTGCATAATTCATTTGGAAAAATTAATTAATTGTTATATTAAAGGCAGCCTACTCCATGGAGTAATCACTGAAGCTTTGGTGGGGAATTGCTTCATGATATTTATTTTTCAAGCTGTTGTTTACTCCTTTCATTTTATGTCAATTTTGTTAAGAAGATGGTATAGTTTTCTTGCAGAAGGAAGTCAAACACACATCTAAATGATGATCATAACTAAGTATTTACAATTGATAGGGTGACCACAGTTCTACACTCAAGCTGTTAACATGATGTTTACTACATTCACCATCTATTGGAAAGATAAGAAAATTTGTCAAGAGATAATATGCGAAGTCAGGAAAGACCTTTGCAAGAACTAATTCACCAGTTCCAGTGTACAACAGAAACAGTCACTTCTGCCCAGCTGAACCTTTCTTACATGTTGAAGATAACTTCTGGGGCCATATGTTCTTCTTGCTGAGATCCATTAAGAAATATGTGAGAATTTCCCACAAGACCTTAATAGTAAGACAACTGAAGGTATTACCTAGACACCCTTTTCTTTTTTTTTTTTTTTTTGCTTTTATTTTCTTATTTCTTGACAGTTACAGACAGACATTTTATTTTAATGGACCTAAAGTTTTAGAGCTAGAGCTAAAAGACAAAAGTCCCTACAATAGTCAGATAGCAAGAGCTGTAGTCCAACTGCTTTCCCCTTACACAAGTTTTAATCCTATGGAATTGTTGGAAGACTTAATCCAGTGTAGGCATTTAGAGGCGAGACATTGCAGCGCTTCTTTTTTTTGGCTCCTATCATGCAGAATTAGAAACCAGTCAAGGCCTTTGTCTGCTACTTATTCAGGTCAGGTTGTGGTCAAAGTATTCTGCAGCTTTCACATGTGTCTTGGTTCAAAGTCTCCCTACCATGGAAATTAGATAATCATGGAAAGAAAGGGAAGAAGAACGTTATGTGTCAATTCGTATGAAATAGCAACCTGTCCTACATCTCAGAACAATGAAGTGTTTTGAGGTTCCTGTGTACATCCATGCACCCATGGATGGTTCCATCATACATCCCAGCCACTGCAATATGTAAATAAAACATCCTATGTGGGGAACGAAATATGGAAACTAGAAGACCAAGACGGCAAAAATGCTGCACAGAATTTTTTTCCACAGGCATGCTGCTCCTTTTACTTAATGTTCATTGCAGTTTCAGCAGAAGGAAAGCATGAGCCAATGAACAATTCAGTAGGACAGTTGTCAGTGGAAGATGGGGATCAAATCAGTGAGGGCTCTCCTGTTCCCCAGGGGAGCATTCTCTGTTGTTCCTGCATGCAACAACCAGATTTTTGGAGAAGGTAGACACTTATGCAAGGAGTGGGATTCTGACCCTATTCTGTAAATAAGGCAAATAGAAGCTTATTGTAATTTCTACTTTCAAAAGAGTCTTAGTTCTTTACCGGAGCTAATCTTTAGATGGTAAAATTAATTTTAATTGAAACATGACATGAAAGTGGGTTTAGGTGAAGTAGCACCTGGTATCTTTCAGTAGTCTTGTTGATAGTAAAAAACAAATTTTGCCCAGAGAAACAGTTCACTGGAGCCAAGCGTCACCTAATGATGGACAGCAGAAAAGAAAAAAGCCAAATAGCAATACAACAGCTCCTTTAACTCTGTCCCCAAGGGCAGCAGGATTTCTGTTCTGGTTTGTTTTGTTTTCTTTCCTTCCCTTCCCTGGAAAAGAAATGTCCTTTTATCAGTGTTAGGTGAAAGGGAAATGTGTGAGTGAAAATATTACATACTTCTAACCAGAATCCCAGAAGAGCCAGTTCACTGAGCTCATGGAAGGCTCTGCAGGCTCCAGATGTGAAGTGGAACATATGTCATCATATTTATAAAACTACACAAAATAAAGCACAGTTTTGTTCTGTAGTTGGATACTCAATGCTACTTAGAAATTTGGTGTGTTTAATGAGCAGTGTTTGGGTATTTAATTATTGTTTCGGTAGAACAACAAAGGCTGTTTGTTTATATGACTTTTGGCAGATTGATCACAGCCCATGCTCCAAGTATGGTTTGGGTTTCCTTTTTTTCCACTTAAGAAATTAATTTTAGCAACTTCTGCTGTCTAACCAGCAGAGAAACTGCCTGACCACAGGAGATACGATCCAAAGCTTTCTGTAATTTATGTGATCTTCTCCCTGCATTTAGTAGGATTTGCATTTAATTTTGTACTTAGCAATACGAATGGAACATGGTAGGATAGAAAATAGATGATGGAAATGTGTTAGTATGGTGGTCAGAGTTGGAATGAATTACTAAAATCCTCTAAGGAAAGGTGGCTATTTTTTAACAAATTTGAAGTCCTCTCATTTTAGTTCTACTGCAGCAGAGGAAAAACGCTATAGGCAATTCTCTTCTTCAGAAGACGATTTTTTTTCAATTTTTTTTTATGATAACAGTGAAAAGAACATACTGTTTATGTAACTGAGGTAGAAAGTGAAACTCTCATTACCAAATAAAGACGTGATTTTCCTTCATCATAGGTGAAAGAAAAAGAAAGAAAAGATGATTAAGTAGAAGACTGAAACTTTCTTTTCACTAGCTTCTGGTTGCTAGTGTGTAAGGCTATCCAGTGAAGCAGAAAATGACTCACAACACCAAAGACTCAGCGGCTTCAGTGCCTTTTCCCAGGTGGCAAGTGTTAATCAGCATCACAGGCTGGATTTTCTGCTGCTTTTCCAGAGAAAAGGCAAAACCAGGAATGAAGCAGAAGAAAACTCCGAGGTGCTACAGGGGATTCAAGTCTTCAGCCTCTCTCCTGACAGGCAGTGCCAGGCCAGCAGCAAATGGAAGAGAAAGAAAGAAGCGAAGCATGCTTTTGCTTTTGTCTTTGCTTTTAATTTTCAATTAATGAATACCTAATATGCCACACGATGGCAGCACAGGCTGCAAAATGCAAAGGAGTTGCTGTACACAATAACGGAGACAAACAACTTTCGCGCTGGAACTCCTGTTTGCAAATGCCTCTGAGGGATAGGGTATTGCTGAACACAACTAGCTGCGAAGTGAGCTTTTCCTGTACTCTAGTGATGTCTATAGAGATCACTTTTCCAGTAAAAACCATCTTCTTGACATAGTATAGGTGTTTCTTCTCAGAATTATAAGTTTATCACCTCTAGTGACGTTTTACTTTCCCACTGCCCCGAATTTTCTGTGCTTTCTCTAAACGGCAGTGCCTTCAGCTCAAGATGCACTACTGCATCCTGTAGCCTGTTCCACCCACACAAGGGGTGGAAAAGGTAATAGCTTAGCAGGACAGGGAATACTTGATGGCAGAGAGTGGTTCTAGTAGAAACCTTTGTTTTCCACATGCAGCTCTCTCTGGGACCATTTCAAAGATTTCAGATTTCAAAAGGAAAAGCAAAATTAGCCTCAAAAAAGAAAATAGGCTATAATTTTGAAACCTGATTGAAGGCAGTCTTGGGAGTTGTGATGGAGAAGGGATGAGTTTGAAAGCTGAGCAAGGTACCCTTCTGTGCTGCCTTTTTAACTTCCCCTTTTTTTTTTAAGTTCCTTTTTGTGGAAGTTTAATCCTGGCCGTCTGACTTTGTGCTCCTTTTTCATCTGTTAACAATTAAGATTAATATTGTAGACAAACACAGCAAATAAAAATACGAAAACCATAATGCTTAAAAAAATGAAATATCAGTCTAGAAACATGAGTGGATACATCACTTTGTCCGGATATGAGATTATGGTACTTTTTAATTCTATTTTATCCTAAAATTATTTGAGGAAGATTTTTGCAGCTTGTTACTGCAGTGTTTAGTCTGCATTTCGCTTGTTTGCAGTAGCCCAGGATGCAGTTTCGGGTCGGAACTGATTATGAGATGCTTTCGCTTTTCTGCCATCGCTTGCTGCCATCCTGAGGCCAGTTCCCGCAGCGCTTGTGAGCCGCGCGCGCTGCGGGCTGGCTGTGCCGGGATGCACAAGGGCCGTCCGCCTCCACCGGCTCAGATACCATTCCAGATCACCGTTTGAGTCTATTTAGAATCATCGCAGTTGCAGAGGCAGCTCAAGATAATTTTTTATCTTCATTCGAAGCGGGTAAATTAAATTTCCCTTTTAATAAGCAGTCAAACTTCTCTTGTAGTTTTGGGGTATTTTTTGGTTTGAAACCCTGCAAATTACTATTCTTACAACAGAAGGTTAATTTGGTGTACTTTTTCACTTGATGAATATGATTTTCCCAGATACAATCATTCTTTGCATTTTTTTGATCATAAATTATCTTTCTGTAAGTGGTATTGTTGAGTCCTAAAAGCTAGAATTGAGGGGATGAGTATGTTACCTTCACAGCTGCACACTAATTCTAGTGTATGTTTGATCATAAGAAAAAACCCTGAAACGAAACTTGGTATTAAAGTTAAGTGGTGAAATAGTGAGAGGAGTGGAGGATGAGAATGTGGCAACTGGGAAGATACATTTATTGGTTAATGAAAAAGCACTTAACTGACCTATTAAGAAGCTTTCCTTAGTTCTTTCCTAAGGAAAATAACTAGGTTCTTTCCTTTGTGAATCCACATGCAAGATGTTCCCCATCTTCTTTCACTGAGTCATGAGAGGGCTGAACTTACTATATCACATATTTTTTGTGAAAATGTTCATCTGCCCTCCCAAATCCTTGTGCACCCCCAGAGTCCTCAGCAGTAGGGTGTGGTGAGGAGCAGAAAAGACCTTTATTCTCTGTAAGTGCTGCTCAGCAGTAACAAAAACACCCTGAACTTACCAACACTGATTTCATCCCAAACCCTAACCATAGCACCATACATGCTGCTACATTCCAACCAAAACCAGTGCAGCTTCTTTAGAGTATACACTGCAGTGTACTCTGACCTAAGAGTCTTACTATTAGCTAGAGTAACTTACAACACTGAAGTCTTCGACTACCAAGCTGGTACCAGCCCTCTCACAGGAATAAAGGATTGAGACAAAGAAAATTATCTGCTGCAATACAAAGAGTTAAACACTGTTTCTCTAGCATGCAACACCATTACACCTTTTTACTCCCAACCTTCATTTCAGTAGCGTAAGTTTCTTTCCTAATGTTTTTCATGCAACTGGAATAGTTTAGACTAAAACGTTGGCTAAAGAGTTTGTCTCGGTCACTGCTGTTCTATCTGATTTGGGTTCACTGGGAATCAGCCCAAGAGATGAATGCTGCCAAGTTGAAAGAGCCCAAAACTCAGAGTACTGCCAACTTGCTCTTCCCTGCATTTGTATCTTAGATAGTAGTGAAGTGTATGCACTCCATCCTGGTCCACTTTTCCTGCGAAATTTGAGGGTTATTACTTATCACTAAGAGGGATTTCTATCGTAATTTCCTTTGTTTCTAGTCTGTCACGGTCGGAGCGGGAGGACGACACGGTGATCAGGGATACCAGCACCCCT
>JAYRBT010000082.1:107985331-108029168 GCA_036023395.1 Myiotriccus ornatus
CCTCTGCCAGGTGCAAAGTTCCGTCTTCAGTATCTCAGCTTACAGAGAGCCCAGGGCCAGCTGGGCTCCCCCACACTAGTCTGCATTTCCTCTGATAGCTACTATACCACAATATTATTATTTTACATGTGAATATCATAAGACATTTGGGAATGCACAGCATTGGAAAAATGATATGGCAGTTCTGCCTCCATAGTACAGTGCAGGCAAATATGAACAGATCTGTAAAGAAAACTCCCTGGTGTTGAGAAGCAGTGTCCATACTGCAGGTGTCTCAGGGGAATTTATATTCAACTATGGCTGATCCCACAGACTGTGTGTTCCTGCATGTTTCACTCTTCAAGGTGACAGCCAAAACCAGGACAATGATAAAGATAAAACGGAGAAAGAAAAAAATTTGACAAGTGAGAAACAGAGATTATGTTGGTGACGTGTACCTAAGCAAGGTAAACTGAAGATCCACCCCTCAGCTTCTGAACACTTGCTTACAGGCATTCACTGATCACGTTCATAGTTTGGTGTTCCGCAACAGGTTATTCACTTTTAAGAGCTTAATCTTCCTTAGAGTTTAAATCTTCTCTTCGTATATGATGTTCTCATGATTGTGTTGGCCCAGTTGCCTCATAGGACACTGTATTTTATTGTTACTTTCCGGAGGAGTAAATGCAAGAGTCTTATGTCTTTTGGCAAAATTAGCTTTACTGGGTGTCTCATGTGGCAGGAGTCAGCTTTAGTTGCTCAACATCTTTTTTCTTCTACTGCATTTATGTTTGATCTTGTTCACGACTGAGTCATTGTTGTGGGAAATTTTGCAATCATTGTTCTTTGAGAATTTTTATTATCATAGTAATTTTGTTGAGAGCCAATTAAATCACATTGGTAAGACATGTTTGGACAGTAAAAGGAAACTGCCTTGTAGCAGCAGAACAACATTCAGTAGTAATGTCTAATCACATCAAGCAGCAAACCTCACAAACAGATATTTGAACTTCAGCTTGCTTTTCTAAAGTGGTTGAATGACCAAAATAGAGACTAAGAAGCAAGTTGATGTAAATAGGATATTTGTACATCTGCTGACAAATTTGTAGGTGGAAGCAATGCTTTTACATGTATTTCTGTCCTCTTTCTCACTGCTCATCTCACTTCTCCCTTCTCTCTTTTCTCTTCAGAAATTTTGTTCATTGAGCAACTAGTGATTTTAGCATTTTGAAGAAGCTGCTGGAATAAATGCTGTCTCTGCTCATTTCGTGTCATAGCTTTTCTCTTTCCTGTGTTTACGCAGAAGGGAAAGGAGTATTTTATGTAAGTTGTGAAGACAAATAGATAGGAAATACCACCTTGAGAAATAGAAAATGTTCATTTCAGAAAGAGAAGAACACAGTATTTCTTCTGTAAATATGAATAATTACTTTGTCAGTGCATTAAAACTGTAATGATTTTTTATGTAAGCTCAAAGATGTAGTCGATGAGATACTTCAACTTTTTTTTAAACTTGGCTTGAAAATTGTTTTGAACAACTCATATTCACACAGCCATTATCTACATTTAAGCTAATTCATTTTGATATGTCTCTTCTGCCTTGATCTTAACTACTTTTAATATTCTCTTCATTCTTAGTATGATGCTATCTGTTGTCCCAGATTCTGCACCTACTATGTCATCAAAAGTTTTCTGTGCTTTGCTAGCAAGATGTTCACCAGTTCCTGCACAGCTACAGACTTACTAGTTGATCCAGACAAACAAATCCTGTTTTCCTTGTGCATTTGAGTTTCACAGCCTGGGGTGAATATGACCTTAACTTAAATTATGACAACAAATTTGTCGCCTTATGTTTTTAAAATATTAAACCTGCCTTATTTCTGCTTTTATTGGAATGAACCTGTCTTTCCATGTGGAATGCCACACATAAATATGGTAGCTGTTGCTGAAGGCAACTAGAAAAATATGATATCTTCATGTATCTCTAAATTTAGTGAAATTTGATAAGAAGTCCTTGAAGAACCTCATGTAGTGTTAATTTAGGGATGGCTTCTTACTGTCAGACAGAAGAGAGGTTTATAGCAGATGCCAGATCTCACATTCTTTTGACAAACTGCTGGGTCATACAATCCTGCATTGGGCAAGAGTGCCGCAGTCATTGGAGCAGTGTCTACACTGACGTTTCTCTCTAGAGCATTTTGACGTGAATGTCCCAGTCACCCGCACTTACTGCATGCTGGTGCAGTTCTCAAACCAGTTTTGGTACCAGCAAACTGGATTTGCTTTGGAGGAAACAACCAAAATCTCTGCTCTATGCATACGTCAGATACACTCATCACTCCTAATGAAGACATAAAGACTCAACTGGGGAACAGCTCTCAGAGGGCCTTTAATCACAGGAAGAGGATGTTCTGGTCAGGGAACCTGGCTAAATCTTGACTAAGACCACCTGAAATTGCCCTAATCATCTTCAATGTATAAGTAGAAGCCTTGGCACCAAGTGTTTTAAGCTACTGATCCACTGTTGGTGTGACGTTGTTTTGTAATGTAAAAGTAGTCTGAGACTCCTATAGCCACTGCTGGATCAGCCTCTGGTACTGTGGTCACTTTTTCATGGAGTGTGCCAGGAGATTCTGGAAAACCTACCTTGTGTTAACAAATTTCAGCACTACCTTGCAAATGGCTCAGTTCTTGGATTTTAAATGATATTTTAAATGGGACTGATTGCTCCCTTGTAACCAAACAGATTATGCAGAGGACAAATAATTTACAAATTTTATTTTACTCCATTTCAGTCTTGTCTTGCAGTGTTTATCTCATTCCACATTTTACTTCTACAAAAATGTCTCACTTTAGGTAAAAGAGTAATCCATGGTTTCAAATTTAGATCTGTTCTCACGACACTTATCAATCAATGTTCTCTCGGATTCATTCTCTCTAAAACAGATTGTATGTAGATGTTTATTAAGGTACAAATGTTGAATGATTTACCTATATTTTGTTGCACTGTCCATCACATCGTGGGCCACAGAGAGGACATATATACTCTCTATACCCTGGGATGGATGTGCTGACCATCAGTCTGTTATTCTAATGTGAATTTGCATGCATCACAGAACATTTATTCTCCATCGTACCAATAGCTGAATAATATTCTGTCCTTTTTCTTGTTGACTGTCTTTTGCAGTTCCTGTTTCTACCCTATTTGTCTTCCTATCATTAATGAAAACAACTTTGAGTCACAGCTGTGGCCCTTGTTAACAGTGAACAGCGCAGCACTAATGGTTTCATGCACAAATGTCAGGGAAGGGAGTATTCTGTCAGCCATGTCTGTCAGTCTCTGCACTCACAGATTATTATGTACATAATGTTCGTGAAACTGATAGCCCCTGTCCCTTGTTACACGTCTGCAGCTGGAAACATAACCACTGCTCCCAGGACCAGCTGATTGTACAGGTTATCTCCTGCTTAAATCAAACTGCTTTTCAACTGCAATAACAACCAATCATTAGTCTATTTTATTATAACACCTACCCTGCTTTGACCAATTAAACCATCTCTTATCTTTCAAGCAGAAGTAACTGCCTTGGAACTGCTTAACTGCCTAACAGCTTGCGAGGTTCATCCTTCCTGTTAAAATTATATCAAAGATATTCTTCACCTCATCTACATATTTTCCTCTTCTTTTATGTACATATTATTGTGTGCACGTATATGTACCCAGAAAAAACCAGAAAGTATTTATTGGTCTAGAAAACGAATTCCAAACTTTGTATTTGTCCGAAGGGCAGCCTGTAATTTACTCCTGCAAACTGTCAATAGGAGACATTGGAAGATTCAGCCTTTCTGTAACTGTATCAAATTTCAGAAAATTTATACTGCTGCATTCTTGGCAGGCACATATTACATTGCTGGCTGGACTCTGCTCTTCCCTGCAAACCCATTTCCAGACACATATTTCAGAGCAGAGCTGGCCTGGCATGTTCTCCCAGGCTTGGCACGTCTCTCCGTGTCTGCCTGTGGCTCAGCAGCCAGGGTGCAGGTTGGGAATAGTGCAGAGACATGCACCCTTGCTACAGGGAAGAATGAAAGAAATGACACAGATAATGCTGCCAGGAACTCATTCATGCCAGCAGGTCATGCTTAAATAAGCCTTTCAACTGGCCTGTCCTCTCACATGCTTCCTAAACAAAGGGGTGAATACTGTAAAAGGAGGATCAAGAACAGAAGACATGTTCTTTTAAGCACTCTGTGGGGTACTTAGAAAGAAATGCATACTCCTTCAAAAGCTGTGGCTCAGAGATCTTCACACTGTGTATTAAAATACTCTACTACATGGAGCTACTGTACTGAAACGGGGTGCCAATGCAAATATAAAGGTGGAAATAGATTTTCATCAGTTACTGTTTACACCTGATTTCATTCAAAGTCAAGTGAGCCTTACAGTGAACAAAGAGGATATAACTATTTCTAACATTTTTCTGCCACCATTTTTCTGGCCAAAGTGGACCACACTTTCTTTTTTCCTGATAATCATGTTACAGACCAGTGTGATCCATGCCATACTGTCCACAGCATACAAACGAGACAGCTATCCTAGAAAACAAATTAATTATACAAAGTATCACTAGTTTGAGAAAAAGTTTTGGGTTTCCTGTCTTAAATCTACACTGCACAGTAGGCTTAATATTTTATCAAACAATTTTTTTCCCACACAATTTCTCTAAGATAGACAAAAGCTAATAAAGCTAACACTGCAGAGGTTACGGTTGTCTGTAGTGCTACTTCACATAATAGTACGATCTTTGAATTTTCATTTTGATATTGTTATTTTGTTCATGATTTTTAATTGTAAATAACTTTTGCTGCGTAAATGTTTCTGGCTGTTAACAGTGCCATGAGTCTGGAGTTCTAGATATCATGTGGTTAATTCAAGTTGAGAAGAAACTACTAAAACTTTACCTTCAGTAACATAGACAGCCACTGGTCATCAGTGAAGGCTCTTTCATGTTACTGCAGAATTTAACAGTAGCATGAGAAAATTATCTAAAGGCTTCGTGTATTTGCTTTATGTTAGTGTTATATGTTTAACTTCTTCCCATTAGTTTCGTTGCTGATTTAATGGCTTATGGAGCTGTGTACAAAACAAAACCCAAGATATAAGGCGATCTTAAAACCACGTGTTAGGGAGGCAAGGAAAAGGTGCCAATAGCTTGTGTGTTCTACAGCAGAGGTAGATCATAAAACCTCACCATGTACTCTTTGATCTGGTCAAATTAGAGCCTCCTTAAAGCGGAGGGAAAGAGATGGGACTTTATGGGCCTATTTGATCTGGTTTAGCATTTATGTGATAAGTTTGTCATGGTTTGGTTGTAGTTATCGGATAACTTAATTAAAGGTTGATCCAGCAAAGTTACCTGTATTTAAAATGTTGCATAATGCTTCCTTGTTTGCGCAAGACTACTTTCAATCACTCATAACAACTTCAATAGATACAGATTATTTGCATTTAAAATCTAAGTTGTTTGAGATCAGATGGAGGCTGGCTTATTTTTCAACAGCATATTTAACTTTAGCGAAAGATCCTAATGCTTTCTTTAAAAGTGGGGAAAAAAAATCACGTACACACACACACACAACCTTCTGGTTCAAGATTTTCTGTGTCTCTAGATTTATAAGTAAAAGTTTGACTATTTCCCAGGGATTATTCTACTG
This sequence comes from Myiotriccus ornatus, assembly GCA_036023395.1. NCBI lineage: Eukaryota > Metazoa > Chordata > Aves > Passeriformes > Tyrannidae > Myiotriccus > Myiotriccus ornatus. The sequence continues at coordinate 107,991,026 of JAYRBT010000082.1, forward strand.
TCAGGTATATGTGTACTGGTATCAGGCCTGTCACACTTGATCGAATTGTGAGTCTGATTTGCACTTTGCAGACAATTTATGAGTGTCTGTTGGCTCGTATGTAAAGAATGAACTTTCTGAAGTGTGCTTCATCTACAAAACTTTGAAGCTGACCAAGGCTTTCCTTTCAGTTGTCACTATAACCATAGGCCTTGTAACTGAAATTAGATACAGAGGTCATCTGACCTGATAGAGACCTTTGTCTTCCGATTAAATGAATCATGACCCAAACTCCGTTGTCTGAATCTCTCCTAACTAAAAATTTGCTGAATGATGATTACCTCATTTTTAGATGTCTACATTTTTAGATGCTTTTGCTAAGTTATTTGCCCTTTCCTCACATACCCTGTACTGCCTCTCCTGGTGTGCAGACAGCCCACCCACCTGACATCAAAGCTGGACTGGAAGAAAAGAAGGTAAATTTCGAAACAGATCTTTGACATATGAAAAAAAAAAAGAAAAAAAAAGACAAAACAGATCTTTTGGGAGGTAAGAAATGATATCAATATTCACACAGAGATGTGATGAGAGGCCAGGGCTGAGAACAAATAAAGCAAAGCGGAATAGAAAAACTAGAGTAAGAGAGGGATCTGGAGGCAATGGCTAAAGAGGACAAGTCCTAAAATAGTATGAGGAGGCTGGGATCAAAGGACAGAACAAATTGCTTGCAGAGTTGCTTGAACATAAATAATTTTGGTTCTCCATAATTTATGATGGTACTACTTTGGGGTCACAGATTTCTTCAAGGTACTTGCTGGTGGAAAGCATTGCTTGCAGAGTTTTCAATGTGCTTCAGCCGAAATAAAACTCTAGATGTTTGAAAACTGTTCAAAACAATGCATTACTTATTTAGATCACCTTGCTTAGATTTTCTGAACATCAGTACTACCTGGGCAACTTTTAATACAGCAAATTTTATTTTTATATCTAACCTTTTTTTAATGTCACAGATTTATCTCATGATATTACAGAAGCTTGAATGAATATTCATAATAAATATTTCTCTGCGAATAACCAATCATTCATGGGAAAACACACACTGTCCCCTAAAAAAAAAACAAAAAAAACCACGGAAATTGTAAGGCCAAAACAAAACCATGGCAAACAACAGATTTTATGGTAGTCTATTTTCAGTATAAATAATTCTGTTAGACTGGTGCCCTTCTCATCTCAGTGCATTTCTGTTCTAATAACAGACCATTTAACCTGAAAAGCTTGCCTTAGATATATTCAGAAGGCTCTGGGTGGGATTAAAAGAGCAAAACCAGCACCTTGTGTAATAGCCTTTTCAAAAAATAATGCTTTGCCCCCTTGGAAAAATACACAAAACCAGGAAAAATGCAAGATCAGTGGGAGTCTTTGAGCCCCATTTTCATTGTAATGCTTAAGTATAGTCCCAACTTGAGCTGAGTGAGGTTGAGGTGACTCTCAGTTTCAGGTCTTTTTTTCTTTCCCCTCCCACCCATTTCTCCACAGCTCAGTCACCCCAGCGCTCATAACAATGGATGTAACCACCCTCCAGCTCACGAATATGGCCAGCACATTAATGCTGAGCTCAGCCCTCTGATGCTGATCGCTCCATGAGGCAGCATGGAGTGCCACAGACCCTCTTCGCTGCCTGTGTGATCCCACTCCTCCTCCCCTTACGGTCCTGCAGTCCCAGACAACACAGGGCTGAAAGGAGGAGCACCCTTTCTAAGAGCTGAAAAATATCAATGGCCTGAATATTGACAAGGAGTGAATATTGAGGGAGGTTCACTGCCCTCAAAGCTAAGGAGGAACCAAGTGTATCCTCAAGAGAAACATCTGTACCAGACCCTGAGCCATGCAGAAGCACCAGGAGGAAGCAGCAAGTGAAGGACAGCAGTGGGTCGCACCTCAGGGGCCAGATACACCCAGCTGCCAACCCGTCCTGCTCTCCAACCAAGTTTGCTGCTTGCCCACTGAGAACTTATGAGTGAGGATTAAAGAGCAGGTGATATGGGTGACAAGGTAGTGAGTGTCTCCTCTGGGTCCCCTGACCAGAGGGCAGCTACCTGTGGGCAGCCAGATGCAGCCTCCCATCTACAGGCCCCGGTCCTCATGGGGCATTTTAACCCCCTGACGCCAGCTGGAGGGGCATAAGCAGGAGCTTGGCTGCTTGGAAGAACTGCTTGGCAGAAGAGGACATGGGGGTCCTGGTGGACACTGTGTTGATCGTGAGTCAACAATATGCCCTTGTCACAAGAGACCCATGACATCCTGGGCTGCATCTGGAGTCCTGCCACCTGGTCGAAGGAAGTGTTCCTTCCCTGTTAATCAGCACTGGCGAGGCCACACCTGGACTGCTGTGTCCAGTCCTGCGCTCCTCAGTACAAAAGAGACATGGCAATACTGGAGACAGTCCAATGAAGGGCCACAAAACAGAAAAAGAACTGGAGCATCTCTCCTATGAGGAATGGCTGAGGCATGTGAACTGTTCAGCCTGGAGAAGATTCAGGGGAGATCTTATTAATGTATATAAATATCAGAATGGAAGGTGCATGCCAGGCTCTTCTCAGGGGTACCCAGAACACAGGAGGCACCACCTGAAGACCAGGAAACACATTTTTTACTTTGGAAGTCACTGAGGACTGGAACAGTTTCCCAGAGAAGTTGTGGATACTCAAAATCCACATATTCCAGGACAAACAGCTGTAAGCTGTAAGCAGCCATGCTTGAGCAGGGAGGTTGGACCCACCAATTGAGATTCCTTCCAGCCTCAGACAATTGTGAATTTCTCTCTTTCCTTGAAGCCAGATGCTGAAGCCAAACCTGACATTCCACTGGTCCCCTGATCATAGTCCATACAGCACTGATATTCTGAAGTTTTATGTGCCAAACAAGAAAATTTGTGTTATTTGCTGCCATTGCTTTTCCTTATGAGGTTTTGAAAATAGGAACTGTGTATTTTTTACAATTTATCAGTGAGATGACAGAGCAATGCTTTGTACTTTTAAGATCTTGAATTCATCAATTGTTCCGTGAACATTTTGGAAGCATTAGTAAAGACCCAGACAGCTGACCAGTTTGTGCTATAAAACTCCAGGCAGAACCCACCACTGCTCCTGCTGCAAGGACAAGTACTACTAGCATTACAGTAATATAATGTCACAAAACCACTTTAATTAAAATTTATAAATCCAATCCTCTTCAGAAATAGGCATGCTTATCTTCATAAACTGGTTCATGTACAAGAAATGAACAGTTTTTGTAGAAGATCCTTTTATTTTGAAAAAAATTTATTACTCACTGTTGTACAAAATATATCTAAAAATATGATGTTAAGATAATTCTGACACTGCTAGGTAGTTTGCAAATTACCTAGTTGAAGAGAAGAAATCTTCACAATTTTTAAGGTGATTCAAGACAGTAACAACAAGTGAATTATACATTTTAACATATTCCATTTGTAAGCTTTACACAAATGTTATCTGGTATTTGCTATCTGTAAACTTTAATGCTTTATACAGAGTTTCCATTCACATGTTTTGAAGATACAATGAAAACAATGTTTTACAATTCATTTTTTAAAGCATCTCATTTCTACTCTTCATTTTACAGAAAGAGCTGGTTCAATTCAGAACTTTAATTTTTCAAAGAGCCAAACAAGTAGAAGTGATTTCAGATTTCTACTTTGTCTAAAAACGGACAAAAATTAAAGTAACTAATTATCTATGTCTGTTGAAATGTAAAAAAGAACAAAAACATTTTTAGGCATATTAGATTAGAAAAACATTACTTTGATTTAAATAATTTATTATTTTAATTCCAGAGTGATAAGTTAGCAACCATCCACTTAAAACAGCCAATGCCAATTCAATTTCAGCTCATAAAAATTTGGTCTGTTCTTTTAGCACAGTATTACTATTATATTTCATGAGGAAAGAAACCATACTCCCAGAGGCTTCTCTATACCACCCTCCAAGTAATTTCCAAAAGAGTGCAGTCTGTTATTTATCCTAGGTCCTTCTGAACCATAGGATTTTTATATAATTTAAAAAACAAACAACGAAAACACCAGCAAACATTAAGAGAGGGAGGGGGAGACAATATTACCTTAAAAAGTGTATAGCCGATAACTAAACATAAAGGTGCAAGACATAAAGCAGCAAGATAAGCACTAGGGGACAGATCTTCACCTGGCATCATGTCAGCATAGCTTCACTGGCATCAGCAGAGCAATTCTGACTTACATCAGTCACAGATCTGACTGTCATGTACAGAAAAATTGTTTATGTTAGTGATAAAGAAGAGCAGAGTTCAGAAGAGTAGCGTTAGCAGACATTTTTTAAATAAAGTAAGTTCATAACACATTGATTTTCATCTAGTATTTTGCTGCTGCTGACTGTCACTCTTGTCACTGGCAGTGTACATAGTTCAGGATGAATTCATTACCACTTTCAAATGATGCACTAAAATACACTGAGCATTGGTCTATGAGGTTCTTAACCACAGCTAGTTCTTACCAGAAATATACTTAAGCCCATTTACAGTGTGAAACGTAAGGTTTTGAAAGTACTATAACCCTGGTAAGTTTTTATATTATTATGGGTTTTCACTGACCGTAATTTGTGCGGTATGAACTTCAACCACGCGAAGTCAGCAGCAACTGAAATTTAGAGCATCATGACTCTTGGCTGTTAATTATTATTCCTTTTACAGATCATTAGCTATAGTAAATATTTAAAAATATCCCTAGCCATATGTTTATAGAGCAAATCCTAAAAGCAGAATTAGAGTAACAGAAATAAGTAATTGCACAAGTTTCTCATAGGCACTGAGATTTTCTTTTAAGGCACAAGAGAATTCCCAGAGTGCAGAGGACAGATTTCTTAACCAGGAGTGCAAATATTCTAAAAAAAAAAAAAAAAAAAAAAAATCCCAAACCCAAACATTTAAAGTCTAGGAAGCAGAGGTGAAATTCCACCTGCTGCTTAGGACAGCATTCAGGTCCCACTACTGTCGTCTGCCAAAGGTACTTCAGACTTTTGTGTGTGTGTATATATATATAGTGTATATGTATTGCTTAATCTAGTAAAATAAGAAATGGGATTCAGATGATTTCTGCCAGAGATGTTTGTAAATGCTCACCTCTACAACTACCACATATTACACTCAAAACAGACAGTTTATCCCAGTGTAATTTTGCATCTCAGTAAAAAGATATCCTGAAACACATTATTAACGCAGAATATGCTCAATCCATTTGAACTGCATCTTCTGTCAAGTTGTTCTTAACAAAAAGGAACAGTTAATGAAGTCCATAACAGGGCAAATGGAAAGGCAGTTGTAGCCACACTGGACAAGACTCTTGGCAATGGTCATCATTTCTGCAACGACACTATGTCAAAACTCACAAGAAACTGAGGTACAAACTTATGTGAAGTAAACATGAGATTTGTCTTGCATTCATCTGAAATTATGATAGTTATCTCTATTTTGTGATTTTTTTTTAAATCTTTTATTTCTCTAGAAGAAAAATACATCCTTGCATACAATGCTGACACCCTATGTGGTGATGCCATAAATCCCTTAGGATAGCAAGTTTGATGGGTGGTAACCCATTAGGAGAAAAATATATTTTTGAATATTATTTTACATATATACAATATATATATATTTAATTTTCAATCAGAATGTCAAGTTTTCTAAAATATTCATGAGTATTCTTATGTCCAAAATTAAAAAATATTTTGTATCTCAGTTTATATAAGTTAAAAATTAACAAAGTATTTGATATCCACCAACAAAATTTGTTTCATTTCTATAAAATTAAAACAAAGAAACAGGGAGTTAAAAAGCTTTCCTTCTCCAAAGCCAAATACAATAAAATTTTGAAGCTGAATAATTAATCAAAAGAACACCAAGTTTTGCATCTTAAGTAATCACAAAGAATGCAAATGTAATCTAAGTAGGAACTAGCATTACTATATTGACCTAGTCTAAAGACAAAGTATTTTGAGTCCCTTATTTTGATGGAATGTGTCCAGCATAAGAAAAAAATTTAAAGCAAGAGTTACTTCCACTCTCATCAGTCTACATAAATTTTTATAAACCTTTTCCCTCATCAATTCCAAAATACCTAATATCACAAAAGTACGACAGCCACTTATTTACAGGTTTTTTTCAGCACTGTGAAAGGCACATTTATCTTTTTATGCATGTTTCTGCTAATGTCCTAAACTTGGGTTCCAACTGATCTAAGAAGTCAAGTGCCTCTTCCTCATGCTGATCACTGCAGCAGCCTACAGAGCCAGCCAAGGATCCTTTTCCTTCATAGTTATATGAAAGGAGATAATCTTCAGAATGCTTCTGTTCTTCATCCTGTCTGCATAGGTGCACCTTCTGGATAGGAAGAGAACATATCTTAGTATTTTCTTAAATTGTTATCCTAAACATATTGCATAAAAATAATTTCTTTTTGATTTACCTTTCATTGATTAATTTTTAATCAGAGTGTGTCCTCTAATGGATTCCTACATACAAAAAATGCACATGATTGGTCTATATCATTAAGACTACAAAATATAAGTATTTAATAAAGAAATAATTTCTACTAATCATGTATGTACAATAAAAGAGGAAGAACCTGTTTAAATAACCTGTCAAGTCACTAAAATGCACTCAAAATTAAATGACTGATTTACACATAACTAGTTAAGCAAGTAGTGAAGAGTTTTTTTGATCTCCAGTGGCTGCATTTCTAATGCTGTACATTCATTCCTGCTCCACTGCTAAGGTAAGCATGAGGTTTAAATTAGCACAAAGCAAGCAGTTAAAATAAAAGCAAATACATTCTCAGAAAAACTCACAAAAGTTTCAGTAATTATTCTAAATTATTAAATATTCAAAATGAAAAATAGCACACTGCCTATAGTTTAAGCCAAGAAAAGAAAGTATTTTACACTAATGTCTGAAATATGTCAAGGATGACTTCTTGAAAGGGCGGTATTTCAAAGGTGATGCAGATGAGCAAAGGAGAGGAAAAATGAAATGAAACCAAAACCAGAAAGCTACCTTTCTAGAACAATTACATGTCTTGCTTGAAAAGTCTGTATATATTGACCATAACCTTACACTTCAAAAGAATCAGTTTCAGAGTACTTACTTCACCTAAGCGAGGATGTGTGAAATTATGCCATTCTGAGTAGGAATATCTACATGTATCCATCATAGGTTGCCCTCCTCCTTCTTTAACTGATCCCAGAGTCTGGTGTCCACCTCCCTTGACTGATTCCAAGGTGTGTCCTCTTCCTTTTACCACTTCAAATGTTTGCTGATCTCCTGTTTTTACTCCATACCCTCCTTGATCACATGTATTTTGTAGAGGAATTATATTGTGATCCTAACCAAAAAAAAAAAAAAAAAAAAAAGGAAAAAAAAAGGAAAAAAAAAGATGCAATGGTGGGGATACATTTTTCTCCTTTTCTTTTTCAATTTAAAAGACAAAATAGCAATCAAAACCAGTCAAAACTGAAAATTAAGAAGTCTCCATCTCTGCACTGTGATATTTTGAATAAAAACTATCCTTAGCATATACAGATCAGTAAATGGTCTTTGGAAAGGATACAATGACAAGGGGGAAAGTGGGAAAATCTGCATTTAAGCATGATATGAGATCCAAAAACTGAGTTTTAATCCCAGTGAAATGCGCTATAATCCACATGCTAGTTTATAATGGCACTACATTATGCTTCATAGGCAAAAGGAAATTTGACACTTGCCACTCAGCATTTCTTGGTTTTCAACCTGAAGTAAACTACTGTTTTTAAACTTATCTCCTTTTCTTAGGGAGGACAATGTCAGGAGGTGGGGAACTACAGAAAAAGACAAGGAGTCTGAAGAGCTGAATTCTTGTGTATGAACACAGTCCGTGACCGAACGATGTTCATGGTAGACTGAATGCCAGAAAGTAAGACAAAAATTTCATGAACATGGACAGTTCATGAAATCAACTGTATTTCAGGTCATTTTTCAGGGGAAGGTCAGAAACTGTACCTGCAATTTACAACAGCTAACTTCTAAATTTAAAAATCCCTCTTCAAGAAAAAACAAGAACGTTTTGCCATAAACTCGTAGTCAACATAAGCAAAATAGTAAGTCTCCATCTAATCTCACTGTGCAAAGTGACCAAAGTTATTAAAAGGTTCACCTGAAACTTTCAACCAAACACTTAAAATCTGGAAGAATTACAAGTAGTCGGGGTAACAACTACAAGGTTAAGTTTAAATGCACAGTATTACCAACTCTGCCTAAAGTAAGAATTTTTAAATTCTTGTTAAACAGCAATGCACATCTAATGATCCCCGCATTGATTGCTTATTTGCTTCACCAAATCACTCACTTGCAGGTAGGTGGTCCTGTTCTTAAATTGAAGTGCTATGGAAATCTTTATTACAAGTTTCTACATCGAAGCAAACAGACAACTTACCATCACTTCTTCACCTGGAGCTTCTGTGTTTGAAATTATTAAATTGTGATTGGCACAATCATCAGTCACCTGCCTGTGCATTACTCCACGGCCACAGCAGCCACAAATTGTGATCAGGATTACTGCGGAAAGGAAATAATACTATAAACTTTACCTCATAATGGTATGACATTGGATAGTGAATTTTAAATGCCTAAGCATCAAAACATTAATTATTTTAAAATTAATTAATTTCCAAAAGTGCCCATACACGAAGCTGTATATATACACATTTTTTCCAAAAAGTACATAGAGTTTTCACTGCCTTGTTGAATTATTTCATTCTTCTAAAACACATTTTGGTTTCCCAAAAGAAATGCAAATAACCCTTATGAAAGCATTGTGACTGCACAATTTCACAGTAATGAAAACTTTAGACCAAATCCAGGTGAAAAATCATGTCTTATGCCTACAACAAAGTTGTACATAAGACATTTTTCATCTGTGAATATGCAGATATCAAATTATATCATAAGGAACTAATATGCAAGCTAAAGGTCCCAATACCAGAAACTTATGTTTCACACAAAAGGTCAGCAGAACCCTGGAGGGCTTCCAGCATTATGTTACAGAACAATCTTATTTAATTCCTTGTATTCATTTTATTCCTCCTATAATACTACTTTTGTTGTCATGAAGACTCACCCAGAAATGACTTTGCATAAAAGAATTGTGTACAACTAATACCTTTCATTCAGAGAACCATTCTTTTTTCGTCACTTTTCAGATTGTTAGCTTAAAAATAAAGAAGCCCAAAGGAACAGAACAGTTCTGCCTAACTGCCCACTGAGCAATCTCATGTCTGAAAATAAAAACTTCTGTGAAATCTGGCCAAGAGCCACTTTCAAGCTAATCTAGCTTCTGTAGCATCAGCTGTCAGCGAGATCTGCACCAGTGATTCTGGCAGTTTGCTTCCTGATGCTGACAGATGGGAAGAAGACATCCATGACAGCACTGAGTAGAAGATACACAGGGTAAGACCTAGCCACAATAATATAAAGGATCTATATAAAAGGGATGCAGTCAAGAGGCAATGACAGAAAGGTAGCTGACATTTCACACAGTTCCTCTACTGAGCATTCCCAGATCTGAAAATTCTACCTTTGGGCTATATCACAAATTTGGGTACCTGCCCTGCTGAGATAAAGCACTGATCTATCTAGCTTTCACAACATGTCCAGGTGTCAGTCTTCTATCTGCCTGAGTAAGAACAGCTTGCTGAGATTCAACAGGAGCAGGGCAGTTTAATTACTATCAGAAAAGCACAGAGAAGAAAGTTGTAAGAGAAAAAAAAAAAAACAACAAACCAACACAAACTCTGAAATACTAGTTACTGTAGCATGTCCTCTGATTTTTCAGGATGTTATTACTCAGACTATATCTGATTCTGGCAAAAAAAAATTACCTGATTTAGCTTTCATGTATCACTGTCACCATCTCACTGGTTAACAGCAATATTACCCTTCTCAGAATTTTTTAGGTTTTGGGCAACTCCAGTAGCACAACATATATTTAAGGTTTTGGTCTGCTGTGAAAGTATTCAAGCTGTCCTTCAACATTTCTGCATGTGGGATGGGACAACCCTGTATGTTTGTACAGACTGGGGAATGAGATGCTGGAAAGCAGTGCCATGGAAAGGGACCTGGCAGTCTTGGTCTATGGCAAGTTGAATATGAGTCAGCAGTGCCCTGGCAGCCAGGAGGGCCAACCGTGTCCTGGGGGGCATCAGGCAAAGCACCGCCAGCCAGAGGAGGGAGGGGATTCTCCCACTTTGCTCTGCACTGGGGAGGCATCACCTTGAATATTGTGTGCAGTTTTGGGCACCACAAGGTAAGAAAGATATAAAACTATTAGGGAGTGTCCAAAGGAGCAAAATGAAGATGGTGAAGGGCCTTGAGGGGAAGCCATATGAGGAGAGGCTGAGGTCACTTAGTCTGTTCAGCCCAGGGGAGACTGAGAAGAGACCTCAATGCAGTCTCCAACTTCCTCGTGAGGGAAATTGGAAGGGCAGGTACAGATCTCTTCAATCGCATGACCAGTGACAGGACTCGAGGAAACAGCATGAAGCTGAGTCAGGGGAGGTTTAGGCTGGATATCAGGAAAACTTTTTTCACACAAAGAGTGGCTGAGCACTGGAACAGGCTTCACAGGAAGTGGTCACAACACCAAGCCTGTCTTGAGTACAAAGAAGCATTTGGACTACACTCTCAGGAACATGGACTACATTCTCAGGAACATGGCCCCATACAGGGCCAGGAGTTGGGATTCAATGGTCCTGATGGGTCCCTTCCAACTCAGCATATTCTATGATTCTATGATAATATGGGCTCTTGTAAAATCCCTTGTGAAATCCAGTGTCTCAGATACTCCACGTTTTAACTCACAACACAAGAAAGATCACAAAATGCTCTAGGAAATTGATCTCAGCATTTCTAGGAACAGATATGTTTCTAGAACTCACAAACTTTGCTTGGCCTGATGAGCACTACAATACCACCCTCTTTTGGTTCAAGCGCTGAATGCAGGTTTTTTGGCCTCATTAGCATGAACATACAGAACATCTTCCACAAAATATACTTAAATGAATAAACAAAAAGCCACACAGAGTAACTAGAGCACAAGATGACAGCAAGAAGCCCGTGATACTGATACAAATAGAGCAGGTATATTAAACCAGTGATGAGAGCTATACAATTGTCAAAATAAAAAAGGTTTGAATTAAATTTGAATCAGGTTCTTTCAGCTGATTTTAAAATTAAGTGGTTTGCACTTTGTGTTTAAAATAGAAGAGTACTTACGCAGCAATAACAGCGATCCTAAGATCATTGCAAGGATGCCCCAGAGACCAAGAGTAACATTTCCACCAGAAAGCTGACGGGTCCTGCCATCGCATTCGGTTGGAGTCACACAATCACAGAGGTTAACTCTTATGGTGGTCTCTCCCACCTTTCCTCCGTTGTCCATCACACTTACAGGAATATCATAAATTCCAAATGGAATATCACCCTTTGGTGAAAGATACGCAGAATTATCTGTAAAAAAAACAAAAAAAGACAAAACCAGATCTAGTGTCAACAATATCTGCAACTCATCTGTCACAAATGTGACCATAACCACAATCTTCCCTTCTGTTGCAGCTGTATTGCTACCAGATCCGCATCAGTTTAAAGCTAGATTAAATGTGTTGACAAAAAAGGAAGGATTTATACTTTCAGCACCTTTTAACCTACAGCTAAACGAGGAGAAGGAAGTCTTAACATACCGTTTTGTGGGTTTATCTTCCACATGGAAGCCAAGTTACGATCAGTTATGCGATACACAAAGGGTGTGCTGTAAGGAGCCTCATCATCATCCTGTGCAGTAAGGCAGATTGGTTCTCTGTCTCTGCACATTATATAGTCCGTCTGAGCGATTCGTGGGAAATTCTTGTTCCCAGGCACAATGCAAACCTGAATTGTTCCAGTGCCTGTCTTACCATCTGTGAGACAAAAATAACTAGTTTCAGCACTTACTTCTAACATCCACATATTAATTTCTAGTCCAAACTTTCACAATGAAATATCAACTGTGATATCTAAGTATAGAAGTAAGGCAGAAAGCAACCGCTATTTAGCCAGAGAGGGATCTCTCTTGGCTGCTTCTCTTTGCTTGGTTGGTTGCAGATAAATCAACAGCTCCCAAATTTCCATATTCGGCATGTGCAGACAACGTATTTTGTTGAGCATGTGTATCTCTGTGGGAACACATGGTGTTCTAACAGGAGGAACAGAGGAGGAAGAGCACATCAACTAGGCGTAAAGACAATCAGAGTCAAAAGCAGAAAGTGAAGATCTCCAGTCTTTCAACTTCTGGAAGGAGAACTTTCATTACCCTCACCTCTCCTGGGAATACAAACACTTTAAGAAACAGCAGGGCTTCTTTCTGTCCTCTACCCTCTAAGTCACCACGAAGTAGCAGGGTTCATCAGTGGCACTGCCACTAAAGTCTGTATGCAAGAAGTGAATGGGCTCTTCCTCCTAATTACAGTTTTTTCAATACACAAATGGTCAATGCATGTATATGCATTCCAGTGAAATTACATCAAGACCAGTTTTTAATCCTTTCTCTAGAAACAGTTGATTGCAGATGCATATATATCATCTTTATACAAAACAGAAGTTCTAAACAATTTAAATTCATATCATTTATATATAAATTTAATATGCAAACTTGGACATAGAATTTTTAGCTGCAATGTCAACAACTTCTTTTCAAAAAGTTCTCTCAACTTTCCCTGTTGACAAGTTCACAGCTGCCAGGTGCTATCACTTAAAAAACAACAGTTGAGAAATAGAAGAACACAATCCACAGGAAAATCTCTCAATTTAAAATTACTAGAGGATTTTAAACAGGGACAGATAACTTTTTAAAACACTGAGAATCTGCCCTGATTTTCTAAAGGCTTTCTGTGCTATGTAATATTCCCTAAGCATTTGATAGAGCTATCCCAAAGACATGACAATGGACTAACCAGGCCACTGGTCTGAACCACTACAGTTGTCCCTACACTAAATTTGCTCATAAACGTCTGTTACAGACCACAAAGAATGCCAACAACATTTAGTACTCACTTCTGTCTATTGCAAGGACTGTGATATTGCATTGGCCTCGCCTCATTTCTCCTATATCTCGGTCCAAAACTTTAACAGTTCTGACTTCACCCGATTTGTCATCTATGTTGATCCAATTACATTGCCCAGGTGGTATCCGGTATCTGTCAAGAATAACTTGTCTTGTTAAAGATCCCAAACATACATACACATGCATATTTAGAGACATAAGTATTTAGATACATGTATACAAATATATATACATATATGTATACACGCACACAGGTGTGTAGGTGCACATATGTATACACAGCATCAACAACTTTTTCCCCTTTCCTGTATCCCACTCATTCTGTACTCCAAAAAAACTAGTAGGTAAGGTTGTTTCATACCTTATGCCTTCACTGTTTCCAGTTTCTGGATCTTCTGCTACATATCTCCCAATAGCCGTCCCAATATCTTCGCATTCTTTAACATCTAAGCGCAACAGACATGGTTTAAACACTGGTCCCTCATCCACATCCAGGACATGCACTGTAACAGAGCAGGTGCTCTGGGAAAGTTGTTGTGAATGTGGTGCCAGCAGATAGGGTGCCTCATTGTTGACTCCAATCACAAGGACCCTTTGCTTGGCACTTTCATAGTCCAGTCCCTGTAACAAAGAGAGGGCGTTGGTTTTTTTTCCTTCAGACAAATACAAAACTTGGTATTGCTTTCACTGCTGAATTATTAAATAGATACAACTGTACCACACTTATTTACAAAAGAAACCAGCTATCCTTCTTGAACATCCATTTTGAGACACAGTAAAGGGACATGATTTTTTGGAAAAAATGTTAAGTTCTAAGTTAGTCAAAGAAAAGAGCGGGAGGAAATACCCCTAATAAGACAAGCAGCACCACTGCAAAATTTTACATGAACATTCTGTTACTGAATTACTAGTAGAGCTGAGAAAACAATTAGATGTGGTGGAGTCTTTTCCTCTTCCATATCTAGCTGGCCATTATTTTAGCTTACATACATATCCTTTCCACCACGAGGCAAGCACACTTCTTTCCAGTACCTACAAATACATCTGAATGTATAGGGTTGACAGTAAGTAGCTACCATTTATTCTTCAGACCTACCATTTATTTTTCCCCACGGTCATCATATGCCTTTAAGAGCTAATTTTATCCTAAAGTCACAATGCTTTCTACTCTACTACAGCTTTACAATAAACGCAAGAAATTTCAGCTGTGTTCATTTACCAGGGACAGCGCTGTAGAAAAAGTTCTAATGATTACTGGTAACAAAAAAATATAATAAATAACTGAAAAAAAATTACTAGCATCTCTACCTCTATAATTTACATCTTCAAACTTTAACATCAATCTTCTCTGCTCTTGAGAAGTTACCTGTTACGGCAGTTTTAACAGATGATGAAAAAGAGGCACGAAGAGGCAAAGGGATGTGCTGGAATACAGAGGCAGTGGATACCTCGCATCTGTAAAGTACTGGTTGTAACAAACAACTAAACTAACACAAGGTAGCATACGTGTACTCCCTTACACCCCAGAAAAGCAAACCAGAAGTCACTACACTGCAAAATCAAATCTGGAGAGTTTTATTCTGACATAATAAGTTTAATTCAGCTCCAAGAGAGAACAAGACTGGAGAAGGTGCTCAACCTTCCCCTCCTTTGCCACTCTCCTGTTTCTGTTAAAAAAACAGCCACAAGGCATTTCTCAAATTACATCCCTAAGTCTTAAATAACAACTGTAGAACAAGGTAAAAGCACCAAACTCCTCTGAAACAACAAAACAGAGCGAATTCCTTGGATTCTGAGCACACAAAACTGAGTAGTCTGGAAGGTGAACTTTGTGAGTTACGTACCACACATAGGCCTCAATCGCTGTGTGTAATCTGCTCTAGAAGAGTGTTCAGGTCAGAAGTCTGATAAACCTTACAGTTACAGATATTCTTTGAATAAAAATGATTCCTATATTATTAATAGCAAAACCTGAAGAAACAGAGATTTTCCTCTAGCTTTTACTTACCTTGACAACACACAGTATTCCTTCATTTGTGTTTTTGTCTGTTGTAATTTCAAAGGCCTGATCGTCATTTCCTCTTATAATTTCATACACTGCTCCTGAGCCAGGTGAACCAGGTTCATCCAGATCAACAACAGACACTCTCAGTATTTCTACACTCACTCTGTTTTCCTCCACTCGTGTTTCATACTAGGAGTATAAAAAAAAAAATTTTTAATCAGAGAATACTGTTACACCATGGAGGACTGAAGAATACCACATTTAAATAAGACTACTTAAACCCAAGGGGTCAATTTACCAAGCTGTTGTAATGATTTGTTTTGTTTTCATGTGTATCTTCCCCACTCCTCCCTTACACCCTAGGTCAAACAGTAACCCTTTCCTGCCAGCACAGTCAAAATCTCAGCTTCTTCATACACTCAAACTGCTGCTGACATAATTAATTCTAGAATTTTTCTTCTAGGAAAGATAAATTAGTGCAGTTCCCCTCAGTAACATAAGCTATAGGTTCTAATTTACATACAACATGACCAAGCTGAGAATTAGAAAAAGCACTGGGCAAATTATATATATATATCTCTCTAAACTAACCACAAGAACTTGAAGAAAAGCCAAGAAGGATGAAATACGTCTCTACTTGGATAGCAAAGGATAAAAGGATTTTTCTTATTTTTTATCTTTTTAAAGAGTTGTGTTTTTCTCTATAAGCTCAAGAAGAGCAAATAAGAGAGACTCTCTCTCTCTCTATTACTGATGATCTTCTACAGTAGTAAATGGAAAAGGTAAAGTACATGTATTCCTCATGAATAATGAATTATTTTTTTAATAGATTTCATATTACAAAATCTCCTGTGGTATTTGAGCTATATACACGACTTGTGAGACATACTCTCTGTCCATATAGATGGCTGGAATAAGCAAAGCCATAAGGCTGAGTTATAGCTATTAGTGAACAAGAAGTGGCTTAAATACTTCTGTAGAAGAAAAAGCAATGTTGGAACATCACAGGAATCTCAATGAAAATCTTTGCATCTACTTCACTGACAAGTGCATTTTCATTTGCAACACAGAAGTAGCCAAAGCCAGTCAAATGGTCACGCAGTCATGACAATGCTTAGGAGCAAATCTGTTTTTCCCCCACAAAAAATGGTTAAATTATGGGATTTATGAAACTATGCACTGCAGAAGCAAACGAAAACAGTCATATCTGCTTTCTCCCAACATGCATGAGGTAAATTACTCAAAACAACTAATATACCAATAGGTCTAATTACCAAACAGCACAAGAACCAACATGGCATTCTCAAACGTCTATATTAGCATTAACTGTCTTAGGGCATCAGGCTTCATATTTTCCATCAGGAAATTAGAAAGGGGATGAAAATAGTCTTTTTTTTTTTTTTGTTTAACCATTATACTGACATTTAAATTATGCACTTACTTGTATCTGTTTAAAGGATGGTGCATTGTCATTTGTATCTTCGATTTTGACAACCACTGTTCCTGTAGTACACAAACCAAAAGGTTGACCTGCCATATCTCTCACTTCAACTAACAAAGTGTAACTGGGAACGAGCTGAAAAGAAGAATAAAATCACACAAAAGTTTGACATGCTCACTTTTTTTAACTGCATAGTTACATACAAGAGTAGAACTAAATATTTCACCCCTGCTCCACAATTCTGCTCTTAATTCAGCACTCCCCAACAAAATGAGGCAATTAGCTTTGGGGCTTTCTCCCTTATAGTTCCAAAAGGAAAAGCAGCAAAATACTTTTCAGTGGCTAAGCACACTGAGTTCAGCATCCAAGGGCAACATGCAGGATATATCCTGTGTCAAATAAAGCTTCTCACAATGTCAGCATTATTCTCCAAAACCCGAAGTTTCAGAAAATACAGATGAGGCACCTTCGTCTGCTGTGTATGTCTCTCCTTTGAAGCAACATATTTCCTTAGGTTGCCAGGAGGCAAAGTGTTTCAATGTACATCCCTTATTTTGCTAAGGATGGACAAAAAGAGTGCTGCAATCAAGCCTCTGTTTGGGCTATACATGATAAGGCAATGCCTGCCATTTGGCAGGGTCTGGCACTGAAGGACTCAGTGTCCTTATTAGTTCCAAGGGGCTCTCTGATATGCAGATCACTTAAATCACTGATTTGAGTCAACAAGTCAAGAGCAGAAGATTTTACTAATACCTGAACAACCATGGAAAAGGGGACTGGGGAGGGGAAACGGTGCAGGCAGAGAAGCAGGGGACAGGACATAACACAGAAAAGACAGATGAGACACAAAATGAAGGAGTTTGTAAATCAAGACAGTAACTCCAGTTCTGAATGCCCAGAAGTAGCATTCGTTCTCTCTGGCGCAGGAAAGAAATCTCCCGTTCAATTTCATAAGTTTATCTTTAAAATATATTCAATGGACTAATTTTTCAATCCTTCCTTCCCTCAAGTAATCACTGTGACAGCTTCCATAGTAGTCACAGTGATGCTTCTAATCACTGCATCTTTCTCTTGCTAAAAAAGTTGAGTGCTGCACCTGCAAGTGCAAATTTTGCAACATGCTGTTTATGTGGATTTTTAGCCATGAAACAACACAAATATACCATAATGTAACTTTCTGATCTTCAGAAAAGATATGCCTGCAATGTTTTCTTCTAGAATGACTGTCCTATGTGAGAAATCTTATTATGAATTACATGTGCCTGTCAGTTTTTTTTAGTGTAGACAATCTCTCACATGACATTCTATTAAAAAAAAATCCTGTATCTTATTCACTCAAAAGCTAGTTGGTAAGAATAAATGGCTGGCACCTTAATTTTAGGAAATGTTATATTACTGTTTAGGTTTCAAATAGTGGAGATATTTCTGTCGAATATAGGATGAGTGAGTACTTCCACAGAAACTGGTTCATCTCTGTAAGAAAGCAGGAAGCACTGCAAATGGAACTTAATTAGGAGGAAAGAGTGGCTTACAGGATTCATGAACACAAAAAGAGCAAACATCCATAGGTCAAACAGCAGAGCCATGGGAAGTCCCCAGCCAAGGTTAGATAGAATATAGTAGATCTGTGCAGAAATTCTCTGGACTAATTACAGGTCCCTGAAAAGCTTCAGAAGCTTCTTAGAGAGGATAACAAAAACCGGGTAACAGAAGCTATACATGGCAACTCCCATGCAACCAATCCACAGAATCACAGAAAGGCTTGGGTTGGAAGGGACCATAAGGATCATCTAGTTCCAGTCTACCTATGCCATGAGATTCCACCCACTAGATCAGGTTGCTCAGGTCACTGTACAACATGGCCTTGAACACATCCAGGGAGGGGGCATCCACAACCTCTCTGGGCAACTTGTTCCAGTGCCTCACTACTCTTTGAGTGAAGAATTTCTTCCTAATTTCTAACCTAAATCTCTCCTCTTTTAGTTTAAAACCTTTTCCCCTTGTCCTATCACTGTCTACCCATGCAAAAAGTCACTCTCCTTTTTCCTAACCTCCCCCCCTCCTTTAAGTAAAGGCTGCAATGAGGTCTCCACAGAGTTTTCTCTTCCCCAGGCCTGTCTTCTTAGAAGAGGTGCTCCAGCTCTCCAGCCATCTCCATGGCCCTCCTCTGGACCTGCCCTAACAGGTCCATGTCCTTCCTGTGTGCTGAGAACCCCAGAGCTGGATGCAGTACTGCAGGTGGGGTCTCACAAGGGCAAAGCAGAGAGGGGTTAAGAAGCTATCTGTGTGCACTAGACAAGAGGAAAGGAAAGATCACCTCTCTGTCCAGCTGCGGTAGTAATACAGAAATGACACCGGTGTCACCATGCAAAGAAAATGCTGGGGTAATTGGTGGATTTTGTCCCACAATGCGGTATTTCAATGTAGTATGCAGAGTATAAGGCTCATCTCTGTCCTCTGCAGTCACTCTTCCAACAACAACACCTGTAAACACAATACAGGAATTGTTAGTTCCAGAAAAATCTGCATGTAATAAAAAATCTATTTGAACAGGTATTTCTGTTTTAAACATGTGAAAATAGCTTCTCTGTCATTTAGCTTTAAATTAAAATAACATTTAAAACCCATAAACAGCAGTAAAAAACCAGTAATAATGTAAAATAATCTATTTCAACCCTCTGGGTATTTCTGTTCCTTCTGAGGACAAAGTTGTGATTACTCCAGCTGTCAGAAAGAATAATCCAAAGAAACACTGAAAGTTTACATTTCAGTTAGTGTGTTTGACAGTGACTTCTAATTGAGCATCTGGAAAACAGCTGAAAAGGTGTTGCCGGGGGATGGACAAGGAGGTACAGAGCTTTCTGACCTGATTCAAACTGCACTACCCCGTCACACAGAGCACTGCTATACCTCCTCCCCATAGCCCCAGTGGTTTTGGAACTTCACTTTAAATCAGTAATTCACACGGTAAGAAGTAGAGCAGCTCAGAGAACGAAATGCAAGTAGTTTTTTGGCCTGACGGGAAAGACCCCCACACTATAGGGCTACCATAGGAAACCAGTGAGGAAAGGCACACCATGGCTTTTGCATTGCTTATTGGCTTCCCAATATTTCCTATTGGACCTTTCTTCTCCCTGCTTTTGTTGCCTGTTACACAGACACATGAAATCAGTAATGGGCAAATCCCAGCCTTTTACAGGGCAGAAGCAAAGACCTTCTCGACCTCTCCCCGGAAAAGTCTCACCTTAGTTCATCAGCTTGGACAAACGCTGCAAGCTGAACTAAAGGCATTTTACATCTTAGAACACCACCTTTTTAGTTATTTAGGAAACCTCTAAAAACATTTCAGGGAAACAGATGTTTTTTGTATAAAATAAAAATAATAATGTTCTGACATTCTTGCACCATTTCAGAACACTGAATCACCTCAGTTTCTAAAAATTTATTTTAACAATATTTTTCACTATGACAGAGATGACATTTTGGAATTTCTAATAATTAAGAAATCTGGAGCTGCTCTTTGCAAATTCAGCCTCTGCTGTAACAAAATACTCCTCAGGAAACCCCGCTGAAATTGATTAAAAGGCAGGATTATACCCTGTCATACTGATACGTTACTGAGATAAGTAGTGATAAGTGTGTTCACAGATTTAAAACAATTCTTACCAGGCTTGGAATTTTCAGGGACACAAAACTCAAATAGGTCTTGTGTAAAATATGGAGCATTATCATTATCATCTTCTATTCTGATTGTATGCACAAGTGGTACCTCTGGTGAATAACCATCTGGAGTTGTTGCAAAGCAAATGATCTGTAGGATGTAAATTCAGTGCTTAAGCAACAGGCAGCATTATTATACTTTTACTTCAATGAAGGAGCCAATAAAATAACACACAGTGTGAAAAGCATACTCCTTTCAAAACCAGGCTCCTCAGGCACATGGAAGGGAAAATGACAGGTATCTTAGGGTGACAGCAACACAAAACCTTTGAATGCTTCTAATATTCCCCCTTTCCATTCCTCACACTACAGGTATCAGAATCACTTTCTCCCTGACCTCCCCTCACCAACTCTATCAAACACTTTTTCCAAGTCTCTTGAACACATTTTTTTTCAGGTGTTTATGAAGCAATCTCAGTGTTAACAGAATTTGTACACAAATATTGCTATTTAAAGTAAACCCAAGAATGACAGCAATTTGCCCATTATAACATAATCTAATAAAATGCAGCAAAATTACCTAACTAGAAGCTGTTTCCATTAATTGCCTTCTTACACTTCTCAGCCAGTAGAGAGAGCAGTGTACCTTAACAAAGTATTAGAACTGAACAGCTCAAGAGAGACTCAAAAAACCACAGCCGTCTAGTGTTTATCATTATTTTGGTTCTCTGCAGTCCTTTTCAACCTTTCCTTAAAAACTCTTCCTAAAAAACTCTTCCTAAAAGTGATGTAAATAGAATAGCCCACTACCTTTATGCTGTAATTAGTCTAATCAGTGAAAAGCAAAACTGTTCTCAAGATCTAGACGACCAGCTATTTTGGTCACTGATTTCATCTCTTCAACACCACGATATTACTCCAAACGAAGAGCTGATTCCAGATCTTGTCTGTGGCCAGTTTCCCCTGTAACCCAGCTGTCAAATAAATGCATGAAAGAAAGAAAGAAAGAAAAAGTAATTATATTTACACAACTTAGGCCTGTACCTGAAAGCTTGGATACTGTTCCCGGTCTACTGCACGAGTAGCAAAGATATTTCCAGTTTCTCTTTCTATGTAAAATAAACCCTTTGGATCTTGATCAATTCCTGGTCCACTTGCAGAATAATAAATTGTGTAGTTCTGAGCTGTGTCTGACTGGACCTAAAAGAAGACATTTTTAAGCCCAAGGAAAAACAGCAGGATCATTTTAATACATTTTCCCCCTTTTCATTATCATATTTAGCACCAACAGGAATTCCTAAAAAAAAACCCAACATCAAACTTGATTTACTTCTGTAGCAGCATAAATTCACAGAATAGGAGAACAGCCTGCCATGTAACTGCCTTCTTTTATAACGTGTGTACACAAGAAGGGGAGTTAATTAATAAAATCCATAGATGTTTAGAACTATCAAACAATTAAAGAAATGACAGTATGCAAAAAAAAAAAAAATTAAATTCTAATCTCTCTAGAATACTGCATATACAAGGCACATCCAGGTATTATTTCTGTCCTCATCAAGAGATTTTAGTTTTATTGCATTCATTGAGAATGAGCTGGTTTGCAAATAGAAAAGAAAAAGTGGAGGAAGCAAAGGAAGGAGAGGAGGAAGGAAGATGACCCAGAGTATAGTCCAGACATATGCCAATTCAGACAGCTTCTCTGCATCTCATTACAAGCACTACGGAGGCGACATTAGAGTTATCTATTTATAAATACTCTTACCCCAAAATACTTTCCTTACCTACTGGATGCCAGAAGTTAGGAAGGTAAGATTAGAAGAATGATTGCTCTGCACAGACTCTGTTATTACACTTGTCTCTACACATCTGCTCCCAGCCACTCTGTAATCCAGAGAAGGCTAGATGGATCTATGATAACTTTAGTTCTTTCATTTCTCTTTCACGCCTACTTGTTTTCTTCCAGTAAGTAGTTTTCTGAATAACACAGGCCATATTCAGTCTTCAAGGCTGAGGGCATACACCTCAAGCTCCAGAAAGGACGTAGACATGCAGGTAAAATTTACCCCAGTCTGTGTTCACAAAACCTCTTTCTGGGCAATGTTTAGTGGAGGGTTGTTTGTTGGGGGCTTTTTTTGTAATTTTACACTTCACTGATTTCCAGGACAAAAGAGCTCTCTTTGATAGTATGCTGTTACCCTTTTTTTCAACTCCTGAACAATTCCAGTTCGCTCCAACAACTATGATCACAAGTTATTTCAGTTACGAGACCACGAGATATACAATGAATGGGACAGAACAAGACAGAGGAGTACAGCTCATTTTCTTCTTTATCATCAAAGTCACGTAAAAAACTAGCTCAGGTCATAAAATTGGGGGTTGTATAAAATGTACCTGCTGAATTTGTAGAGGAAAAGGTCCCAGTGAGTTCTCTATCATAACAGATGGAATAGGGCCCCACCTTCTTTTGGTTCGCTTGAGAACTGTATCTCTAACACGCCTGGTCTTCTGTGTCTGTGCCTAGAAAATAAAAAGACAGATATTCTTTTTGTTATATTTTTGTGTATATTTTTGTTTAACTGCTGTCTTGTGTCTCCACCTTCCCCCCCTCCCCGTTGCAGTCCTCCTACCGATCCTTTATTTTTTTTCCAAGGTCTTAATTTCTGATTATACCTATGATAGTATTCCAAGTTTTTTTCATGTGCTGTAATACTTTGCATGAATAAAATCTGCTTTAATTCCTCAAACATGGCTTTTAAGATTCTCGACATTCCTGATTAAGCTACTTGCTAGCATCTCCCCTTTGAGAAAGGCAATCTGTTGACTTAAGCAACCCAGTAATCAACATCTGCTAAATAAAATTACACTCTGTACCAGTATTTTGCCCTATTATCTGAATTCCAAAAGTCAACTACAGTTACCTAGCATGAAGCTGTACTCTGTGAAACAGAACTTCAAATAAGTAAGGTATCTTGAAATCAGAAGCTCACCTTCTTTTCTTCTTCCACCAACCTAACATGTATTTTCTTTTCAACTTTTTCTTTAATGTCTTTAAGTAATATGGTAAAAGTCTTTTTCTCAGCAGACAAAGAAAGAGCAGATGTTGTGTACACAGAACCATCCTCTAGAATCTTGAAGTTCCCATCAGTGGAACTGATAAATTCTGCAGACTGAAGGCATTCTTTCAAATCAACTGCAAGAAAAATAGACAATAACTCAAAACCAAAAAAATAACATCCTCATAAAACAACAAAACATGCCCCAAGCAAAAATTACATTTACTGACAGAGTCTTCAAGTATTTATTCATTCAGTATTTAAGCACCATAAATACAGATTCTAAAACCCACATATGCACTCAGATCTGACCCAGTTTACATTAATTTCCACCCTTGTGTTCCCAAGTGGTTCCTAGAAAACATCAGTGCATTAAGGAGATCTCCCAACAAAACACTGTTACATTGGTAAAAGTACTGAAGCATCAGAGTTGAATTAATACACTTAAATGCAAAAAACATTGTAGACATGCCCATTATTGGACCAGTAGCTATTACAGTTGCCTTGTGCTCCATGCCCTACAATATCAGTGAAGACGATTAATTAATGCAAATACCCCATGGAGATGTTACATCTTGGAAGTTTTGCCCTCGGGAGGAAAGCCCTGACTGGTACTGTGTGATTTAATAGTCTTGGGAGGACAAAGGCCTTTAAATTATGAGGCAGACAGATGGAAGAGATAAAGACTAACTCTAGAACAAACTACTAGCAATTTTTTAATATGTATGTGATAGAATCCCACATTTATAGAAAATATCAGGTAATTTTAGCATACTTCCCAGGTATTTTTCACTGCATTTGCTATCACTCATGGCTAAAATAAATTCTTACGCACTTCAATAAACTTGGTTCACCAGCAAGTAATCCACCATTACAGCTGGAGAAAAATCAAGATACTTGCAATGAAGTGCAATGGGACCACAGCACTAAGCAAGAATGATTTGGCACCCTGAAAAAAGATGAAAGCCAGACAAATGATCCTTGCAGGGTACAAGAGATCTCCATGTCATGTTCTCAAAATCAGAACTTCTCAATACTCCTTCAGTGTTATCATAGTGGGTGGGACACTAATCTATCAAGGCTGATTGCAAAATTCCCAAAGTAGATCCAGAATTTCATCATATATGCAGTTGATATTTTCAATAAACTATATTTCATTTCTCTTTCAAAACTGCAAGGACAGATGCAAAGCATAATTTTAAATATGATATGATTTCTCCTTACTCTTAAGTTTGACCTTTATCTGTTTAAATAAATATTTGCTATGCTTTCTGTGGTACTGCAGTAGTGACTCCTGTCCTTTTTCACCTCTACAGTGAAAATGCAGTATTGAAAAGAATACCACTGCCTCACCTAAATGTGTGTCATACTGCTTCATATTACAGCACTGCATTTTCAAAAATACCAGACTGAAGATTTTGTTTCTGATGGTTATATGAGTCAACAGTACGTTCAATTAGCTATAGCTCTGTGACACTTTTTTCTTTAAAGCCTCTGGTCTAAGTCAAAAATACAAAAAACCTTACAACAAGCAGGAAAGTCCTGTCTAATTTCACTGCCAAGATATGGTCCTTGTATCAATGCAAAATACTTCTCAATAAATATTTAAGTAATGTCATTTGAGCTATAATGGTTTTGTTAAATGTTTGGGTGGGAAAAAAAACTTAATTTCAGTGTTATGCAATTTATTTCAAAGCAGTGCAATACCATGAAGTTTTATTTTTATATAAATCCAAGTTTATTTACATAGATAAATATTAAAGTCTATGAGAATTCACACAGCTGTAGCAAGTTTCTTAATTTTAAAATTTAAAACTAAGGTCAAAGAATTTCCATGATACAAGCTGAGCACTTGTATTGTGATGAACTACCAATCCACTTATTATTTATATATTATCCTTCTGTAGGAATGTGGATTAAGATTGCAGAGTTGCAGCACATTCCTCTGTTGTGGTAGGACTCACAAAAGGCACCTCTGAATCCTCAAATTCAGTCTCAGGCACCACAGAACCCTGAAGCAATTCCTATGCCACGCCTTTTAAAGTCGGCTTCCAAAGACTGGTCTGAAAATAGTGGGGTGTTTTCTGGTCTCTCCTATTCCTCTCAGTCACCTGTACACTGCCCTAAATCAAGACAGATCATCCAGTCAGACAGGAGCATTCTCCCAGCCAAATGTGATGCAGGACACCTCTGCAACACATCCCCTTGTATGCCCCGAATGCTCCAGCACTGCTGAGCAGTCACACCCATGTTTCACAGAGTAGCAGCTTCTCAGTGCCTGGTTATGTGGGGTTTGTCTTCTTTTTTTATCTTTTCCGTTGTCCAAATGACTTACTGTCTTCTTCATATGACTGTGGAAGAGGGGTGCACTTTGAAATACCAAGCCACTTATTTGAATACTAAGCCTTAGACTCCACATTTTGAAAACATTAAACTCTGGCATTCTAGTTTTAGGATAAATACTGTAACCTAACAATAGCTGTTTACGCAAAAGTCAAGTGGATGCACAGAGCCAGTGTTCAAATCCGTAACAAACACAGGGCGTATCCTTCCTAAAAAGGCTAATCCAGTTGTTTAACTGGCTGTCCAGTCATCCATTCATTCTATTAAAAAAAGTCTCCTCCACTGTTCACAGCATCTCCAGCAAAGGTGCAATGTTGTGTTGTTAAGACGGGCATCTCACAGTTTCTCACCTCTGCCAACTAATGTGTCAGCCTCTAGCTCAGAAGGAACATGTAAAATTACTTTCTTGCAAGCTTCACAGCACAAACTCAGTACCTAGAAAACAAATTAAGAAATCAGGAAAAAAACCCACATAGTTACATGATATTTTGAATAATAACTAGACACTGAAGCTGACTTTGGTTTGTTTGTTAAGACAAGTAAGTCAAACAGCACAGAAAGCACTCCTTGCTAAAAAATTGGGTATTGTGCAGCACAGCAGATAAAGTTTCGAACTGGAAACAAGATCTGAATGCTGCTCCTGGATTTGTAGGTAGTTTGTGTTCAGCTTCTTTCTAAAATCACTGCAGCATCAACATTAACACCAAGAGTTCCTTTTAACTAGAAGATTTCACCAACACTATTCCTTTAGTGGAGGAAAGATAAAATACAGCTTTCCCATGCACTCCCTCCAACAGTATTCCTGCCCAGTTTAGATCCAAGGTCTCTAAGTATTAAGGTTTAATCCATCAACACTCAGTTTGGCAGAACTGTGGTGATGCTGAACATTAAAGGGACAAGTGTCTTATTAAAACCACATGACGACACTTGCACTTACATATCACTTTGCATCTTCAAAGTGCATTCTCAACAAACTAATTAAATCTAGCTTCAGCAATTAGATATGACATAAATAAAACGTTGAGTATTGCAGCAGTCCACTCCCATATAACCAGTTACAAAATGGGGTCCTCCTCAAAATTCAAATGAGTAGTAGATAACCAGACCTTTTTTTAAAAAGAGACACAGAGGTACAAAGATTTTCCTCAGCACAGAGCAAGTGAGTCCTGATCTCAGATCATATGTGTGTATATTTTGCCTGGTTTCTATCCCTATGTTTAAAATTGTAATCCAAAAATCACACAGCCAATTAAACAAAGAAATAGAGAAATGTAAATAAACCTATCCACCCTTTTATGTGCATTTATTCTTTCAGGATGAAAGTCTAGCAAAAAACGAAAACAATTTTTATTTTGCACATATCTTTAGGATTAAAGGTATAAATAAATAGCTAATGAAAATTCCGAAAATTACTTGTGATGCTTATGAAGAAAACATTTGAATAAAAATACTTTAAACATTTTAAGACATTAGGAACCTTTAGAAAAACTATGATCAGCTAAAAACAATATATGCTGTGTCTGCACCATTAGAGCTCTTCATACAGTTCCTTATAGATATGTAGGTAAGCAGATGTAAAAATATATGTATATAAAAACATCTCTGCTTATGTATTAGTAGGCACTTTCCTAAGTAATAGACACTTAATAAAACACTCTCTCCTGAACGACATTGCACGAAGTTTTGAGTTATTGAAATCATATCTTATTACACTGTTCTAAAATATTTTAAGAATCAATGACATCTAATTTTGAAATAGTAATGATTGACATCAGTCTGATGTCAGCACAAATAAAAGAGTTAAACAAAAGTAAGTGGTAGTTATTCATGGACATAAAGACATAAGGAAACATCAGGTAAAAAGAAGCTGTGATGTCCTTTCACTTTACGCTAAGAAGACACCTCGGGATCTTTTTATTTGAGTGGGTTTTTTTTTCCTGCTTGACAGGAGAAATTCTTCCTTTTTTTTTTTTTTTAATTAAATGTTTGAGTAAAGTTGCTTGCATTTCTTTGGGTTTTGCTATTAATATCCTTGCAAAGGCAGGCATACATAGTGTCTGGAACAGTAACACTTTCATTAAAATATACATAGGTAATTAACATAAAAACAGTAAATTCAGTGCTTCAACACTACCGAGTATTTTTCTCTCACAGGCTCAAATGATCACCTGCCCACTTTTTGCGAATGGAATGATAATAGGGAGGAAAGGGGGTAAGAAACAAAAGAAAAATCACTTTTACTCATCCACTATATGTTTAAAAAAAAAAGGGGGGGGGGGGAGAAAATGAGCGAGAGAACTCCCCGGCTTTCCCCGGTAATGGCCTTTCTGGAGCTGGTAATTACGCACAAACGCAATAAACTGAAGGTAAAGGGAATCGCTGAAATCGTCTGATGCACAACTAACTCTTCCCGAGGAGCTCAACACGCTCCACGCTGCGGCACAATCCTTCCCATCGAAAAAGTACAACCGCGTGGGGAGAGGCAGAGGGGGGAGAGATTTAAATAAAACGAACCGCGGTTTAATTTTTTTTTTTTCCTATGAATAACCAGCCGCAGCGACCCGAGCGTGTGCCCGTCGCGCAACCCCACGGTCCAGAAGCCGCCCGACCCCCTGTCCCAACAGCGAACCGCGCAACCCGCCGCCTTCCTCCCTGCGCCCAAGACCCCCGAGGTGCGCCCCGGGGGCCGCGCAAGCCCCCGCGCTGCTCCGCGCCCCCGGCAAGGACCGGGCCGAGGGGAAAGCTGGTTTGGAATAAAGAGCCCGGGAGAGACCACCAGCTCAGAAGTCTCTCCTCGCCCTGCGCGCCCGCGGTGGAGCAGTCCCAGCGCGGGGGGAAGGCGCGGCGGCGCGGCCAGGTGAGTGAGCGGCCGGAGCGCTGCGCTGCCCCCCGCCGCCCGCCCGCCCAGCCACCGCCTCCTCTCCCTCCCTCACTCACCAGGAGGCCGAGGAGGAGGCGGGGGGCTGCGGGGGCCATGGTGCGCGGGGCTGCGCGGGAAAGGGGGATCCGCCGCTGCCGGTGTTGCCACGGCGGGCGAGGGAGCGAGTGCGAAGAGCCGGAGGAGGTGGAGGCGGAGGTGGCGGCGTGTCTCCGCGGCAGCCCGTCTCTGCTGTCCCCTCCCGTCTGCCAGGGGAGCCGGCCGGTGGGGAGGGTGGGACCGCGCGCGGCAGCGGCGACTTTAATTACTCCTTTTTTTTTTTTTCCGCCTTTTGGGTAATGCCCGTCCCCGGGCTCGGCGCTGGGACACCCCGCCCGTTCGCCTCCCACCTCCGCGGCGAGGAGCTGCCCGTCCCCTCCCCTCCCTTCTCCTCCCCGCCGCCACCCCACCCCGCCCCGCCCCGCCGCGGCGCCGGCTGCGCGCACAGCGGAGCGGGGCCGCGCCCGGGGAAGCTCTGCCCCCCGCCCCGGCGTGCCGCTCCTGGGCTCGGCACCCGCCCCTCCCTTCCCCTTTCCTGTGCCCTCCCCGCCGGGCCGCGCCCCGCGGGGCGCAGGTTCCGCGCGGGCGGGTCCCGTCCAGCCCAGTCCCGCTGGGACGGCTCCGTCCCGCGGCCGCCACGGCGCAGGCACGGCCGGGCGGCGGCCGCCAGCAAAGTTTCGGCTTTTCAGCCGAATTTCTTCCTCTCGGCACGGCTGTGCTGGTCCGTTTGAGGCCGCGGGTGCTCACCTGTGGCTCCTGGGTTTCGGAGTGGCTCAGGTGAATCAGGGCCGAAGTAACAATAACAAAGGCAGAGGCGCAGGTTGCGCTCACACAGAAGGTGGGCTTCCCATGGGACCAGCCTGCACTCAAAGACCTTTCAGCCTGAAGCAAGGTGTAATGTTTCTACCTTTTATTCCACGCTTTGCTTCAGAAACAATTATTACCGATTTGTAGCTTTTTGTATCAGCCAGTCACAAAGCACTTCGAAAAGGAGATCAAGTGGATTGGTGGCTACATTGCAATATTTGTTTACTTATGTTTACATTCAAATGCACAATTAAGAAGCAAAAATTCCCAGAAGGCCCTCTTTCTTACGATTTCATGCAAATGAGGGCAATCAGTGACCTGTTGCATCTGAAAGCATGAGATATTTCACTGCTGGAGGTCAACAGTAGTGACTGTAGGTGGCAAGAAAGGGAGAGGTGAAACCATCAGGCAGTTATAGTGCGACACGTGCACATTTGTGTGGGCAAAAGAATGCTAGAATGTCTGAAAACATGGTCATGCCCCCACTCTAGTCATGTGGGCAATCCACAGAGGTGTGTGTCCAGTGGATTGGTTACACATAAGTGCATTCTGGGCCCACTGTGATAACCTGTGTTAACCTACGATGACCTGTGATAACATTCACAGCTGTGTGCAGCAGAACCCCATGGCATGCTGGTGTTGTAGGCTGGCTCTGCTGATGGTTGCACAATGACATAATAACATTGCACCAAATTCCATAACACAGGCTCTGTGGGACCAGAGGAAAAAGAGCTGCAAAGCTTTCATTTTTTGTTTTAACTGGTAAGGTCTAATTTGTCTGAAGAAGCAACCCCACATCTCTGGCTGTCAGTTACCTTCACCTGGCATGTCCCACTTTAGGTGTTCATATATGCACACGGTGAGACCCTGCAGTCCCCTGCAGGTGCACCAGACCTTTCACTTAGCCATGGTGGGGTTTGCAGCTTGATGGGAAGCACACGGCCTAATTTCTAACTATTCTAATTCATTATGCTCCGTTCACACAATTGTGGACATAGAAAACGAATGAATTGTCTGGACCTGCAATAATTTCCATCCGAACCTAATAATCCATAATACTAACCTTGTGGTCAAAACTTCATTTTTAAGTTTTTTATTAATTCTTTATTTAGTGTCAGTGTGGGACAAACCCACATCTGTCAGAGCAGGTGCTTAGAGTGGGTTGACCCAGACTGTCTCTTTCAAAGCCCTAATTAACAATCTTAAAAGTCTGGCCTGGCTTCGTACCACTCGTGTTTTCCTCCTCCTACATGCCGATCAGTATTTGCAGTAACACACTGGACCCCTACACTAAATGTAATGCTGCTGCTGTGGTTGTGAGAAGCCTGCAGGAGTTCCAGGGGAAGACAGGGCAAACACTGGCAGGAGTAGTAACGAGATGGGATCGTGGTACCCTCAGCCCAAGGCTGTTGGAAGTGTCAGCTGGCAGCCTTATTCTTACTTTTCCTGGTTGTTGACTTACAGCCACAGCTGGAGAAAGCACACTGGGATGGATAGGCCATTGCCTCTGACACAACATGGTTTGTCTCTTGTGTACTCCTGTGCTACCATGACGGTCTCCCAGAAAAGCCTGAGCCTTCTTTAGTGTCAGTTGTGTCAAATTTGCTCTGCTGTTCAAAAATCCATTTGGAAATTCCACCTGAGTGAGTAAATGCCTTTTCATCGCAGCACTTTTTAGAGTCATTCACGCCTTCTTCATCACCAGGAAGCATTTGTACAGCAGAGAGGTATTTGAAAATGGGCTGGCCTGCCCATCGGAAGAGTTATGTTGTGCAACTGCGGTAAATCCCTGCCCTGTATGCCATGTATCCCCGAGCTTACAGACAGATTTCAAGGCTTTAGTTTTATCATGAAGAACCTCTCATGGTTGGAGCTCTGAATTAACTTTCTTCCCTTCTCGTGCATTTGACCATTGGCGTGCATGGATGTGCTTATATTTTAAGTTCCCATGAGTGCATTCTTAGGTCTAGAACCAAGCAATAAGAATATAAGGGGGAAAAACCTTTCTTTTTTTCATGCTTCCTTGGGCACAGAGACCCTGCAAATTTCCACAACAGAGTCACATAGTTGCAGAATGAATCCTCCAACAGTTTTAAGCTTTTATAGCATTGATATGCATGATAGTCTTGGGGGGAAAAGAAATCTAACCAAAAAAATCTTACCTGTAATTTGATTGTCGTGGAGCCCACTTGGTATATGGGATTATTAAATGGTAGGCTTGCTGAGCACATGAATACATATGAAATATTGGAGAAGAGTTAGAGTGACTTTTGTAGAGGGAAGTTATATCTTTAAAATCAACCATAGTGTAATGCTGAACTCAGTAAGCATATCGGTTAAGTTTTACCTATTCAGTAGGTGCAAGAAAACTCCAAACATTTGATGAAGCCTATCACCAAAAAAAAAAAAAAAATCTTCAATTAAAATTGCAGTAGGAGAGGTTTTGCTGTGATCATATGTGGTTTTAAATTGGGAAAAGAAGAATTATGGATGTTGTGTTGTAGGGGAGGTTGATAGCTGGAACCTGACTATCTATTCATAAAAGATGTGGGAAAGGAGATTAATAGTAACACAGTAACAATGAAGAATTCCTGTTCATGACAGGCATATCTAAGGCTAACTACCCAGTTACATAAGAATTTTACCATATTGAGTGAACAGGTGTGGAATTGATAGCTGAAATTTTAAATTAATGTAATAATAGAAAGATTAACTAAAATGATAGGAACAGAATATCAGGCTCTAGCCTGGCTGCTACCTCAGTGCGAACAGATTTGGAATAGTTGTCTGCAAATATCTTGAGCTCATTGACCAATTGTCAATCAAAGGGAAATAAACCAGCAGTAATTATTTTGAAAGAAACAACATAAACCTCTAAATGTTTAATTTTATATATTCTCTGTAACCGCATGTACCATAGTACAAAAAAACAGCAACAAGAAGAGATTGTAGTTATGAGGCCCAAGTTGAGCAGGATTCTTGAGCTTGGAAAAAAGAAGGGGTATGATTACACAATTGGTAACAGTACAGAAGAGAGGAGCTGGGAAGGGCTGCTTACTGTTTTTCATAATCTAAATATCAGAATAATTAGACCATGGATATTAAAACAAGTTTCAACTTTGTTTCAGAAAGTTCTATAATACTTATGGTTGGAACCTGGGAGGTTTTATATATTTATTGATAGGAAGAATCATTCAATAATTCATGATTTCTACTCTTTTTCTGTAAAAATCAGCTATTTTCTATGCTGCAGCAGCAAATGATTGAGGAAGAAGGGCAATCCAGTCCTTACTGCTTCCTTAGGTAATTCAGAGTACTTTCCCATCTGTTTGTGCTCAGTTCCTCACAACCCATGAAGCAATGTAACACCAACAAAGGATTTAGAAAACATAGAAGCCACTTCTCCCCATGCAGCGGGATGGTGCAACCATTGCTAGTCAAGCCACCAAGAACCTGCAGCCAGATACTAATGTTGGAAGCATGCTGGATGTGAAATTTTCTTCCTTGGTAGGCCATCTCAGAAGACAGAGGCACAGCAT
Source organism: Myiotriccus ornatus (assembly GCA_036023395.1). Taxonomy (NCBI): domain Eukaryota; kingdom Metazoa; phylum Chordata; class Aves; order Passeriformes; family Tyrannidae; genus Myiotriccus; species Myiotriccus ornatus. The sequence goes on from JAYRBT010000082.1 coordinate 108,023,944, forward strand.
GTATTTTGGCCAGGGGTTCCCGTTCCTGTGCATCGTTAATAAAATGTGCGAAATGTGTTTAATTTAGGTCAGGCATTCTAATTACCTTAAGAGTGCCTGAACAATAAACAACAATGACCCTTACTGAGAAACTAATTAGCTTTGAAAATTTGGCTTTCTTAATCATCAAAGAAGATGGGTTAAAGCTCATCTTTAATTTAGAGAATAATTATTATCAGTGGTCTGAAGCTTTACACATTACTCATTCCCACAGGAGGGTTGGATTGAATAAGACACTGGAGCCTATAGCCTCACGCTCTTGCACTTCTCTTTTTCTCACAAGAAAATGCAAGCCTACTCTGAAATTTAAGATTAAATCTCCGATTTTGAAATTGTTTTCATTTAAATGTATATCTAAATTTTAATTTAGATCAGTTTTACTTCACAAAATAATAAAATGCACCTTCTGTACTTAAGCAAGCTTGTCTTGTTTGCACTTAGTGATTCTCATTATTGTTCTTATATGACAACCACTATATGCCTAGCAAAAGGTGCACTTTTCGTGATCTGAGTGTACCTATTGTCACAGCAGATCTTGATTTTCATGTGCTTTTTTCAAATGGGGAAATAATCAGGTGTTTCATTGTCCAATTTCAAACAAATGCTAGATAATTTATTTCTTTGCTATTTGTACCTCCAGATCTTTATATTAAAAGATCTTTTCAGGAATTTAAACATTATATTAAATTTTTTTTTGTTTTAATAAAATAATTTACTATACAGATAATCAGTCTTGAATTTAAATTAAAATAATCTATTTTCTATTTCATGGGTATATTTAATGCTTGCATACAAAACTGTCTCTTAAGGTAAAAACCCATATAACCATTTATTTGGTCAGTTTATTTGGAAGTGATGATCCAGAATTCAGCCATAGGAGTCAAAATATATCTTGTAATCAGGAAATGAATGCCGCTTTTTTGTGTGTGCTTAACAAGTGTTTAACCAGTTGATCTTTAGTATTACCAAAATATAAATGTCTGTTTTCTATAACTGCACACTTGATCCTGAGTTACAGGAAAAAGCGTGAACAGGTTTTGATGCCGAAACTCCTCACAGTAAAGGTGACTTTTGTTTCTCACAAAACCTCAAGTCATTACTCAGGGGCATTTGAGAAGCAAATGAATCTTAAAAATTATTAGGAAAGGAAGAAAGAATGCAAAATCGAAAACACAATCATGCCACTGCATAAATCCATGTATTTACACTGTGAAAATGCTGCATACCCATCCAGTCATCTCAGAAAGCACCTACAAGAGGCAGAGAAAGCTGTCAAGAATGGAAATAAAAATGAATGGTTTTCGTATAATGAAACTAAATCTAGTACCAACAATGGAAGGCAGTGAGTAGTAGGTCAGATATGTGAGTAAAAGGACTACGACAGAGATTTGCAACATAACAAATGACCTATAGAGAAAAATAGTAATGTTTGACTAAGCAGTCTCTTGCAAGCTGAGAATTTAGAAAGTAGCAAGGGAAATGCTAACACAATCAAGATAAAACAAATAGAAGCAGGCATTTTTATTTGTACAGTAAATGATCAAATGGTGCCTCTCACTACTGTCATATTATGGAGGAAAGAAGAATAAATATGCTACAAAAAAGGATTAGAAAAAAAAATAACACAGGGTGTGCTCATCAGTGTTTGCTAGAGACGCGGGTCTGAACACTTGACGTTGGAGTTCCCTAAAAGCTGGTTGGTAGAGTTGGAGTACATACAGGGGAAAGACCGTGCCCCAAATGCTTTGCTTCTTATACTTATACACCTAAATATCAATTTCTGTTTGCTGTGAGAGATACTATGATTGTATTGGACTTTCAGTAGGATGTGGTAAAGCAGTTCAATTTTATTTTTATCTCTTAAAGTCTCTCTGTTGAATTTTCCTAGAAATCTAGCAGAGGTGAGAGTGCTAGGTGTTAGGAGACAAATGTTCTCTTTTTATTTAAAGAGCACAATGGGTACATTTAAAGTCTGGATTTAATTTTGCATCATGCTTTCTTCTCTATTTTGCTAGTTATATATATCTAAATGGAAAACTTGATGGAAATAGCTTGTCAAATATTTTAAAACAGGAAGCATTTCTTCTGCACAGCTTTATTTTGTCTTACATCAAAGATGCATAATAAAATTGCATAGGAGGGGCTGATGTGGGAGTTGCTCGAATGTTACTCATCAAACTTTTTTTCAGGTACTATCTTTACTAATCCTATGACTCCTTTTTTACTCATGTCAGGTATCAAAACTGAAACTTCCTGAATTCATACTTCTTTCATGTAAGAGAACAATTAGTGAGAAAGAACTCGAAGATGATTTGTTTTAAAAAAAGCCAAGAGCACTCACCAACACATTTAAGACTTTTTATAATCTGCAAAACAGAGTTGAATATGGTTTAGAAGAGTTTTAGAAACTATGAGAAAAATACATAGTATTCTGAGTTATGGGAAATTTTAGATTTCCTAAACACGGTTTTGACAAAAAAGGACTAATAGGTTACAGTAGTAATCATACCATGATAGCAGCTCAGGTGTTCTTGGGGACAATTTCTTTACTAAGCAGAAAAATGTAACTCCATATTATGTTTACTTTAAAGGCCACGAATCTTAATTTAAGAGTAGGGACTGGGGAGAAAGAAAAGTAATTTGAGAGAGTATTCTTGGAATGAGCAAGCACAGATAAGTTCAAAACTCCCACAGTACATTCAAGTACAGGATAGACAAACAAGTTGATAATAATTAAAGCTTCAGATTGAAATTTGGAAGCCATAAAACAGTTAAGAGGCACCTATGGACTAAAATGGGAATGAGACATATGAAGATAAAATTCCAATAATCTGGGCTGAGTTTCAAGCAGAAGTATGTAGATAGGAAAAAACTATGGACCTGCCTGGACCACTAGCACCTCATGCAGGACATTGTAGATAATCAGGGAATTTACTGAAATTAGGTTATCTATCAATCTGTGGATCAGAAAGTACAAAATTACAGTGAGAAAGGCAAAATATCTGTCTGAGATAGATCCTTCAAAGAAACTAAGGAAATTGTAGGAAGGTTTCTATCCACAGTATTATAGAGATAATATGAAGGCAACAACTGCTGTCATACTGTGAGGAGCAGGTGGAGATTAAGGGACATTGGATTTCACAGATCTTTTTTATCAGAAAAAAATTATATATAAAATTAAGGGAAGATTATCCAACAAGGATAGGAAATTGAAATTATCACATCCATGGTGAATACAAAAATTACCTTCTATTGTGTGAAATCTGAACAGCCTGAGTAATGTCCAGCAACAGCTATTTTAAAACAAGCTGCATTTTGGGGAATGGTAATTTATTACTCCCCATTAGAGAAGATTAAGTGAGATAGGTGTATCTGAAAAGGGTAAATAAAATACCCAAAAGAATTCCTTGTTTATCCTTAATACACTATGCTGTAGCAATTTTTTTAAGGAAGAATAACCAAGAATAATGGAGTTTAAATAAGATAAATTCAATATTATTTTGGCAAAAGTAGATTGTTATCATATATCTTTCTTTTATAGCCTTCAGATGGGACCAGTGAAGACAATAATGTAGGTTTAAATTAAACAGTGATTCAAAGGAATTCAAGTTGACATCAAAGGAAAGGAAATGAAAGTGGAAATTAAAACAAGGACTATAGAATGATTAACATGATATCTAAAGGGAAGAGTACAATGAGAAGAAAGTTGTCCACATGGATAAAGGCTAGAATTTATATTTTCCAAGAGCAAGTGTTGGAACAAGTTCTGCTTAGTATCAATACTCATGACGCTGCTTTAAAAAATTTAGTTTAATGTTTGGATTAATAATCCATGGTAAGGATGATGCAACACTTGAAAAATCCAGCCAGTGTTCATAGGAACAGGTGGGTCACACATTATGAACTGGAATTACAAATGTAGGATAAAATAGCATAGTAGAAAGTAAAGCATGTAGGGGCTAAATCCAGAATTTTTACTCTAAATTGTAGGCTTATCTACAGGAGTTGGCACTTCAAGAGGAGGAACTGGGTTTACTGGAGGATCACAGGAGAACTATCCTGTTTAGAATGACAGAGTCATTTTAAGATCACAGAAATAATTTTCAGTAAAGACTAAAGAATTTTAGCATTACAGTGCATGGTATTAGCAAGATGTTCTTTAAAGATGTCATTGCAATTTTTAATCATACATACTTCTAAAGTAATATAAATTTGAATTGAAGTAGAGAAAGGCTAATATAATAATATGAAAAGGTATTTTAGAAAGTTTAAATGCTATTTAAGCTATCAAAGTTGACATTTTAGAGGAGATATAATTCTTCTTTAAAATAGTTATTACTATTTTTAGTTATAATTATTCTTTAAAATTCACTTGGATGATCATTAGAGATGAAGATACTTCTAAGCCTAATGTTCATACAGAAGGCATTGGATGTATAAGGTCAGTAACTATTAAAAGAATGAAACTCTGTATGTACTTTTGAAATGAAGTAAAATAGGAAAGAAACCCTCATTGCTTAAATATGATGCTCATGAAGTTTATTAAGTGTTTTACAGACTCATACTTGCTTTTAATATGTTGGCAATATTTGTTGTGGTGTCATTTATGGAATTCAGCTTATCCCATGGATTACGGATTCACTTATTTTGTATGTGAGACAGGAAGGAATTTTTACAGGTTTTGATGCACAGCATAGGGTGCAAGGATATTCTAATTCCCTTTCGTCCAATTTTGAAAGGTATTAAAGACAGGCAGCAGCCAGGAACAAGACATCCATGATCACTGACTTAGCATCAGAAAGTAATTTCCCCTCAGATAAGAGTATCATTAGCCCTTGTCTTGGAATTTCTCCTTTGGTTTTGCATCTTTTTCTAGAATGCCTGATATTTTATTTCTTTGGATCAGGTAATTTAAAATATTTCATGCTCTGAATCTTTCGTGTATCAGAGACCAAAGCGAAGTTCCTTCTCTCTCCATGTAGAGAGAGCATACCCCAAGACATAACTTTTTACTAAAAATCTAAATCTTTTGTAACAAATGCCAAGAAGTCCCTGTGTTTTCCAGTGGATGTGCAAGGTCAGGTAGATGAACTGTTGTCGTCCGGTCGGGGCGGGAGGACGACACGGTGATCAGGGATACCAGCCCCCCTTATTACAACAGTGCTCTACTTATATACACTTCTGGG
>JAYRBT010000082.1:108029268-108144882 GCA_036023395.1 Myiotriccus ornatus
CCTCTGCCAGGTGTAAAGTTCCATCTTCAGTATCCTAGCTTACAGAGAGCCCAGGGCCAGCTGGGCTCCCCCACAATGAACTATATTTTCTAATGGAATTACCAATTATTACAGACTGTAAGACCATTCTGCACTGTGATACTGGAGAGCTAGCTAGAGTTTATAACATAAATGAGTCTCTGCAATTCTATACTGCAACTTCCTCATTAATACTGTTTTTAAAAGTCTCTTGACTTTAGCAGAAGTAATTTTGGGATGGCCAGATATTTGTTAAACAATTTTTTACCGTGACAGTGTCTAAGATCATGTAGTTACATTTTCATTCATAATGAAAAGAAATCAACAAACTCCAATTTCCTCTTTTGTGCCTGAATTAAGATCAAAATAAATGTGCTGTAACTTTCAAAGAAAGTCAAGTGAGAAAGAAACCAACAGATCTGGGCAGAGGAAAAAACCCAATAAACAGCAACTGCTGACCTTGCTGTTACTGAATTTTTTGAGCATGTGAAAATAGTGATAGCAAGGAAAGCGACCTTGCTATTAAAATAAAAGACTTCATTGACATCTTCGGCTAGTCTCAGTCATAAAGAACCTACAGCTTTACTTTGAACACAAAAGAGTGATTTTGTTTAGTTTTTATTGCTTTCATACTGAGTTGACCAAGTATGTATTATGTATGTTAGATAATTGTAACAGTATTTTACCCATATAACATCTGATACTGATATTTTTCCCCCTTTAATATGTAGTTTCAGGTTCATATGGAGTGTCATCATTCACACAGAGAAGTGGTTAATGTGCCAGAGGGCTGTGCTGCCACTGAGGCTTTGACAGACTAGAGAAATGTGCTGATGGGAACATCGTGAAGTCAGCAAGGGGAAGTGCAAAGCTCTGCATCTGAGAAAGAACAGCCCCATGCAACAACACATGCTGGGGACCACCCAGCTGGAAAGCAACTTGTCAGAAAAGGACCTGGGAGTCCTGGCAGCCACTGGGTTGAACGTGGGCCAGCAGTGCCACTGATGCAAAAAAGTGAATTTGGGTGGAGCATTGCGAGCAGCTTGAGGGAGTTGATCCTTCCCCTCTACTCAGCTCTAGTTAAAACCACACCTGGAGTTCTGTGGCCAGTTCCAGATACCCAGTGCAAGAGAGATATGGACACATTGGAAAGAGTTCAACAAAGGGACTGAGGGGTGATAAAGAGACTGGAGCACCTCACATACAAGGAAAAGCCAAGAGTGCTGGGACTGCTCAGCCTGGAGAAGAGAAAGCTGTGGAGTACCTCATCAGTGTATATAAACACCTAAAGGGAAGGTGCAAAGAGGGCAAAAGCAGGCTCTTTTCAATGATACCCAGTGACAGAAGGTGAAGGAATGGCTCCCTAAGCTCTCTGTACTTTGAAATCGAGCTGCACATGTCTCAGTGGTTAGGACTCTGCATAGCTTCAGATTTGAAAACTCATCCCTTCTGAAAAAATCCCAGGAATTCTCTCCTGTGCTTTAACTGTAACATTCACTTGGAAAACAGTGATATGGTAGAGCAACTCTGAGAGTTTCCTTAGCTCTGAAAGCCACAGAAAGTCAAGCTTTACTGGGACAGGTTTAGAACTGAGACAGGGGACTGAAACAGTAGGAATATAATACTACCACTGTGATAGAAACATTGTTATGCTACTCTGTGAAATTATACTTAATAGTTACTCTATACTGACTAAATCTGACTCCTGCCTTATGTTCTTTCTTCCCCTTTGACTTCCTCCTCTTTTGACTTCATATTCTTGCTCATTTGCTGGTGGTACCACATCAGGCAGTGTGTCCTCTCGTCTCACTAATAAGCTGAGATTTATTTGTCCTGCATTCATGACATTATATGTATTCTGGACTTTGCTTAAAACATCATTAAATTACCCAACATAAAAGATAAGGAGTGTATTCCTCTGTCATTTAGCCTGGTGTGATTTCCTATACCTTGATTTTTGCAATGGTGAAAACTGAGGAATTTGAGAGGAGAATCTGACATAAGTTTTCTTTAGTTCTCAGTTCTGCAAAAATTGAGTTGACAATACTCTTTTGGAGTTAATCTATATATCTCTGCATATAAACATTAATTTTTTCTGCAATCTTAACAAACCTTGGGCAAATATTTAGACATAAAATATATATTTATGTTATTAAAAATGCTTTTGGAATGCAGATAATCATAGGAAATTTTCCATTTGAAGTGTGACAGTAAATATTAGGGCATCATTTTTAACAGAAAATATTGATTCACTAATACTTTTTTTATAATTGCTTGTCATTGATTATACTCTATGTAGCAATGTAGTAATTAATGCAGTAGTTATAAAAACAAGATAACAGAGTAGCAGTATGGTGATGTGGACCGAATAGAACAGACAGTAAGAGGATATAACATCAAGGACCTAAATCTCTACATCTATTTTAATAATACAGAGTTCTGATCAGAATATGTGTGATAAATGTTATAGAAGTAATGAAAGAACCTTGCTGGAATGCAGCAAAAGGCAAAAAAGGCATTCTGACATTTAAAGATGTCCACAATAGCTGTTGTTTAATTCCAGTTAATGACTCAAGCACAATTTGTTCAGGCAAATGAGGGTCTCTGGTTCAAAGTTGCATGTTGTTATTTTTCTGGTAAAAGATGTGCCTAATACTTTAGTCTGTCATTCAGACAAGATTCTGTTGAAGACATACCTGTAAACTATGTGGATGCCATTGAATTGTAGACATGTTCCTCTGTTCTCTTTCCTGCAGCATCAGATGAAAACTTTATCTGGAAGATGAACCCTCCTGGAATGGGAATTCTCTAGGACAACTTTCAGCATTTTTATATACATAATAATATAAGGAAAAAATCATGAACTGCCAATAAGAATGAAAGCCAGAACAAAATTAGTCACAACCATCTGGGATTTTATATACAAACACAGAATGTCCTGAAAATGGTTTTCCTTCTTTTTTTTTCTGTGTAAATTTATCATTTAGGTTGATCTGATTAATTAGAAAAAAAACAAAGAGTTATTTTAACAAATGGAAGTATGAATTTAAAGTAAATAAGTATGTCTTCAAAGCTTAATTTTCTTATAATCAAAAAATAAAACTTTAATACTGGAGAAAAAAGAGTCTTCTGGTGGTATTTGTACCCTGTGGCATGTCAGAAAAATATTAAATAGTATTACAGACACAAGGGAGAAAGTAGAATGACTAAACAGCTTTTGAAAATATTACTACAGCTGGTACTAGTTTTGGAGCTTTATTGTTTTGTAATTCTATTACTACATCTTTTGCTGCTCCATCTAGTCCGCTTCCTTTCTCTGCTGAATACAAATATCCTAAGGAAGGCGATCTGTAGTGTGTTAGAGAGACGTACGCAAATAGTATAAAGAAAATTAAAAATGCGTAGAGAAATTTAAAGCTTCAGCTAATGAATGACATGCGTTAAAATAGCCTTGAGACTGTAAAATAGTCATTTGCATTGGAAACCCAGAAAGGTCTTTCTTTTGATGGCTGTGCATAGACATTTTCATTCTGTGTTCATTCTATTTTACTAATTGTTTAGTCTTGTTTTTTCGTATATAGGTGAAGGTAGCAAATGGAGATGTTGGCAGGGAATTGTTTTACAGGATTTCATTTTTTGTTAGAAGAAAAGAGGTAAGTACCAATGTTCCCATGGCTTCTCTTGACTTAGAAGTCTGTGGAGCTCTAGCTTACTTTTTCATTTTCATCTCACACAAATGTTTGCATTTAAAAGTTTCCTAGGTCATGTCTCCAAAGCGTCCTCGCATATGCCCTCCTGTTGGGAACAAGGTAAACTTCAAAGGTTTACTAATTTTTGTTTTTTTCTTAGAGAGTAGTAAAATATGCAGATACAAAATATTTTTGAGAAATACAACATTTAAAAATGCCTCTGTGCAGGGGACTGGGAATTATGAAAGGAAGGTGTTATTTCTTGTGGGTGAGGAAATGGATATACGCTAAGTTCAAGGAGAAGAAAAAGATGGGAACAGAAATTTTTGAAACCCAGTGTCCAAAGTTGTGCTACTGAAATCAAATATAAAGCTGTGAACTTTCATTTCACAGATATAGCTTTGACTTCTTGCTAAATGTTCCTTGCTGTCTAACTATTTTTTCTTTTAGCTCATATGAACTTCTGTAAATGCGTTAGTCTGAATATCATTAGGCCAATTCAGTTAGTTTAAATAGGAATGTAGGAAAAATGCCTGTAGCAAATTTTTTTAATCAAATGACAACTGGAGCTTCTATGAGTACAATTAAATGACACAGTGGTAAAAATACAGGTGGCAGGTTAAAATACTGCCAGTACCTTGGCTTTCTTATTGTTGCTATTGTGTATGCATCTATAATTGCTACCAAAAATCGTGGACAAGGTTTGCAAAAGAGGTGCTGTTTCACTAAGTATGGGATGAAATTATTGGAGCTTTCCTGGAGTGTGGATTAGATGATGACTGAGATGAACACTCTCTTTATCTCTATTCAAAAGTATACACTCATGATCAAACTCTTATGTGACAAGTTTTAGGGGAAAGTGTTTCGGAAGGCTTTTATATATAACCTTCTGGATTTAACTCCATAAAATTTTAAATAATATCTTCTTCAGTCTGAACTGTGTGAAGTTTCATTCTGCGTTCTGAAATGGATATTTTAAGATGAAGTATATTGTCTGTGATCTCACTAGGGTTACTACAGTGTCCATGGCATATGAAGAAATTGTGTACCTGATCAGCTGATGTTTCTAAATGAAAATATCATACTTAGATTGCTTACATTTGTGTTCTTCCCAGTTTTCTGTGGCCAGTAAAGAATAAAAGCGATTAAAATATTGAGAGAGATTACTTCATTTCAAACAAAAGAAAATGTTTACATTATTGATTGAAGAGAGGCAAACTGATAATATATCATTTTTGGGTTATTAATCTTGACTTAAATAATTTGGTGTTGGATAAAACCAATAAGATATGTACTTTTAGAATTAGTTTAAGTCTTTACGATTTTTTCTCTGTATATTTACCTGACTCTTTAGTTGACTTCACAATTACAAAGTAGAGTTTGCTGGAATTGTTACTGGTCATATATATATGATCAACACTAGTCCAAAAAGGGGTGCAGTCTGAAAAAAAAGTTAAACTGTATTGAAATGTGAAATTCTTTGTCCTTATGCATATCTCCTTAACATTATTTAAGGAAAAGTAGAAATTATTCAGAGACTAAGACAGTGCTGGCAGAAGTATTCAGAATCAATAAATGGAATCTTGAAACCTGCATACATTCTTAGAGATTTATATAAAGATGTATGATGTTGTGTCACCTACACTGAAAACCATGTAGTATCCTAACTGACATAAATGGGTGACTTCACTGGTGTTTAGGGCAGATTGATCTCCTGCCAAGTTTCGCTACACAGAGGAATACATATTGCATGCTTGTTATTTTGCCCATTTTCTTTTTAAATTGCATCTGTTCCTAAGGTTTACAAATGCTATTGCACAGATGACTTTAGCGCAGGGCAAAATAAGCAGGTACACTTCTGGGACAGTGTTAGACAGCCTTTGCAAGAGACAGAGGAAATGGATGTGTACCTGTGTACTTGTGTACAGCCCTGTGTACCCACAGTGAATGTGGTGGCTGCACAGTTGTCTCCAAAGAATCAGTCCAAATCAGTGGCCGGCAGGTGGTTTTGATTCCTTCTTTTAACAGCTGTTTCATCTTGCTCTGCTCATATCTCAGGTTTTGTTTGAAGGCCAGCTGCCCACTTCTGTCCCTGGGCCCCCAGCAAACCCATCCAGTGCAGAACATGGCACCCAAAACAGGAGGATAACACACATAACCCTCCCATGTAACTCTCTAGGAAATTAAGTTGGCTTCTGTCTGTGATTTTTAAATCTAAACAGCTTGTAAATGAGGGATTTTTCAAGGCCAAAAGTGGGAAGCGAAGAGTTTCCAGAACTTTTTGGCACACTACAGCCTTCTCCATGTCCCATCCAAGGCTTCTCCCACCTTCACAGCCTGGAAAGTCGCTGAGCTCTCCCAGCCCCCAGAATCCACACAGGCCTTTCCTGTTCCCTCCTTTGCTGCTTCTTAAGTAACCATTAGTCTTCGTACCCCACCAGAACATCCCAATGTCTGATCAAACTCCCAGTTTTCCCTATCCCAGCTCACACTCATGTGAAATGCCCTTTGTCCCCATCTAGTTTTGCCTACATTGTTGAGGTGCCTCTTCAAGCCAGTTCAGAGATTAGTTTTGAGATATACATGCCCAGAAACATGTTGCTACCCAGTCCTTATCCTACCATAACTCAAATAAATAATTATCTCAAAACAGCATTCATAGAACTATGAATCATTTATTTTGTTACCAATCACCTGAAATTACTAGAAGCTTTTAACTCTGGTGCATGTTGATTTGAAAGACTTTCCAAGAGTCTTTCTTCTTTACTTTAGATACTGAATTCACAGTAAGTTGTGAACACAATCTACCAAGTTTCCCTCACTTCTCTGTAGGGTAAGATGGTCCCCCTGCAAAAAAGTTTTCGATGAGGGGATTCACCTTTGGGAGATGCCCCTCTCTACTTTTAGTCACTACTTGTCTAGGGATGTCAGCTTGTTGTCCTATATTACATGATATAAAACCAGGCAATTCTGTCTTTGATTATTGGGGGGGAGGAGGAAAGAGTATATAAAATGATACAGTCTTAAAAAATTAAAGTATAAACCTTTTTTTTTTCCTTTTAGTAATTTAGCACACTTACTTTCCCTTTCACTTTACATGGAAGCATCTGGTACCCAGCTTTAAAGCTCTTTCAAATTTCTACTTCTGTCTTCATCAGTATCCTGTCATTTATTCTGGCCCTAACATGATCATTTTGCACTGTTGTGTGCATTTCTGTAACAAGTTTTCCAGGGCTAGAATACCATTATAATACTAGTTGTGGTATCTGAAGGGAATTGCCAACTAATAGAGACTAAGGAAATTCCCTCTGAATGCTTTTAAAGCTTTCTTCTACTTGAACCATATCCGGGTAATTAAAAAAAAAAAAAAAAAAGAAAAAAAAATCAGAGATGCCTATTTGTTAAAGGAATATAGTTGAACTGTACCTAATAATGTAATACTATACCCAGTCAAGTGGTGATTTACAGAATCACAAAATCACAGAATACTGAGGTTGGAAGACATGCCTGGAAATCCTTTTATCCAAATCCTGTATTCAGAGCAGGGGCAGCTGTAGCAGGTTGCTGAGGACTGTGTCCAGCTGGATTTTAAATATCTACAAGGATCCAGACTCTACCAACTCCCTGGGTAACCTCTGCCAGTGCTTCACTACTCTCATACTAAAAAGTTTTTTCTTTCATTTAAGTGAAATTTCCTTTTTTTCATTTTCTCATTGTCCCTCGTATCACCGAGAGTAGCCGGGGTCCACTTTCTTTGTTCCTGCCATCAGGTATTTATACACATTGACAAGATCCCACTTGAGACTTCTCCTGACTCAGAAGTCACAAGTCTCTCACCCTCTCATTTCATGTCAGTGTCAGATACTCCCACACATTAATCACTTTTGTAGCCCCTTGCTGGACTCCTTTGCACCTTGGCCCATCCCGTCTGGATAGTGGCATGACCCTCCTGTCTCAGCTACTCCTCTGTTTTGTGTCATCTGCAAATTTTCTGAAGATACAGACTCTGTCTTGCCTATGACTCTGTCCCATCGTCCAGGTCAGGAGTGAAGATGCCAGGCAGTATCCAATCCCTCAGTGCCAACCCCTGAGGTACTCCAGTAGTGCCTGGCCCTCAGCTGGACTTTGTACCTCCGATTGCAACCCTTTGAGCCCAGCAGCTGAGCCAGTTTCAGTCTACCTCAGTGTCCACTTATCTAGCCCATAAAGTATTTTGTCTAAGGATGTTATTGGAAACAGTGTCAAAAGCCTTGCTAAAGTCAAAGCAAACAACATCCACTGTTTTTTTATCTTGTCCAGCAAGGTAGTCACTTCATCAGGTTGGTCAGACAGGATGTCTCTCGTAAATCCATGCTGACTACTCCCAGTCACATTCTTATCCTTAATGTGTTTGGAAATGCCTTCCAGGATTACATGGTCAGTCAGCTTCCCTGGCACTGAGGTGAGTCTGACCAGCCTTTAATAGCCTGGACCCTCCTGCTTGACCTTCTTGAAGAGAGGAGTAACATTTGCTTTCTTCCAAGCCTTGGGAGCCTCCCACAATACCCACAACTTTTCAAAGATTATCAAGAGTGGCTTTGCAATGTCATCAGCTAGCTCCCTCAGCACTCAGTCCCATGGATCTGTGCATGTTCAGTGCCTTTAAATGTTCCTTGACCTTATCCTCCTCCACTGAGAGTAAGCCTTCCTGACTCCAGACTTTCCCTCTGGTCTCAGGGATATGGGACTGCTGAAGGCAGCTCTTACCAACAAAAACAATGGCAAAAAAAGTGTGGAGAGCTTTGGCCTTTTTCATGTTGTAGTAGGGGAAATATACAGCAGCAGCAACTGAAGAGAAGTTTCCAATCCTAGGAGTCAACAAAGAAGAGTTAATATGATCCTCAGATATATGGAGATTGGGGGGAAAAAGCCAGAAAATTTACATCTGTATCCAATACTGGTGAGAACAGTACTAGAACGAAGTACCTAATTTTTATGGTAAAGAATTTGAAGGCAACAGAAAAAGAGCTGCACGTAGGGTTTGAAAATTGGTAAATACGCTACACAATGAGAGGTTGTAAAAGTTCAGCAGGTTAAAAAAAGAGGAGTGAAGAAACTGGAGACTCAAGCTGCTGAAGATCTGAAACCAAACCCAGAGACTTTTTAGAATAATTGCTTCTTAAGCCCAGAACGATACCTAAGTGTTACTCCAACACAAATTACTGAGCCTATTGGTAGAGGAGTTGACCTATAATGTAGGAAAAGTCAAAAGATCAGATACTGGAAAAGTTTTCTGTTTAAGTTCCTATAATTCTGGACGGAGATTGGTTCTATATACTATATGACACCAAAGCAAATGACCCCAATTGAAACTTTTAACGACAATTGAAGAAAGAAGAAACACTTTTATGCTTGACATAATTTTAGCATCACATTCTCTGTGTTGTTCAGTAAAAATCCTCCTGAAATTCTGAAGGCTTTGGTAACACAGCTGCATTGGTAACATTTATGGCTGGTGAGACCCCACCTTGTGTACTGCATCCAGCTCTGGGGTTCCCAGCACAGGAAGGACATTGACCTTTTGGAGTGAGTCCAGAGAAGGGCCACCAAGTTGATTAGAGGGATGGTGTACCTCTCTTAACAAGGAAAGGCTGAGATTGGGTTTGTTCTGCCTTAAAAAGAGAAGGCTTTGGGGTGATCTAATTGCAGCCTTCCAGTACCTGAAGGGAACCCACAAGAAAGATGGAGAGAGACTTTGTACAAGGGCATGTAGTGACAGGATAAGGGGGAATGGCTACAAACTAAAAGAGGCTAGGTTTTGCCTAGACACTAGGAAGACGTTCTTTACTGTGAAGGTGATGAGGCACTGGAACAAGTTGCCCAAAGAAGATGTGGATGTCCCATTCCTGGGGTAGTTCAAAGCTAGGTTGGATGGAGCTCTGAGCAACCTGGTGTGTCCACGACAGAAGGGTTGGAACTAGATGATTTTTAAGGTCAGTTCCAACTGAGGCCATTCTGTGATTCTATGATTTAACTGGTGAGCCTTGGTGTCCACAGTGCTTCCTCCATTCTTGGCCCTGTGCTTGCCCAAAGAAATATGTAGCATAACATTATATAGCCTGTCACACAAGGGGCTGTCCACATACACAAATTCTCATCCAGTGGAAATCAGCACATAGAGTAGGAGAAGAGATGATGGGAAGGTGGGATGATTTTTTTTTTCCATCAGGACGCGGTTGGGGTTCTCTGCTTGATCTTGGAATGTTCCCAAGTCTCATTATATGTACTAGAATATACACAGAATTGTTAGACTACAAAAGAGTTTTTCAAATTGCATAGTAAGTGTATATTTACTGATAATTTCACATATTTCAATTTGCATATTGCTTCCAGATGGTTTACATTTGGTAATATTTTTTTCCATTTACTTTATAATGCTCAAAAAATATGTGTCCAACTTCTAAGAAATTTTAACATTGCCTTGCATTACTTGGGCAAAACTTTGAATTTTGAGTTAAATATCTCAGTGTCTACTTGATCTTTTTGCATTGGTGAAGACACACTGTTCCTATTAAGATTGTGTTCAAGCTCTATATAACTTTGTTATGAGGTTCTGGTTTGGTGGCTACAGAAACTACAAAAGAAAACCCTTGGTGATTTCTATACTGTGTAGATAAATTGGGTAAAGTGGATAAATTGGATAAATTTATAATCCCAAAACATTCACTTACAGTTCCTTCATTCTGACTGCATTCATTATTAAAATCTTGAAATTATAGCAGTCTAATGTCATCCTGTAAAATCTCAGCATTTTGGCTTGCATTCACAAGAAATGTTAAAACTCTGACAATAACAGAGTAATTAACAGATGAAACACTTGTCTAATTAATGCGTTGATCAGATCTTATTTTGTCATGGAAAGAGGAAGCTGACCAGGTCCACCAAATCCACCCTGCGTTAGTGATACATTAATTTAGTATCACCACCTTAAGTAGTTTATATGCACACACATACAATTTTCTTTCACTCACTCATGCTCTTTCATGTAATTCAGTTTTACATGCTTTACAAGGATAGGTGTGGTTGTTTCTTTATTTCTCTAATTCCCTTGCCATGTTCTGTTGAATTATTCCATTTGTAAGCATAGACAAGTTGATACATGTACGTTAGTTTCGGCTCGTGTTTAACATTTATTATTTTAGATGTTTTTTGTGATTATAAAGATAGAGGGCTGCAAAACCAAAATACTTTCCAGTCTAATTAATATGTATTATATACCTTTTCTTGTACAGTATACTCTTACTTGTAATCAGTTTGGTTTATGTATCTTTTCTTTCTTTCATTTGATCTCTGCTTTTGTCTGATATTCAAAAGAAAAAACACCTTATTAAGAAAGAATAACATTAAACAGTTTTAATTTCCTTCTTCTTTTGTTGCTATGAGCAAATGACATTAAGAAGCTTTTATCTTTGGTACATCATTGCATTGTTGTTAGCTAATTGTAGGAAAATTAGGCAGACTGAAGTTCATACTATATCAGGACATCATATACAATCTATAACATTGCCAGCATATATACCTCTCACTGATGTGTGCAGATCCAGCAGAGACCTGCGTTATGAGGATGGACAACTATACACACAGCATGAGCTGCCCATTACAGGGCAAACCTTCCTGGGTTTTCCATCTTGAAACTTCCTGAGTTTTTGTCTGAATGATTAAACTAAACATTAGAACAAAGGGTTGGTCCTTCAGATTTCAGGTGATATCATCAACTAGTATTTTGCTGGAATTCAGAATCAGAAATACAGTTATGATGGGCCTGACATTGCTTCTTGGAGCTTTTAATAGAAATTAAATCTCTGTGAAAAGTGCAAATTAGGCTTCCTTGTTTTATGGCTTTGTCCTCATTTTTTAGAAGACTAAAAACATGAAGACAGTCATAGAAGAGTACAATCTTGCCACACGTTTCTTTCTTATGAAAAACTCAGTAAACAATTTTTAAGGGGAAACACATTTTTTTTCATAATTTTCCATTTCAAGGAGCTGTAATGAAAATGTGCTGATCAGAATGTATGAGGGAAGAAAAAGAAGAAAATATGTGTGGGTAATCAATCACATCCAGCTGTATTCATTAAACCACCCAAAGAACTAGTATTAGAAAAGAGAAAAATAAAGAAAAATTATGAATACAGAAACCAGACATTATTGAGCTAAATGGTGGTGTTCAAACACACAAATAGAGATCCCTGAAGTGACTCATCAGTATTACTGAGGTATTTTATATGATATGACTTATCCATCTGTAAAAACTATGCCTGCAGAAAGGTTTTTCTCTCAGACATTTAAGAATTAAAAAATCTTTTTTCCAGTTAAGCTAATATGAACTGAGTTTGTAATATACTCATCTTGTGCTTCTATTGTATACTGATTTAGGTATTCATTATAGAATTTGTAGTGTTAGACTTACTCAGACTCACAGATACAAAACAGTGGACTCCCCCAGCCTCACCAGCTGATACTCAGTGGAGGCCAAAATGTTTATAGTGCCATCTTATTCAATTGTTGATATTCATGGTGCTTGAATTCCTCATCTTTATCTACCATCATCTTTACTCTGCATCCCTCCAGTCTTTCCACATCCTTTGTGCTCCACCCAATGGCTTTGGGGAAGTCCTCTTTCATGTTTTCATAATTCAGGGAACCACCATCCCTCCAAGGCTCTCATTATCCTAGGAAAGGAGGTTGCTACTCAGTATGGCGTACAGTGAGTCAGTCAAACTGTGTTTATGGGCTTTGCAAAGATAGCAGTTTTGTTTTTTTTTTCCTGTAGGACAACAGTGTGTTTAAGTCAGCCTCCTTCCTCATTTTCTCTCCTCCCAGTCCTCTCCCTTCCCATCCCCAGGGCTTGAAAGGCTGAGCAATCCATACAGGGCACTGCCTGAAACTTATGAAAAAAAAAAAATTACAGAGTAATTAGAGGACAGTTAATGAGTAAAAGAGGAACATGAGGGAAGAGTTGAATGGACAGATGGGGAAGAAATCCAGAAAGAAGACAAAAGGAATGAATGGAGGGAGTAAGGTAGCAAGACTGGGCAAGAAGCAAAATAAAATAATGAAATGAATCAAAGAATATGGAAATATGAAAATAATTAGGAAACACAAAAAAAAATGAACCCAAGAAAATAAAGCTACATTGAAAGGCCAGATTTAAAAAAACAACATCAACAACAACAACAACAAAAACCTTTTCGTTTTAGTGCTAAAGTAGAAATAAACACTAGTCTGAGAAATGTCACAGCATAAGGTAGCGACATGATTCACAAACACAGAAATATGAAAACAAGCAGGAAAGTTGCAAAAAAACAAGGAGGAACGTTTCACAGGTGGAAAAAAAGAAAGGTAAAATGGAAGGTAGAGGAGCAGTAGTGAAGGTCTTTTGAATGTTTGTTCTGCCTCCTCTCCTTAGTAATGAGCTGTCACTCCCTGAGCAGGGAGTGTTTGCCTAATGGAGTCTCAGCCCCAGGGCAGACAGGAGTGCCTCAGCTCACCGGGTAGCCAGCACCTCTCTCCATTTCAGGAGTGGTATTCACAGGCTGGAAGGAGACTCCTGGAGAATCCCAGTGCATGCACAGCAAGAAGAAGGGGTGGACACCTCCCTACCAAAACTCATGCCCCCCTCTTTTTCTAAATAAAAAAAAAAGTGGCTTAGTATTGCTGGTAGAGCTCGAAAAGCTCTCAGTACTTCTCTGCTGCGTGTGTTGAACACTGACTCCTGGAGCGTGTTTATAAATGGAATGGGGAAGCCCGTTTTATTTCATCAGCTGTGCTGTTCTCAGCTGGTATAAAACTGCTGTCCCTGTGGTAGTGACTGCCTTTTTCCTTCAACTGATGTCCTTGTTGGCTAACGGGGCACAGCAGAATTGGGCCAACACAGTGGTTGTGCATTATTCAGCAGTCCAACTGATTAAGTAGTTTCCATTCTGTAAGCAGGTAAGTAGACTGTGGGGAAAACAAAGTTCAGGTTAGACTTGTTGTCTTGTCTACAGAAGGCAAATTCAAAGGTCGGTATCCTCATCTAGAACATGCATATATTGTTGTTACTTTGGTTAGGAAAAAAAAACAAAACAAAAAATACACAAACAAACGAACAACAACAACAAAAAATATATGATACTGAATGGGTTTTCTCATGTTTTTTTTTTGCTTGATCTTCATGTGAACATTGTTTAGTCACATAAGAACGTCAAACTCCCCACATACCTCAGGCGTGTAGATGCAAGTGAACCTGTCACCTCGCACTTACTAGAACTGGGAAAATCTATAGGTGGTTCCCATAAGCTTATCTTATTTTTTAATGTGCTATATCACATCTGAATATTCCACTCTAACAGCAGAATACCTTGATAATATTTTATGTGTATTGTATTATTTATTTTAGTTGTCCAAAATATATCATTTTAAAACAAATGCATCCAATTGGTGAAAAGACGTTTTGAATAAATTTAAGAGAGTTGCAGCAAGTGATATCATTTTTGATGAGTTCAGCAAGTCAAGCTCAGTCATGCCAGCTTGGTGAGAAAGCTGAACCTCACCCAGCTGTGAGATTTTGCACTGGAACCTCAAAGCATCATGAGCAATTACGTTTGAATATGGGCAATCATTGTAGCTAAAACAGCAAAATACTTGCTATGGGTGAAAAAAAAATCTACTTAAAGTTAGCTCAAGTGTTGTGGTTATTTTTTTACCCTAAGCATTCATTTCTGGGTACATGAAACATGCTCAGGATTCGCATGGGTGTACAAGAGGGGCTGGGGGTTGCTCTCCCATTCCAGAGCCACCCTGTCTCACCCTGCCTGGGGTGGCAGTGGAGGGAGAACCAGCACAGACTGTGGCAATGGAGGCCACAATGTTCTTGCCTCTGGTGCAAGAACAGCACCAGCTCCTTACAAGACATCCTGCTTGCATGTAAACACAATCTACACCACTAAGAGTTTTAAGAGCTAGCCTTCTACAAAAACAGTAAGAAGTCAGAGCTGCCGAGTTTCCCTGTTTTGAAGGCTGACTCTGATGCGGTCTGGTAGTAAAGTAGTCCTCCAGAAAAAAAAGGTGAAACATCCAGACAGGTATTTATGGCACTTAGAAGTAACTTTTAGCTGATGCTTCTTGCAAAGTCAGAGTGATGTGACAAAAGACTATCTTTGAGAGCTGCCGTATTTCCAGTGATTAATGATTTCAATTGAGTCATTACCTACTATGACCTGTTAAGTCCTTCTTTAGAGGAGCAGCTAGAATTTTTGTGGAAAATGCCTAAACACCTGCAATATACTTGGTTCTCTGCCAGGGCAATCACATAGGTACATAAGAGAAGTATTTACAGGTCAGCATCAACAAAGCAGTACAAGCAATGTTAATAAGAAAAATAAGAGCAAAGAAGTTATGATTTTGACTTCTATAATTGAATGGATGGAATTAAAAAACCTGGTTCAATTCATGCTCTCTTAATTTTCACTTCTTTGGGTCATCTTTCATATCTTTGAGTCATTATCCTTTCTTTCATGTTTTCTGTGTCAAAAGCTAATATTCAGACATATCTGTCTGAAAATAAATTCCATATATTTGTATTAAGAAAGATTCTCTAAGACTTAAAGTAAATCAAATTCCTATGAAATGTGTAACTGCTAGATGTAGGTTCATTCCAAGGCCTTACTAACATCAGCAATATCGAGTATCATGGTGTTATCTCAAGTGAGATAAAAACACAATTGGTTGACTACAGTTAGGCAGAAAAATCTCAAAAGTCACTTCAAAATAATAGACTGTTTCCATGGGGCTGATGACAGGTAGAACATGAATGCAAATGCTTATTAAAGATCAGAATTATAACAAGAGTGTAATTTGAAAGCAACTTTTTTTATTATTACTATTATTTCTTTTTTTATTTCTTTTTTCCACCAGTGCCATTATTTTAAAGTGCTGCTGAGCAGTTACCTGGCAGTAATATGCTTCAGTGCAAAGGCTAGACCACCTGGTACAGATTTTTGCATTATGTTTAGTATGCATTAATGTTCCGTTAGTTGACATGATACTATCCATATATCCTTCAAAACTTTGGCTGAAATATATAGTTTGTTCTTGCATGAAATTACAAAATACCTTTCAGCAAAAGGAATGTTGCATATCCATGTTAGCGTATGTATAGAAATGGAACAGTTAGAATCTGATACTGAATGGAAAATACATAATTGCATCAGATATACCACAATCATTTGCCTTTCAACCACCATCTCTTCATCAGCTTCCTTCTTGTCAACTCTTCATCATTGAATAGCTTTCCTTTGCAACAAAAGTTTCAAAAAAGTTCTCCTAATTGTCAAAATTGTCAAAAATAACTCTACACAGAAGAACTATTCCTTAGGAAAAATGTAGTCATTTGGAAGTGTTCAGTTTTAAAATAGCATATTTATACTGTCAACAGAGTAAAAATACATTTGGTAAGGTTTTTTCCCCAAAACAGAAAAGTTGATATCATCGTTCTTTTTATTGTCTCTTATGAGAGCTGAACAATTTTTAAGTTGTTTATGTTGTAATTATGGTATTAAAGATTATATACCTGCACAGAAATATGATTAAAGGGGAGATGAATAAAGGTATGTGAGTTTACATTATTTCAACACAATGCATACTTTTAATTTATTTTTTTATTCTATTAATAGGTAGTTCAGTATCAGCTTTCTCCAAATAGCTTTCATTTATATCTGTAAATACCTTTAACAGTCTGAAAATGCTAGAGCCTTGAAAATAATTTGTATGAATACTAAATTATTACTTTTGCATGCCCTCAGGAGAACTTTCTCTTCATACAAAATAAATTTAAAAAATAGTACTGTTTCTTACATTCAGTATTTTCTGAAAACAAAATGATGAATTCCTATTATTGGACACTCAGTCACCAGTTCAAAACACCCATAACAAACCATAGTTAAAGTTGCTGGCTATGTAATAAACACATGGATATGTATAAATAAATCAGCTTATGAAGTCACTCCCTAGCTTTCTTAGGTGATATACAACTTTAATTTTTACAAGGCAATGTTTTTCAATCTTGTATCAAAGATATTAAAAGACTTTGCCATGGAGTGTTTGAAATATTAATGTTAACTTATATTTAAATACAAAGGGCATTAGAAATATTAATTTTGCTAGTCTGAGGAACACTGAGCTTGTTCTTTCCCAGAGGTGCCCAAACTCTTCATGCCAAGATGAATTTGGGAGCAGGCACATTAAGTGCTCCGTGGATGACCTGAGCAGGGCTGACAACACACTGTGCCCACAGAAGACTGAGGCAAGTAGGCATGTACTTAACCAAAATAGTAGTAGGGGATCCTAAATTAATGCCTTGCCCAGCCTTAGCAGAATTAAGGCCACATATTTTTTATTTCCTCTGCAACTGTCCTAAATATCAGGTTAATTGGGGTGGAGCTACTTTTCCTATTGAGGTTGGGCCCAACTTGTTCAGGAATGGACAATGGAAGGAATCAAGCGGGAGCTTAGTGATTAAAGCACTCAGTGTCCAAGTCCTAATAGCCAGCACCTTCTCTGCTTTTAATTTACAGATTATTTGACAGTAACATGTTTAAAATAGTAGTTATGGTCTTAATGCAGATTACAGAGTTTGACCTACGTGAAATAATAGTCCTTTCTGACCTTAAAATCTATGATAGGTTGATGCCTTTGATTCAGAGTCACGTTTCTAAATTCCTAAACCTTTTTTTCTAAACAAGATGAAAATGTAGTGTAATAATTCATGTGTTAATCTAAGAAACTGTGTTGCTGTAGTTGAATTTAAGTGGGCCTGCAATCAAAGATCAATTGCTGCTTTCTTTCTATTTGTTTGGGGTTTAAAATTGCAATGTAAATAAACTGAAATTGTGAAGGAGTTTTAGAAAATTTTTCCTGTAGTCAGCAAAAGCACCATATCTGACATATTCTTTTTTTGGAAAAAAATGTGCACAACAACCGTGTTTACATGGTGAATCTATCATTACAAGACATTTTTAGCCTATATTTATGACCTTAAAGAGTTCATAGAGTAAAAAAACCAATCTTATAAGAGGTTGGGGATTTCTTCTGACAATAAAAATAATTCATTAAAGTTTTGTAGAACTGAGGTTTCTTCAACATTCTGTGAATTTATTGTTGAGGGACAGGAGTAAAGACTTTATGTAAAAGACCTAAAATGAAAAATCACACTTTTTATTGACTAAGAAGAAACAATGTTCAATAATTACATGCTTGTACATACTACCTCCTTGATTTGAAAGTTTTTTTCAGTGTCAGATGAATAGTTACAAGAATCACAGTATGCTGAGGCTCTTTTCCTGCAAGAAAGCAGCCCTGTGGTATGGAAGAAAGTTTGTTATTGATGTTTCCCATGGGCTGCAAGCTCGCATGCATGAAATCTTATACATAGTCCATTTTATAATTTATACGTTTTATATATTATATGCCATGAATATTAATGCAATTTAAATTCAAACACACTCTTGTCCTCTAGCTTCAAAAACATTTCTTCACATGCTAAACTCTAAGTTATTGAGATTACTATTAGTTCTTATGTGCACCACTAAATGTTTTCGAGATTAGGACATTTTTTTGGTTAGGGAATTCAAAAAGATTATTTACATATGCTTAACAAATATTCTTATATTGCATAACATACTAAGCTGAATAAGATATTGGCAGAACATGTGTACCCAGTGATAGTGACAATCCGTGCTGAAATATCTGCCTTTCTTATCATCACTTGAATCAAAAAACGAGTAGTGACGAAAGAAAAAGTGGTGTGTGGAACACACAACCTAAATGTCACAGAGGGCCTGCGAAATTTTGCAAACAGTTGTATTTCACATTCATATGACTGGTAATAACAAAAGGAATGAGAAATATTCTGCAGTGCTTTGAAATTAGGCACATACAACTCTAGAAACCTTTTCTTCTTACTGTTAGAGAAATGTGAAGAGGTGTCTGCTATGCTACAGTTACTTGTAAACTAGAGATTACAGGAAAGAGAGGATTTTCAATTAAAAAATAAGCAAGTGGTTGCACTTTTAATGTAATACTCGAAGGAGTATTTGATCAATAATTTAGCTGCCTGACTGGATAGGCAAGAGCACTGCACTGGTCTCACATTATCTGAGTATTGTGACTTAAGCAAATAGTTTTACTGTTAATGTAAATGAAATCTTTGGCAATATTATGCACAGCACAAAACTTAGATCTTCCTTTTATCTAAGGATTAATGGGAAAATTATCTGTCTACCCTGCCAATCCACACTTGCATTGCATTTGGTTGGAGAATTGGAGTTCAGAAACCAAAATCAGATTACAGTTATATTCTTGATCTTTATAACATTTATCTGCTTATATACTCAGTTGTAAGTAATCAGTTAATAGTATATTTAAATGTATAACTTTCTCCTAAAGGATATGTATTCTTATACAAAAGTAGTCTCATACACTCCCTGATATCTGCATGAAAGGAAGCAATAATGGCCTTTGATTTGCCCACTCACCACAGAAGGGAAGAAATGTATATGTCCAGCATTAAAATCAGGAATATACATAGCACGTTGAAAGTTTTTGGGATAAGGTTTTGGAAACATGGTTATTGCAGGCATGAGATAGAGCCACACAGTAATATCTACCTTCTTCCCTAGGAAAATCTCAATTGCACTCTGCCTTTAACAATGATAAAGTTATTTCACATTTCTTTTTAAGCAATGTTACATATTCAACATTTAAATATATGTTGCCCTATTGTGAGTTGTTGGCTGTATTTCTGGGTCTATTTATTTAGAGTTATTCTAAATCCCAGCGGGTGTGCAGAAACTGTGCCAAGCAATACAAGAGGCAGTGGGCAGAAACTGATGCACAAGAAGTTCCACCAGAACATGAGGAAAAACTTTTTTACTGTGAGAGTGATTGTGCACTGGATCAGATTCCACAGAGCAGTCGTGGAATCTCTCTCAGTGGATATATTCAAGAACTGATTGGATGTAATCCTGTGCCATGTGCTCTAGAATGACCCTCCTTGAGCAGGGAGATTGGAGCAGATGAACAATTGAGGTCCCTTCCGACCTAACAATTCTGTGATTCTGTGATTCTGGAATTGGCTATGTTTAAAAAGAACACCTTTGAAAAACATGTCCTGTACTTGAAAAAGAAAATCTTGAAGATGACAGAAATCTCCACCTGCAACCCTCATAAAAGTAAGTATTCTCATGGTATATTCCCACCACAACTGTTTATCTTGACAAGTATTGTAAAGTAAAGTAAGCTAAACCATTCCATTTGTGTGAACACTCACATATGCACATCAACATACCCCCACACACTGAACTTACTGGCACATATGGAACAGAGTGGTTTAGAAATTTGATATATGAAGACATGCCTCTTACATTATACCTCAACATGAATATTAGGGCTTTTCAAAACAAAAATTTAGTTTGTGGCACATCTACCAAGATTTCTAAACGTCCATTTTATTCAAGTGTTAAAAATCCCTGTGAGAAGTGTACAGCAGGTTTAAATAAATTTTGGGTAGTATCACAGAATCATAGAATAGCCTGGATTGGAGGGGACCTTAAAGATCATCTAGTTCCAACCCCCTTGCTGTGGACAGGGACACCTTCCGCTAGACCTGGCTGCTAAGAACTCCCTTGAACCTGGTTTTGAACACTGCCAGGGATGGGGCATCTACAGCTTCTCTGGACAACCTGTTCCAGTGCTTGGTCACCCTCATAGTAAAAAGTTTTTTCCTAATATCTAATCCAAACCTACTTCCTTTCGGTTTGAAGCCATTCCCTCTTGTTCTGTCACTATCCGCCCTTGTAAAAAGTCTCCTTCCATCTTTCTTGAAGGCTCTTTTCAAATGCTGAATGGCCATGATAAGGTCATCCCAAAGCCTTCCCTTTTCGAGACTGAAATAATCCCAGTTATCTCAGCATTTCCTCATGGGAAAGGGGCTCAATCCCTCTAATCAAGTTGGTGGCCCTCCTGTGGACTTACTCCAATTACCTCAGGTTGCCACAAAAAAAATCTTTTGAATTTTGCATCTTAAGGTTAATAAATGCTATTCTAGCAAATATTCTAGCCTCTAAATTGGTGTGGAAAGATTCTTTTTCAAGGTGAAGAGTCTGTTGGCAGCCTTGTGTTTTGCCCAGGAGATTCCCTGTGGAGATCTATCAGAAGCTGTCAGAGACCCAGTCCTCTCTGTTGAAATTCACTGGTGTCCTGACTCTTTGAAGTCAGGAAGAGTTTAGCCATTCTTGTCAGGAGAAGGAGTATTCAAGTGCTCCTTCTGTGTAATAGCAGATGTGATTTTTCCTTTCAGTGGAAAAGTGAGATGTCACTTCTACAGCCATTCTGTACCCAGCTACCTTCCCTAGTCCAGGAACAGAGCAGTGTACCATCTGAAAGTAATTATGCCACATTTTTCAGTGAAACTATGGCTTCAATAAGCTACTAGGGGATGTTCTTGTGGTATCTCAGAATATAATTCTGTTCCATTCCCCCAAAGGAATTTTTTACCAATAGTCTGGTCTAGTTATACCTGGGTTCATGAATCAAATCAGACCACATCAATACTTCTATTTTGTAAAAAATGAAGACAGCAGCCACACCTTCCCCTGGGTAGCAGTGCATCTGCTAAAATCTTTATCCCAGGGAACAGGCAGTCAGGTGAAATCTAAACGTGACTCACGTGTTCTTGCAACTGAATTATTCATTGTAGGTGTAGTCACTGTACAGACGTTTGCCTTGCCTCTCACTTCTGCAAGAACAGATTTTGAAATGGTAATAGTAGTATATACATGCCAGAAATATTTTATCAGATATTTCAGATTCATGAGGAAATTTCTTCTCTTGTAGTATTTCCTAACCGTGATTAGTAGTTTAAAGCTTTTGATCTCTTTATTTCATATCAAAGTTCTGAAAAATAATTAGTAAATTCCTGTATGGTTTCAAATGTTAGAGCTGCAAACTGTCATATGTTCCTACTTAAAGGAACAACAGACAAAGCAAGATCAGTGACTCCTGTGTTACATTACTTATCTCTCACAGATTCAATTTTATTCGCAGATCAGTAGGGTCTACCTAGACCTACTTATATAAAACTACCATTATATGTTTTCCTCTTAATTAGGGCCAACAATTTTGAACAAGCTACAAAACCTTTTACAATATATGCATGAGACCAAAAAAGATACAAGCTTTGGAAAACTGTCATGGAATTCCCATTTAAATAGCAGTCTTATTTCCCAGTTGCTAACCCTGAAGTCACTACTCACTAATCAGTAGAAGTAAACACCATGGTAAACAGTCTGTGTAAACAATTTCTTTGCCAGAAAACATACCTTCTGGCAACACAGGTTCTTTAAAATGGAAATCCTTTTTGAAAATCTGGATTATAGATTCCCTTACCGAAGTAGGACTCTTAAAGCATCTTTGGGTCATGGACATTGAAGTTCAGTAGTTTGAAAAAGAGAGTTCTACAGTTCATACAGTTCTAACAATTTTCAAGGGGAAGTGAGAGAGTATTTAAAAATATTAAAATATTTCTTTATTTTTAAGGGGTTTGCTAGTTTCTATCTCCCATTACTCTACTGCTTTCAATACTGAAGATTACAATCCTACTTCCACATCTATCAAAAAGGTAGGCATGCCTTTATTCCTTTGGCTTTGTGAGAAAGCTTCACAGTTAGCTTCAAACAGAGACACAAATTAAATGTATTTCATAGGTGACTTTTCAGAAGAAATAATGAGACAATTCTCCTTAAAAAGTTTGTGGTGTATGTTCTGTTACTGTCATAATTTTCCCAGCTTGCATTGCTTTTCACATTTTACATTCACACACACACACCTCCTCCCTAAACCTAAGCCCGGGTTTCCCAGAGTATTACAAAACTTCACAGAGAAAAAAACAGTAACAGAGATCTCGAAGATTCTTCTTGTAACCCTGCCAACAGTCTGCTGTCTCTCTATCCCTCACCTTTCTCCCAGCTTGCCTCAGGCCCTGTGTCCCCTGCCCTTAACTCCCTTGGAAAGTCACCCTGAGATCCCCATTTTGACTGGAATCAGATTCTCCTCTAGTGAACCAGAAAATAAGTGACAGGAATGCCATCTCCTGGTTTTCTCCTATGGCAATTGTTTCCTGGATCACTGTGATGGAAAATGTGCTTCTCTCTCCCTGCTTATTGGGTGCATTGAAAAAAAAGGTTCAGCATGGGAAAAATAAAGAGAGAAGCAGAGGTATATGGGAAAGTCCTGGGAATGTGAGAGCTCAGCCATTCTCAGCTTGTTACGTTACTGGAGAGAGACCAGTATTGCAGGGCTTGTTCGGGTCTGTAGGGATGGACCTCAGCTATGGAGACTTGGTCCATTTCCCTTGCCAAATGAACAGTCCCTCTTCCAGCCCTAGGGTAATTAAGAGAGGGTCTTTACAGGTTCACACGAAGCGTATTTTTTTATACGTAATTATAAAATCAGAGTTTAGGCTGGATTAGAAAGTGACTGAGATAAACTGAACATACAGGCAAGCTTCATGTTCCTTGACATGGGAGCTAAGCTCAGCTTAGAAGGTGATGCTTCCGTTGGTACATTTTCTTTTTATTAATTTCATATATGGGAAATAGATTTGACCACATTTAACTCTGTTTTAAAAATTTTTTGCATGGTTTAACTAATCAGGCACTGGAATGGGCTGCCCAGAGAGGTGCTGGATTCTCCATCCCTGGAGGTATTTAAGAAGAGACTGGATGTGGCACTTAGTGCCATAGTCTAGTAACTGTGGTGCTAGTGGATCAAGGGTTGGACTTGATGATCTCAGAGGTCCTTTCCATGACTACCTTGTCAGTGAGAGAGTGACTTTTTAGCCCTTTTGCTTTTCCTTTTCTACTACAGACTTGCAGAAACAGCTTCAGTTCTTAGGAGAGAGCCAAGCTGGGTTAGGGTGCAGAAAGGATATTTAAGGCCACTTCTCAGAATTGGGGCGTATGCTGCAGCTGTGCTTGCTCCTCCTCAGCCCTGTGTTTGAAGCACTACCTTTGCCAGGTCCAAAGCTTCACAGGATTATGCTCTGGAGCTGTCTTGGCTTGTTTCAGTTTGCTCAGAGAAAGCAACTGTACTTGTCATTTGGCACTGCGGTTATTGTTTGTCTTAACTGCCAATGCCATTAGTTAAATCCTGTATTTTTTTCAGCTTTTCTTCTTCATGTTTCATCCTCTTTTATTTGTTTGTTGTTTGTTGTTGTTATTGTTTTGTTTTGTTTTTCTGATCTGATTGGAAAGACCAACACAGTGTCTTTGAAAATATGATTTTAAAAAAAAAGGCATTTCCACTTCTCTGTTATTTCTTTTTCTACAGGCCCAATATATTGTGGGAAATGCAAATGTTTTTTAGGTTATTTTTCCTTTCTTTCATTGGCTGCAGTGTGAAGTAAACACATTTCATGTGAGTCTTTGTGTACCTTCTGAAGTATAGAGATTGAGTGATGTGCTGTTCGTCATTCTACATTATTTCTTTGTTGTTTTGTTTTTCATATGAATATCAACCTATAGGAAAGAATAAATCTCTACAATTATTAGCTGAAATCTCAGTTTTCCAACCATAGTCTGGGGGCACCAGAGAAGCAAAATTTACAAAGTGTCTGTAGTTTTTACTCATTTTTTCTGATTTTACGTATAATTTTTTGTATCCTTTTCCTTTGTGTCCTTTTGAAGACAGCTGTGTTCAAATGCATAATTTAACAGGTTCCTACTTGCTTTCATGGCACTAACTTCATTTCAGTCATGACAGCTTTCTCTTTATACTGAGGTCCAGTTATGATTTAGTTATGCAATTTCATGCTATATTTTTTTTCCAGCTCTCTAAAGTCAGCAATAAAATAGTGAAAAGCAAAAACAAAGATTGCAAGTATCTAGCACACTATGCAGCATCGCATACCCTTCACCCAGGTTGTAAATGTACCTCATTAACATGATAGGTATGTGCTTCTGCTTGCATTTGTTCTGTTTCTCATATATTTCCAACAAAATACATTTCAGGAGATTGTTTATTATAGTTCAGTGTTTCTCTTAACTAGGGGATTTCCTTTCATCTCTGTATACCTTTAAAACTAACCTAAATTACTTACTTCATCATGTAAAATTAATTTGCTAATAAAAAGTCAAAAAATGAAATGATACCGTCAAACTAGCAAGTTATACATTTTCTTTCTGAAGTTACACAACACTTTTGGCACAGTCACACCTGACACGTTTGTTGCTGCTAACTGCAAAGGTCTTGCATATTAGCTAAAAAAACCAAAATCAAAATCGATTGCTCATGCTGAGAAGGAAGAAGATTGTAACAAGAAAAAAGGTTACAGGCATGGATTCTTTTTTAAATGGATTAAGCTCTAAAACACTGGAGTCATAAATCTCATGACACAAAAACCAGGAATTGTGGTCGGCACTATACTGTAAGGTGAATAAGTGATTCATAGATGCTGTATAAGCTATCAGTGATTTAAATGTTTAGTAACGAATTCTAGCTGTCCCAGCAGACAACACATGGCTGTGTATGTCACATCTGGGTGGCCTCGGAAACACATAGGGGTTTGCAGAGTCCATGTCCAAGCTGTTCAGCAGATCAGCCATGGCAAAACCCAACCAGTGCCTGAGGCATCGTAAGGCCCTTGGGCAGAGGGTATGTCCGTAAGCTCCCCAGTGTGCTGTACTGGCCACCAGGCACAGCCAACCCCTTCTGAGTAGGAACAGAGGATGAATTCAGAAAGTAAGGAGAGCAAAGAAAAAGGCTAGGGAGTGTGCAAGCCCCATTGCATGTTTGTAGAGGAAAGAGATGTTTTAGGACTGTCCTGCAATTTTGGTCTTTTGTTTCTAGAAAAGTGTGGCTTTCCCTGCAATTACTCCAATTTGGCCTGAAGGTTTGCAGCAGGTTAACCCCGGCCAGATGCCAGATCCTCACTAAAGCTACTCTCTCACTCTCCCTCTGCAACTGGACAGAGGAGAGAAAAAAAACAGCTAAGGATTCATGAGCTGAGATAATAGCTGGGAGAGGTGAGTTACTCATTACCTTCACGGGCAAAACAGACTCAAAGTGGGGATATTGCTTAAATTTATTGCTAACAGGATAAGAGCCAAAGAGTGAGAAATAAAGTAGTTTTAAAAAACACCTTCCCCCCACCCTCCTTCCATGTTCTCTCCTCCTCCCCTCAGCGGTGCAGGGAGGTGGGGAATGGGGGTTATGGTCAGTTGTTGTTTCTGCTGCTGCTCAGGGAGAGGAGTCCTTCCCCTGCTCCCATGGAGTCCCTCCCTTGATGGACCTCTCCAGCATGAGTCCACCCCTTGGGCAGCAGTTCTTTCCAAACTGCTGTCCTGTGGGTCACTCCTCCATGGGGTGCAGTCCTTCACCAATGAGCTGTACTGGTGTGGGTCCCCCACAGGGGCCACAAGTCCTACCTGGGAAAAACCTGCTCCAGCGTGGGCTTCCCTCTCCATGGGCTGCAGGTCTCTGGCAGATCTCTGCCAGAACCATCTTGGGCTTCCCATGGGGTCTCAGCCTCCTTCATGCATTCACCTGCTGCACCATGGTCTGCACCACGGGCTGCAGGACCCTCAGCTCCGGTGCCTGGAGCACCTCCTGCCCTCCTTCTGCATTGACTTTAGTGTCTACCTTGCTGTTCCCATGTTCTCACTCCTCTCTTCCCTGGCTGGAATTCTCTCTGCACAACAACCTTCTTTTCTTAAAAATGTTATCACAGAGGCATTACTGTCACTCCTAATTGGCTTGGCCTTGGCCCGTGGCAGGAATTCCATCCTGGAGCTGGCTGGTGTTGGCTCCACAGGACAGGAAAAGCTTCCAGCAGCTTCTAACAGAAGCCACCCCTGTAGCCCCCCCCACTACCAAAACCCAGCCGCAGAAACCCACTACATGGTTGTAAATAGAAACAGTAAGATTAGAGCAAATTAAAACTCTAATCATGCAATGCTTACTAGTTTGGAGCAAGGCAAAGCTATAAATTCAGGAAGTAATTTGCCAGCCAGTTGCAGGCAAAAAGGAATGAAATTTGGGTCAGAGGAAGTTATCATTTTTAGATATGAAGAGATCATATGCACATCAATTCTCATCTCCTGTATTTTGTGAAGGTCAGTGGCTGTCAAAAAGTATTTTGAAGAAATCTTGCATGACAGTATTTCTTTTTGGAACAAGTTTGCTCTACCTGTTAATCAAGTGAGCTTCAAATGTCCTATTAAATCCCACCTCCTTCAGGTAACCTTTTTGACGCCCTCTGTCTCTTTACATCTATTCCTGTGCCTAATCCTTAAATGGTTAGTCTTGCAGTCATTCTAAGTAAGCTCCAAATTTCTCGGGGCGGGAACCTTGTCTAAATTTGTATTTGTAAAGCACCATCCACACACTCTGCACCTGGGGCACTATATGGACAGTAAATGATCATGAATCTTCTTAGTGAATAACAGATATGTCTAAAACTCTTGTTCAGTGTACTCATTTTAAAAAAAAAAAATCAGCTCTTAAAGTTTACAATATAAGTTATGGTTGGAACATATAAATTATACTGATACTAAAGATATTTTAATGTTAATTCTTACATCAATAAGTTGAATTCAAATGTAATAACTGCAAGCAGACTTCAGTATAACTATCGTTTATGTTTCAAAACTATTTATTCTTCTAGTTGTGTTACTACCACCATAAAGTAAGGAGATATTATCATAAAAATGTTGTATTTTTAAACATAATTTGAACTTCACGAGGGAAGGAAGATATTTAAATCAAGTGTTTTGCCTGGGTCTATTAAAAAAAAATATATACCTACTGTTGTTGGTTGTATACCCTTATAACTCAAAAAAACTTCTATGCAATTACTCTTGATTTGCACTCTGCCATGAGAAACAAGCGTGTCACGTTTTTCCTCAGGAAGTCACTGTGCCAGTGGTTGCTGTAGGCTGTACGAGCTCATTGTGAACATGCCTAACACACTATACACCTACCTTGCTGATATACACTTCCCTGGATCCATTATTGGCAACTATCAGAGAGAGGGAAGTGGGCCAGTTGTAGTTGAATTTGGTACAGTTGCTTTTACAGCCTTAGATGTCTGTGGAGGAGTTCAGATCGTTCTATAAGACACAGACCAAACAAGTAAAATTAAGACAATACAACTGCTGTTTAGTAAACATTCCTGATACTTTTGCAAGAACCAACATGATTTAGAAGAGTTGTTTCCATAGAAAAAAAGGCCTGGAGATACTTTTTTGGTGTTATCTGACCTTCTGCAGCAAACCTTACTGGATTTGATTTTAATCTCATTTTACAAATGAGAAGCAAACATCATGGAAATTAATGGAATGTCATAAAACTGGATTTTAAATTAGAATTAGGCCAGTAACACTGTTTTAGAGGATTGTAACACAACTGACTTCAAAGACATGTCTATGACCTAAATGTGAAGATATGGAGAACTTGCTTTATTGACTTCATTTCAGATTTTAGTTTGAAATTACTTGGAATTTAGAATTTTATTCTATTTCTAATTCAGATTTTAATCCAACGTAATTACAGTCCTATAAAGTTGTTCAAAATACTATGAAAAGCACAAAAGTGGATTCAATGTGCAAATATCAAGAGAAAGCCAAGTTTGTCTAATGCTGTATTTCATGGGATTTACCAGACTGTACAGAGTTTGCAAAGTTTATGTAGCTTTGGTGGACATCTCCTAAGAGCTGCAATCTGGGTACAATGTGGCTGCCAGAGCCCAATTTCCAACTTATCCTGAGGCTTTTTCATGCTTATATATGCCCCACCTACAAATGTGCTTAACTAAAAGGCTGGTACTCATGACTGACATTCAGTCAGCATTTTCACACGATTAACTTGCCAATTAAAAATGGGCTTGGTACTGAGTTTAGAAGTTAACTTAGATACTCCTAGCTTGGGCAGAGAGTTGCTTTCAGGCAGGGTGAGGCCAAGTCTGATTTTGTAGGTGATGTCATGCCTGCATGGAGAGACGCCATGACTCGCCAGGTTCCTGGCGTGGCCTTGGACAGAGCACTCGCTCCCTTCCGCCCTTCTCCTGGATCGCAGCCAGAGGCAGAGGAGGGACTTTGATCCAGCGAGTGCCAGCAACTTCACCCAGTGCCTCTTCTTTGTTTTCTGTGGTTTCTTTCACATCCTGAGTATTACTGCCATACTACCAATGATGGTTTCATAAAAAGATTAATTTCCATCATCGGTTTAAATTCTTTTTAAGAATTACTCTGGGCATAGCCTAATTGCATGTTGTTTCCACTGTAAGAGGAAAACTATATGTGTCTGGGATTTGATGACTGTAGAGTGCAAGAAAGAATATTTACAGTATTTTAAATACAGCAATTATATATATTTTATAGTAAGAGAGAAGATAGAAGATAGAACAATGACTTTCCTCTAGCTGATGTACAGACAGAACAAAACAACAGCTGTTTTTGTGTCTTTAGAAATGTACCTCTGGGTTTGATTTGGAGAAAGAAAATGCTTATCTTTGGGATCTAAAGCATGAAATTATCTGGAAAACAACAAATTGTTGAGATGTGGCATTGTACATGGAAAATGCACACTTCAATCTGGAAACAAATCGGTTATTGAATGTTTCTAATTATGCATATGTATGTGACATTATTCAATTTGTGCAAATAATTGTGATAACTGTCAATACAAATTAGATGTCTGTCATTTGCACATATTGTGTCTGATATTTGGTTTATATGCTTGCACATTAACATGTGGCATGTTGCAACATAAGGGGT
Organism: Myiotriccus ornatus; assembly: GCA_036023395.1. Taxonomy (NCBI): domain Eukaryota; kingdom Metazoa; phylum Chordata; class Aves; order Passeriformes; family Tyrannidae; genus Myiotriccus; species Myiotriccus ornatus. Next base: position 108,058,826 of record JAYRBT010000082.1, read on the forward strand.
TACCTTTTTCTTGACTTCCTTATGTAATAAACACAAAAACATTTGGACAATCAGAAAACAGAACTTGATTATTTTTAGCAATTGCAACAATTACTTTTGCTAATATTCTGAATTTGTCTAATTAATAATAATGAAGAAGATTATATTTCCCTATCACTGTCCAAATGAAATAGCAATACAAGTTCTCCCAGTAGCACTCTTGCAGATATCACTTGTCAACACCTCCTACTCTTTTAGACAGCTTGAAGGGCCTTCTATTCTGTACAAGATGAAACTTGATTCACTTACATTTTCCCTTTTCAAAGCAACAAACTGTAAAATCCAGAAACTCTCTGAGACCTATATTTTTCTCATGTTCCTTGAAAACGTAATTTTTTCCCTCTTACTTAAGTTAGACATAATAAGCGTATTTTTTTCAGAGAAAATAACAATCTGAAGAAACTGCATGTTTGTCTCTGACCATCTCACTACTTCAGCTTTGTTTAGAAACATGCTCCAGAGCTTTTCAGTGGAGGTATTGGGTTGCTATAGTGTTATAGCATTTTCTGCATTATTGGTGTTTCTTTAACACAAAAAACCCAGCAATCATATTAATGGGAACCAAAGATTACCAGACATATTCTAGTAGCTATTCCAAACAGTTATTTTATTACTTTCAAAGGCATATTTTTTATTCTCCAAAGATTACATATTGTTATTCTTAACTGAACTGTGAAAAAAGTCTCTATCACTGAGGCTTAAAGTACCTCTTTAGTGTCTGGGGCAAATGTTTTATCATTTGCTTGAAATATATATCCTGTCTGAAAAGTTTTAAAATAATGTAGATAGTTCATAGTGACAGAAAGCTAATAGTAGCAAATAAAATTCTGCACCAATTCATACAAATTAACTAATGTAGACAGAAACAAAAATGAAAAAGTGTATGAAAACCTGCCATGGTGAGGCTCCTTGCATACCAGACTGCTCATCTCTGAAGTTTATATGATTGTGAAAGCAGAAACAAGGTCCTACAGCTTTTTAATTCGTTGACAATGAAATTTGGGAGCTGGTTTCTGTCTAGTCATTACGTTGATGCTGTACATCAGTAAACTACAGAAGTGAAACACTCCCCATCAAATATAATTCTTCGTCTAGTATTTATTGTCTGCACATCTCTGAAGTAAGTGGTTCTGTGCCTGGGGTGTCGCTTAACAGAAATGCTCTATCTGCCTCCTTCATTACACCAGGATTTTTAAATTAACTGTAGAAAGCTGCATAAACCACCACTTCATGCAGCACTTTCCTACATTCCTTCCATCATTGATGCTATCTTTATTCAGTCTTACTCCATGAAACACATTCACTGACCAATCTCAATCAAGTATGTTCAATTTGTGCATCCAGGGCTTTGCTGACTTGAATATTTTATTGGTTTGCAAGACTATGGAATGATGGCTCAGAGACAGATCATGATTAGGAGCGATTTTTAAATTACCTAATACTTCTTTTTTTTTTTTTTTCATTTTAAAATGTTTAAAATAGGAACCTTAATCCTGTAAACCATTCTACACTGACTACCAACAATTAGCTTACTCCTGTCACTAGTTTGGCAGTTGCACTCCTTCCATGTATGATAAATGTAGGTTTAAAATCATGCAAACTTTACAACGAACTTTTGCTTTAAAAAAATGCATTGGTAGGCCTGGCAATTGTCAATAATTGGGTCAATGGGTAGATGTGGAGACCAGTGACAAGTGGCATTCCTCAGGGAATATCAATCAGAGTTGATATTGGGATTGGCACCATTTAACATCTTTGTTGGTGACATGAACAGTGGGATTGGGCGCACCCTCGGCAAGATTGCCAACAATACCAAGCTGTGTGGTGTGGTCAACATGCTGAAGGAAAGGGATGCCACCCAGACTGACCTTGAGAAGCCTGAGGAGTGGATCCACGTGAAACTCATGAAGTTCAAGGCCAATTTCAATTTTAAGATCCTGCACCTGGGTCAGGGCAATCCCAAGCACAAATACAGACAGGGCAGAGAATGGATTGAGAGCAACCCTGGAGAGAAGGACTTGGAGGGTGTTGATAGACAAGAAGCTCAGCACTGGCCCAGAAATGTTGTGGATGCCCTGTCTCCAGAAGTGTTCAAGGACAGGTTAGATGGGGCTTTGAGCATCCTGGTCTACTGAAAGAGGTCCCTGCCCTTGGTCATGAGGGTTAAAACAAGATGATCACTAAGATCCCTTCCCAGCCAATCCATTCTAGGCTGAAAAGCAGATCATAATGAATATAAGGTAATTCAGTGTAACAGTGATACATTTTCAATGATTAAATAACCTGATAAAAATATTTAATTATTTTTGTAAGAGCCAAAGAGTGACCAGGTTTTAATAAGCATTCAAAATCTGCTTGACATTCAAACAACTGAGAAATTTGAGCAAATCTTTGTCCTCATTGTCTCCAGTCTGACTAAACAGTGATAAAACAATCAGCCCAAAGTTGACATTCATAATATAAGGCTATAAAAGACTTTTACAAGTTCACTGAGTCCACCTCCTTGTTGTTGTAAGCAAAACGTCAGAGGTGTCCTTTCTCCAAAGTTATCAAGTTCCTATCTCCTAATAATTAGATGTGCTGTTTGCTGTCCTTTAATTATAACCTCAGTGACACTGGAGAACACTGATCCCTTCTTTGTTTACATTGGTTTAATTCATGGGAAAATAATGCACTTTGAATGGAACGTGCACAGGTTCCTCTCCTTCAGTTATTGTAATAAATCTCTTCTAATACTGTAGCAAGATGTAATTCGAGTGTGTATTACAAGACCCTAGGATTTCTGATGCAATCTGTGGGAATGGTGTTTGCCTAGCAATTAGGATATTTTTGTAATAGGATATTGATTCATTGTAATGCAGCTTTGTAAAGAAATACAAACAAGAAGGAAAAAGAATGGCTTTTTGATTCTTAATATTAAATAATTTATTCACAAATTACTGAAGCTTTTTACAAGATAAAGCCAGAAAAATGTCCTTGACCACAGATATAAAATAGTGATCTTTAAAGGTAGACTGTCTTTCCAGGTGAGAGGAAGGTGTTGCTCAGAGGATTTCTATCATACAGATAGGCATGATAGTCCTTGAAGAATTTCAGTCCTCCTGGGCTAACAATAGGGAAAAGCAAGATTTGGGATATATAAGCATTTGTTTTTATTTGACTTCTCTATAATAGTGGTTTCTGACTGTGAGGGTAAATAGAAGTTTGAATGGAAGAAATTATAAACTCTTAAGTAAATAAATGTTTCTGATTTCAGTGAGGCTGACTTGGTAAGTGTCTTATATCCTGAGAACTTGTCTGATCCGGAGTAGCAGACCTACAGAATTCACCTATGTGCTGGAAATTACATAAAGTCTGAAAACTATAAGGTTCATCAAACTGACCAGAAGGTGACATAGACAAAGATTTTTCATGTCTGGCTTCCATGATGTGGAGTTATTTCAAAGATCCTAAAACAGAAATTCAGTGATCTGGCTTATCTTCCAATCAAAACCATTTTGTTTTAGATTTTTCTGTTCCTTTACTCAGTATTACCTGAAACTGAAAGGAAGAGGGAATTTTCATCCTCGTTTAACTTCTTGTACAATCAGCCACATTTATTTCCTTTTCAAGCTTTCAGGAAGGTTTGGTCAATTTTTCCCTACTTTTTAAAATCTTCTTCCTGAGTCTTTCTTGCTCAATTCTTTTTTTTTTTTTTTTTTTTTTTATGGTTCCCATTTACATAGCATGTTAAACTCAGGTTCCTTCAGTGCTAACATGACTCATCCATCCATTTTCGGGCTGGTTCCCTAGACCCCCATTTCTCCATATACTTCACAGAATCACAGAATATTATGAGTTGGAAGGGACCCACAAGGATCATAAACTCCAACTCTTAGCCCTGCACAGGACCATTCCCAAGAGTCACACCATGTGCCTGAGAGCATAGTCCAAATGATTCTTGAACTCTGTCAGATTCTGTGCTGTGACCACTTCCCTGGGGAGCCTGTTCCAATGCCCAAACACCCTCTGGGTGAAGAACCTTTCTCTAACATCCAACCTAAATCTCCCCTGACACAACTTCAGGCCATTCCGTCGGGTCCTGTTGCTGGTCACCACAGAGAAGAGATCACTGCCTGCCCCTCCTCTTCCCCTCATGAGGAAGTTGTAGACTGCAATGAGGTCTCCCCTCAGTCTCCTCCAGGCTGAGCAGACCAAGTGAGATCAGCCACTCCTCACACGGCTTCTCCTCAAGGCCCTTCACCATCTTCGTTGCCCTCCTTTGGACACTCTAATAGCTTTGTATCTTTCTTACATTGTGGTGCCCAAAACTGCACACAATATTCCAGGTGAGGCTGCACCAGTGCAGAGCAGAGCGGGACAATCCCCTCCCTTGACCGGCTGGTGATGCTTTGCCTGATGACCCCCAGGACACAGTTGCCCCTCCTGGTTGCCAGGGCACTGTTGACTCATATTTAACTTGCCACCAACCAGGACTCCCAGGTCCCTTTCTGCAGCACTGCTTTCCAGCCTCTCACTCTCCAGTCCAGGGTTGCCTTATTCCAGGTGCAGAATTTGGTGCTTGCATTTCTTAAACTTCATACGGTTGGCGATTGCCCAGCACTCTAATTTATCAAAGTCCCTCCGCAGGGCCTCTCTGACTTCAGTTTCCTCTGTTTCACTTAATCACTTGTCATCTAAATGATTATTTTATCTCTTCATGACAGCTGTTACTGGAATGACCTCAATCTTTTCCTCCAAACTTCCCCGTGCAGAGACAAAGACCCATCTCTGCCCTCAGATGATTCTTTCACCTTCACTTTTCTCCCATCCCAAGAGTCCCTATTTCTTATAAACCAGCACTTTCACTGCTCTGGGACATTTTAAGAATAGTGGAATATCCTTCTTGATTGAAAAAGCGTTTTTGTCTTATAACCTTTAGTAGGAGATTTTTTTTGTGATGGTTAATATACTTAACACAAAATAGGAGACCACTGTTGCTGGATTTTATTTTGATGACAGCAGTTTTTCTTACTTGACAGTTTGTGTTGTATTACAGCTGGTCCACTGTTTTATTTCCTTCAATTTTGACATGATGAAAGATCACAGAAAATGGTGAGGTAATATTAAAAAAAATCCATTAGAAAATGTTCTTAATTAGGGGTTTTATATTTCCACATTCTTTTTCGCAGGGAGTGGAATAACCCCATCAAGCAGAACTGTTGCATTAATCTGTCACTATGTGTCACTTGCAAGGTATTATTGGTGAGGCTAAAATATAGGTTGTTTTCTGAGCGGCACAGGACATTCAATCTAGGACTGAAACAGAAAGTAAAACTAGTGCTGGTTACATGTATTAATAGAAAACAAACCACCTGTACCTCAAAGACTTTTGATGCATTTTGGTGTTTTATGCTATAATGAGAGTTGCTTACATAAAAAGCTTTTTCTGCATAGAAGTTGAAGTAGATTACAACCTTCCAAAAAAAAACATACTATGAATTTTGCTGTTACTTTTTGATTCTGTTTCTTAATTTATGTTATTCTATTGTAAACAGTCTGGGTCTTAACTTATGCATTCTTAATAGCTGGATAGTATGAGCAAAATATTAGAAACAAAAAAGCGCATTAGGGCAGTGACTCTGTCCAAAGTGTTTCTTTGGGTAGTGAACCATCCTTACATCCAGCATCTCCCCAGAAGGTTGATCCTCCATCTTGTCCCACTTGCTACCCTCTGGAGTAGTCAGGAGTCTCTGATTAGTCCAGACAGATTTGTTTAACACTTCCTACTAGGTTGGGACACATGCTATATGGCCTGATGACAGGAAAAGTGCTTGGAAGAGAATTGTTGAATGAGTACCAAAGTGCTGGAAACCTCTTCCATTGCCTCACTACCATCACAGTAAAGAATTTCTTCCTTATGTCTAGTCTAAACCTACCAGCTTTTTCAGTTTAAAGCCATTCCCCCTTGTCCTATCACCACATCTCCTTGTAAAAAGTCCCTTCCAGCTCTCTTGTAAGCCCTGTTAAGGTACTGGAAGGCTGCTATAAGGTCTTCCTGGAGCCTTCTCTTTCCCAGGCATAATGACCCCCAAATCTATCAGCCTGTCTTCTTGGGAGAGATGTTGCAGCCCTCTGATCATCTTCATGGCCCTCTTCTGGATTCGTTCCAGCAGGTCCATGTCCTTCCTATGCTGGGGGCCCCAGAGCCAGATGCAGTACTCCAGGTGGAGCAGAGCAGAGGGAGAGAATCACCTCTTTTGACCTGGCTGGCCACGCTGCTTTTGATGCAGCCCAGGTTGTGGCTGGCTTTCTGAGCTGCAAGCACATGTCAACGGCCCATGTTGAGCTTGTCATCAGCCAGCATCCCCGAGTCCTTTTTGGCAGGGGTGCTCTCAATGCATTATCTGCTCAGCTGGTGTTTGTTCTTGGGATTGCCCTGACCCAGGTACAGGACCTTAAAACTGGCCTTTTTGAACTTCATGAAGTTTGCACAGGCCCACCTCTCAAGCCTGTCAAGGTCCCTCTGGATAGCATCCCTTCCCTCCAGCACGCTGACCACACCACACAGCTTGGTGTTGTCAGCAAACTTGCTGAGGGTGCACTCAATCCCACTGTCCATGTCACTGACAAAGATGCTAAACAGCACCCAACAGTGACCCCTGAGGAATGCCACTCAAGTCTGATCTCCAACTGGACTTCGAGTTGTTGACCACAACTCCTTGAGTACAACCATCCAGCCAATCCCACTGAGTGGTCCATCCTTCAAATCCATTTCTCTCCAGTTCAGAGACAAACAGTGTTAAATGTCCACATGGTCTGTCCTCTTTTCCATCCCAAGTCTTATGAGAATATATGAAATAATCAGACAGAGAGATGAGTTTAACCATGAGTTTAAAACTAATATTGATTTTGCAGTCTGTCTATGCACTTCAGTTTTCTGCTTTCAACTGGAGTCTTTTCATCTGCCAGATAAATAAAGGAGATCCAGCAGAAACAAATAAATACCTCCCCATACAGTGTCTCATTGAGTTCTGTCAATGGCACACTCAAATTTTGAATTTTGTATCGTAAAACAAAACACATACTGAACTGTCATATTTCAGGATTCAGATCCTGATAAAATGCAGATATCAACTGATTTTCAAGCACATGATTAATGTAAAAGAGGTCTATACAAAAATTGGCTAGACTACCTGTATTACAGGTCAGATTCTTTAACCTATAAATGTCTACTTACCTAGTCCTTCCTACATTCTTTGTCCATTACCTTTCAGTTTTAAATAAATAAGTATATGGTAATAAGCAGATAATGACTTTTAAAAATATATTTTGACACTTAATTTCATTGATGGTGAAAGATAATATATTTTCAAAACAATGTTAAAATCTCTTAAATTTTTATATAATGATGGAAAACTTGGTAAAAATATAAATTTATATTTAAGCTACAAATACTTGGCCTAGTATTTTAAGTTTTCTTTCCTTTTCAAATGCAGTTCATACTATATTCTTTCAGATTTTATTTATACAAACAGATTTTCTACGATGTTCTTTGGAAGCTAATCTTGAGAATCAAGTTTTTAGTTACTGGTTATGTACCCAAAAAGTACATTATATGTATATAGATGTGCTATATAAATATTCACAATGGTCAGTTAATAAAGAAATGACATAAGAATAACTTTGCTGAACCAGGCCAAGTTGATGGATAAAACAGAATACCAAGTGAAAAATTATAAAAACACTGCAAGTGAGTAGTGATATTTCTTCCAAGCACTGCAACAGACTGATTACTTGCAATGTGGGGAGTTCATGAGCACTGTGTATTCTGTGACCCTACAGATTTTTTCTACCATGAACTTCTCCAGTTTACCCTTCAACCAGCAGAAGCCTCAACTTCCAAAAAACCCTTTCACAAGTAGTGCTGAACCTTAATACATGCTGTATGAAAAAACACCTCATTTTGTTTCTCTTGAACCAACAACCTGTAGGTTAATTTGATGTCACTACTTCTGCTATTGAGAGACATAATGAGCAAGTGATGTCTATTCACCCTTCCCATGCCACTCCCCATTTTTTATGACTTTATCATATATCCCCTCTACTGCCTGTTTTCCAAGCTGAAGTTTCCTAGCCTGTGTAATTGTGCCTCCCCTGGAAGTCATTCATACCTTTGATCATCTTTGTTGCCCTTCTCTGTATCTGCTGTAGCTCTTCCATATCCTTTCCTGAGGTGGGAGAATCAGGGCTGCACGGAACATTCATTAGGTACGACAAAGCAACACCTTGATAATCAGAAGCAATATTTCTCAAACAATTTTAGTGTTTACATTTATTAAAACATATATTTCTCTCAATTTCCTGTTACAAGTCAGGATTTGAAATTCAAGATTGACTAATGAATACTGCTTTTGGCATAGCAAATTTGGGTTTGTTTTTAAGTGATACAGCTCCAGGCTAGCATACGTTTGCAATGCTGGTTTGCCTACGCTGAAACCAGACAATGTAGATCCAGTTCTACCTTTGAATGTTTAGATAATAATGAGTCATGCTAATAGAGGTTGTCTGGAACAGTTAAACTCCAACTCACTAAGTAATTTACTATAAAATATGTTAAACAGGGGCATAAAAACAAGTGAGACCTAAATGTTAGTAGACCAGAGAAGTCCAGTGTGCTAAGGAGCAATGTGAGTTACATGTCTCTTCCTAAAATGTTCTGTTGATATGATAGCCCAGCTGGAACCACTTGTCATACGGTATAAAAGAGCAAGGCAAAACAATGCACACTGAAAAAGAGCACCAGACCTCTCCTTCCCATATTCTGGTGTAATTATTCAATTGCACCATTGTCAGATGTCAATTGACATCTTACAGGCCATTTATGAATGTAGACAGGTGTTAAACTAGCCTGAATCAGCTCTTTCTGAAAGTGATGAAGAATTTGACTCCATTTTTTTATTAAACTTACTATAATTCTATTAAAATTATAAATTACTGGCAAAATTTACCCTTTTTTTTTTTTTGGGCTAGAAGTACTGTTTCATATTTTTTTCATTTAAGAAACAGAGATTTATCCTACAAGTTACAATATCCTTTTTTAATTAAGTATTTCATCAGATTATTCTCAACATGGTATGTTAATCAATGTAGTCAATTTCTGATCATTGTATAATACGACTTATCAGCACAGAGAAGTTTTAACAAATAGGCATGTCTTTCTTGAATAAAACCAATTTCTGCTTCTACTTTATGAGGATTTTTTTTTACTTTAGGCATTATTGTGTTTCTTGACGATCTAATTGGCTCATTTTGCAAAATTAAATCTCTGGCAAGGATTTCTTTTTTTTTACTATTTGTTCTTAATTACACAAAACTTGCATTTTCATAGTAAGCTTAAAAATTCATTGAGGGAGTCCAAAGTGAATATACATTTTAATGAACACTCATTTATTTCTATGTGTTACTTAGAAAATTAAAGCAATGAAAATAAAATGTTGGTTCAACATTATGACAGAAAATTTGAATAGCACAGTATAAAGATGCTTGAGGTTGACATTTTCTGTCATGTGAATAATTCAGATTATATTGTGCTTATCACATTGCTCTGGCTACAAAAATATTTCCCCCAACCTTTGAATTCATCAAGAAATAAATTAATTAAACAATAAAGCAAGAGCTTGAATTTTCTTAGTTTGGAACTGTGAATAAACCATACCTTTAAAAGACCATAACTTGTGCCTAACAAAATATTACCAAATTAGCACATTTCTTCAAAAAAATCTAACGTCATATAACAAGTTTTCTCTAAATAAAAGTTTAATAAGATACTACTGAAAGACTCTTGGAATCACTCTGAAACTCCAGAACATATTGTCACTTACAATTTTAAATCTCTAATGGAGATTTATGCACCTTCTATTCAGTGATTTCTTTCTTGCCGGACAGGTTTGAGTTACCATGAGTGCTCCACCCATGCATATATGAAAGCTTAGCAATGAAAAGAATTGTTGAAAAATATAATCTAGGATTGAATTAGTAAGTGTATGTCATACAAGTCTACCTTGCTTTGGGAGGAAACAATGGAAAATGTTCTGCACAGAATCAGCAAAAAAAGTACCGAACTTTTCCCATGCACTGTCCCCAGGATGGGGATATTGCTGTACCAAGTTCAGTAGTCACATTATACTCCTCTCAGGTATGTCTGGCTTTTCCCTTCCAAAACACACAGAAATTTGAGTAAATTGAGTCAGGATTATGTTTACTTCCCAGCTCACATACAAGTTGCATCTGTTTAGAGGAAAGTGAATAATATTGTAGCAAGAGCAGCTGTTGAATCCGTTGCAAGCCGATTTTGTAAGATATGGAATCAGGCTGGAAAGGCTTGTGATAAGACAGGATGTACACAGAGCGTTGTTCCCAGGAAAGAGCTGATAACAGTGGCCAGCTGCATGTAATGCATGGGGTCAACAAAGAGAGAAGCAACCTCTATGTGCTACAAAACCTGATATCACTGGGAGGGGACAGGCAGAGAGAGGGCCAGAAGGGTGAGCAAGCCTTTATTCAACACGTGTGACTGGACGGGTCCCAACAGGCTGTGGATGAATCCTTTGAAACTATAACTTCCTTGTTAAGGACTGAACAAGTGACAATGAACAAATGGGAGGTACTGGACTGAAATCGCTCGTCTTTTCCTTGCAACCAATTAGCTTCAATTTGCCCCAGGAAAGGTCTAACCACAGTCTAGTTTTACCTAGTGAATGACTAGACAACACCTCCTGAAGTTACCCAGCTGTGTATAGGGTGCAGGCCATGTGGATATTTACAGTTAAATCTGTAGCACAGCAGAACAGCAATAATTACATTATATACTCATATTGTATAGAGGGCCCAGTACCAGATTAATGTTTCACACAGTCCATCTGTGATCATACAATAGCAGGACTATGGGTAGTGCCAGCACCATGACAGAAAAATATTAAAGATGAGCTGCAGTGGGGCAATCAAAAAGCTTCAGAGGTCTGTAGCCTACAGTGTAGCCCCTGCATTTATGGATCCCTGTTCTGTATCACAGTTAAAGTGACTGCACTGTGACATCTGACGGAAGTAAATCAGAGCTGATCAGGGCTTTGAACTATTCTACCCCATGAAGCTGACATGTGAGAAACTGACTTTTTTATCAAGAGTTAATGATGCCTTTTAATTAAAAAATTAAAAGTTTTCTCCATAAAATAGCTACTTTTACTGTGCCCCTTTTTGTTTTCCTCTATTACGCTATAGTGATTGATGAGAACCTGTCTTACTCTATTACTTCCTCAAGAAAGGATCATTTTAGGCAGTAGCAAAGATTTCTGCAGTCAGCAATCGTAGCAGTTTATATGACTGATTTCTGATTGGTATGTGCACAATCTGTAATAAAGCTTTTAGTCAAATGAGGCTCAAATAGCCCTCTCATTAGAAATGAAGACTTGATGAGTGAAGTTCATTTGTTCTTTCTCTACTTTGTGATCTGTGTTGGCTAAAACCTCATGACCCCATGATCCCTGAACCTTTGTTTCACTCTTCTATTCATAATCTCCATTAAAACACCTCCCACCTCAGGACATGCTCCATCAATGGAGATCTCTGGCCAGCATGATGCTGGGTCTTGACTCTGCAGCACTGCCATCAACCACCAGAAGTATGCTCGTGTAATACAAGTTGTGTGAAATTTTATAATGTTCATTTCACGTGATTTTTGCCAGCAATAGTTCACACAGTCCTTAAATTCAATGCCAAATCTTCCTGCAGCATGTAGGGACAAAGCTTAAGATCTTTTGTGAGGATCTTGAAGAAACAGGGAGCAACTTAAACTGACTCAGCAGTATTTGGGAAGAAAACTTGGCAGGTAACCCATGGATGTAAAGAGGATTGAGAAACCATCTATTTGCTTTTTTAATGTCCTGTTCAGATTAGGTGTTTAAATCAATTCTTTTTTATAAAACTTTGGAAGGCAGGATATAATCCATCTGTCTGTACTACTAGGTGTTAACTGTCTGCAGAGAGGCTTCTGTTACCTCTTGGTTTTCCCACTAGACTGGGTGTTGGGAGGCTCAGCCTTGAATCCCCCTTCCAAAGAACACAACATATCATATTTAATGTTTACTTGTAAATGGAGACTATCAACTCCTCCTCCAAATCTGTGTTTTGTGTACAAAGAAACCTCTTCTAGAGACCTCAAATAGGAACTGACATTGCTGACTCAGGGTTTCTCAGGGCTGGATCTTGTGCTGTGAAGTTGCCTTTCGATATCTAGCCTAGCTTTCCTCAAACCTCAGTGACAATGGCAGGAGTGTAGACAACTTTTCATCACATACATTGTTAAATTTGAAACCCTGTAGACTGAACACTTTAAAAATATTGACCTATACATGATCATTTATTTCTACAAAGTGACTTCCAGCACCCTGCAGTTATCAAGGCTCTTGGGCTGTTGCTGGTGCTTCACAAACTGCTGAATAAACACAGACCTCAGCAGGAGTATTTGCAGTGTAACCTAAACCTCAGTGCAGCTGAACAACTGGGGGAAAAGAAAGCAATAGCACAGCTACGCCTTTTCTGTTGTTCAGCTTAGTGTACTGGGCCTCGTGAAAGACGGTGAAAAAGAGGAGAATGGGAAGGACAATCACAACTATAAAAATGTTCTCATTTTGCTAGCTGTTACACAGCTCAGCGTGATGCAGTACTTCTAAGAGATTTGAAATCTCTGAATCTTCTTTTGTTCTGTATTCCATCATGTCTTTATGGGCATGTAGACCTGTCCTTAGAGGAAAAACCTGCTCCGATTACCCTCTGTGTGTCAACTGAGACACTGTACAGGACTTCTGAAATTACTATCAAAACCCCGGGGAGCTTCTTTTGGAGAGAAGATTCTTTCAGTGTCTCTCCCCATACCTTCAGGAAAACTCAGTCCTGACCTTAGCAATTCATATAAACAGGATGTATGGAAATACATGCCTCTTTAACCTTTTGCCCTCCAGTGCACGACGTAATGAATGCTGTGAGAAGGATGGATTTGTCTACTTTGAAACTTGAAATTGATCCTGAAGGGCAGGTTTCACTTCGGCCAAGCCACATGAGCTGCCTTTCCTGCCTCTATCTTATCTAGAAAGCAGTCTCATCTTCTCTCCTCAACTTTGCTCCTCATGGAAAACGCAAGTGGGTGTATGTGTAGAAGGGAAAAGAGTGAAGAAGTCTACGAAAGAAAACGATGTATTGCTAAGGGTGAATTTCCTATGTTTTAGGTATGTTCTTGAAATAATTCATGTGAGCCCTGAAGGATACACTGAAATTCTAAGCTCGGACTGTATGGTTATTAGAGTGAGAGGGAGAAGCCAATGGTTTTTATTCATACAGAGAGAGAGCAAGATTGTGTTTGGGAATTGATCAGAAGTATCAGTTAAACTTCTTTTTTCCTGATCATATGAAATATGTGATTTCTTAGAAAGAATTTGTTTTCTGCCCTGTCTTATTTCTGTCTCTTGATCAAGTATATATCAATAAATTTCAGACACCCATGGGTATTTAGTACTGTTTAGCGTGTTTTTGTGGTCAATTTTCATTCAGGTGAATTTAGAATCAGTATGCTCAGTATTAATGCTTTTAGATAAATAAAGCTGCATCCAAGATACACTGGCAAGTTACTTACAGCTACAGATGTAGGAAAGTGATTGGTAGTGTAGGTATATAGGTAGTATCTCCACAGCCTGTCACTGACGGTAGCTGCATTCCTCCATCATTACATTACCATCAGTAAAGACGCATCGGCACCTACAAGTCTGACGTGAGGACTGCCTGTAATGCCACTGGGCTTTTGTCATACCTGTGCCTCCCCTGTTAGTTTGCCAAACTGGGAATGTGGATCCGGGGATTGCTGTAGGCTTAGGCAAAACAGGAAACTGTCTAGGTCAGTAGGCTGCCAATTAGTCACAGTGCTGGTGGAGGCACTACTGCATGGGTGCCAGGGGAAAGGCATCTGATTTTCCAGCAGTTGGGATGGCTCAAGTGGCCAATCCCTGCTTTTGTTTGGAGCATTTCACATTGCTGCTTCAGCTGACCCAGTGATAGCTCAAAAGGAGAGCACTTGCCTTTCTCTTTTCCCTAGGTGCCATTAAGCTTTAACTCCTGAATTCCAGGTTCCTTTTCCAGCTTTCCTGTGGGTAAGAAAGAGATAAAAAGACTCCATCAAAATGTATAAGTCAAAGCTATATCAGAAACATTAAAAAATTCAGTCTCTATAGGGAAATATTAGCAATTAAGAACTAGTTAGAAGATCATGTGACATTTATGTCAGGTATCAGCAATGAGCAAAAGGCATGTAAAGGAGTGGTAAGAACAACTGCAGAAGAAACTCTACAGCTAACTCATAATTGTAGGAAAATGCTTTCACCGTATAGTACGATCTTTTACCTTTAGAGTCCTTTTTGTAGAGTTAGACAAAGATGAAGCAAAGAATCTGATAATGTTCATCCTGACTTGGTAGAGAAGATGGAACAGAAAGAAATATTCATTGATATATGAGACAAGAAACACTGCCTTGAGCATGCAACTAAGATGACAGAAGACAGAGCAGCTGAAGTATTTTCTTGGGTTTCAAGCTCATTGCCACATGGAGAGAAGACTCAGCATAGTATTGAAATCAAAGAGCTTTTGAATATTACCAGTGTTGAACAAAATTGTCCTTTACAGAAAGGGCTCTAGAGGGAGGTAAGTTGGAAAGCAGCCACAGTCTCATGTTTGTAATGCAAAGAGCACATTGCCAGAAATAATCTTTGGTTTTAATTTCTCACATAACAATGCAAAAGTGAGGCTGTATGTATTCATATTTACTGCCAAATAGTTTACCTCATATTGTATAGAATATCTTGTACATTTTTTACTTAGAATATTCTGCATATAATTCAAAGAAAGTAAACTTTCATGTGTTCTAAATGTCAGGTGTTAAACATATATATGTCCTACACACCATCTCTTCTTTGGACCTTTAATAAATATAACTCTTGAGAAATAATGTACGTTGCCACAGAACAAGCAATGGCATGGTCATTTAAAAAAAGTCTTTTACTAATACTATTACTTTAAAAAAAAATCTGAAATTACTGAGCTATTTGAGTTTAAATAAAAGAACATTTGTGTTTTATTCTCACCTATAGACAATAAATACTTCCAAATGTATGTACATGCATAAACTTTTAGAGGGACATATATTACAAAACCAGCTGAAGATTTATATTAGCATTTCCTCAGTTGTGAACGAAACCTGATTTCCAAAAGACTATTGTTTTTTCAAAGTTGAGGAAAACATGATGATATCTTTGAAAAACTTCATACTGCAAGCAAATAAAAGTGGAAAAGGCAAACAGGATTTTGATAATAATATCAAAACATAAACTTAATAAAGATTTATTTAATAGAGAATGAGTTTGTATGATACATTCTGTTGCAACAGGATGGAATAAAACAATAATTTTTTTTAAACTCTGAAGGGAGAACTTACTAAACTTCTTAATATAAAATAAAATATTACCATACATTAAATTAAATGAAGAGTTGAGATCAATATGCTGAAGAAATTATATCACTGATTTACAGATAATAGTCTAATTTGCAATTAGCTCCCCTTGGGCCAATCTACTTGATAGTCAAAACCATATAGTCCTGTGAATGTATTTATGAGAAAACAATGTGCCTGTCCTAATGTTATCTTTAGATGGAGCAATACCAATTAATCTCATTCCTTTGCCGTAAGTTGTTACTATGAAATTTTTTATTCCACAGAGATGTTTTTTACACTTTTTCTGTTCCATTCATTATTGGTACTTTCAATGTGAGATCATCTTGGAGGACTGCTGTCTGTTCATTGGTGCAATATTTACTTCACGTGTGTCTTTGGGGAGAGATACTTTTTATTATTTTGCTGATCTCCTTATGGTTGATAACTACTGATAATACGGGAGCACACTCTCTAAAATGTGTCCTCCCATTTGATACTTTGCAGTATCTTCACAGCTGTGTAACAGGGTAAGTTTGCTAAGTTTTCCCAACCACTCCATCTTTTACATGGCTCTGAAGCATACGAGGCAGTCTTCTAGCTCCTCTTTGAATGCACGGAAACACTTAAAACAGTCAATGCTTTTGCACAGTCAGTGTCATACATCCTTATTATTTCTGTACTTTCCATGGCTCCTTTGAGTTTTCTCAGATTTTTACAGGGAAACTGAAAGACCAGTGTCACATCCCTTGCTGCAGATCCCGTCTGTCCAGCTTGGGTCATCATAGTGTTGTGCTTGCACCACCATTGCCATTGGATTATCTGCAGGGCCATGGGAACACATGAGCTTTCCAACCACATCAAGCTCAAGAATTCACTGAATGTTTGTGTTTTCCTGGTTTGGGGGAGTTTTATTGTTGTTTCTAGTATCAATGTGTTACTTTTGAACTTGAACAGCTTACTCTTAACTATCAGGTAGATAACAGAAAAGTCACTAACTCATAATTATTTATACACTTAATGTATACACAGGAGGAGTAGATAGACATAGAACAGTATAAGCAAATGAAAAGGTGTGCAGGCACAGTGAGATGCATGTATACCACAGCAGGTTTTATTGGAAAAGAGGCAGAGGGCCTAGTGGTAATAAACATAAAGAAATACTGCACATTTTCTCACTTGCTTGTTCTCAGACCCCAAATGAATTATCAATATGTCAGGTCAGTTTACTTAATTCATTTTTATAACCAAGCAGAAAAAATAAAGAGGGCAAATGTTTTGAATGAAGAAATAATTATTAAAATTGACAGGTTAATGCACTGGTCATGAAAAGAGAGTGAAAGCAGTCCTAAAGATCCATTACTGGATCTTCTTCACACAGTCACGCCAATAATTGTGATACTGATTGATGGGCAGTCATTAAACTCGACATGAGGTTACTTACTGGTTTGTGGCTGTTTGTTCATAAATAGCAACCTTCTCCTGAAACTTCTTGAAACATCTTCCAGGGCAGGCATGTCTTTAATCCATTCTACAGGGAGGGCAACCAACATATGGAGCTGTGAAATGACTAGTCCAAGGATGTGGATTCTGCTGAAAAGGCCCAGAAAAATATTTGCATCAGATGGGTCCTAATACAGCCTTTGACCCTCAGCTGATTTGTCTTTCTTAAAGTATTGAATCAAGATTAACTCAAACCAAATTGTTTGCCCATGCTTCATATTGCAGCAATCATTAAATCTTATTTTTTGAAGAGTGCCACATGGAGAAGCCCCACTGCAGAGTTTGCCAGGGAGCTGGCACATTAGCTGTTTACTGAGAAAAGCCTGTTAAAAAAACAGCATCGACAGCGTAGCGGAATGGTTTTATAGTCAACATCTCTTTTGCAGCTTACTTCTCCATCTCTGATGTGCAGTGATGCCACTTCAGGAAACGCTATCCCTCCTTTTGGGTTTTCTGTCCGAGGGATGTCCCTTCTCTGGTTGTACTGAGGTTCGATTGCCAAGGTTGCTCCACTGACAGACTTAACAGCAAAGTGGTGCACAAAAGCCCTGGTAAAGGAAAAAAGTAACAGAGTTGCTGCTGCTGGGGCACCTTCCCCCTTGGGCTCAGTTGCACGCTGTGTCTTGCTTTGTCTGATGATGGGGTAAGGCAGTTCATAGGAAACCACTTCACTCTCTGTCAGCAGCTGACCAGAACACCCTGGTCCTTCACCTCCCTCACGTGTGTGTTCAAAGAAGTGTGGGTTTGTCACAGTTTTCAAGACCAGGAAATCTGTGTACCAGAGCTTGAGTCCCCACTGCGCCTTGGAGTGACCTCTGGCCAGGGAGCCAGAGAGAGAAAAGTTTGACATCCAGGGTCCCACTCCAAGAGAGTGTGCTGACCCCACCCACACTCAAACCATGAACAGTAACAGAGAATTTGTTTTCTTTCATTTCTTCCACTCCCAGCCCATCTTTCAAACAAGGATGAAGGAAGTGGAACAAAATATTGATTCTCTGGGGTTACGATCCCAATCCTAAAGCTTTATGTCTACAAGCAATGTTCTTGGACCAAGAAACACACAGAAACACCAATTTTGCACATATTCCAGATGTTTTATACATCATCTATTTTTTACAATTATTCAGTGTGAATCTGCAGATATATGAAATTGTATGTACAACCAGAAAACTTGTAAAAGCACCTAAAAATATCTAAGATGCATAACATTAGAGGGAAATCTGTACCGTGTAACAGAACAGAAATCCCTGGACTAGTACTGAGCTGTTACTGTTGACTGCATCAGTGGCACGCTGCTTTCAGACTAATTAGTTGAAAAACAGTTATGCTATTTCAAAACCTTACCTAGGGTTTCTTCATGGCACTATACATGCCTAAGAACACATCTTAGGTCAGATATCAACCACTGCATGGCATCATATAGATGTTCTCCTCAGTAGGTTTGGTCTTAAAATTTAAAAAATAGAGTGTCCTTGTGCTGAACACTTTGTGGAACATTCCCATACAAAGCTATATTAATTCTGTCAGGATTGATTCATTATCCCATAACCTAGGTACAGAATACTTTAAACTAATGTCAAACAAATGTAAATATTTCTGATAACAGATGATGGGCTTATAACTGTATAATGAGGATGTTGAGAAGCAAGATTTTGACTGTTCAGAAAAAATGTGAATGTGAAATTTTTTCTTTTAAAGCTGGGGGAAGAAGGAAGGAGAGGATGTTTGGAGTCATGTCATTTGTCTTCCCAAGTCACCCTTATGTGTGATGAAGCCTGGCTTTCCTAGAGATGCCTGAACACCTGCCTGCCCATGGGGAGCGGTGAATGAATTCCTTGTTTTGCTTTGCTTGTGTGCACAGTTTTTGCTTTATTGGTTCAACTGTCTTTATCTCAGCCCACGACTTTTCCCACTTTTACCTTTCTGATTCTCTTCCCCGTCCCACTGTGGGCGAAGTGAGTGAGCAGCTGGATGGGAATTGGTTGTCGGCTGGGGTTAAACTACAGCAGTCCTTTTTGGCACCCAACATGGGGCTCAAAAGTTTTCAAATAAGAACAGATTTTACTGAAATGTGCTAGGCCAGTTTTATAGCTGTTATTGCTGTTATCTATTAACTGGCAGGCTGCTGTGTTTGCCATGGGCCTTGCTTGCCCAACCTGCTTGCTCGTATTTAGAGTCCACTGTTTTTTAGTGGCCGCTCTTTGCTTTCACTGCTGCTCTAGTGCTGTGCCTGGGAACACTTGGGTAGCAGAAACAGCAATGGGCCTGGGCTGGCGGGTGGCCAGGGCATCACTGCTGGTTCTGTGCTGCTGTACAGGACAGGCTGGAACTCCAGTGTGAACTCGAGTCAAAGGGACCATCACCTGTGGATGAATCCACATGGGAGCAGGAAACTCCGCATCCGTGGTTATGTCTGTGCCACAGCAGGTATAGTTCTGAAGAGGTTGTGGCACAAGGATAAGTCCACATGGAGAAGGTACACCTGTAAACATCTCTGGCTGTGCATGTTGTCATTGCTGGAGCACCTCAAAGTGTGTGGCCATGGATAAGCCCACGACAGAGCAGGTACTCCCTGAGGGACTGCAGCCATGGACGAGGCCTTATTGGAACAGTTTTACTTCTGAAGGGACTGTGGCTATGGTTAAGGCTGTGCTGGAGTAGGTCTATCTCTGAAGGCATTAGCCCATGGAGCAGAACCTTCTGGAACAGGTGCACCTCACAGGGATCATAGCTGTGGGTATGTCTCTGTTGCAGCAGGGATAGCCCTGTGGCTCGTAGACTAGGCTCCACATGGAGCAGGTACCCCACTGAGGGACTGCAGTCTGTGAATAAGCCCACGCCCAACTCACATTATCCAGCTCAGACCTCTCCATCTAGGAGAGCTTTGGTTTCAAGGTGCTATAGAGCTGAAAAATTTAGTCAATTTGTTTTTGTGCAAAGCTTTTGGGGATTTTATACAATAAATATTCCCTGCCCTTCCTGTTAATTTCAGCCTTTCCTGATCTATACATTTCTTCTTCAACCACTAACAAATATTTGAATCACTGCAATTCTTTAATGGTTTCATTGACTTTTGGCCCCAAGGTGAAGGACAAAGGAATGGACTTACAACATCACGATGATTTGGGTGGAAGCAAGCAGGCAAGGACTTCTGGCTCACCTTTCAGCTCAGCTGCACACCCACATCAGCTGAATCTAAAAAGCCACAGTAAGCACCTAGGAGGTCTTATCATATCTTGACTTCTGCCTGTTGCTGCTCAGACTTTATTTTATTATGCATGTTCTTTGGTCCTCAGCTCCATGACAATTTTCAAAAGTCAGTGGTAGAATTTGTGTTTTACTGCCTAACAGGTAAACCTGGATCGTTTCCTAAGCATTTGTAACAGTACCTTCATGTTAAAAACTTCTATTTAGAAAGAATGACAGGTGGTGTTTGCTGTGAACTTGGAGGGAATAGATGATGCTTCCTTCCTAATATCCACCTATAACATCCAATCTTATGGAAAATTAGAAAGAATCACAGAGACAATAGTAAGGGATGTTTTCTTATAAATTATAGTATTTATCATAAGATTAGGTCATGGCCAATGTGTTGTAGGTGACTCTGCTTGAGTGTTGTTTGGCTAGGTAATCTCCTAAAAATAGTTATTAATGAAATTCAAATGATTGTTTTATATCTTCCCTAATAAAATGTTTGTCTTCTAGAGAAGCCAAGCTGAAATACGTATAGACATACATGCTGGTTAAATGACTATATGCTGGTTAAGTGATTATATGACAATGATACTCCATTACAGGAATATCACTGATTTAAGTACTAGCTGAATTTTATTTTGATATTCTTGTTGTATTTGGTCAGTAATGGTAGGAACACCAAGGAGTCACCTTCTCCTCATCATGTAAGACTTATTGTCCTCATGGGATATTAAATGTAAGGTGGAGTCTGTAATGTAACATCTCTGGGGGGTTTTTCATTGTGCGACCCACAAACATAAAAACAGAATCCATAAAATATATAAATTACAGTTATGTTTATCTTCTAGCTAATTGGGAATAATTATGTGAATTAGTGTGAATACATTATTCCTTTACTCTGTTGAAATGTGACCTTTGGTCTTTGGTAAGTACTCCCCCGTGAACAGCACAGCGCAAACATCACAAAGAACAGTGTAAAGTTTCTCCCTCCTACTGCTTTGATGTCTGCAAAGCCCCTTATTTGCCTGCAAAAATATTTCTTGAATATTTCATGTATTTGCTCTGGCATGCATATTGCATATTTTGCTAGCAATTCAACTCCTTGTCCAAATGCTTTAGTGAAGATGTTTGGAGCTTATTTAGGACGGGTAAATAGGTGTAAAACCACTAATCTTGAAACACTTTATGCCAAATTGCTGTGCACAGTCTTGGGGGGTTTACTGGGCTCCTCAGCATCAACTTGGCTGAGCAGACCTAAGGGCATTACTATGATCACCTGCTTGGCACAGACTCCTGCCTCCTGCAGATTTATGAGTATGAGACTGCCCAAGCTCACCAGATTAAGCTAGACCCAGTTCCCAAATTCTTATTTTTTTCTCACAGCCTCTATCTCAACGGCTTTCAAGCTCTATAGCTCATCTCTCCAAAGGCAAACGTGATTTGATTCACCCAGGCATATTTTTGGCAAGGGTTCAAAACCTCATCAATCTTAATCAAGCATGAGAAAGAGCCACTTATCCAGACAAAATGACAGCCAGCTACTTGTGCTTTGTTGCCTTAGCTGAATGCTGGGCAGTCACTTAGGTCCAGGGGACACAAAAGCACTTCCTTCTCTCTCTCTGTTACAAACTTTTCCCAAAACACAGAGTTCATTCTCACTCCAGCAGCAATCAAAATCTCTCTCATCCTCAGTTACCAGTGAGACAACATCAGTATGATCACCTTCTTTTCCCTTTACATGGACACTCCAGTTTCAGTCTTCTCAGAAACCTGCTCCAGGTAAATGCATTTAGTTTGCTTCCTTTACTAGGCTTCAAACTAGAGAAATGTGTGTATCCCATACAGAAGCCAAATCAGCAAAGGCAGTTTTCTTTGGCTTCTTACAAATAAAAACATTAGTAGAAGGTAAAGAAAGAAAAACAGCATTTCCCCTGAGGAGAAATATAGATAAAGGAGTTGCACATGAGCCTGGTAGTCATGTTGCTAAATGTAACTCTGGAAAACAATTAGGCACAACAATCTCACATAGGAAGAATGGGATGATCTTTTTTTAATTGTCAAATACATGAAATGCAAAAGATGCTTCAAATTTAATCTAATTAGCTCTTCTGGAGGTGCTGTATTGGAAGCACAGATTTATTTTAGTTCCAGTGGAAAAAAAGCATTATGTCAGTTTTATTTAGAAAGACACTCCCTAATTTATCATACCATAACCAAATTAAGCTTGAGAACTACTCATCAGTAGGTGTCTATTATACAGCAGAGCATTAGCCTTAGCATGTACAATGCCTTCAGCATTCAAGAGGGCATATACTGGAAATGAGAATTCCTTTTTCATTTGGCCGGGGAAGCAATTATCTTCATAGTTCATGATTTGGATAATAGTCAGTTAAAATAAAGTGTGTCACGTGCAGAAGCTCATAAAAAAAAAATAAAGTTCTGGCTCTTATTTAGCAGCTGTAACTTCTTAAATGCTTGCAAATTCCTGAAAACAGTGACTGTCTATTCTCAGAACACAGTTTCTCTTTCTGCAGTGGTTCTTCTCCCTCCTCTCCCCTCCAAAATAAACAGCTTTAAAAGAAAACTAGAAAACTTCAATCACATTAAGTCTACAAAGTTCCTCACATTCCAGATTTCTTTCCCCAGTTCCATGTATGCACAGGTGAACTACATATGTTCACATGTTTATGCATGGCATCAGCTCCTTGCTGCTATTTCCATAGCAGCATGACAAATGTTTCAGGTCAAATGTCTGAGCTTGATATGTCCAGTGAGCTCTATCTCACCTTTGGGTACCCTCGGGAGGCACAGTGTCCCTGAGGGAGCTGCCTCTTCCACTCCCAGCTTTCCCTGTTCCTAGAGAAAGAAGTGATACATGTGCTGTGGACAACACAATTAGCAAATTGTGTCATCTTGTTAGGCTGTTTTATATGCTGTTTATTTAGAGCTATTTACACTAAATAAAGTGTAAGCTATTATAAACACCATTTACTTAGTGTTTACCTAATCCCCACCCATCTGAGTGGAGTTACTGGGCATGCAAGCTATGATAGTCGACATGTCTTTGAGCCCAAGGTCAGGTAGCTTATATTTAATTTCCTTACATAACACTTGCTACAAATTACACCAGCATTTTGCTATTAGATAATAGCAAACTTCACTAATGGTATGACATCAAGTGACAGAAACTATACCTATACTCCTTCTTTCGTGTCATCATTTTACTGAATAGAAAAGTACTAATAATTAATATAGAATAACCAATAGTCTGGAATCAAATTTCAGACCGCCATCCATATGTCTTCTTCACAAGATACTGCATTTTAACCATTAGGGGTTGCAGGCATTCATGAAAATCCATATTAACAGCCTCCATGATAGCTAGAAGGTTTCCTGATTGCTCTGATTAAAACTATCTTAAGCATTACAGCATTTGCAAGTCTGATATCACAAGACACAAAATAGAGTAAATGATGTCACAATCAAGAGTTTAACGTATTTATATTTCTTATTTGTTTCAAATAACATTATTTCTCCATCTATGCCAAGACTGCATTTGTTAGGATGAATCCCTGGTCTGATGGATCAAGTCAGTGCCAAGCACTCATTCCTGAGATCCCAGGTAGCTTCCACTTCCTCTTCCAAGCTCCTGTTACCTACAGAAGCTCTGATGACATCATGAAGAATCTGTCTCAATGCACTGTTTTCTGTAGGACTTCAAGAAAACTGTACTCTTGCCAAAAGCCCAGCTGTTACAAAGTGAACAGAACATGAACATAAACACATGCAAAAGGGCAGGAAGATTAACCTATTACCATTTGAATTCTTCTACATCATTTTGTGAAACTGCACAAAGAGAAAAGAGCTTTTCTGCTCAGAAAGTACCATTGTATATATAAAGTATATAAAATATACAATATTTTTCCAATTACACAGCTTATTCATGGTAACCGGGAAAGAAATTAATTCATTGATTTATAGGAAGGAAGGGATCTTTGTGGTCTTCTAATCTGATACAAATAGCCAAGATCATGCATAAACTGAACAAAGGGGAGAATCACACCTGAAATCAGAATTACCTGAAAAAATGTTATTTATTACAACTTTACTTTTACTCTACTAAAAAGTCATGCAAATCTTTCTCATTGGTATCAAAAGTATTAAATGCATTGACATTTCAACACAGATCATCTTCCTGAAAGGCTGAATGCTGTGAAGCCACAAAACACAGAAACGGTTTCTGTTTTCCTATTCATGGGAGTTGTAACCACCTAATAAAGTTAATTGACTAAAATATTGTTTTTATGGAGGGAAAGAGGATACTCAACTACCTGCCTTAAAGAGGAAGTCAGTCTTTGATGGCCTGTGGTCATGCCGGAGCATCCTGTCCAGTGACCCAGTCAGCCTCTCTCCATGCAGCGATAGCCCTTAATAAGTGGATGCAACATTTCATGACAGGTGTAATACATTGAACTAAACACAGCATTAATAACACCGCCTGTCTGATCCCAGTAAGATGTCATATAGTCACTTGTATACATTTATCTTTCCTCTAATAAAGTATCTGCATACCAAAACATGCATAATGACACCTTCCGTACAAACTTATTTGGTTGATTTGTTGACATTTTTAACTTCATTGGAAGATGAAAAGTTCTTCGGATGTCCTCTTGTGTGAAATTGTTACTCATTCCTGAGTCAGGTGGAAATTGTATTGTCTTCCAGGAGAATTTTTACTGAGTAAGAATCTCAGCTTTTTCTGCCAAATTCAAATATTCATGCAAATTCACTGTTTAGTTTACTTACCTCTTAAAAACTCTAGATGTGATAGATGCTGGTCTAGATGTGATAGATGCTGGTACTTTTCAATACTATTGAGACATTTCTAAGAGCTAGATATAGAAATAACAGGGCAGAGAAGAGAAAAAAAATCATATTTCAAATGAGACCAGTGTCCTTACAATCTCAACTGCTATGATAAAAAAAATTATTTAAATAAAATATTAATAATCATGTTAAAAAATGAGCTGCTAGTACTGAGAGATAAAGTTTATGTTCTCTATAGAGCTCTTGCTCAAATAATTGTATGGTCTAGCTGTACCATCAAAAAGAAATCCATAAGAAAACATTGAACAGAGCACTGCAATAAGAAACAGGATTGTCTCTGCTTGTTTAGCTTTAAGTTGGTTCCCAGGACAGAATTATTTTCTCTACAAAAATGCTATTGTTTTTCTTTGCTAATCCTCTGTGCAGCTATGCAACAACAGATCTTTTTCATTTTCTTGAGACAGACTGGAACAGTCTTGATCACAGTTGGTGACTCATAAGCAAATAAAGACAGAGGCTGTCCTTAAAAAAAGATCTCTAAAAGCGATTTTTTAGAAAATGATAGTTGGTGCACTCTTAAATGAATTATGTTCTTGTATGTAGGATATTGTTTCACATATTTTGGTTACGTTCAGAATAAATATTTTTATTAGGTTTGATCATTATGAAGGTAAAAGTTTTAGCCATTTCTACGATATTGTGCTTTTGCCTTTTCACTGAAATTGGTTTCAATTAGAGCTCAGCATGAGCTCAAGGAAAACTCCTCTCTGCTTCTGGGTGACAAAACTATATTCACGTGTAATCTGCAGTTGATCAAATATCTCATAAAATCTGTGAAATTGTTTTGGATGCTGTAGTGTGTCATACAAAATAGCTGAGCTTAGGTAGTGTCTTCTCTAAAATGTCTACCATCCAAAAGGCAAACCTGCTAGACAACTCTCTAGGGTGGGGACTTTTTGTGAATAATTAGCCTTGAGCAATGAAACTCCAGAGCCACACCTGGGCTGAATCTTTGATCTGTCTTTATAGAGTTAGAACCAAGTTAGAGAGTTTATGCATTATCTTGATGTTGCTGGTGATAAAATCTTTACTCTTGCATACATACTGCAACAAATATACCTGTGTGTGTATGTATACATGTATAGATACCATATATATATATTTATATTTATATAGTAAAAATGGATGTTAAGGCTCACCATTCAATTATGTTTCTTCATTGTTCATTATGGTGTGGCTTAATCGCTTTTAAGATTTGTTATTTTTTCCTTTTTTCACATAAAAGATGAAACTCAATGACACATCATTTCTTAATAGCATCAGAACAATATGTACAACAATCAGTGTGCTGACAGAGCAGAATCTTTACCTGACCTATTCAGTAGGCACGCTTGTCAAAAGCTATAAAGTAAAATAAATTAATAATTTACAACATGGGTGTTTGTTTACTGTTTTTCACATAATATCCATTTTTTATGCAAGATTTATTAAATAACAGAAACGGTCAAATAGTCTCATGTATCTGATCCAGCTGCATATGGTCGTTATTGAAAAGGCTACAAGAAGTGTGAACACAATGATAATCAGTTTGTCCTCCATTTTAATCCTTGATGCACTTCCAGCTTTACCTGTGGCCTTGGGCAAATCCCTGAACTTCTCTGTCTCTCTTACACACGCAGTAAGAAGTATAATAATAATGAATTAATTGGCTATTTGTTTGCCATTTTGAAGATTGTTCTCTTACTTATACTAATGTCATGTCCCAAGTGAATGAATTTGTGAAAGTGTAATTTAGAAAAATTCAAACAGAGATTCTACCCTCATGCTTAATGTTGTACGTCTCTTCTGTCATTAGGTTCTGCAAATACACAAGGAAAATGCTCATGTTGTTATGAAAATTGTCAAGAATAAAAGACTTTGCTTCTTTTACCCTGTACAGCAATAAATGCTTCTGATTTAAAAAAAAAATAATTGTGTATTCAGTTAATAAACTTGGCTCAATGCTTTGTTAACTCTGTGCTATTTGTAGTTCTTCAATAACATCAATATGTATCTGTATGCTTCAGTCACACTCCTCCCATAAATATTCACATTTACTGAACTGATGTGGTTGATACAACTAAGAAGTAACCACACTGGGTCACAACACGCCGGGTGGGGAGCACTCCCCAGCTTCCTCTGCAAGAAAGAAGCCCTCGTGGTTTTTCGGATCCAGCAGATACTTACATTCTGACATCACCTGGTCTTGGTTTTGTGCTTGAACTCGTGGCTGATTCTCCAAGAAAGTCCAACAAATCTCGCATCTGAGTGAGGTTTCAGTCAAAACCTCAAATAGCATTGGTTAGCAATGTTTACAGTGCTGCGGTTTCAACTGCAGGCTAAGTAAACAAATATTTAATGGGCAATAAAGTTTTTAAGATACTTGAAAAGTAGGGGAATGTGGTTTTATTTGGCTGCATGCTGAGATATCAAGTAAAATGTTCAGTGCACGGTTTCTTTTTAGGATCCACGCAAAATGCTTTTGGTAAGCTGTTCCAGGACTAAAATTCACTTCAGTTAGCATTTTAGTGTTGGACCCATATATTCAAGCCCTCTAAAACTTTTGCTAACAGGGTTGATAGCAACAGAACCAGAGGACCAGGTGATTTTTGCAGTGATGGCATGATGCCCAGTCTCCTCATTAACTTTATTTCCAGTCACACTGCACAGCTCTTCTTATAGTCTTCTGTCCTGCTGTGGGTGTGGTGTGCTTCCCTATTTCTCAAGTATGGTTTTAAAAGCTGTGTGTGTCTTCAGCATGAACTTTTCACTTGCATGCTTAAAAATCACTTTTTCTTTCTGTGTTTCTTTCTCTCTCATTTGCCCTGTTCTGCTAAACCCCAGCCTACAACATTCTACATTAGTACAAAACATGCTCCAGTGCAAATTCTGAACAAAACTTAATTCCTGCTTTGTTATGGGTTTGAGAATGATGGTGCAAAAAAATCCCAGTGGGAAAAGATGAGAAACCTCTATAATCTATAAGGAACAAGATAACAGGTGTAAGAATTTCTTCCCCCATCAGATTTCTCACAGAGTCAGCAAGACTAGCCCAGTGCTTGGCTGCTGTAATTCACGGTCAGGTGTATTAGCCAACATCCACTTCGGTTGACATTAACACGCTGGGCTGTGAACTGCCGTGCTTGAGGAACAGGTTCACATCCACTTCTGAGTCCTGGCTGTGGGGAGGCAAACACAAGCAGAAAGGTGGTGCAGGCATCCCCAGTGCTACTCTTCTAAAATGTCTTGGCACTTTAAGAGTAGGACTCTTGTAATTCTAGAAATAGCAAAAAAAAAAAAAAAAAGGAGAGCACAGTAGGAGTGAGAAAATACAGAAAAAGAGATTAAGATTTCAGGCTTCAATGTAAACCTTGCCTTTTACTCTAAATAAAACGGACCTAGTTAAACAAGTTAAGCTGTTACTTTGTCCCACCTGGTTTGCCTTCAAGAGGGTGAAATAAGATTCATTTTAGAAAGGTGAGATCGTACCTCCCTCACTGTGGTTAGCTAGGCTACACTCCATGACTCTTTACATATTCTCTTTCGTTTAATGTTGTGATCACCTCTTTAAAGAAGCAGGCAGAGCTGATTGCCAGGCTGTGCTGATTGTTGCAGATGCAGGCTTCTCAGCATTCACAGGAGGCTCATGTTTCACCTCTGTGGTGGTAAAAGCAATTCAAGCTTGCCAGGTGAAATATTTTAGGATCATGTGATGTTTTATTTCCTTAGGTGGTTATCACCTTCAGACAGTAAATAGAGTACACTGGTCTCCTGAGTTAGTTAAAATAAGAAAAATCTTTGAATTTCCTTGAAAATATGTCTTTTACATTTGTATTTTGTATGCAATGTACAACATATATGCAACATATATGCAATATGCAATATATAAATAAATATAAAAATCGCATATATCATTATAGGTAAAAGGTTTCCTGCATTGTTAATGCATGCCCATCTAAGAAAAAGTCTGCTTTGATTAGTGAGCAGGAATGATTTATTACAGAAGTATTTCAAGAAGTTTTTTTCATTAATAGGAATAATTTCTTCTGGAAATATGGTTATGTAACCAGGCAAACAAAAGGCCTTTGTTGTTAATACCATTTTATTGGGCTATTTAGGACTGATAATGTAAGTAGATTGTATACTAACACCCCTCCCACTCCATTTCTCAGGGTAAACTCAATCTCAGTGTGTTCACTAGGAAAGCACACACATCTGTGACCAGCTGCTGGCAACACTAGGCTTGTCCTAGCCCACCTCAGGTGCCAGAGGAGGGCTCGAGGTGCATAGGCTACTCTGTCACCCAAGGTGGTGTTCAGTCCTAGGAGGAATTCAACTCTACATCACATGTGCAGAGGGGTAGAAACTCTGGAGTTAGAGCTAGGAAAACCAGAGCAGTCAGCAAAACACACCGAGGTGTTTCTCTTGCCAGTATGATACCAGCTTTAGTAAACATTAGAGTGCATAGAAACAGTAAGCAAAGTGTGTAGTTGTTTTTGAAAGAATGACTAATATGGATAGCAAAATAATCATACCGCTTCAGCTAGAAAACAAAAATTCAGTGTTTCTACAAAAATTGTGACGTAACTTTTTATTGCATTTTGGATTGTGCACGCAGTTTGCAAGCGCAGGATTTTTTTTAATATATCTGATGTGGAAGCACATCAAATTCTCTCTGCTTTTCTTGAAAGTAATCGGAATGTGACTTAGATTTGCTGCTGGCAATAAAAGCACATGATGAAATATTTTATTCTCATCTGTTGCTAAATAGATAGTGAATATAAAAACAAGCTCCGAGTTTCTGCTTTGTGTAGCACTCACTGCTTCACAAACTTTTATGGTATAGTCAATACTAAGATTAATCATTGAGTATATGTTTCTTCTCTGATGTATAGAATCATTTCAAAACATTTTTTTGTTGAGTCAGAGACTAGTGGTCAACATTTTTATACAAAAAACTTGAAAGTAATCAATTAAGCCTGCATTTACTGCAGGAAATCTGTCGGTTTCTTTTATGTTTAATAATTGCTTCCTTCCAGGTATTCAAAAGATAAACATGCCTGTCAAATATTGATTTTAGTGTTTGTCTGGTTACAGCCCAATGGTATTTCAGTCCTTATCTGTTGTTTGATTACTCTTTATTAGTCTTTAAGAATAGTTGTTTCTCAGCTGAGTCTCCTGAGACAGTTCTGAGACTTGAGGTGTTGTCTTTAAGTTCCAGTCATATTACTAAACAAAAGATTTTTCTCTGAGTGTGACAGTACATTCACTACAAAATGAAGCCAAAAATGCCTGACGGCACAAACAAGATTAAATAAGAAGCTTCTCGAGGGGTTTAGAATAGAATAGAATAGCTCAGTTGAAAGGTACCTACAACCATCATCTAGTCCAGCTGCCTGACCTCAGCAGGGCTGACCAGAAAATAAAGTATGTTGTTAAGGTCATTGTCCAAATGTCTCTAAAGCACTATTAGGCTTGGGGAATCAAGTGCCCCCCTAGGAAGCCTGTTCCAGTGTTTGAGCACCCTCTTGATAAAGAAATGCTTCCCGATATTCAGTCTGAACCTTCCCCCGTTCAGCTTTGAACATAATCTTACGAGATATTAAACTCTTAGAGTACTGTATCATAAGTTTAATATTTCCTACATTTATGGTCAACAAAGATAATTTACTCCAATCCATCTTTTTAAGAAGAGTCAATTACATGTAAGATTTCAGTAAGATATTTTATATGAATAATACGAGCTATTTTTGGCCTTACTTTCAGTATCGTTACTCAGGGGAATGCATAATGAACAATTTTAAGCCAACCAGGAGCCCTGTTGTTCACACCTACTTTATAAATATGATCATGTTGTATGTCATAGTAGTCTTGCAGTCATGAAATGCTTTGAAGAATAAAAAGGAAGATGTCTCCAGAAAAATTTAACTCCCTTTGCAGCACTCCAAAATATTTTGATTGACACTCAAAGACTACAGTCTCTACTCCATCAAATTTACTTTCAGAATCAAGCACTGTAGCTTAGGTAGTCATTTTTCCCTGTGGAAAGAGTGCAGAAAATAATTACAGTTACACTTGTAACACGAAATATATAATTGCTACTTCTCACTTTATAGATGACTGTACAAGAAAAGATGGAGGAGAGAGTGATGGAGTAGAGAATAACTACTTAATGGCACCTTCTGTGAGCAACTGTAACGGCAGTGGGCCTTGTTTCCTAATTGATTGCACCTTTTTACATCTGCGTAATACTGTTGATCTTTTTGCAACAGTCTTGGTAGCACTGATAGTAATGATGTGAACTGAGAAACAAGCCTACTCACTATTCTTTAAAAATATTAATATGCATGATGGAACACCTTGGATTGCATGCCTGTTAAGTAGAGAATAACTTGTTGAGACCACTTTTTGGGTGTTTTCTTGGACTGTATTATTCAGTCAAAGCTAAGCAACAGGTAGTATCTTGTTCTGTATTTAAAGTCTGTGTGCCATAAGCTTCTGCACAATCTCTGAAGTTTTCCAGAGCTTGCTGATACATTTCTTCACTATTTACCATATTTACATCATATCAAACCACATCAAACCTGAAGACGAGTTTTCCTTTTCACTGTTCGTATTTTCCTTGTGTGTGTAACACTTTCATGATAACTATTCCCCCACACAGAAAATCCGACTTAGATCTGAAGCACTCAGTTGCCCTTTGTGCAATTAAACAAAATCCAGGAGGAATGGTTAAGCAACCCAAATCTACTTCCAGGCAGTTTTGCCAACCCTTATTTTCTTTCTTTTTTTGCAAAAATCCAAATGAAAATAAAAGTCTGTAAATGAACATTAAACAGCAAGTATATTCCACCTTGTGAAAACTACGAAGACTGAAAGCTTTTGTACCAGTTTAGGCTTTTCTTTCTTCCCTTTTTCTTGGTTTTTTTGTTTTTGTTTTTTTTTCTTTTTTTTTTTTTTTTTATATTTAGATATTTTGTACTATAAACTAGGCTAATAGGTACTGAAAAGAGTAAGGAATGCTCTGATCCATGCTAGTGGAATGTTGTAAAAACCAAGCTGCAACATGCATACTGACATACAAATGCTAGTAGTGATTTATTAACAAAATTTCCACGTACTTAAGTACTCTATTCAATGAACATCAGCACATGCAAACAAAAAATACACATGCAAACACACATTCAAGTTTACTATTAGAAAACTCATATCTATGAGAATGAACTACTTTCAGTGCAACAACAGTGAGTTTGGCTTTAATGTTATTCAGCAACACATGTAATTTTTAAATTTTAAGGAAGGAAATAATTCCACCTGTTATGTCAAAAATATTCTGCTTATGCATAAAAATACTTAGTTTTACAGTTATGAGATGGAAAACGACTAATTAAGCAACAAGATGCAAAACAGGCTCTAAGGTTTTGAGGATCACCAGCTGAATTAGATCCAAGATTGGATCCAAGATTTCCAGCTACTGAAGAAAAGCAGCCTGCACGAACAACAAAATTATTATTCTCCCGATAACTCTGATATATAAAGAGAAGCACTGTTTGTAAGACATAGAACCCAACTTTCTGACCTCCTAATCTCTGATAAGGCGTTATTCACGTGGGACTTCTGTAAGATGCCTACACGAGAGATACAAGGTTGATCAAAGGCCAGGGAAACTTGGCCTGTGATAACAGTTTGACAGAATTTGTGTTGTTTAGTCCAAAGAAGAAGAGACTCAGAGAAGGAATCATAATTTGTTCAGAACTGCTGCAGGAAGAAGAGAGTAGAAGAAAAGAAGCTAATTTCAAGATAAGCACACCCATGAGAGGATCTGTGGGAGGATCTCTATACAGAGGTCTGACACAAAACAGAGGAAGACCCTTTTTTGCAACATTTATGAGCATCTCCCAGCCCTTCAAAGTGGACAGTGTGCCTGCCTAGCTTTCTTTCCCTATCTTCACCCTGCTGGACCATCTCTCCCATCCCTCCCTAAGTGCTGTAGAGGTAGAGCTCAAGAGCATCACTGGCCCTTCTTGACATGAGAAATGCTAGTCCCTTTTCTTTCCCTCATTCCTCACTCAGCCACTCCACTCCCTGAATTAAATATATATTTCCAAAGAGACTTGAACAGGCTCTGTGTGAAGGCCCTCAAGGATTTCATGATTTTTCAAGGACTGCACATAATTATGAACCAGTGGGCTATATTTCATGAGATAATGCACACCTAAAATCTTAGCACAACTTTCAGATTCTAAACTGAAAAAGATATATTAATAAAAATGCACATAACTTTTGGGTTTCAAGTTTTCCTGGATAGACCTGTCATTTTGTCTTTACTTCTATTTATTTTCTTTCTGTTAATTAATTCTTATATAAAACACAGAGATGTAGAAAAGTGGAATAAAACCAAAATTTTCTCTTGCCCTTGGAAAAGACAAAGAATCACACAGTAACTACAAGATGTTTCTTCTTATTAGAAGATACTAATATGAAAATTATTATTATTCCACAGGTTTTATAGCTGATTAGATGCCTTTGCCTCTTCACTTTCACTCACGCTATTTTTCTTAAAAAAAGAAAAAGAGTAAAACAAATGCTGTTACACCTGAAGTGCAATACTGCCACAACAGAAGTTGTAGTCAAGTGATAAAGGAAAGGGCAATATTTGAAAACTTACAGTGTAACCCACTTGTTTCAGATTCAGAAGGGGAAGTGTCTGAGAGTGAGGCTGTATCTATGTATTTACACCATCAAGGCTATTCTCTTGCTGTTGAGACCAACTGTCCAAAAACATATCTGTCTCAGGTTCCTATCAAGACAAAGCAGTTATGTCTGATAGTATTCTCTCTTTCTTTGCTGGAGCCTGGCAAATTCCTACTGAATCACAAGAAAGAATCCCTCTGACATGAGCAAGAAGTTAAATTGGGCTTTCTTGTGCAAGACATAAACCCACTGTCCCATAAGTAATTTAGCTGCATGCCACCTTCCAATACTATAGCAAGCCAAGTTTATAGGGCATTTGAAGTGTGCAGTTCTTTTATGCTGCATTTCAAGCAGTTCAAAGCAAAGTCTTATTTCAGGTGGCTATATATAATCATAAAACTGCAATTATCAGATGTTAGAAGCAGATAAAATCTGTAGGCTACACAGAGATTTTACAGAGTTGTTGGGACTCTTTTTTATATTAAGATAACTGACTTTCTGTTTACTATATCATCTGGAAAATGGAGAAAGTAAGATAGGGGCTGGCAAACAAACAATAGTTTTCATGATTTACATTTTTTCCCTTATAATAACTTTAAAGTTATGATATGTGGATGTCATAATACTATGTTACATTAAATTTTTAAAAACTGAAAGTAGGGAAGGATGAATTCTACTTCTCATAAAAGAAAATACATCATTAATAAGCTGAAAGCCTTTTCTTCTGACATACAATTTAGGCAGGGAAGTTCCAATTTCTAAGCAAATTTATAGGAAAAATAAGTAATAACATATATATATATTATTATTTCAGCTGAAACATAGTTTAAGGTATAGAGAACGAATTGGACTAATACTTGTTTGCAAACCAAAGTTGAATTTATATCTATAAAGATCAGATAAATCATAGAATCAGGCTTGAGAATCAAAAAGTATTTAATTGTTTTTACAATGTGGACCAGGTCTGTTTGGTAAGGAGTATTTGAGAAAATTGGTTAAGGAAACATTTAACCCTCATTTCCAAGCACCCAAGGTAAGTATCACAACCAATCCCTGAAATGTAGTTAATGTGGAGAATTGTGTGAGACTCATCTAACTAAATTAGTTTGTGTTTACCACAGCAACACAAACATCTGATCTTGGAATCAGCAGAGATCTGGCCAATAGTTGATGGATATGTCTCATTCTAATCTCAATACCTACACTGGGTCAGATTAATATTGCCCTATGTGGCATTAATTGTATTTACTCTACTTCCACTGGCTACAGATGGTGACTAGGTGACCCTAGGTTACCTGGGTGACTAGCTCAGATGTAACCATCTACACCTGAGACACCAAAAAGTCAGATAAATGAATATTGGGGTTTTTGATACTATAAATAGAAGAGTTGGACTCGGTGATACTTGTGGGGCCCTTCGAACTCTGCACGTTCTGTGATTTTGTAAACAGTGCTTTTGTAAGATTCACTCATATGTTAGGCACAACTGATACGAGAGCACGAGCAAGGCACACTTTAAATAGCCAGACAATTAGCTTCCTTTTTTTGAAATAGGAAAGACCTTGGGACAAATCTTTGTTCCCATTTATTCAAAACAAGGAATGAAATCAGCATATTTTGCATCCTATCAAAGTCTACTAACTACAGGACTACCATAGTTACTATTCTGACAAAATGGCATTTAAAATGTTGAAAGATTCCCTTTTTGTTACAGTAGAGGACTCATTTGAAAATTTTTAATGGTTCAAAGGGATGGAAAAATATATTTTGCTCATTTCATTCCACACAATTATTTGCTACAGTGAGTGCCTCCAAGGCATAATTGAACATCTAACCCTTTTGATCCATCTGGTAGAATATATACACAGAGCGGGAGTAATTTTAAAGTGGTTTTGATTTACTGTAATTTACATATTCATAGAGCTTTCTGCTATCTGCTTAACATGGCACACCCTTACCCAGTCCCTTGGCACACTAATTAAGCCAGTTTTAGATTGCCCTAAGATTTCTTACCCTTAGACTCTGAAGGATAAATTCAGAGATAAACTGTCATATGAACAGGGAATTCAGTGAGGATCTAAGGGGGTTTACACGCCTGGCAAGTTAGCTAAACTTAGATTATCACTGGAATTATTGCATCTCACAACTGCAGTTACCTAAATTTAAATAAAACTTAATTCCTGAAGGTGGCAGCATCCTGACCAAACCTACGTACAGTCTTCAATGTGTGCAAAAGCCTAGAACGTGACCATGCAATTATAAATGTTAATTTAACAATAGTGTCATATATGACCTTTTAACACATATACCTGGGAGTATGATCTGCGTTAGCAGCTGGTTCAAGCACTTCCTACTGAGTACTTCCTACGTTTTTCTCTTGAGTTGTGAAACTTAAAAAGAATATTTTTTCCCTTACATGTCTCATAGTATTTCACCCCACTGGTCTTCATGAACTACTGTAAGCATTACATACTAGAAATGCTCAATTTTGAAGATGTCATTTTACATAACACAGGCACTGTAAAAAGAGTCATATCACAGATGTTACTTTAAAGCCCTCTTCATAATGTGAAATGAACACTGTAGGAACTCCCTATTTGTCTGCAAGGCTTTTTGATTGGTTTTGTTGTGTGTTTTTTCCCCTCCACTTTATTCTTCATAGTTGTTAGCTATGTCTGTGTAGACTAGCCGGTTACAAAAAAAGGAGGGGATAAGGGTTTCACCCACCCATATTCCTATGTATAATGAATCACCCATTTTTACGTAAGCAAATTTTTTTAAAGTGCCTTTGGTAACAAACACTTGAGAGCACACTAAAATGGGGGGGGGAGATCCATTAAGCTTAAAGGTCATGGGATAAAGCTTTTCTTTGACTAGACTCAAATGAGAAAAAGCGGAGAAGAGTTACAGGTTGCTGCTGAAAGTCCTTGTGAAAACCAGAGAGAATTTCAATCTGTCCCCAGAGGAACACAAACTCTACTTCATCCCCATCTACTCAAAAAAGTCAGGCTTCTCAGAGAGGGCAAGTCCAGCGTCTCACATCTGGGTAAGCAGGACAAACCACCCCATGCACGTGGCATTGCTATGGCAAGGTAAAGCAATATATGGGCACGTTTCCCCGTGCTTCCTCCTGGAACAATTTGCATCATTCCTTAGTAATGGCTACACCTAAATGTTGCAAACTAGCCCTTAGCTGTTCTTAGCCATTTTCTGATATGCAGAGCATATTTTCCAGTCCAGCAGGACTGTCTCCCTGCTGTAGCACAGGCCTCTAGTTCTCGGGTTCCCGAAGCAGAAACCTTCAGACCAGTGTTCTGCCTTTGGGTTTCATTCAGCTGGAGAGAGTGGCCTGGCTTCCTTGTACCTCTCCCAGTGTGCTGGTCTCTCAAAGGCACCCAGCAGCTATCCAGCTCCATGAAGCTGAAAGTATCTAATTTGAAAAAAAATCTAATCTAACTAGAAAAAAAGCATTTAGGAGAAAACATGCCTTAAAACTGTTGAAATAGCATGAGTAACACTTAGCTTACCTGCTTGTCACATGTATTTTTCCACTCCGAAAGCCTTTAGAGGGTTTGCCTTTGTCTTGCTCAGTCTTACATCTCTCAGTGATGAGATGTGTAAAATGCCTTTTCTCTCACGTCAGAACCAAGATTAACTGCATTTTCAGATTCTCCATCTTCTAACACTTCCCAAACCTGGCCAAACTAGTCTAAACTAGTTCCACGGGGCAATACTTCAAAAGGCTTTTTTTCTCCTTAATTTTAGCATTGCAATTTACCCTCATTATTTTTAGTTCCTACAACAAACATTCCCTGCTTTAACAGATAAACCACGGAGGTTTCAACTAACGGCTCTGTAAAAAATTTGTATTTTTTACATTTATTATATAACCAGTAAAGTCAGGATGGTTGCTACTGAGTATGCTGTGCTCCTATAACATCTGCAATATTAGCACAGGTGAAATGACACTGGTGCTGACAGCCTGTTATTTGTGCTGGGGAGTTCCTGATGCAGCTTCTTTAAGATTTCACTCCAAAAAATGTTTTATCAGTTTTCTCTGGCAAAAATGCAGCTGTCAGAAATCCACTGTATTACCTCCGGCCCCAGCTCTGCCAAGGCAGAATTAGCTCATCTCTGGTGTGGTTGTGTGACCATCAGTATTATAGCTGTGGTTTTGTTTTCACCTGGGCCACTTTGCCCTCCAGACGTGCTTGTAGACTGAGATGTGAAGACAACATGTCGGAGTGTATCTCAAAGAAGACTGGAATAGCTGAGTGGCATTACCTCAGCTAATGGCTAGTGTTACTGACCAGCCATTCTGAATAACCAGCAGGATAAAAATAATTATTTCAAGGGGAAAAAAAAATTATAACAAAGGGTAAAATGAAACAGAATGGAAATGAGAACTGTGTCTTCCTTCTGTTTCTGAAATAAGCCTGGACTTGTAGAAGAGCCCTGAGTGTAACAGGGTGTATTAACTGGACTGTGCACAGACACAGCGGGGTCAATCACTAGAACACAGTCTTTCCTGTGCACCCTTTTTCAAGGGCAGCTTGTCTGGGTCCTACCTGTGTATCCACTCATCTCTGGTGAGTGTCACACAAAGAAAAAGGGAAGTCCAGCTCCCTACTCCTCCAGCTCTCTACTCCTCCCTCCACTCCTTTCTCACTAAAGAGCAATACTTTCATAAATGTGTTTTCCTGTTTTCTACCTTGAGTTTTACCTAGGCTATGACTAGATAAGCCATAAATACTTTACAAACCATTCATATCCATTTTAGTGATAAGACAGGTTGTCTAGTTAGCTGCTGCTTAAAAGCTTTTCCGATGTTTGATTTAAATCCTCTTAGTCATAAATAGAAAGTTTTGCCTTTACGTATGGTTGCTGCACCCACAAAAAAAATATTCATGATATTTTTCTGACAATGTGAAAGTGGCTGGAATTCATGGCAGAGATTTTTTCCAGTTAAAATTATTTTTAAAAATTAGAAAATGTATTAGAAGTACAATGTAACCCTCATATTAAAAAATAATGGAGATGCTTATGCTTGATGATCTAATACATATAAACAGATATTTTCAATTTGTAAATATTTCCTTTTGTTAACCTAGAAGGACCAAGGTGTACTGCAAAGGTGTTTGTGTGTTCTAAAACACGTTTGTGTTTCTGCTTTTATGGACTTTAGTCAGAGAAAACTTCCATATGAAGTGCTTCAGTTGTATCTGAATCTCCAGTTATTAAACAGACATTAGGCTTTCATGGGAACAGAGAGCTTCAGAAAATGGTTTTTAAATCAGGGTGACTTGGCTTGGGAGTTTACACTGGCTCCCATCCAAGCAGAAATATCCAAAAGAGCAAATTACACCTCCACACCCAGTTAGAAAGTCTGCAGGTATTAAGTTGTTTGTTAAGTA
Source organism: Myiotriccus ornatus (assembly GCA_036023395.1). Classification (NCBI taxonomy): domain Eukaryota; kingdom Metazoa; phylum Chordata; class Aves; order Passeriformes; family Tyrannidae; genus Myiotriccus; species Myiotriccus ornatus. The sequence continues at coordinate 108,098,045 of JAYRBT010000082.1, forward strand.
GAGTCATTGCGTTAGTAATTTTAGATGTGTTTGTTCTTTGTGGAAGGCAACAGGCTCTTCCAGATAGTTTCAAAACACGGCAGGGCAAAACTTGATCTTATTAAAACTAAGTTTCTACATGAACTGTTGCTTCTCGCTTCACAGGTTTCCTCTGCTATTCTCAGACAAAATTATTGCTAGTGTATCTTTCTCTGTGAAATATTTTTTCACAAAGATTTTTTTCAAAAACTACCTTAAAAGCCTGTTCTTTAGGGAAAACAAGCAAAATCACAATGTTCTCAGCAGACTACTTTGCCTTCTTATTTTACGTTTTTCCCAACTGAAAGAAAAACTGCACCTCTCTCTTGCAGAAAAGTTCTGCTGACCTTTTATTTTTTTCTTACATTTAAAATTACAAAGTCAGTTAATCAGATAAATGCTTTTTGAGCTTCATTAGACTTCTAAATAGAGTGCCTCAGGGCTACTTAAAGCTGTAGCTCAATTCTGATCAATGAAGAGCTTACTAGAGAAGTCTGATCAGAAACTTTTTTTCCTAATAGATTTGTCTTCACAAAGCAAGAATGACTAAATGATTACAGTAATAATAACTTGTTTCACTTGGCCCTTCGCTGTTGTACTAGGAAATTTCTCTTGGAACTCTGAAGTGAGTGAAAAAAGCTGTCGTCTTTCCTCTGTAGCAGCAATGAGATTTCCCAGCTAGTTTCAGGGAAGGGCAAGACTTAACTAACTCACAGAGGTGTAGCTGAAGGTAGAGTTCAGTTCAAAGGCTGATATATATGTAACCAACAAGCCCAACTTGTTCCTCTGGCTCCATGGGACTCCTCGTATGAGGAGGAAAAGCAGGATTGTGTTTTGCAGAGTGAAACAGTGCTTTAACACTTACAGTATAAAACCACAATGCAACCCAAAGGAAGTCTGCTGTGCAGTGCCTAGTGAAGATAACCTTCCTAACAGAGGACTCCGGTGCAATGCTGTGCCCTCAGTCAACCATATGTCTTCAGGGTGTCTGCAGACTACTGACATAACCTTATGAGAGATGTAGCTGTGGCAACCAGACATGCAGGAATTGCAGGCACAACTCTGTCAAACTTCCTTTGCCTTGCATGCCTCTGCAAAATTGCCGTGCAGACTCCTTTCCTCTCACCAAGGAGCTCGGCTGTTCCTCAGGCTCAGTGACTACTGCTGACACCGGCTAGGACAGTTTGAATTATGCCAGTTCTCAAAGGTGATTCATCCTTCTCTTGTCCATGTCTCAAAGCATGCTCAAAATCAGCATATTTCAACTCACATATGGTTTCTAAACCAAAAAACATTCAGCTGTCATTGCTGTGGATTGTATGGTTAATTTCCAAGTTTAAGAGGCATGAATACCTCCTTGTTGGCTGAATTTCTAATCTGCAAATGACAGGATAGATTTTCTTTTGCCTTCTCGTACCCCTGTGGAATTTCTCATCAGTCCAGCTGCAGCATAGACACCAGAGCTCGTTTTGCAAGTTGTGCAGAAGTGGGCTGGTAACACAACTAAACAGAGCAAAAGCCTTGAGGCTTCTTTTCCAGCCAGCTGTCAAAGCTTTGAAACTGTCTTGTGTTTAAGGCACTGAAAGGTCCACAGAGCATGAGCCTGATGGAATGTGTGGCATTCCTTTATCTCTGGAAGTTTACATGTCCTGCTCAGTGAATTAGAGCTATAAAGTGATGAAGTGAACGATGAAAGAAGCTGCACAGGAGTGAGAGCTTCTGCAGTTATACAAACTGTTTGAAAGCTTGAGTTCACCAAGCAAAATTTTTAATTGAAAGTACTTTCAGGTATGAACAATTGATTTTGTTCCTGACCAGGTTGCACCCTAATGGTGCTCAACTCCAGTATGATTTCTAATAGCTGATCTAGAAAAGGACAGTATTTTCCATTTAACGGATAGTGTGAGCTCTGAAGCTGAATTGTGAGTAGATTCCTGACCCTGTGTCACAGAGGAAGGGTGACAGGAGAGGAAATGAGCCACAAGAACACCCTAACCACAAAATCATCCTTCTCTCTTTTCAAGAGTCAGCTTTAGCTCTGTCTTTAAGTGTCCACAAAGTTCTGCTGATGACTGGGCAACCAATTTGCAGCTTATACTGTATATAAACAGCCTATATGGCAAACTACTGAGGAGCTAAGAGCAGTTTACTCATTTATGTATTTGCTTCAAATTTAGCCAAAACGGCAATCTGATGCTGCAAGGTCACTGCAAAAGCTGCTGAAGAATTGATTTAAACATCCAAAAGCCACAGTTTAGAACTGAACATGCTATGCAGTTCACTTAAGTCATACAACGTTGTTTCTGTCTTCACACCATGCAGAATAACTTTTATAAGTGGAGAAATATCTGTACAGTGTATTTCTTCAGAGGGATGGAAAGCCAGCTCACTGTAGGGCTTAAACTGACGCTCTGACTTACTAAATGTCATCACCCTGTGCTCCCTCTGTAGTCACTGGGATGAGATAAGTATCTCCAGCAAGTAATTGAGATCTTGAAAGCTCTGATTCAGCTTCTACAGGGGACTTCCTCTCCACTGTCTGCACAGGGAGATGGTGCTCCTTTTTGATTTACCCAAGTTAGGTATACAAAGGCAAAGGAAAGATTCCTCCAGACTAGCCAGGGGAACTCCAATGTTTTCTTCCATCTTTATTTCCTTTTTTTGTCCTGGAAAGCAAGTTACACAGAATTTGTACTTAAAATGTTTATATTCCCTTAGGCATATATATATAGACTGGGCACGATGTCCTTTTCTCACAAAAATAAAAAGGTTTATTTTTCTTATTGTTATCCCCAACTGCAGTAAGGCTTTACTCCAAAGATTTTGGGAATGGTTTGGGACCACTCAATTCCTTTCCTCTTTAGCAATAAATCTTATGCTCCTAAGCTGAAGTTTCCAGCCTTACTGATAGATTCAGTTTAGGGAGTGGAAGGAGACAAAAAAACTCCTTCTCCACCTCCTCCTCAGATATTCATATTGCCTTTCTGGTTATTTCCTTCTGGAAGAGGGAATCTCTCTGAGGGATCACTTTTCCATTGAATGATTGCACGATGAAAGGAGAAGGATGAGCAAAACAGACTGTGGTCTGGCGTGAAGGGGATTTGTTGTGGGTAGAATGGGAATAGCATGGGAGTGTTTGGATACAGAGTCTAACATCCCCTCATCAATCACTGTTGCAATGACAGCCAGTTACAAGGAATTTTTGTATGCCTCTTGCCCCCCTTTTTCGCTTCTCTCCTCTCAAAGTCTGTTGTTGGTAGGATGTAATCCGCCATCTGTGTATTTAAATCTAACTGCATATTTTGGACACAAAGAGAAGGAGAAGAGGGAGCTCTTGATTAAAAGATGAAGACTGCTTTTATAAACAGAGAGTGAGAAAAATGTCTTGTAGCTCATGACTTTTTCTAGGAGGAACAGTGAGTTGTGCCTGTTGCTGTTGGTACCACTTGTGACTGGGAGCAAAGAGGTCCATAAGTATTTTCATGGGCCAAAATTATGTACATTAGTAGAAAACTTTGGCATTAGAGTACTCTTTAACTTCAGTAAACTAAGCAAAACTCCAAATCTGCAATTTTTATACTAGAAAAACACAAGCTGTAAAAGTGGTGCTAATTTTTCAGATGGAAGTAAAATAAATATTAAACAAATAACCAGGGTAAGCAATGGAATCTCCAGCATGCAAAGGCTTTAAGTCAGGACCAGATATATTCTGAATTATGTACTTTGCTTCTAATGTATGACAAATAAAATTATTGTAATGGTCCCCTCTAGCCTTAAAACATATGAACTGCTTCCTCTGGTGCAGCAACCTAACACAGCAGGTCGAGGGGAGAAGGAGTTTATTGCGCCAGCCACTGCTCCAAAGGAAATATGCTTGAGAGGAAATTGGTGCAGTAGGTTAACAGAAGGCAACAGTGACCAACACAGACAGAGGGATTCACACATACTGCTCTCTTTACAAGCACCCTTTGCACCAGCTGGGGCAGAAGGACCAGGAGAAGCAGCTAGGAAACGAAAGCTGAGAGTGAAAACCAGGATTCAAGAATGTTCTTCCATGCTGGTGGTTCAGCTCTCTAGTTTTGCTTCCTATGTCTGTGCAGAGACACGATCCAATTGCCACCTTTCATGAAGGTGGTACCTTTCTGCCCCAGGAAAAGGTATCAAGTGCAAACTCAGCTCACAGTAGCCACCACAAATTACTTGTTTGCAGATTCCTCAAACTTTTCCAGATAGCCTCCTCCTATTAAAAAACTTTCTGAACCTGCACTGTATGCCTTTTTGAGGTAACAAATAAAATCTAGATTTAGAAAAATCTGAAGGTTTTGATGACCTTTCCTCAAATCATTTCAACTTCATGGTAAAATGTTAATTTTTTTCCAGAAAATGAAAAACTCCAAGATGGTGACAAGAGGTGTAAATGCATCAGATAATATTTTCCAGCCATTTCTAGAGATCAACAGCAAAGAAAAGCAGAAATCATGTCCACAGTGGGAGCTGAGTTTGGTACGGCTGGTTTTTGAAGTACTGGCTTTTTATTCATAAATCATGATTGAATTTTAACAGGATTATTAGAAAAACTTCCTTCCCCCAATTTTTTGTGGATTTGGTATAAGTGGAAAGAGCTGTGTTTACTAAAGAGAATGATAGTCTGCTTTTTGTTTTCTTAGCAATTTCCATGCCAAACTACCGACTGTGTCACTGCCTTTCTCAGCAGTTTCCTAAATCCAGTTGTACCAGTAGAGTGAGGTTGTCTTATTACCCTTCTTTTAGCTTTTCTGACAACTGTTAAGATAAAGACTATTAAGTTATTTTAGAAGATCATTTATTTTACACAAAGGGACCCAATACTATTCATAATATATGAAGTTCTCCTATAATTTTATTATAGGCACTTAGTCCCAATATCCAAAATATTCAGAAATCTTTTGTGCTAACAGGTTTTTTTAAAAGATTCTTTACATTTCTGGGTTTGTTTCCCATTCCTTTCAATTCTGAAATATTTGAACAATTGCTTTGAAAGAGAAAAAAAATCCAAATATTTGTTACAGAAAGATTCTATTGCATATACCACACAAATATTTTCTTGTTTCCAGGGCCAGAACTCGGACTCTATGATACTTGTGGATCCCTACCAACTCAGGTTGTTGCTATTTTATGATTTCTCATTGTTATTACCATTATTAATACCACTGCTATTAATATAAAACAATTATACAACACTGTGATTGTTATGAACATGACTAAACCCAAAATCTTTTTCCCAAAGAATAAAAAAGAGGAGTTAGAGATGAGCACATGCCTGTAGGTTATGATCTTATTTGCAACATGGAGGCAGTGGTGAGATGGTTTCTATGACCAGAGTGCTGGAATGCAATGACCCAGGCTCTTCAGGAAGGACAGATAGGGGAGGCAAGGAGGCAGTGTGGCCCTCTAAGTCAATGACCAGCAGGAGTGTACAGAGCTCTGCCTGGGGATGGATGAGGCTTAAGGGTCAGGATTAAAAGGAGGGCATGGACAGGTGACTTAGTAGTGGGCATCTATAGACCCCACAAACAGGAAGAGGGAGAAGATAAGGCCCTCTTTAGACAGATAGGAGCACCCCTGGTCCTCACAGGTGTACTTCAATCACCAAGACATCTCTTGGAGAGACAACACAGCCATCCAGGAGATTCCTGGAATGCACTGATGGTAACTTCCTTCTCCAAGTGACAGAGGAGCCAACAAGGAGAGGTGCCATGCTGGGTCTTGTTCTCACCAGCAAGGAAGGACTGGTGGAGAATATGAAGCTCTGGGGCATCCTTGGCTGCAGTAGCCATGAAATGGTGAAATTTAAGATCCTTAGGGCAGTGAGGAAGGCGCTCAGCAAGCTCACTACCCTGACTTCAGGAGAGCAGGCTTTTGCCTCTTCATTCATCTGCTTGGTAGGGTATCAGGCAACAAGTCCCCAGAGCAAAGAGAGGCCCAAGAAAGATGGTTTGTATTCAGGGATCACCTCCTCCAAGCTCAGGACCAATGCATTCCAGTGAAGAGGAAATCAAGCAAAAACACCAGGAAGCCTGCGTAGATGAACAAGGACTTCCTTGACAATCTCAAATACAAAAAGGAAGCCTACAGAGGGTGGAAGGTGCTCTGGGTAGTCTGGGATGAATACAGAGAAATTGTCTCAGCAGCCGGGGGTTAGGTTAGGAAAGCTGTTCTGAAAGAATTAAACCTGGCCAGGGACGAAAAACTTCAGTGATTCAAGTCAGTGATACAAGAAAGATTTGGGAAAATGTGGGTCCTCTCAAGAAGAAAATGGGAGATCTGGTAACCTGAGATATGAAGAAGGCAGAGGTACTCAAGTACTCTCTTGCCTCAGTCTTCATCAAGTACCACCCAAGTCACAGAAGGCAAAGGCAAGAACTGAGAGAATGTAGGAGAAGATCAAGTTCAAGAATAACTAAGAAAATTGAAGGTACCCAAATCCATGGGACTTGAGATGCACCTGTGTGCCCTAAGGGAACTGAACAAGGAAGTGTTTAAGCTATTGTCCAGCATATTTGAGAGGCTGTAGCATTCTGGTGAAGTTCCCACTGATGGAAAAAGGGAAACAAGGGAAGCAAGAAAGACATAAGGAATTACAGGTCAGTGTGTCCTACCTCAGTGCCTGGCAAGACCATGGACCAGATGCTTCTTGAAACTATGCTGAGGCAAATGGAAAATAAAAGATGATTGTTAACAGTCAACAAGGCTTCACTAAGAGTAAATTATTTCTGACAAATTCGGTGGCCTTTTGTGACAGGATTGCAACACTGGTGGATAAGGGAAGAGCAACTGACTTAATCTATCTGGACTTGCGCAAAGCATTCGACACTGTCCTGCATTACATCCTTGTCTCTAAACTGGGGAGACAAGGACTAGATGGACGGTCAATCAGTCAATAATTAATTGATTGAATGGTCACAAATCAAAAAATTGTGGTCAACACCTCAGTGTCTGTGTGGAGATCAGTGATGAATGGCATTACTCAGGATTTGGTACTGGGACCAGGCCTATTTAAAATTCTTGTTGGAGACATGGACAGTGGGATTGAGCGCAGCCTCAGCACATTTGCTGATGACAGCAAATCGTGTGGTGTGGTCAACATACTGGAGAGAAGGGATGCCATCCAGAAGGACCCTTTCAACTCAAACCATTCTGTGATAAGAGGCTTGCCATTAATTAACAAAAAAAAAAAAGATAGACACAGTTACAGTCCAATCACAGTCCAAAGGTGGGAGGGTAGAAAGGATATATATAGTTAGCAGAGTGGCATATCCTTGCACAACACACAGAATCCTCTGTGTTGCTTCCTGGCACTGTGCTCTCCCAGTCAGTGCTTTGCTGAAGTACACTTCGGTTTTGTACACCTTTCTAAAGCTAGTTTGGCAGGCCTGCACTACTCAGGTGCATAACTAAATCAGTGGATGAAGGGTTCTTCCTTGCTGGAGTTCAGCTTATCAGTTTGGATGTGGGGTACAGAAACTGTTTATCAGTTTCCTGAGTGACTGGCTGTTTTCTTAGGTGTGTGCTAGTACTCAGTGCACTATAAAGCCACACCTCTCCATTTTCACCACTCTCATTCCCTGTCTAATTACATATGCACTGTCATACTGTAGAGAAATCAACTGGATAACTTGCTAATATCATGACAGTGCTTCCTCTTTCTCTCTCTCTCTTTTTATTTAATTTTTTTTATTATTTTTTTGTTGCTGAGGAATCAGGTTTATATCTAGCACTGATTGAGACATTTTTAGTGTTTAATCTTTGCTTCTTCTGACAGCATCCTTCATTTATCACAGTCATAAAGGCATAAACTTCTAGCAATTATTTACTTTTTACAGAACCAATCACCAGTATGAAATCCAGTATTTGAAGATTTGTCCTTGTTCTTATCACCTGCTTTTCTTTTGTTGGCTTCACCTTCTCATCCTTTGTCTTTGGGTAAAAGAAATCCAAATGGTTTAAAAGTATCTTTTAAGCTCAAAGATGGCAGTCTAGGTCAGTGGCATGTGGGTTTTTAATACAATTTTCTGCAAGAGGCAGCTGTCTCTCAGGGTCAAAGTTCAGTACATCCCTACCAGAGAAACAGCTGACAAGGGAAGGCAAGGAGTAGATTACTATGAATTCAGCAAAATGGCAGACAACATTGTCTGAAGCTGCATAGGTATCTCAACATCTTTTGGCAGATGGAAGGTGTTTATACATTCCCACCATATTCATTAATTTCTGAATGTGTGTTCAAGCACCCTGTCGTATTTCGAGCATGCATTAGATATACCAAATGTTTAGAGGCAGCACCTGGAATAACTTATGTATCTTCCATAGCCGCGAGGGAGCTCTCCTCACAGATGACACCAGAAGAGGAACTGGGGCAAGTGGGGAGCATTGTAAAAGTCTGGAGAGTGAAGATACCCCACTGCAGGTACCAGTGAAGGATCTGCCAAAGCAACAAGGTCTGCCCTGAGGTAGACCCCTGTGATACCCTCTCCCTAAGATGCCACGGGGCTCAGTACCAGTCCCCGTACGTACTGCCACTGGGGTTGTGTAGAAGGCACTAACAAAAAATAATCACTTTTAGATTTGTATGGCTCAGGTCTGAAACATTTTAGTTAAAATGTCATGCAAACAAAATTAGAAAAATACATATCTGCTGGTTTAAAAGGGTTTTCTAGAGTCAGGTTTCCCACATAAATGACCAGAAGGGGTATAACAACAACAACAACAGCAACAACAACAAAACAAACAGAGAATAGTCAACATGGAGAGTACTTATTTCCCTAGATTTCCTGATATACCTAGAATGCTTGTTCAAGTGATTTAAACTAAAAATGACTTAAAAATTATCATGTGTCCTTTAGATATCACACACAGGATGAGCACCTGACATCAGTTTTTGCATCCCACTGGCTTCCCCCATGCTCAGAGGCAGTGATGTCATCACCAAGCTCGTTGCAAACTGCGGCTGCTGTGGTGGTGGTGGTGTCTGTGAAAACTGGAATAGACAACCGAGAGAAGGGAGTTTTCATAGGTGTAGTAAAAGATGCGTTAATTAAACTGGAAAGCAGTGGGATCCAAAACTTTGCAGAGGGTCAGTGCATTTCCTCCATGTTATGGTGATCGAAATAGAAAACTAGTCTCTTGAGAATCAAGAAGAAACAGAAACAAGTGGATAAAACTCAGAATTTAATAACAAATCCTAATCTCTGCATTGTATATACAATTAATGGAAATTAATAGACAAATATTTTTGTAAGAAGTATTTTAAAAGAGAAGCTTCAATAAATGCCAAACTGTGTATTTGCTTGCACAGAATCTCAGTTGTACATGTAATCCCAGTAATTGCTTCCTTCTAATTAGAGTTGTAATAGGTACCCAACCCAGTCTAGATGTTCTTCAGCAACTTGTCTGAGATGTCCATGGGCCACATTGCAACAGAAAGCTGACACAGGAACAATGGAGTAACACACCGCAAGCCTGTCCGTCATCAAGTGACCAGTGCAAGGGTCGGCCACATCTTCACTTCACACACAGTTTGGAACTCAGGTATGGATAAATTCCACCTATCTGACTCAGTGCCTGCCCAACAAAGGCATCAAAGAGCGTCACGGTAATCACGTTAGGAGCACAGCCACTTCAACTTTCTAAAAGTCAGAAAAAGCCGTCTCTGGAGGTTCATCTTTAAGCTGTCTTGAGCAGGTGACACTCTATTGACTACGTATGTATTTGTGATGCTTACCTTAGGCAGGTGATACGAACCTAGGCTTTGGAGGGATATAAAGGAAAGCTGGTCCACAGAGCATAGAAAACCAGTAGTAGACACACAGCTTACTATACGCTGCTCAGTATCTGGTGATCCCCTTTAGGCCCTCGGGGACTTATTTCTTGGAATTAAGGATGTGAAAAATCTCCACCATCTGCTTTTCAGCAGAGCATTTGCAAGGTCTAGAAAACTAGACCGTTTCAGGTCTTCTGGTGTTCAAATGCACCTGTGTCAGGAGAATAAATTAAAAACATGATTCACTTTATTTAGGACTCCAAGTTCATGGATCTGTATACGAGTCTTCAGCAGGGGTACTTCTTGCTCTACCTGACTACATAAATTAGCAAAACCCATCTCACCTACAGAAGTGGATTTCCTCTCATGGGACCTATTCCAAAGTTCAGCAAACTCAAAGACATCCTTTCCCATGAATTCCATAATCTCTGGGTCTGTCACTTCCCAGAGATGAAAGACAGAATCCAGAACAACTGGAGAGATAAAACAAGCTGATCTTTATTTCCAGCAACGCACCATGTTAATCCTTAATGGTGCATAATGACTGTTATTTACAGGGAAGGCTGACTCTTGATTAAAAGAGAAGTTTAGTAGTCATTCTTAGAAGGTATGCTCTTCTATTTTGTTGTGCAAGGTACCATCATTCAGTAAGATGCCAGTAAATGACCTGGAGAAGGTGACTAATGAACGACTACTTTCTGATTCTCATAACAGAGTCCATTCAGTGAAATAATCAGTTCTCATGTTTAAAACAACAGAAGGAAGAACTTTTTCACATTGCTCTTAACTAAATCTGAGGAACTCATTGCCAGAGGGTGTTTTGGTGGCATAAAAGTGTTAAATTAATGAAGAAAGGTGCATCAAATACTGTTAGGCATAGCCTTATGAATGCAATTTCCAGCTCAAGAAGTTCCTAACCACCAATAACCCTTTTTCATGAGTTCCTTTCTGAACTTGACTATTACACTAAGCAACTGCTGTTGGCCACTCTCAAATTCAGGCTGTTAAAGCTAGGGGGAACTCTGGATGTTTACAGCTAGTGATGTGATACATTTTTATGTCATTATCTCCACTTAATACTTTTATTAAGACATCTTCTCACAGGTTCAGTACACATAGATCCTCAGCCAGACATATTGCTTTATAGCCCTTGGCTGAAACATAAAGACAGTTCAGATGCCTACACTACTAATGCTTATATAAAATTAGAAAAGAAAAATGTCATTGTACTAAAGAAGTTGATGTGTAATACGTTATGTAAACAAAACTTAAAACAAAAGTATTACATTATAGAAAACAACTAAAATACATATTTCAGGCTCCAGCCTGGGCATTGCTTTTTCACTAGGAAAATAAATAAGAAATCTGACATCTTAAAACTTTTTTGCAGGGGGCATGGAAATTTGTGGTGATTTCATAAAAACTTGTTGAAATTGAGAGAACAGGGATCACTACTTAGGAATTTGGTGTTTTCTTTTGGTCAGAGAGTATTGCAATACCACAGTTCTCCCTCTACAAAGGAAAAAAACTTTAATTTTACTTAGTGATTTTCATGCCTAATTACTAATTTTTTATTAAAGCACTGTACTAGACACATGATTTTGACCTGATTATTGTTGCTAATGCTGATACTGTAATGATGATTGCTGAACCATATTACTTCCACTTTCTCATTGTGCTGCATCACCCAGATGCAGGCTACACCACAAAATACGCCTTGAAAAAAGACAAGGTTATCCATGCACCAAAATAATTTGGAGAGTCAGGGCAGCACCTGAAGTCATTATCAATGTAGTGATGACTAATTTGGCAAAAAAAGCCCCAAGCAAATGGCTACTTCTTCAGGGACCCAGTTCATACTTGAATAAAGCTGCATTCAGAATATCTTTGTGCTATTAGTCATGCAATTCACACAGCAATCACTGCCTAAGCAGCCAGATTAGACAAGAAATTGCATGCTTTGCGTGTAGCTCACATACCTAGACCATATACTCAGTCAAAAAGAAGCGATCACACTCCCAGTAGTGTCAGGACAACTGGCTTGTAATTGTGGTGGAAGTGTAAATGCTCCCTGAGCCTCAGCGAAGGAAGCAGATGAAGATTGCTGACCATGCCCTGGAGCAGCATCTAGAAATACCTGGTCATTGCTATCTAAAGCCTGCACTGGGAGCTTGTAACCACCTTCAAACATACTCCATTAATTAGAGTCAAGGCTTTAAGGGCTAGAAGGAAAGGCATTGCTTTCCTTTCTTTCATCTGTCCTTCCTTTCTTTCCAGGAAGAAGGGGTAGTTCAGGGATTAATTCTCCTCCCACCACATGTGAAGATATTGCAAGGAGCATCCACCCAGAAAAATTCCTGCTACCTTTCCTCTAGCTCCACTGCAGTGAGAGCTGGAGTGAGAGCAGGCCTGTCTATCTATCTCTCATCTGTCTATTCTACTCAGCAGTTTTCAGGGGGAAGGAAACACATCTAGGTGTCTGATATAGCACAGCTATCCAGAAACCCATGACTGTGTTTGAATAAGATGTGAATATGACTTTCAGTAACATTCTCTTTGCAAGAGGGGAAAAAGGTTGAGAGTAAAACTAAGATGAGATCACTATGCTGCAGGGGATTACTTGCCTTCGGGTACTGAATGCAGTAAGACCGAGTAACAATATAACATTGCTCAAGTTTCAAATACATGGATGCTTTAGTACAATATATTTGGAGATGGTGAGTTTGTGTGAGTTTAGACATACGTTCCTGCTTCATTTGTGGCCTGATGATGGACTTGAATTATATATGCAAAAATATATATGTGAATATTGATCTGAAAGTTTTCAAATTGTCCTGTCATAAATTATGAGCTTCTGAAGCTTATATACAAATTTCATCCTTGCTGTTTAATTCTCCATTTCTTAAATGATATGTGGCTCTTCACACCCTTTGCTTGTCAAGACAGAACTTCTGCAGCACATGAGGTAGCGCTACTATTCAGAAAATGGCTTGCTTTGAGGTTAGATGGGAAATCCTAGCTGCAACTGATATCAAAAGGCCAATCACACATATCTGTGGATCTTACTAACATCCACAATGCTGAAATGTGCAATGTCAGTATAGATTTTTTCCTTTTAGTTGAGAGAACAAGACGCCAAATTGAACTGAGTAACCCGCATTCCAACAGGGCTGAAATTCAGTAAAAGCATTCCTAAAGCCCAGAAAAAATTCTTATCATGTGCAAAGAGTTAGCAAGTCAACTGAGGAAGGAATACTGGAAGAAGGACTCCAGAAACAGTTTTATAGCCTTGCCCTTTACACCTAGGCAAGCTTCTGCTCTTCCACTTACTTACCTGAAGGCAAACCTGCTGAAAGTGATCCCTAACTTGGCACCATCTAAATCAAATTCGCCTTTAACTGATATAAGTGTAGGGGTTCATGCTTTATGTTTCCAAGCCAAGATTTTCTGATTGTTGCCTTGTTGTGTGGGTACTTCTTTTTTATTGGCTGCTGAAATCAGACTTCTAAAATCGTCTTCTTTGGAAGAGATGCCATGATGCTGTTACCCAACATGGTTTTCTAATTCATAGGCCTGATTTTAGCAGCACTAACCTGGTGGTGCGTGAAAGTAATGCCACTTAGATGTCTGGATGTGACTTCACAAGCCTGTTACTTGGTAAGAACTTTTAGAAATGTTTGAAGTTGAGCCTCCATTTGTCACAGAATTGATCCTAGGTAGCTCTATGTTGCTCCTATAGCGCCTAGATCATTATTTTCTTGCTTCTTCAGCACTGTCTCCCTTAAATCTAGGATTATGATTGTTCTTTGTGCCAGCATGGAGGTTCTCTTCTTTATCTGTAAGTAGGATAGCTCATGAGATTTTTAATGAATTTTTAGTTACACAAAATATACAGTAAAAGCAAATTCTCCAAATTACTATTAATGATATATTCTTTAAGCTTTGAAAAACTTAGTCTAAATGGTAAAATATAGAACACATTTCAAACATTAGGACTGAGTTTTATTTATCCACACTGGTTTAACCACTGTATTCTTCTCAAAACCTAACCTTAACTTCTCTTGCCTGTACTTCACTGGCTTTTTTTGTTTTGGTTTGGGGTTTTCGGGGGGGTTGGGGGTTTTTTTGTTTGCTTTGTTAAGGTTTTTTTTTAGTTTCTGTGATATAATGTAAGCCTTTGGAATTATTAGGTATAATCAGATACCACTAATTATCTTTCACATAACACTGACGGTTCAAAAAATGAAACAAATAATTAAAGATATAATAATGTAAAAATATTTGCAATATTATATAAATTGTAGATTGCTTTTTTTAAATAAGCTATAACAGCTCAAAGATGTCTGGGAACAAATGTGCATAGATATTTTATTTTAGAGATAAGACAAAATCCTTTGGACATTACTACACACTTTGAGGAAAGCAGAGATGATGTTCCTGAGATGCCTTTTTTTCTCTGTGCTGCTCTTTTTTACACACAGTGTACATACCCATGTAAGTACCTTGATACACGGTACATAATATCACCTGAATAATTATGGACTTAGTTTGCAGCGACCATGTAGTGAATACAACATTTATTCAGAAACTGTGGTATTATTCTGACCAACAAAAATAATTTAAATTGCATCCTCAATTAAGGGGACAGAAAGGAAAGCAGGACTGGTAATGGAGAAGTGGAGTTCTGATTGATTTAAAATACTGACCTGAGATTGAGAATTTTTTTAAAACTGTGAATCCCTTTTCTGGACGGGGAGTTCCTCAGAAGGGAGACCATGTCACTATGAGTTATTTAGCAGAAAACACAATGGGGCCAAATACCAAGGGCAGCCCCTGGGCAGTCTCTCTGTGCTACTGCCACACACAGGTTCAATCACAGGAGTAATTCTGTGACTTCAGTTTGACTTTGATGTTCAAATAATACCAAATACAGCACTGCCCTTTAATAAAACACACACTTTATGGTTTCAACTTACATTACAGTCTCTTCAATTCTGATAATCTTTCATTATTTATTTAGTGGCCTATATTTGTGTCACAGATTCTGCAAAAAGCAACTTTCCATTAGCTTTTAATGAAGTAAGATGTTTTCTGAAATAATTCCAGAAGCATAATACAGGTTTTTCTTCACATTTTTTTTACAAAACTGCTTTTTACTTTTTCATATGTTTTAAGGTCAGATATTGATTTCTCTCCAGTGCTTTTGAAGTGAAACAAGTAGCAGTGTCTCCATTGTTCCCAAATCATGAGTTTGGTTCTTTGTCTCCAACTCTCTATCAGAATCGAAATTTGCAGTGAATTACATTCAGATCTTCAAAATGCTGACAAGGTGTTGGCATGGCATAAGGAAGTCAACTTCATCCATGTGCAAAACAAGCAAAATTCAACCATATACAAAATATCAGCTAAAATACTTTTATAAATTCACTCTTTTTCATATAAAATGGTTCGATCAATGTCTTAGATTAACAAGAAGAAGTTAACTATACATTGCAAATGATGTTTTAACCATTACATTAAAAAAAATAATATAAACCATTTATTTTGCTTTCACATGACCCCTGCTTACTGTCTGAATTAAACAGATTTTCTTTCTCACATCAGAAGTTTTGGGATTTTTTTTCTTTATTCAGTAACCTAAGAGAGAGCAGACCACCACACAGGCAGCTTTGCTTTTATCATGCAGCATCCCAGACACTCACAACCTGCAGCAAACCAGTACACAGGTCCTGCTGCTGACCTGTCTAGCCTTCTCATACTAAGACCATCTTCTCCCTCAACTCAGCAACGGGTATGCTTCTCCTTTGGTTTCAGTTCCCTGCTCCAAGGCTGCTTGTCTTCATACCTAAACAACTGCAAAAAAAGCAGCTCTAAAGTCACAGGCCAAAGCCAGTGAAGATAAGGATTCATGATGGCTTTGCTAATTCCACCAGGAATACAAGATGTTCATCTTCCATTACTGTGAACCGTAAGTGTCTAGGCTTATTATTTTCTGTAATTCCTGAGTAAAAACTGTGCAAAAGTTCTGAGTATCTCTTTCTTTCTATTTGACTTTGAAGTAACAGTTAGGACAAGCTTTGTTAGTGATGAATGCATTTAGAATTTCTCTCTGTAACAGGAAGCCATTGCCTTCACCTTTCTCCAGCACTTCTGTCTCCTGCTCAGAGCAATGATGCTGGAACTCTCTGTTACTGTTTCTGGTAAAAGTGAGATAAGATTAAGGCAAGTCCATTCCCCACAAACCGATACTCTTTCACCAGAAATATCTACTCTGGACAAACACCAGAAACCTTTCATATACAACTGCATCTACTGCTTTGGAAACCCACGTTACTACAAGACCAAGGCCAAGCACCCTTGGATCTTGCAGGAAGGAGGGGAACATGTTGCATCTGGTATGTTTCTGAAAACCAGAGAAGGAATCAAACAGCAGTAAAAAAACAGGAAAGGAAATTAAGGTGAGCATCATCCCCATATTTAAAGAAATAACTTGTGAGATTGGCCATATGAACCTCACTACCTGAATAAAGATCTCTTCGACCTTTACTGCTCCTGGATTGCTGCTGCTTTGTAGAGCTTATTTGATGTCTACTGCTCTGCCTTTAGTTCTTGCTTTCTAGGCACTGAATATAGGCTAAGTAAACTCAATGAGAGAAAAAAATCTGCTTAGCTTCTTTTCATCTAAGAGGTAAAGAAAGTGAGGAAACTTCTGAGTGAATATAAACTTATACCTACAAATGTGTTAGCTCTTCACAGGTTTTTGACCTGTGCCCCTATTGACCAATCATTTTCCCTTGAGGGTCTGAAGGCAAGATTAATTCTGACTTCTGAATTGACTATTCCTTAGGACATAATAATGAATAACAGAGGATAACTTTGGGGGTTGAGAGAGATGGGCTAGGCTATATTCCTCTGAGACTTTCTTGACTTTCCTCCACAAGACTTGAAGACCTCTGAAGAACTTCACTGGTCAGCACCTCATGTGTTCTCTGATGTCACCTCCCAGATTTTGCCACTATGGGGACATGGCAGTGAATGTTCTATTTTATACCAGAAGTCTGTCACTGCAGACCTGTCTTATACAGAAAACTCAACAGAGCTGGCCCAGATCCTCCATGCAGACAGGCCTAGGATCTGAGAATTGTTCCTGTGATTGTCACAGTAGAGAGATGGCAAGAGCATTAATACTGACTTTCAGTGTTGAGACTCCACATCAAGGGGGAGTCATGTCAGTAACTCATGCACGCAACATTAACCTATATGTAAGCCTAGAACTTACTGCAAACCCTAGAGTCAGTGAACTTGGCTTCATCAGAAGATAAAATTCCATGGGTGTTCAATATAAATAGAAGGAAAATTTTATCCCAAATTGGGAGAATAAGAAGGCAGCCAGGATACACTAACTGCCTGAAAAAGTAGCAGGTGACTACTACCCAGGGCAGTTATGAACCTGATTATTTTCCTGTTGCTTTTGACTCCAAAGCTTTGAAAGAAAAGACAGGCATTATCTCAGAGTGAGCAAATTCATTATTACTTTGCTCTAATAATTCTTATTTCTGCACACTCTTTCTTACATACATTCTGCTCCTTGCACCATGTTTAATTTTTCTAGTTTTGCCACGAGGCTGTCTTTCTGATTATGTTCCTCGGTTCGCAGCACACATTTTCAGCAACTTCAGAAACTACAGTTATCATCACGTTTATTATTATCAACAGTCACTAACAACAGCAGTTGTTAGTGCTCAAACATGTTAGTTACCTTGAACAAATGGAAGTCTCTAGTATCTGGACTCTTAGCTGGCTCTGTAACAACAGTAGGTGACTGGCTGAATTTTTAGATACCAAAAAAAATTTTGAAAAATCTTTCATGGAAAGTGAAGTTTTGATTAACTGCATTATATACCAATTACATTTTTAATTATACAGTTCTGTTTACAAAATGATCCATGGCCCTTTCCTCTACCATTTTTTAAGATGCTAACAAGGGTAAGAGAAAAAAAAAAAAAAACAACAACAACAAAAAAAAACCTAAAAAACCTTCATATAATATATAAAGGAGAGAAAAGCTCCAAGAACACAAAATTACTGTTACCACTAATTCTATCTTATTAACTTCAGTACTGCCAAAGAGTAATGGTCAGTGGGTTAGGATTTCTTCTTCAAACTGGATCAAACTACTGTATCTTTTTAGTCATTTTCATTTAGACTAAACTGTTTTTTTAAAAAATTGTTAATGTGCAAATTGTATTTTTCAAAGCTTGAACATTTTTTTTAAATCTTATTTGAAATTACATGACAAGTTTTCCCATTAAAGAATAATTTATTTTTTTCTGATAAGTCCATGTGCACTCTTCATAATGAGGAGTGACATAGAAGACATAGTGTAACAGCTGTAGCTTTCATTTTTAGTTCTTCTGGGGCTATTATTGTTGTTTGAGTCATTTTATCATCTTTTGTAGATCAAACTATCTTCTCGTAAAAAACTTGACACAACAGAAATGGGATGCTTTAGTCTGTAAAAGAACATGCCCATTGTACATTTGCAAGAAATAACTCCTATTCAGTAGTCCAAATGGAAATTCAGCACTGCTAGGAGTAGTTTTGAGTGAGACACACTTTCAACCTTTCCTGATTTCTTATCAAGGCTCCATTATAGCTTTCACATGGAGTGATTTCTTGATAGTCTAAATAAAATAAGTTTTATCAGTCTTCTCTCTGGGATACTCCAAAAATAGGCTACTGACTCAACTCTCTGAAAGTCTGTAGAGAAGTTTGAGAACCACTCATTCTGAAGCTGTGTTTGCCCTTTTTCTGTGACCACTGGCCCACTTCATATTGTAAAAACATAACTATGTAGGCCTGACACCAGGTGCACAGAGGGTCTATTAACTATGAGTCTAGTTTACTTAGCACAGTTTATTGAACACAATATATATGGTTCTTTTGGATTGTCAGTGATAAATGCATTAACTGCAGAATAGTTATATATGGCACTAATAATACAGTTGCGATCACAAGCTTAAATTACAAGTCAAAACACTCAATGTAGCTAAGGATACAAGTCTTACCAAAAAGTATATCTTTTGCGGAGGCTGAGAAGGACAAACCTGCCAATATATCCCTGCAAATTTTGTGTAAAAAATTGGGTAGAGGTATGAAATTGGGGTACATTTTATGCCTTATTTATCTCTATTGTGTAAAGCGCTGAGAGTGGGACTGCGGTCAAACTTTCCACTCTTTGTAGTCATGTTATGCATAATATTTCTTGGTAGGAGATGTAGGAGATGGACTTGGTTTGTACAAAACATTTCTGGGTATCAAGCAGAAGAACGAGACCACACAACTTCCATCCCATTCCAAGTTTCTCCCCAATGGCATAGCAATGCAAAGTACAAGACCTCCATCCAGTTTCCATATCTGCACCACGGGCTCCATCACGTATTGAGCTTTGCTTTTTCTTCACTGTTTTATGCTTCCAACACTTCAAACGCTGACTACTGCATTAGTAATATGGATATTTTTATGTGTTACTGCAATAATGATCATATCAGTCTGGTATAAACCAGTACAAAACATACGAAAATAATGCTTAAAATTCTGCAAAGCAAAAAAATGTAACCCTCCAAACCAAACATTTGAAAAATCTAGAACAAAAAATGTTTTTAAACTGTCATTTTTGGGATATCTGATTAAACAAAAGTTCTGAAATAAGATAGTTTGGTTCATAAAAGAACATGCATATTTTATACGTGCAACAGAAAACATTTTATTTTTACTTAATCCAAAAGCAAATTTCAGATTGTTAAAAAATTCCCAGAAAAGGGAAAATCCAGATGTGATTCATTTAATTTTGCCTGTCCCAGTTTGCCTCACTGACTCACTGCTTGGCGTGTTTAGCTTAGTACCCAGAGCTGAGTGACAATGGGGATGTGCATGACTGGCTTTGGCAGCCCCAGCCAGCTGCAAGACACCAAACTATCCATGCTAAGTGGCATGGAGATATGACATGCTGCAAAGCTGCTTACCCAGCAGGAGCATGGGACCTCATCCTGGCAGGTGCTGAGTAGTCCCAGAGGTGCTGAGCCCTCTTTTCCCAGCCTGAGTCCAGTTCTGGGAGACACCAAGTTCAGTGGAGGGCTCAGCAGGCTCAGGAGCACACGAGTCATATTGCATTTTGGGGGGATGAAGTGTGTACCCTCCTCCCAGGTTCAGTGCCAGAGCAGAGGATCACTCTTTTTCTTGCCATCACGGGGTGGTTCAGGTGTCCCAAAGACACAAGGAGGGACTTACAACACCTCTTCTGCAGAGAGGGCTTCTGCAGAGAGAAGTATGGCAGACCAAAGTGGGGAGTCTTCTTTGATTTCTCTGTCCCCCAGTAACTGTGCTCTTGCACTCAAAATGAGGCCAGAAGCGACCTGTGTGGGCACATCCTCCCTCTCCTCCACTTCCTGTTATTTTGACTGGCTCTCCAGTTTCTCTGGGACAGAGCATGTGTGCAACTCCCTCTCCACTGTGCCAGCGAGAGCACAACCCATTGGAAGAGAATGGTATGGCATGAGGAGGCTTTGCAGCTGGTGAAAGAAGAAAGTCTTCCTCTGCTTCAGATATTCTTATGGCCTCATGAATAAAACATGATTTTTTTCCCCAAATTGACATGTTACCTCTTTAACAACAACCCCATTCTGCTCTGAGTGTTTCACTTCTGTGAACAACGTGCATGGAACTGACTTCTTTGTGCCTGGAAGTAAACAGGCTTTTATTTCAAACAAATAATTTCTTAAAGTCGTTATTCTTCATGGTAATATTCATTAGGTTCTTCTATTATATGGGGTGCAAGAAGAAAACTGGCAGTTGCATTGAAAGCAATGATAAGTTACCATTTTAATGATTCCTTATGTTGTGAGTAATTTATAAATCACTCGGTATCTTCTCAGCGAAGCTTGCCTTCTGTTTTTAAAACGTACTCTTTCGTATCCAACAAAGGGTTTCAGTGCAATAAGAATTAAGGTGTGTCTCTTAGCTTTTACCTGCAAGCAATAATGATGTTGTCAAGCGTTTCAGGTGAGACCAGCCCAGGATTTTGGGGTGGGGAAAGACACTCTGTTATACAGCATCTTCAGTGCTTCCCTCAGAGGGAGGCAGAGACACTTTGAAGGGCTGAGTATAAGGACATATACCAAGTGTCTTTTTAAGTAGTCACTAGAGCTGAGGGGGAGGGGAACAAGAACAGGCTTGTAACCATAACTCAGTTGGACTTGTATCCGAGAAGTCAGATGCCATGGATTGGCTCCCTCACCGAACAGCTGCTTTTCTGTTCCTTTTGCTGGTAAGTCAGATTTTAAAACAGAATTTGTAAACTCTGTGACTACGCTGGTTGAATCTTCCCCAGGAGACCATTACTTTTATACTGTAAATTAGTCCCCCAAAATATCTTACAAAATTTACAAAGAAAACCCAAGGCTCTGCTCATTTTAAACAGCACTTCTGAACATTCTACAGAATTAATTTAGTTTTTCCTTAAATAATGACAAATGTTACTTACTTCATTGACTTTCTGCAACTTCTTGATGTTCCGTATGTGGCTTTCTCTGTTTAATGCATGACTTTTCAGACATATGTTGTTTGTGTCTACTATTTAAGGCATCACTGTTATTAATAAAAGATTTATCATTACAAAAATTGTAATGATTGGATATAATTTGGTTCTACATTTTTACTTTTTTATCTGTTGAAGGAATATCTTTTTCTAAAGAATTCAAATCTCTTTTTCTAAACTGATTAAACTGATTAGCAAGAGCACCTTAGAGCTGACCAAATCCTACAGCTATATTCATGAGAAAAAAGCCCCAAACATTTAGTGAAGATCTTAGTTGAGTAAAAATCAAAACTGGGCCTATTTTTTCATACTACAAAGAATTCCTGTGTTGTAGTGCATTAGTGCCTGAGCCGCCATGTGCTGAGCAAGTGAATGCATGATGAAAGTGTTGTTCTTTGGGTTTGTTTTTCTCACTGTAAGAGGAAAGTTGTGGCTATGGTCAAGTGGCATAGTTGTACAATGCGGTCATCAAGACACGGAAATTACCCAGAAGGGACTTAAAAGGACTATGGAGGCCTTATTGCTCCTGCAATCTGATTTTTTCTGTGGATTAATTTTACTCATCTGTGCTGCTCTTTTGAAACTAGGTAGAGGTTTAAGGTCCGGAAGATTGAGTGGGATTTCTATTACAGTTATGTCCTTCTGTGATTTTCATGCACTTTTACATTTTACACAACGTATTAGTAAGCATAAATGTTTATTAACTTCTCGTTTCTGATGTCTCTAGGAATGTTGCAGTCTGAGAAAAAGTGTGTATTGTAGAATATGAAATCCTAAAACGAATTTGAAAATATAACCCATTAATTTTAGCTGACAGCTCTTCGATCAGTAAAGTAGAACTAATTAGCACAGAGCAGCTGCCAAGCAAACAACAGCAAAACTTGGCAAAAGCAAGTTACAGTTTGGATAAGTTTCTGCTTGTTTAGGGCAGCGCAGTGATCTCTGAGACAGGCCTATTGCACATCCCTAACACCTCTGGATTTTCATGTTGCTCTAGTGACTATCCATTTCACTCAGTTACCTGGTGATGCATACTCCCAACGTGTCCAAGTTCAAAAAGCTTGACTATACCATGTCTAAGATCTGTCCATTCAAAACAGATTTTACTGCTTTACTTCTCTCGGCACCTCTGGAGCCATTTTCATTCTTTCAGTATATTATTGTTGCAACTGTCAGTGATGGAGGGTATGTGTTGGGTCAGAACAAAAGAGCAATTGTGAAAACTGCTATTGTGTTTTGATGACTATCAAATATTTGAACTTCTACTGCCCAGATGAAACAACCGTAATTATTATGCGTTCTTTTGCATGGCAATGTCCATGATGGCCCATACAGCTTAATAGCATCTTCCAGCACTTTATAGGAAGCTGACAAACTGTAGAGATCAAATAAATTACAAATTTGTGTATCCAATTTTAGTGCATTCTGAGAAAGAGTCTTGGCTTTCAGCTTGATTAATCTTTCATGAAAATCACCTGTCTGAATGGTTTGTCTGGTTAGTATATTGTTAGTAAGTTGCTTCAAATAAAAGTACCGTGGAGTTATACATATTTTAGTCCACTACTACACTTTCAAAAAAAAAAAAGAAAATTTACCAGCCCTGAAACTAGTAATTTTCTACATGGATTTCACCACTGGTGGGACTGATTCTGCAACCCTTGCTCACGTGACTTCAAAGGCATTATTCTCATGAGTAAGGGAGTTCTGTTTGTGATACTAGCACAGACACGTTTTATGGAAATAACCTGTTTGATCAGGTATGACTCTTCTCCTGCCAGCTATCATGTGACAGCCAATAATTTTAAATTCACCACATCTCTTATGCACTTTTGTCTGGCTACATTTTCCCATGTGTTATCTATGCCCTTTTTTTTTTTTCCCCTCCAGTTGTTAGGCTATGGTTACACCTCTTACTCATAACTTGGTTGCACATAAAAATATTAAGGGGTTAAACTCTCTCCTTGCACACACATACGAAACATCTGGATTTATTCAGGAACTTGCAGGCTCTTCTGCCAAATAATTTTGTTGTAGAAATAGAAACTAAAGCAATTCCACATTCAAGAATTATCTCCTAAGATAAGGTTCTTATGCCTGCAGTTTTACATTCCTAAGTAAAATGGCTGTTAAGCAAACATGCATTTGCAGTCAAAACACTCTAAGCCATATCAGAATTCAGGTTTTATTGAGGAGATTTATTGAGGGCACTTAGCATGACTAATTTGAAAAACTTAAATTTGAATGATAATGGCCTACACCCTACATTCTGTTCATTTTTCTAATGGTTACTGTATGGGAATTCATTATATTTGTATGACTTAGCAAAACAGAAAAAACTGCAGTGGAAACTTTCCCAAAGTGTTCAGTTCTTTTAATAAATTTATTTTAAAATAAATAAAACTTTGGGACATATTCTTCTACCTGACACAACCACTGTCATATTTCTGCTGAAGTTGCAATGGATCCTGGGGGCAATACAAAATATTGACATCAGTTACTGATACAGGAACACCTGTCTTCCTCTGAATTAGTAAACAAAATGCCAGAAAAATCATCCCGACAATCTTTCCATTTAAATTGGAAGAAGTACATTAATTAGTGACCTATGAAAATGAAAAGTATAGAAAAAAAACCCCACAATGTTTCAATTAAAAAGTGATTAAATGGGATCTTTTTAAAATATAAGGTTTTGTCTTATGTTTGAACTCTGCTTCATATTATCTTATGTGCACTGATTTACCATTTTTTAAAGAGAGTCAGAATGAATAAAGGGAAGGGTTCATTATTGCAACCCTTTACTAATCAGAGCTTTGGATGAATACGAAAGATGTAAAAGTCCCAAAACGCTGACAGTACCAGAGCTGCCACTGCACCCTGATGACTAATGCAACACATTTGAGTTCTCAGCACTCCTCCCATCCAGGCCAATAACAATACTGCTGTTGACTTCAAAGACAGAAAAGCAGGTCCCATATGAATAATGCTGGGAAGATGTTAAAGGCGTGTTCAGTCATTTAGATTTGAGTAGGTGGAGGAGGGAGGATTCCATAATTGCGTATAATATTGCTTGGCACTCAATTAATGATTAGTTAATTCTTGTTTGTAAATTGCTTTGAAGGTGCAAAGAACCATACACATCCTATGGGCCTAATTCTATTTCCAGTTCCATCAGAATAAATCCAGAATAACTCCAGTGTGACTCTAAGGTGTCGTTTTGGACACAGGGTTCAGGCATCATTACAATTAAAGACAAGCTTTCAGATAGGACACTGTGCAAATGACAGCCACCATAAACTTGTTCCCTGACAGCACGTCTCCCAGGCCAAAACAGAAACAGCTTCTGCAGCCAGCCTCTAGCTTCTCTGCAGTTTCCTTTTTTTTTTTTTCCACAGTCTCCCAGAGATTAACAGACCATCAAATCTTGGCATTGTTCTGATCAGCTTGCCTACCCTAAGGTCCTCAGGATGCATCCCACACATTCCGGTGGCTCCTATTGCTTTAATAATGTTAATTGCTGTGTCTGTGGAAAGTGCTGTACTTGGATACTGGTTTAGAAGGAAATTTTTTTTACTACCTAGAAATATGATTGAGTTAGCTGCTAAGACACAGCGCTTTTCTGCTGGAAATAGCACTAGAAAAAAACAGGTTTACCTCCCAGATAGATATTAGAAATAGATAACTGATCCGGGGGAAGACTTCTAACTGCTGGTGATAGCAGACAAAGGGAAAGAAGTAGCTGTGAGGCAGAGGAACCTCGATCCCCATATCAAGTTGGATAAGTATCATCTCAAAATTGTTGAGGTTGGTGAACTAGACAGCTTTTTCTGGTGTCTGCCTGCCCTCCGTCCTATAACAGGGCGGTAACTGAGAGAGACATACCAAACACAGACATTAAGTTCATCGGATCAGCCTTTTCATATAATAACACAAATTGTACTAAGGACTCTGGATTCAAGATCTTCATTAGCAAAAAGTAGCAGGGCAAGGTTTTCCTTGGATAGCACAGGACACGTGTGGAAACAAGGGGCCTACATTTACACTCCCCAGCATCTGCAATGGACAAAGTCCTGACATTCTCATTACTGGTGCTCAAAAACAAAGGATGAGACTCCAGTGTAAAACACGTATTTTTCATTGCTTGGAAACAGAACTCCATATAGGCTTAAATCAAGTGTTTTGTTAGTATTCATGCCCTTAAACAACAGAATTCTTTACTGGCATAGTTCTTATTTCAGAGGAACTCAGAATAGTTTTTCAGTTAGACCTGCTGAATATGAGAATGATGTGTCTGGGTGTGAGTGATGTGTCTGGGTGTGAGGTATCAGTCTCACTGTTGAGCAACAGGATAGGCCACAGGATGCAGACAGCAGACAAGATTCACTAACATCTCACTGGGAGGTGTATTCTCATACTTTGCTGGGTCAAGACAATTGCTTACATGCCAGAAGGGATTTCAGTGCAAGGGTGGAGAGTATTTCATTGCGCTCACCAAAGAGTCTCTGCTCAACCAGTGGGATTGATTGATAAGAGACTATTCAATTAGTGCTCTTTCTGGTCGACCTCATCACTCAGGTTCTCTCTGAGGGTAGTCTGACCCTTTGACTTTTCCACGTTCCCCCAGGCTTCAAGGGGGATTACAAAAGGACAGGCCTGAGCTCCCACTGGGGTGGAAAAACCCTGCCATTTACCTGAAGTCTGATATTGTCCCTTCTCCCAGATGAGTAATGGCCGCACATGAATCTGAACCCTATTCTGAAGCCCAAGATTTAAATAGGCACCAAGACATAAACTCAGAAGATATATTAATGCTTTTAGTACGACATGAACATATTGTTATGATTTTCCTGCTGAGTACTTTTCTTAACCATTTATGTCAATACCTTGCTCAAAGAAACAAGGAAAAATAAAATCCTTCCCCTACGAATAGTCAAATAAATTTCAACGTAATACGCACGTCACATGGGCAAATCCACAGTCTAAATTCCCTCATTCAGAAGCAGATTAGGGCAGCCATTATGTGCCAAGGTCTCAAGGAATGTTCTGGGCAAGACCAGATTATTGGAGACATTGTTTTGTAAATGGCAGATGGTGGACCTCTTGCAGAATAAAGGTAAATGGGGAAAAGAGAGAGAGCAGAAGAAGAATGAAGCTGCTGTTCATTAATCTCTTCCATGTAAGAGGTTGTCTTAATACGAAGTAAGTGGAAAAAAGTCTGTGTCCATGTTCCAGCCTTGCCAGAACAATGCAATAAATCTGAAGTGAGGAAAGTCCCATGATGTAAAACATAGGATAAAAGATTGCCACAGATTTTATCTAAGTACAATTGGCATAAAACAAACAAACAGACAAAAAGCTATGGGAAATTATAAAGAAGTGGAAAATTCATAAATGCAGATGTTAACAACATCTTTTGAGAGAAGAAAAACTCTGAAATATTTTTTGAGTCATCTGGATATTTTGTTTCTCCCAATGATAAAAGCATCCAGTCCTCCAAAACCCATATTCTTCATCTTTATTGTCTGAAGAGAGGAAAACCAGGTCCTAAACCCAAAAAAGATGCTCTGAAGAGGTTACACCTTATTTAGGTTAATTAAACTGTGCCTTCTTTTAAATTGTGCTAATCAAGAAACTGAGGCTTCTCTCATTTAAATTTTAATTTTAAAGTAATTATATATTTCATCTGATCCTGTCACCTTCATTTACTCAAGACTGGTTGCATAGTTAGGCCTCAAATCAAAGCCCACTGCACTCCAGGAAAATATGCTTGATGACTGGAGTTCTCTTTCCATCATACTTTAAATGTCTTCAACTTCACTGGGAAGTTCCAAGAAAATATTTTCATTCTTTTTGGTTAAAAAAACCTAGTTAAGTATTCCAGGTTTACTGTGGACAAGGACAAATAAAGAATAAATTATTTAGGATAAATACTCCTTCTCCAGTTTCCTAGATATTTTGGTAACAACTCTTGCAACCAGCTAAGGAGTTAAAACAAAAAGGTGTGAAGGCTGTATATTAATGTAGGTATAGCTTGAAATTTGCTATGGTGTATCCATTCAAACTCAAATTCTGTCTTGAAAGACAGAATTAATTTTGAAGGTTTAAATTGTCACGGAATTCAAGTGCTGGAGATAGAAAAAATCGAATTGCACAAAGTTATTTCTGGAAATCCTGTAGCTACTGCCTAGATAAGCTATTACAATAGACTTGAGAAAAACTACTCCAGTCCTGTAGTATAACAATGTCTTGCAGTTGGGCTTTGCTTACTGCATCTTGCCTTGCATTTTTACAAGTCAATCTTTTTACTGTTCTTGCAGGTACTCTTGGATTTCAGCACAGGATTTCATGTAGAGGTAATATAAATTTCTTTAAAAACTGGTTTTCTGATCAAATGAAATGTAACCAATGAAAAAATCAAGTGGAAAATACCAAACTAAAACACTTCTGAACCTGAAGATTGAAAACATATTTAAATACTAAACAGCTGCAGGTAATAACCTGCTCACTCCCTTGAGAGAACTTTTCTTAAACCTAAATGAGTATCTCACACAAAGGAATAATTTTAAAGTAAACATGTACACTCTTAGAGTCTGGGACTCACAGACATGTAAAAAAATACACATTTTACAAAAATCTCTTTCCTCCTTATTATTGAAAATTCTAATTGTCTGTATTAATTTAAAATGGATTGACATCATATGACACTGGAACTCTGTGTCAAAGGTAAAAGAATGGGATGAAAATGGAATGGCAAGATGGAAAACCTTCAGAAGACAAAAACGTGAATGGATCAAATTTGCTGCAGCTTGTAGAGAAGGAGAAGATAATTCTAAGAGGAATCCAATCGCCAGAGTAAGTAGAAAAAGAAACCCAAAAGCTTCACTGACGAGGAAGTTTTTTGCAAAGACAGGCTGATAAAATCAGAAAGATTGAAAAATATATTTGCTTAGAGCAGTTGAAGCAAGGAATGCAGAATAAAAGAAAGATGATGCAATACTTCCAGCTCTGTTGAGACAGTCTCAGAAAGTAAAGCCATGTGGCTACTGAGGAGTGACCAGAGACTTCCTGGAACATTGTCATCAGTCTACTTCCTGGGCACCTCCAAATGGTGTCTTTACATGCAGTGTCTGCGTACCAGAGCACACTATTTTTCTTTTGTCTCTCACCCTGATAAACTCCTAAGCAGAAGTTCAAGCATTGTGCATGACATTTGTGGGAAACAGAGCAAAGACAGTATCTTCCTGTCCCGTCCTTTCACTTACTGAGGTTCAGCCACAGTGTGAAAGTCTTCTCTCTTCACTTCCCTCCCAGATTTAAGAGAAAGCCTATCCAGCACTTAAGGGGAGACGGATCTCTAGGCTAATTGTTTAGTAGAAGAACCTTCCATTGGTTCTGTCAGCTGAACCCTGTGAAAAGTGGTTGAGAAACAGGAAGTATATGGAATGTTTTATAGGAACTAAGAATAGGAGAAAAAGCCCTGCAGGTATCCTCAGTAAACTCCATAAATTATGATTTGTTGCTGTAGATCCGATCAGACTGTGAAGAAAACAATCCAGTCACGTACAGCATCTCTGGAGTCGGAATTGATCGTGCGCCCTATGGAATATTTGTTGTTAACCCAAGAACAGGAGAAATTAATATAACATCAATAGTGGATAGGGAAGTAACCCCAGTATTTGTTGTAAGTATTCTCCTTTTTTATACCTTTATGATGATGGACCCAGGGTGGGGCAGACAACAAATTAATTTGTTTCAGATTGCTATTTTGCTTACTTTTTGTTTTAAAATGAGTAAATCTCTTTATCTAGATACGTTGCTTTGCTAAACACTCAGTGACAGGTATGGATTTGGAACCACCTCTTGAACTTCGAGTCAGAGTTCTGGATATAAATGACAACCCTCCTGTATTTGCACAAACTGTATTTACAGGATCTATTGAAGAGAGCAGTATGGACAGTAAGTAACCGCATCATGCCTTTATAGTACTGCTAGTGAAGCTCCCAGAATACAGTAAACATAAACCTGGGGTGCTCATTCTGCTTTTTCTTAGGCAATGACGTAGATTGGTCAGGGCTACTGCAGAGGAAGGAGAATCAGGTGCTTCTCCAAGTGCTATTTGAGCCAGAGCCTGAGCTTGTTGCTATAAATTAGGCAGCAGTGCTTCCTTCCCCCTTTCTTCCCACACGTGAATGCTGAATGTTTCAGTTTCTAACCATACCATCATGCAATTTCTTTCAGATGTGAAAATGAAAAATAAATCAGTTCATTCAGGAAATAAAAATCACACTACACTTATTTCCTTAGAGGGTATATAAAACACATTTTTCCCATTTTTCTCTTTCAAATATTTGTATTTGTAGCCTGTGTATTGCAGTGACAGTAGATTACTAAATAAACCCTTACTTAAATGATTAAAATGGTTCTTTTTACTAAAAGTAGAGAAATCAACTGAGGTAACGGTGCATAGAACTCATTTTCTACTTTACAGAAATTCTCATTTAAAATTGAGGCAATTTTATACATTAATATTTGCAAGCTTAGTACTTAATGTATTTACATATTCCCTATGGTGATCTCAAGAAGTTCAGTGAAAATCTGCGTCATTCCATCTGACCTTGATTTTTAATTAATTTAAAGTCATTAACACTCAGAATCAGTATTAAAAAACTAATTTTTTTGGTTTTTTTGTATATTGTCAATGAAAACCATCTATCATTTTCATACAAGTTTTAGCATTGTGTTGATGAGCTGTTTCCAGGAACATAACAGATTTTCTGATTTTTTTTTTATTATTATTTGTTATTCTTAGACACACTGGTGATGAAAATCATTGCAACAGATGCAGATGAACCTAATCACTTGAATTCTAAAATTGCCTTCAAGATAGAGAGTCAGGAACCTTCAGGTCCACCCATGTTCATTATGAATAAATACACCGGAGAACTTCACCTGGCCAATTATCTTGACAGAGAGGTAACATTTCCCTTTCCAGAGTTAAATAACATGATTTTTAGGTGCATATGTGTTATGAGAGCATGAAAGAAAATAAAAGAGAGAGAAAGGTTGTGGGGTTTTTTTACAAAAATTATTGGACAAATGCATGTTTTCAATGTGCTACAATAAAATGTCTAAGGTGAATTCCTATATTAGGAAATAGTAGCAAGACATGAGTATTTATGAGATGCACAGCTGGTTTTCTAACACACTCATTTCTCTTTTTGTGACAGCAACATAGTAGCTACACTCTTGTTGTGAAGGCATCAGACCGGGATGGAGCTGCAGACGGAATATCATCCCTTTGTAGCTGTAACGTTAAAGTTATTGATGTCAATGACAACTTCCCAACTCTTGCTCAAAGCTCTGTAAGTTTTCAATACCAAAAGCATCATAACTGTTTTAAAACCCTGCTAAAAAACTCCACTGACAACAGAGCCTTTACTAACCCATGGAGCACTTTCACATTTGAATGCTTCACTGGAATAAGAGGGTTGTTCCCTTGAAGTGTGCTCAAAACACAGTCCATCGCTTGTGCACCAATTCTGGTAACATACACATAGATTATTTTTGCATTCAGAAGCTTCTTTGTATTCAGAGAAATCCAATAATTCAGGTGTCCAGATCCCTGTAGTATGGCCAGATTATGTAGATTAACCCAGTCTTTTTAAGGTCTGTCCCCATAGAAAGCACAAATCCTCTCCCTCGAAGAGGCCTCTGCAAACACGTGAGGTGACACAGCTCTTTAGATCTGCAACCAGAATCCCAACTGAATACATGTTTTTTTATTAAATTCACATGGGCTGTGCACAGGACATCCTTCAAAAGAATCTCTGTGGACAGCTATGTTTTCCTCACATTATATATACTAGAGTTTGCTAACAGGTCATTGCTATCTGTCATTCCAGTTTTCAGCAAGCATTTCAGAAAATTCACTCAGTTCAGAACTGCTACGAATACAAGCTTTGGATGCTGATGAAGAGTTTACAGACAATTGGTTAGCAGAGTTTTTCTTTATATCCGGTAATGAAGATAACTGTTTTGAAATTGTTACAGATCGAGCTTCAAATCAAGGAATTCTTAGAGTAATTAAGGTATGGATAAATATTGTGATTCAACTCTTGAAATAATCATCTTAAAATAGTTTTAATTAATTGTTAACAAAATTAAATGACCAGTAAAACATTGCCATTCAACCCTTTAAAATAAAAAAATATTTAAACAAAATTAAGGAAATTTTATATATTATTTACTTCTCTATGGTTTATCTTTTAGGAACTGGATTATGAACACCTCCGAACACACTCACTGATGATTGGTGTCAGGAACGTAGCTGCTTTCCACCACTCCGTTGCACAAGAGTACCAAATACATGGAACACCCCTCACAATAGAAGTAAAAAATGTCATTGAACCACCAAGGTTTCACCCATCTTCAGTTGTGTTTTCTCTATCAGAAGGCACGAGAGTGAATTATGTTGTAGGGACATACACAGCCATCGATGAGGATACAAGAGCTATTGCCTCAAATGTTGTGTAAGCTCTGCTCTGCTTAACTTCCTGGATAGAATAATTCTTTAGAGATTTCAGTGGGATGAGGAATAGGTATTTTAAAGGATGCTTAAAAAAACCAAAACAATGTTAATCGATTGGCAATAGAATAACAGCAATACCATTGTATATAGTTCAGCCCTTTTTTGTGCTACAATTGCTTTCTTTCCTGACCTACTTTCCTTAGCCTTATGTACAAGACAAAGAAAATAACACTTTTCCAGTAGGCTGCAACTTATATAAATAAAACAGGTGAGGTTTTTTTTCTTATCCAGCCTAAGAATATTTTTTTCTTGAAATGTTTGATACAAATAGAGAATTTGTTAGCATCTCTAAAAAAGCAAGCAGAAAATCCCAATAATGGCCAGTATTATCCAATCAGAAGAGGTCACTACCAGCTCATTCTATACTAAGAAAAAAAAATTATTTGACACTTATTTGCCTTGAAATCGATGAAAATAACTGGGATCAGAATTTGCTTTTTAATGTATGTAGAAGTAAACACAGCTTATTTACAAAGGTTTGGAAAAAAATCATAAAATGGAGAAATGTGTTAGCAAATACAACTCTAGAATGTTACAGGAAGAGCTGTGGATTTAACCACTGATATCAACTAGGATACTAATAAATGTTTACAGAATCCAGAGAGATTTAATTTCAAAACTATGATGCCACTTGCAAAATGCAATGGGCTTCTCCACATCTACTTTATTCCTAATCACTTTTCTGGTCTACATTTTTTGAAGTCTACATGAATTTTGCTTGAAAAGGGTAAAATGTAATAGGACCTAGCACAGCCTAAAGAAAAATGTTCCAAAGTGCCAAATATTATTTGCAAAATAAATATGTGATTCATATATTCATAACATAATGCTGAGTATTTTCACTTCACCAAACACAGATATAGTATAGGACGTGATCCAGCTGCCTGGTTCAGAATCAATCAAAACACCGGTGAAATCACACTCAACAAAGTTATTAACCGGGAATCAGTCTATGTTATCAATGGGCAGTACAAAGCAGAGGTTCTGGCTATCACCAGAGGTAAGAAAAGAGATTAAGTTTTCTGAAAGAAAACTCCTTTTCTTTCAGATTTCTATGAATGTTTTTTTCCTGTTTCTAACTTTCCAACCTAAACTGCGTTATTTATAGTATCGATACCCCCTCCTTACCACAAATATCTCCTTTTTACAGGGGTTCCTCGATACACTGCTACGGGTACCATTGTGCTTTCAATAGATGACGTCAATGCCAATTGCCCAACTATTAATACTGAACTAAGGAAAGTATGTATGCACTCCCCATCAGTGATTATCACAGCAAAGCACAGGGATGGAGACCTGTATGCTACACCCTTTACATTCACCATACATGGTGAACCTCAAACTACATGGATAATCAGATCAATAAATGGTAAATTAACCTATATTTTTTAACAGAATAAACCATAGTAAGAAATTCTTATATAACTGAGTAGGATAATATTTTTAAAAAAACAGTTATTAGAATCTATTCTAATCTCCTTTAAGTGTGACTTTATGCTCATATGGATCCAAGAAGTTGCTCCGTATCTGCTTATAAATATATAAAATCATGTTACAACTAGAATCAGAATTATTACATGTGTTTTTTAAAGGAAACAGAATTTTTTTAAAAAAAATAGGGCAGCAAAACTGTATTTTGAGTATAACTATGACAATAACCTCTGTTGATCAAAACATAATGAGTAAATCAAAAGGAGTAATTTGAGACTTATTATTTCTATAATATCTAAAAAATCCTAAGCATATGACAAAACTCTCAAAATTTTGTATTAAAGAATAAAGCTTTTAGTTGGCAGAGCTTTACTTATATGAGAGGCATGTGAAAATGGCAAATAAAAACTGCAGCTTTTGTAATTTATTGTACCAATTAGACTTACTTGTATTTCTGCAAAAACTGTTTTAGTCAGTGTCTAGTGGAGCTTTTCCAGTTTCTTCCAATAGGACATGACAAACCAAGGAATTAATCAAATCTCATATATTACTAAATGACAGAATTTGCATAACTTACTGTATGCATAGAAGACTACATTAGATGTTAAATATCACAATTACAACTATTCTTGAGTCCTAAGCAAATGCATCTGTGTAACTTTAAATTTTTTAATCCTACTGGAAAAGCTTTTGAAAAATATATTTAAATTCCTTGTGAGAGGAAAAAGAAATGTATAAAACTTGCCATTTTTGTGTTTACCACTGTGCAAATAAAAACAAGGAAAAGCAGCAGTAGAAATAAAAAAGTGCATTTGCCCTTTTTGTATTTCTCAAGCTTAAGAGTGATAATTAGACTTATCTGGCTCAGGTTTTAAAAAAGAAAATCTAGCATAGATGAGGATCATAAGTTTCAGCTTTGAATAAGTATTGTAGATGTATATCTAACCGAAGATCTTAGAAAGGGAACTTTTAGTCTTATATTCTGCTCTATGAAAATAACTAACAAAAAGTAGAGATTTGTACTAAATATTTTGGTACAAATAAAATATTCATCTAAATATTTTTCTCTCTTTTTTTCCCCCAAAGCTTCCTCTGCAGAACTAGTGAGCCAGAACATTGACTTTTACCTTTATAGGATCTATGTCACTGTAAGAGACAGCCAAGGCCGACGCTGCCCTAGACCACATATAATTCCTGTGCAAGCTTGTCAGTGTGATAGTCGGAATTACTGCACCAGTGGGGCCACAAAAATAATTATCATTGGTGGCGGTGGTGCTGCTGGTGGTGGTGGTGCTGGTGCTGGTGGTGGTGCTGGCGGCGGTGGCACTGATACTGGTGGTGGTGGAGGAGGCCGGGAAGATGGAGGAGGACAAGGTGGTGGTGATGGTCAGACTAGACCTGGAGGAGGGGATTATGAGGACCACACCGACTGGCAGGTTTATACTGATAGCTATGGTGGAGGTGACGAAGAATATACTGCATCCATTGATGGTGCTTACCCTGGAAATGAAAATTTTGGCAGAGATTACCAATCACCTACCACACTTAGCGGTGCTGCCATTGGCCTGATGTTTCTTGGTGGATTAATATTTGTTCGTAAGTATAAAATTAAGGAAACAATTTTATTACCTTTCTGAAAATGTATTTTTTAATTCTTCTAAAACAAGGTGGCTTTTCTGGTTGGTTGTTAATCTGTTGGCTCCTATGGGCCATTTGACAAGAAAAATTCATCTTTTAAATTAAAAGAATTTTTATATATTTTATGCTATACACATTTACATACACATTTCATTCAGAAATAACTATTTCCTTCCTAAAACTTAGGGTTTGGTGGTTTTTTTTAAGATGTTATTTAGTTCTCAAACCACCACACAAAGCTGTTCAGTCACTTAAAACTTAGATTTTGCAATTTGTCCTTCCATTACATTCGTAGAAGAAATGGACAAGTATCAGCTCCAGGTTGAATAAGAAATGATGTAAAGAACAAGATTCCTTTGAACTCAAAGACTGATTTCAGTATTAGAACAATAAATACTATCATCTTAGATTTAGAGACTTTTGGCTATTGCTTCCCAATATTACATCTATTAAAAACAATTAGTATTTATTATAACAGTATCAAAACAGAACATTCATTCATGTGTCCTAGTATTTTGAAGAAATATAAATTTCATGGACAAGAATGACTCAAGTTAGAATTTATGCAAGAAATTATTTCTCAGAACATCATAATCAGATATGATGGACCCTCCCTCACGGCTTGGGCATCAAGTAATCAACAGCTAAAATTTCCCATTGAAGAAATACTGACTAAAAAACCTGAGGATATGGATTTTTTTACCCCTGATTTTTTCAGGAGCAGGGTTTGTTTGGGGTTTTGATCTTTGATTAGTAGGAATCAACAAACACAAAATTTTGGAGTGGTAAGTGCTGTGTCACGTGTAATCCTCAGGTGACTAATGCTACAGGACAGACTGCCATTCTGCCTTTGGAAATCTCTCCTAGTTGGTAGTCTGGACTAAATGTGCCCTTATTAGTGCACTGTGAGGCAGCACTTTGTACACTGTTTAGCCTTTCCCCCTTTTCTCTTCAGTTCACTTTGATGTTCACATGATCAGAGGGCTGGAGTGACTCTCCTATGAAGACAGGTTGAGAGAGCTGGGGCTCTTCAAATTGGAGAAGGCTACGGGGAGACCTCAGAATAGCTTTGCAATACCTAAAGGGGGGCTACAAGAAAGCTGAGAGAGACTTTTTACCAGGGCATGTAGTGATACGACAAGGGGAAATGGCTTTTAACTGAAAGAGGGTAGGTTTTGGAAGAAATTCTTTACTGCCACAGTGATAAGATACAGACACAGGTTGCCCAGAGAAGCTGTGGATGACTCATCCCTGGATTTGTTCAAGGCCAGGCTGGAAGGGGGCTTTGAGCAAAATGAATGATGGATGAAGCCCTTGGCAGAGGGGTTGGAACTAGATGATCTTTAAGGTCTTCCAACTCAAACCATTCTATGATTCTTTGAATTAATATTGCATCATCTTTTTAAAATAAGCAGTGTTTTCAACGTTGGTATTTACAGAATTCTGCAATTTCCAACACTGTGTTCTTGGAATATAAATACAGCACACTGGGAAACCTGACTCACTCTGTATAAACATTTGTTGAAACCTGGGCTTAGGGACTGTCTCTGCTGTTTTTTCAAATCAAGTATTATGTATATGTGTTGTGAAAATTGCAACTGGAGCCTTAGCCAAAGATCACTGCAGTCAGATGGATATCTTTCCACTGATTCTCATATGTCTATTATTACTAATGTGTATTTCTTTTCAATTAAATACTTGAAGAGACAAATGTATGCTCATGTATCAGGAATGAATAGCACTAAATGCTATACATAGCAAGACTGGTTCTGTTTGTTTAATTTTCATATGTATGCAACTTATATTGATTCAGTTGAGACAGATCAAAGTCTGTTCCCAGGTCTGTAGGCATAAATTTGGAGTAACAGCCCTACTCCACCCCTGTGTTGCTCTGCTATAACTAAAGGTACAAATTATTCTGAATTTCTAAATACATTCATTTCCAAAAGCAGCTGATCATTCTGCAAGCCAGACTTGCAGGTTCCTTGGTTCGAAACATTTTATAGACATATTTTCAAAAGTTTGTGAGCACCTGCCCTCTGGGAAAAGCAGCTATTCCTGTGAGGAAAAGATATCCTAAATCCATTTCCTCTTTCCTTTCCTGTTAAGTGATTCCAATTTTGATGTCAATGAGTGACTGTTGTCGCTGTGGACGTGGCGCTGCAGGTGGAGTTGGAACTGGATTTGAACCTGTACCTGAATGCACAGAAGGGGCAATTCATCCATGGGGAATAGAAGGTGCACAGCCTGAAGACAGGGTCAGTACATTCCATGATAATAAAATTAGAAGTAACTCATATTTAGAGAAAAGACTGCATTTGACTATAGCAAGTGATTGTAGCACTATATTTTCTAAAAGAAGTCTAGCATTGTCAACAGTTGCCAGGCAGATACAAAAGGTGGTAATTAACATTCCCAGACTGGAGTTTGTGTGCTTTAAGTTGTGTTCAGTTAGCTTGGCACAACAGTTTGGTGTTACTATTCTCTCAGATGAAACACAATAACTAGCAAACTTCTAAAGTGCAAATTTAGGACAAAGTAACACAAACCATCCTCACTGATCACTGTTCATGTTGACAATGAAAAAAACTTGTAGTCTTTGTTTTGGTTTGGTTTGGGGTTTGGTTTTGTTTTGGTTTTAATTTGGTTTTGTTTTAATGGGGATGATAATTAAGAGCTCTCCCCAGAGTGGTGGTCATGGCACTGGACCTGACAGAGTTCAAGAAGCATTTGGACAATACTCTCAGGCACATGGTGTGACTCTTTGGGATGGTCCTGTGCAGAGCCAGGAGTTGGACTCGATGATCCTTCTGAGTGCCTTCCAACCTGGTATATTCTGTGATTCTGTGATTAACAGTTTGGACTGCTAGTTCCTTAGCATGATTCACAAAGTCTTGGTCTTCATATGGGAATTTCAAGGTCATCACTAAAGGAGTCAAAATGTTGTTTTCCAGGATGTCTCACATATTCTGGCCCCAACAACAGCGGCAGGAGGTGATTTTGGTGAACCTTCTGGTAAGCAGATCCCAAAATCTTCTATGTACACTGCCATAAATCTATCTTTCAGAACTTCATGCCTCATAATTCATGAGCACTTTAGTTTCCCAGCTGTATAACTCAGCCCTTCCAGTTTTACATCTGCAGATAGTCAAACTGATGCCAGTAGAACCTCCAGTATGAATAAAGAATCTGAGGGTTAAACTTTTGAGGCTTTCAAATCTCAGGCAATTTTTCTTTATCATTCCAGCTACTGAATGGAGGGTCTTTTCCAGACACCAGTTTTAGCAGAAATCAATCGTGAGGCC
The DNA here is from genome assembly GCA_036023395.1 of Myiotriccus ornatus. Classification (NCBI taxonomy): domain Eukaryota; kingdom Metazoa; phylum Chordata; class Aves; order Passeriformes; family Tyrannidae; genus Myiotriccus; species Myiotriccus ornatus. Next base: position 108,136,414 of record JAYRBT010000082.1, read on the forward strand.
AGATTAAGGAAATTTGCTTTCATAACTCAGCATGAAAGGTTCCCATTTTCCAGGCTCTGCTTCCCACAAGAGTGAATGTCAAGTAGTTAGGTAATTACTGACCATTTGTGCATTAATCTAGACAGAAATCTGGTACATAGCACAATAAATTTACGCTTCTGAGCTAAGGTTCCCAGAGGAATTCGATGACCTTAGAAAATAAGTCAAACTGTGCAGTGTCACTTTCTCTTTGTCCCTCATTCCTTACATGACAACAGGAAGGAAGGATGTTGGCACAGATCCATTTTCACTAGCTTCTGAGAGGAAGAATGTTACTCTGCAAGACAACTTCTCTCCTGACTATTATTAATACAAAATGTTTTTATATGTTTTCATTTCATAAAAATGAAAAAAAAAATTTAGCCCATGTTTCTTAAAGTAACCATAGTCAAGGCTACTGTACGCAACTCTATTATCATAAAATATGCTGATCATTAAGACCACTCTTTCCTTGTTATCAATATATGAAAAAATTTGGAGAAGATAAAATCCTGTAAGTATTACTTTATAACTTATTGTGAAGACTTCATTTCATTCTGCATTATTAGTCAGTGGTTATTTTGATCCACTATTGTTCTCTCTAATCCCCTTTAAAAATCTAACCACTAGAAAATGTGAAAGGAGTAACATAGCTCTTTTTATTTTTTTCGAGGACCTTAAGGCAAAATAATTTTAACCCTGACATGATTATAAATAAACATTTATGTATTTGCATAACTATCCATAAGAATTATCTGATTTTCTAATGCAAAACCCAAGACAGCATATATGTACCTCCGGCAGAAGAATGTCTCCAGTCAATAACCGCAATAAATAACTGATTTACTACAGCACATATGAACATGCTGCCTAGCCTCAGGAATAAAATCAATGTCTTAGATGTCCACTAACATGTGCTTAATTATTATTGGAGGTTTAATGCTTGTATCTATCTGTGACTGAAAGCTGTCTAAAATATGTTTTAGAGACTCAGTAGTGTCATTATAGTATTTATAAAAACAACTGGTGAATTCTGTGCAAATTTTAATAGAGCATGGGAAGGATAACTTTTTCTGTTTTCAGAGATATATAATAACACGTATGGAGGAGGAGGAGTAGTAGCTTCTGGTGTTGAAGAAACTACAGGGGTTGGCTATGGCACCGGTACTGGTTACGGAACAGCTGGAGGAATTTCTGGAACAGGAGAAGTAAAAGGGTCAATTGGAGGAACAATAAAAGAGTATCGAGAAGGAGGAGTGAACATGGCCTTCCTAGACAACTATTTCTCTGAGGTAATTAGTTGATATTCTTTGAGTTATGTCTGTGAGACTACTTTTTGTCAGACTCTCCTCCCCAGGTTACATGGTAGAAATCCAAATTAACTCTAATCCATTTGAAACTTCCATGGTATAAGACTGATGTAAAAGCAAAGGTGACTGGACAGGTAGGAAAAATTACACTAGTAGCAGTATTGCCTTTGAGCTGCTGCTGTAGTAGATTTGATTCCTCAACAGTCTTTTTGTAAAACTGATGGACACACTAAAGGTATGTGTAGAAAGCAATGAAATTATTTCAGCTTCATAAGTGGCCACCAAATTCATGTATTTTTCACCTTTCTCAGTTTGTAAAGAGATAATAACTTTATGAAATTCTTCACTCCTACTTCCTGTACAGCTTGAAGTGACTTTAAGCCCTAAAGAACTGCTAACATCAGTTCACTGTTCTCCTAATTTTTATTGCCATTTCTGTTCACTAAAAGACTTGTGAACTGCTAGGGACACCAACACGCAGTTTTACCATTGACAACACATGAATTAAACTTTAAATATGGTATAAAAAGAAGGTATGGAATTTACATGATTAATGGCTTCATGGGATATATTTTCATAATAAGCAAGAACTATGAGGCATAAATGTTATAATTGCATATGTCACCACAATATCAATTAATGTATAAGGATTGCTATATTTCAAAATCTAAACAAGGTTCAGTGGAGGAGAGGACAGAGCAGTCTTGATGTCCTGAGCATGGACTTCTCCCAGATCCCAATTAATAACTGTCTGGCAGCCATGGGCCTCCACAGATTACTCCTCCTACTGACCATCTCCATCCCCAAACTCTCTGACTCTCCCTCCCAGACTTCCCCTTCCATAGTTTTCTACTTCCTCCAATCTCACCGTGCAATCAACTACTTCTGGGTCCCCAACACCGTCCTAAATCGGCAATCTCCTTCCTGCTCAAAATGGACTCCCCTCTGGGCTCACCAAGTCTTCCCCACAGTGGCCAAACCTCCATCCCATCTCTTCAGTCCTGGTCTCTCCACTGCTCAATAACCTGCTTCACTCCTCTTCCTACTGCTCTATTCACATAGTGCTGCCCGAAGAGTCCATTCCTTCACCCATCTCCTTTGCCCCACAGTCAGAACCACTGGTGGCAGACCAAATTTGAGATGCTAAATGTTGGCAGAAACAAGAATAAAACACAGTAATATTTGAAAAAAAGCCTATTTCAAGGTTAAAAAATGTTGATGGTATAATCTGTCCTATTGATGTACCGTTTTTCAAGTCAGCTGGGCCTTACTGTGGTTAGGGAAACCTTACTGTGGCTTGAGTATTCATGGTTAAAAGCCTGATGAAAAGTCACTCTGTTCTCCTCTTCCTTTTTTTTATTATTTTCCTGGTTTTGCAAACTACAGAAAGCATTCGTGTATGCAGATGAAGATGAAGGTCGGCCAGCAAATGACTGCCTATTAATCTATGACCACGAAGGAGTTGGTACTCCTGTTGGCTCTGTGGGTTGCTGCAGCTTTATTGGAGAAGATACAGATGAAACGTATTTGGATACACTAGGACCAAAATTTAGGACCCTGGCAGAGATCTGTCTGGGCAAAGAGATCGAACCTTTCCCTGATGTCAACCCACCCTGGCCAGGCGTCAATGTTGCCTTTCCCAACCCTGAAAGTGATCTAAACCTCCCACCGCCTGGAACCACCATCGTTGTCAATGGAAGTGCACCTATGCCTCCCCCAGTTGGCACTACAACAGTTGTTACCGAAAACACCTACACATCTGGGTCAACCATTCAGCCCCCAAGGCCGATGCCGGATCCTCTGCTCCACGGCAACATGACGGTGACTGAGACCTACACCTCTGGCTCCCCATCGCTTTGCGTTGACCCTCTGCGGGCATCCAACGTCGTCGTAACAGAAAGGGTTGTGGGTCCTGCATCTGCCTCTGATTTGCGTGGCATGCTAGATATCCCCGATCTCACAGATGGGTCCAATGTTATCGTCACCGAAAGAGTAATCGCACCTAACTCCCGGCTTCCAGCGTCTCTGAGCATTCCTGATCTGGTAGATGGGTCAAATGTGGTAGTGACAGAAAGGGTGTTCAGGCCTGCCTCTGGCATGCCAGGCAGCCTAATAAATATTCCCGCAGAGTTATCAAACGCCCACAATGTGGTGGTCACGGAGAGAGTAGTGTCAGGGTCTGGCATGAGCAGCCTGGGAGGAACAAGCCTTGGGGGGGCAAATCTGGGGGGCCTGAGCAGCACAGGTCAGATGCTCAGTGCTGACAGTCACCTTGGACAGGCAATGGGCACGGCATCTCCAGGCACCTCCCGGAGACGAGTGACAAAGTACAGCACCGTGCAGTACTCCAGTCAGTAAGGCCTCTGCTGACACCCCTTCCCGCTGAAATTGCCGTTTGCACTGACACTCATTAGCTGCCATCCATCAAGAATATTGTTATTATTTATAACTAAGAAATAGCGCTAAAATTTCAGGGATTCCTACTTGTGTGAGGATTTCTGAAGGGTGCCCCATTTCAAGGTTAAATGCAGGACCTTTTCAGTGAAGGGAAAGCAGAAGTTAGCTTTAAATTTATTTATTTCTCTCCACCTAGCACCACAAGTGTACAAACAGACATTAATGTTTTTGGAGAGGGATCTGATTACAGAGCAGAGCAGTGAGAGACGATCCTTGTGTGCATACAATACATCATGAATTAACATCATACAAAAGAGCGTTAAAGTACTATGCTGCTGAGTGATCTCCCACAATAAGCAGATTTGGGTTAATAGCCCCTCACTGACAAGAAAGGAAAAGAATGTAATTAATAATTAGTCAACTCAAGACTAAATAAGCACTTTCAAATGTATCATTTTACTTTGCATGTAATTCAAGAAGCGCTACAAAACGGCACTTTCAACCATTTCTCCCATCACCAACAATAGTTATAAATAATAATTATATAAACATAATACATTTTCATTGCTTTTTGAAGTTCTCAGTAAAACAAACACTCTGCCACAGCCTGCCATGCTGTTACTCTCATGGTGAGGAGCGTGACCAGCGATTCTTCGCAGCTGGTGCTGCCGTGTTGACACTTTCACCCAGGAAGATGTTGGGTTTCATCTTTTCTCCTTTACCATTACAGCTTTGCTTAAATATTAAAGGACTTCAGTGACAACTGGAAACTCTTAGTCAGAATTTTGTGCCAAACTATGACTACCATTTAAATCTCCAATGTCAAGTTATACTAAGAGGGCTATAATACACCGTGCCAATTCTCTTTTCTAATACTGACAAGAAAAGAAAGTCTTAGAAGCTTTGTGATGTCAGGAGGCAATAGCAAGTATTGTATCACTGACACTGGTAGCTGAAGTCTTCCTGAAAAATAAAAAACACTTGGAAGCAATACAAATTTGCTAATAAGCAATGTGGAGAATTTTATTTCATATGTCAATGTATTTTGCATTGATATTTTGAAAATTTATTTGAATGTATTAATTGAAAAAGTCTTTATGATTCTATAATTTTAATTAAATCTGGCTTTTATTTTCCCACAGAAACAGCTCTTCTGGACTCTGTTATTCTAGTAGTACCTTAACGTAGTTAGAATACAATCTGAAGGAGCAAAATACTGAAATATAATTTCTATCTCATTTTACTTCTGTAATATATGTATAGTAACCCTAGTGTATGCAACACCACTTCAGTGTAAATAAAATAGAGTTATAGAGAGGGACTAGCTTTTATTGCTAGACCACCAAATCAGTAGTTACACTCAAGTTTTACTTCTTCAGCTTTGACAGATAGGTCACTGAAAAGTTTTAGAGTTGTGTGTGAACCTCCCAGTCTATAAAATGGAAAAGAAATTTGCGTATCCAGACTCAGAAGAAATGGATGACAAGTTTCTGAGTCTGATATCAAGAAAGGGTTTTTTAAAAGATGCTTTTCAAAATGCAAGTAGACCTGCTGTCAGTAACAATCTGCAGTGTCCTCTGAGTCAATGCCACTGCTATTAACACCAGTAATCCCCAGGAGTTATGACCAAATCCAAGGCTACCTTGCGAAAAGGTCCCTTCCATAGCCTCAAGTTCTTTTCTAAAGCAGCTGTGTGTGCTAAACACTTTTCTCATAATATCTGTAGTATTGTTGGTTTTGCTTCTTTCTGCAGCCTTGCTTATCTCAAGTATCACTAAAATTGCATTGACTTCAGAGGGATTAGTCTCTCCTACAAGTTATGTACCAATTGTAATTATGGTTCCTGGAAGCATTCTTTAGAGAAAGAAAAGAGATACTAACATATAACGCTATAACCTTTTCTATCTGAAAAATCTGTCTGGAAATCACTAAAATGCTGACGAGCTCCCTTTCATTTGGGTAACCACCCGTTTACACAAAAAACATCAAACACCTGAAATATATATGACTCCTGGGACATTTAGAAAGCCTATGAAATACCGCCAAAGCCCACTAGAGAAATTTTTTAATGTTAAAAAAAAAAAAAAATGTAGTCTTGTGTAAATATTTCCATAATCATCTTATGCAAATCAGAAATATTTTTCCTAATTGTGTTCAAAGTAATAAAATTAGTCTTCAGGAGCACATGCTGAATTCCTTGAACAGGAATGTTGTGTGAAGTATGAGTGCCTGAACTATGGTCTCTTGCATGTCTAGAAATAGAAAGGGGAAGAATTAATAGAGAAAAAAATGTTGTTTCAAAGGACAGATTTTGGTTATGTAGTGGTTGTCTACTTCTAGTACTATCTTTTACCAACTTTTTTATTATCAAGTATTGTTTAATACAATTTCTTGACACATTTCTAGCATCTTTTAATATTGGTTTCTCATATCAAACAGCAATTACATTATCCCTCAGTGCATTTCCAGCGCACTTCTGAATATTAATTCCTATTGCCGTGCAACTTTCACAAACTTTCTTAATATTGCTCTCTTAGTTAAATGAGGATATTTTTAGGCTACTACAAATTGCGGGGAAAAGAAATTTATCTGAAGATGTGAACAAATCCTTGGTTCATTAAATATTCTCTGTAAATTCTTTTTCTATCTTTATTATTTAAAAAAAAGCATATAGTTTAATCCTGACTAGCAGACACCAGTTTTGTTTCTTTTTTTTTTTTTCCAGTTGTAATTTAGAAGCCTGCTTGCTGTCTTAGCTTTAATCATATTGTCTAATAATGAAGAATGAATGGTTTTCAGAGACAAAAGACAGTAGTGGTATCAATCCTGCTCTAAACCGTTCAAGCAAAAAACTCTTACTAAAGTGTAAGCAGCTTGCAACACCAAGTTTATTACTTTCTTATTTTTTTATCTTGTGTTTTCTTGGAAGCAGGATCCTACAGTTTTAAACAGGCTCACTGACATCTTGGCATGATGAAAAATATACTGCCACAGAAGAAAAGGGAGCCACAAGCTGAGGGTCTCATTAGATTTCTATCATGGGAATACAATCTGAATTTGAACTGCAAGTTTCAATACTTTTTACTCTGTCCTGGTTTTGTGGTAATAAATAACACTTTTAAACTGTTGTGAGCAGTACTTAGTACGTGCAATACGAAAAGACTACACAATTTAAGCAGCAATGAAAAGAAGTCTACTGTTTTGCTTGAATTAACATAATTGCATCATTCAAATGATCCTCACTACTGAGTCACCATATGCATCATTTTAATTTTATTTAAAATATAATTAATATTACAATTGTTGTGTGTTTTCATAAATAAAATATTAGAGATTTGTTTGTAATAATTTCTGAATGGTACTGAAAAAATACAATAAATGATCATTTGGAACATCATGTTTTAAGTAGAGTGGCTCAGGGTATTTTTTTTCCATTTATCAGTGGGAAATGTAGTTTTATTAAAACTGATGGTTCATTCAGAAAAAATCTCATTCTTTCAGGAAAAAAATTATTTAGCAAGTCAGGGATCCCAAGAAGAAACTACTTCAGGTGTCAAATTGACTAAGATATTTTGTTTTAGGTTGTTATGCAGAAATTTGTGCCAGGTCTCACAAGAATTACAGTACGATTTCCTTAACACATAATTCTCTGAGTTGTTCTCTCTCTTTAGGAGGTTTTTTCTGTGATACCCTTCTGTCCTGCAACTCTGAAACAGTGCTTCAGAGGAGCTATAAATTAATGTTGGAGCACAAGCCAAGAAAGAGAAGAAAGAGAGCAGAAGGCATTAGAAACCCAGTATTTGGGCAGCACAGTCAATCGCAGGTACATTCAGTGAGTACTGGTCAAAATGAGTTGAATCAAGCAAAAGCACTTTAGTTCTAAAAATAAAAACTGAACATTTTGACTTTTCTGAATCAAATTTCTTTCTAATGTTCCAGGCCAGTGTTCATGACAATAAATACTTTTTACAGAGATTTTTAAAAAAGGTTTATCTGAACTCAGTAAAATACTGCTTTTTTTAAAAAGTCATGTATTAAGTAAATGTCATCTAATCTATCATTTTCTTTTGCCTTAACATTTTGACATATTTTTTCCTCAGTGTTTCATACAGAATGACTTTTGGCACTCACATATATTTCAGATAATGATTTAAGTGTCTTTTCAGGAAGTTAAGTTAGAAAAAAAAGTTGTACACCTTCAAATTCATAGCAATGACATTGCTATTGGTCTGATGGTACTCCAATTCCAATGCAACAAAGATAATTTATCATTTAACTTCTGTGTATTTAGAACTTGCTTAAGTGGATGTAGAGCAAAATTATGTTTAACAACACCAGTTGTTATGCTCAAGCAACTTTCGTTGAAATCTATGGGAGCACATGTACAAGGTAAAAATGGGTCAATAGACAGTTAATTCATATTCCAAGTGCACTGAAATGTTACAAAAGGGAGATTGACAACAAAATTACATTTGGTGACAGTTTGGGATGCACATTTTGTCATATTTTCTTATTGTGACCAGCGGTCAAACAGCTTCTTGTAATTCAGGATACAGTGCAATAACTTATGAAATGGAACAGTCACAATATTCCTATTTAGGAAACAAAAGCTACTTAATTGACATCCACTACATACCCTGACTTTTGATGTTCATCATATACTGTTGGGTCCACCTGCAAATTTAGATAACTATCTGTTTAATCCTTTTATTTTTCCTACTTTTTGGGAGAGCTCTTAAAAATA
>JAYRBT010000082.1:108144982-108161460 GCA_036023395.1 Myiotriccus ornatus
GGTCCACCTGCAAATTTAGATAACTATCTGTTTAATCCTTTTATTTTTCCTACTTTTTGGGAGAGCTCTTAAAAATACATACACATTACTCACAGGCTCTTTTCCATCTGCTTCATTAAAGATTTGTTTCAAGCCAGTCAAAATCTAGGTAAAATAAATAGTAATTTTATACCTGCGGGCTTTGATTTTACAGTGATCCGGTAGCAAAGGTCTAGGTGAGGGTCTGTCTCTGTGCCAGTCGCTGAAGACTCAAGTTGTCAGGGAGGTGAATTGCGACACCAGAACGGAACCCAAGAGACAAAGTCTTCCCAGGACCTCAGTAAGTTGTTTAATTTTTCTGAATTTTCAATAAACTGTCTTTGAAATGGGGAATGGCAATTTAATCTCTTCCCCTTAGCAATATGATTATAAATTCATCAGTGTTTCTAAGACGCTCAGGTGTTCAGGTCTTTTGGTAACACCTATAAATACATTGGCAGCCATGTGCCTGTAGCACATATGCAGAGGACACTTCTCAAGTCTTTGATGATGAATGTCTTTAAAATTAATGCCATTTGACTGTAAAATCCGCTTTAGATCAAATGTTTGTATACAAATAGCAAAATAACAGCTACTGGACATGAAAAATTCATTAATACTAGTAGGAAAATATTTCTCTTGTGTTGTTTCTGGGTATGTCATCTGACTTTTATGTCCTTGACTTTTTTAGTTAATACGTTACTGAATAAAAATGACCATGGTAGGCTGTAGGTGCACCATCAAAAGTCTTAGAAAGGGAAAGGAGAAATTCATGTGTAACAGGTCTATAAATACAAACTAAATAGACTCATCTGGGTGAGTACTAGGGAATGAACTGCAAACAATGGGCAGGATGCCTAAATGGCATCTCCAGCTGCCATTTTCAGAGACAGAATGAAAAGAAATACACCCATTTTTATTGTAAGTCTTATCCGTTCTGCTCCACTGTCATGCTGGGGGTGCCCTAAATTTTATTACATCTAAGTTCAGAGTTTAATCTAAAAATTCCACTGTGAGACACTGGAACAGATTGCCCAGAGAAGCTAGTTCCAGATGGGTGCCCCATCCCTGGAAGTGTCCAAGGGTAAATTGGATGGGGCTCTGAGCAACCTGGTCTAGTGGAAGGTGTCTCTGCCACTTTTTGTAGGGCTGCTCTCCTGTCACTTCTCTTCCAATTTATACTTGTGTCTGGCTTGACTCCATCCTTGGTGCAGAATCCAGCATTTCAACCTGTTAAATTTCATCCCATTATCACTGCTAAATGCTTCAATCTACCTAGATCTCTCTGCAAGGCATCCCATCCAGGGAGGCTGAAACTTGATGATCTTATGGTCATAAGACTCTATGATTCTGCATCCCTAATAGCTAACAAACAGCACCTGACTACATCAGCAGCCCTTCTCAGATCACCAGGAGACACAAAAAAGGAAAGCAGAGTGGTTTAAAGGACAGGAGTTCACTTACAGTCTCATCTAACTTGTTTGTTTTTTATTCAATCTAATTTGCCTAATGCAAATGGGAACAGAAGGCTCTCAACAGAAGATCAATTTTACTGCTAACTTTCCTGACAAATGGTCATCCTAACCCTAAGAATTTCCAGTAGTGAGGATTCAACAGCTTCCCAATGGTTCTTTAATTACTACTGGAAAGTTCAACTGATAGCTTATTTAAATCTTCATTTTTGCTGTTTGTCATCTCCCATTTTATCTTTATCAGCTTGAATCATGTGACTCCTCCTGAGTGCCCTTCTCACTTTATAAATCAAAGACTTGGAAAATTTAAGAATATGTATATAAATTGTGTCCTGAGATTTTTTCAGTTAACTTGTAATTATGCTCATTAATATACTATTTTATATATATATAATTATAACCTGACCTAGTTGAAGATGTTCTGTTCATTGCATTGGAGTAAAAGACCTTTAAATGTCCCTTCCTACCCAAACAATTCTATGATTCTACAAAAATTTGAAGGAATGTTCTCTGTTATTACAAGCAGTCCATTGATAACTGGCAATCACATTAGAGGATCTCTTTTGTGAGCTGACTGAAATCTGCCCCAAAAAACAATTCTTGTCCCTGCATTTCCAGAACCTGAGAGTTCACCATTTTTCTAATTTCCAGCCTAAACTTGAGATCAGTTGATAACTGGTTTTGTGCCTGCATTGTTCTTCAGTTTTAAATGGGCCCTCTTTTTATGCTAAGCCAGCCCTTCTAAGGTTACCTACAGACTTAGTGCAGAGGCACACACAATAGTTTTATGTATATTAGCTCATGTATCTCAACGGTGACAGAAAAAAAAACCCAGAATAATAACTCTTTTTTTCTTCTGAGACTGGGAATGCCATATTCCTGTATATTGAGTCCTTGAAACACTTACACTGATCTATTTACATTGTACCATTGCAGTTGACACTGGACTTGACAGATTACAGAAGGATCGCAGAGACTGCTTCCAAGGTGCAACTTTTCAAAATTATTTTTCTGTTGAATACAGTTCAGTTGTCCAGCATTGATGAAAATTCAAATATTAAAAAAAAATGCTAGTATTTCTACAAATGCCAAACAGCGATATGCCAAGTATAAACTGGGAGAAGGGTGGCTGGAGAGCAGCCCTGCAGAAAGGGATGTGGGGGTGCTGGCTTGCAGCAGGCTCAGTGTGAGCCAGCAGTGTGCGCCCTGGTAGGCCCCAGAGGGAAAACCCCATCCAGGAATACATCAAACACAGCCTTACCAGTCAAAAGAGGTAATTATCCTTCTGTATTCTGCGTTGGTGTGGCCTCACCCAGAGTGCTGTGTGCAGCTCTTAGCTCCACACAAATCAAGAAGAATGTGAAGGTCCTTGAATGAATGCACCAGAGGCATTTCAGACTGGACATCAGGAAGCATTTCTTTATGGAAAGGGTGGTCAAACACTGGAACAGCCTTTCTAGAGAGGTGGTTGTTACCCTAAGCCTGCCAGTGTTTAAGAGTCATTTTAAATATGTCCTTAATGACACACAGTAACTTTTGGTCAGCTCGGAAGGGGTTAGGCAGCTGGACTGACCATTGTAGGTTCCTTCCAGCTCAACTATTCTATTCTGTTCTTTCTATCAGCTGCACAGAGAGCAACTGCTTATTTGTATCCACCTAAATGGTCTGTGCCATGTAAAGTTTCCCAGAGAGCGACACTACCCTGAAAAAAGTCCACAGGCAACTTCAGGGCAGCCTCAGTTGCTATGCTATGCAGAGGAAAACAAAAAAAAGTATTGCCCTGCCACTCCTTATTTCATACACATAAAAGACAGTATTTCATGCTGTCAGACAGTAACAAAATGCCTGTGTTCAGGGCAAGGATCTGGTCTTGCTGTTTTATGGTTCCGCCAATCCCACTGCTCAGAGCTCAGCAGGCTTACTCATTTCCACAGCTGCACCTGGCACCTGGAAAGTTAAACAACCTGGCCACACCAGAAAGAAAAACCAGGCAGGGAGCAAACAGGAGAGTGGATATAGGGGAAAGAGCTGAATATAGAAAGATAAGGTGAAAGAATCTGAATGAGAGAGGAGGTAAAGAAAAAGAAAGGGGGGGAATTATTCCTGATGGTTATAAGGGACTAAACTGCTTGAATTTGTTTAAGGAACATGACAGAAGTCATGGTGAATAAAAAACATAGCTAACACACAGAGGAAGAACAAAGCCTCCATTCTGAGAGTGCCAAGTGTTTGCTTTAAGTAAATGCTAATGTATTTCTCTCCTCAGTCTGTCCATTTCTTTTCCCCCAAAAAAATACAGGTAGATGGTCCTGCAAGCACTTCGGAGCTGGCAACTGTACCTAATGCAACAGCTCCAGTCTCAAGAGTTGTCTGGAGGTTAACAACCCTCTCTGTGATGTAATTTTTCACAGAATATGCATTATCCATTATCTATTTTGAATACCTAAATGAAATTCTGATATATTCATGCATAGCCCCAATACACTGCTTTCTACTGGGATCTTTTCCCAAAAAAACAAGTGGCAGCTGGGGTCACCATGCAGTAAAGAATCTTTAAACAATGCAAAAAAGATTAAAGACATAATTTCAAACGATGCCAAATATTTGTTTAATAGCTTCATGTGAATCTCAAATGCATTTCAACATTTCATTACTAAGAATATGCACTTAAATTTTCACTTTAACACCATTTGCTATGTACTGCACTTGTCGCATTTGGTTGAATCTCTTGTCTAAAAGAAGAAACTGTACTTTTCTAGAAGAAACAAAACAAAAAAAAAAAAGACAAAAAACCACAGCTGCAGTAAAGTTACTTTTGCTTTTGTAAGAAACACAGGTGGAGTCTGCTGGTCTGATCTAAGCATGTCCTTGTCCTCCACCCCAGGGAAGCCAGGAGTTTCCTGGCACTGCTGTAAGGCAGCATTAGTCAGCACAAAGAGGGAGTGGCAGGCAGAGCCGGGGGTAAGGCAAGGTTTCAGGGGAGTCACCGAGCTCCAGCCACTGTCCCCTTTCACCAAGGGTGCAATAGTAACTCTCTAGAATACTTGTGCTGACAACTACCGTTCCTGAAAGCAAACACTCTCCCTCCCTAGAAAATAATTAAGTTGTTTTAGACGATAATTTATTTGCTGTTAAAGGCTTATCAAGAGAATTTAGACAGACGTTTGTATTTTGACACGAGCGACCTTGTGCATGCCTCACACCCTGGAAAGCCCCTCTCCTCACCAGGCACCAAGAAAGGGCTCAGCTGCTTTTACTGTTTGAAAAGCAACGATGAACTTCCTCTTTGTTCTGCGGCGTCGGTGAACTCTGAACTGCTGCTGTCTCCAGAGGGAAAACAAAAATCTAGTGTTCAATGGATCCTCCCATGCAAACTGATTGTAGGGGCAGAACCGCAGCCTGGTTGTGGGAGGAGGAGCGTTCAGCTGCTGCCAGGTTAAAGGGAAGGCAAGGCAGAAAGAAATTCGGCTTCAGTGGTTGCTGACACACTTACTAGCTGTTTAAGAAACAAGTCGATACTGTTTGACTTACATTTCAGAACAGGAGGCAAATTATTTCTGTAAAATATGAATAATAGATGTTCATACAAGGGAACTGAACTAAATAAAAAAAAATAGTCTTAAACTTTTTTATGATGACTGAGGTTCTTGTAGGATGTGTAAGACATGTAGCTGACCCACCCTAAAGTTATAATCAACATAAGAACAGACATCTAAGCTCTGGCAAAACAATTTGCAGAATTGTGGCTATTGAGCTCTGGGAGGAAGAGACGATTCTATTCATTCCTCCTGGGTGTAAACACGTGGGTAACTTCAAAGGGGAATCAGTGTTACAGATTTTTGAAAAGAAATTAAATTAGCTTTTTACTCCACCATATCAGCATTAAAAATTAACTGGTAGTTGTAGATTATTACTATCACCTCAATGCATTGGATTAACAATGCATTGGATTGGCAACTAAAATCTGTTTCAGAATTCCACAAAGCAACTTGCAGATTAAGAAGAAAGTTGCGAATCAAGGTTCTTCTCTTACATTCTTTTGATGTTAAGAAATACTTAACCATCAGTCTAGGAAATGTAATACACACCTGAAAACAGAATCTAATTCTAAATCATCAAATTAAAGGGGTGTAATATGAACGCTCTCTGAGACATGCTCTGCCTCATTTATCTCAAACAGGAATAACTAAAAGAGAACTTCATAGTACTTCTTCTGTTATTTGCTGTGATTGCTACATCAGCTATTAAACTTATACCAAACTACACCTTGACACCCTGAAGATCCTCAGAGGATATCAGGATGTTCTGTTGTGTGAACATACACAGACCTGTTTGATTACAAAGTGATCAGTCCAGCACAATGCTTTAGTGTCAGAAAGAAGAAAGAATACAAGAACCCTTAATACTGTGTGTTTCACATATATTGTTTGTTTATGCCTTTTGTTTTCTTTAAATTAAGAATTTATTTTTTTTAATGCAGGGATATCAGCAAATTCTATAAATTGTGACATTTAAGGAAATAACACAAATAGATATACATAACCTTCAGAATAACTTGTGAGGTAAAGCTGTTTCCCTCGTGATGTCCATGGAGATTATAACTGTTGCAACTGATATCACACACAACATGAAATTATTTCTTTTGCACTGTTGCAACACGTAATAAAGAGACATAATGTGATTGGAAGGACTCCCATATGGTTGGTTCCCCCCTTCGAGCCCTAATAGTATCACACATAGTATCACAACCAGCGGCTTCAGAAATTACTTACCACAATTGACTGTGATGCTGGAAAGATTAACGAGGTAACTGCCTCAAAGAAGAGAGGATGCACGGGAAGCACATTTAACTGTTTCGCCATCGCGAAGAATCAGCTACACCTTCGTAAGCTTCAATTAATCAGGTGTATCCAGGAAAGATCTCTGCCAGATAAGATTAGGAAGGGTATGGCTCGGAGCGCAGAAGAATGAGGATTACAGGGACGGCTGTACTAAAAACGCTCACAATTTTTATTTTCCCACGAGACTGCGCTCCCCCTGTTAAGTTGCTCGTTAGTTTATTAGTTTGTTGTCGCAGCTGCCCTGCACGCTCCGGCTCACTCCGCGTGGCAGAAGCGGGGGGGAATAAACCCCAAACTTTGGAAGCCCTTGGGTCGCCCACCCGCGGCTTCCCGAGGGCTGCGCTGGCGGCACCGCCTCGTCCCTCCGCAGGCTCCGCGGGCGGAGCTCTCTGGGGCGGCCGGGACCCACGGGACGGACGGGACGGGACGGGACAGGACGGGCGGAGCCCGGGGCCGGGCGCCACCTGCCCCCTCCCGGCGCGGCTCCCGCCCGGCACACTCCACCCACCCGCGGATACTTGTGCGCCCCTGGACGGGCCGCCGGCATTTCGGCGGTGGGCGGGCGAGCGGGCGGAGGAGGTGACCCTGCGTGTCCCGTGGCCATGTCGCGGGGCCCCGCCGCGGCCGTGCGGCTGCTGGCGCTGCTGGTGAGTCGTGGGATGGCGCGGGGGTCCCCCGGGACCGGGGCGGGGGGATGGCTGTGCGGGAAGAGGGGCGCGGGCGGTGGTACTGCCGCGGGGGGCTTGTGTACGGCCGCCGGGGAGAGGTGTTCCCGTGGCGGTCTGGCAGCCTTCCCACCGCCGGCTGCCTGGGGCTAGGAAGGAGTTTTCTTCCGTTCTTTGGGAATTAGATAAAAGCCGTCGCCGTTTGGCTGTCCGAAAGCAAGCGGAGGTAGAAAATCCCGACAGGCACGGTATCTGGGATGGGTGGGGTTGCTGAGGCGCTGGGAGGAACAGGAACACAGTGAAAGAACACATTGTTGCCGTCTTCATATTCAACATGTTATCTGTTCTAATAATTGCAGTAGCCTTTTGACGAAATAGTGCCAGGAGGGAAAACGAATCAGAAAGTATGGAAGTCTTTATCGCCTTAGAGAATTACAATCTATACAATCTTAATAATCCAAGACACTTCAAGCTTCCTTCCCCCCCGCCCCCCTTTTCAGCCATCAGCCTTTAGACCTTCCATCCTATGAAATACTTTTTCAGGCTAAAAGCAAGGGCTGTCTACTAACAAACTGAGACCGAAACACCTGGTTTGCTGGATTTGGACTGATGCTTTCTAGGTGTTTCTAGCTGGTTTACAGCAAGCTCTCTGTCATATCTGCGGCATTTTCTTTTGCTTTTCACCTCTCCAGGCTGGCAGAATGCCTGCGGAAGTCAGGCCGCCACCACTCAGACAAAGGTGCGAGTGGAGGCCAGGCCCTGGGCTGTGCCCCAAGCTGCCGAGCAGCTGAGCAGGCATCAGTAATGGCTTGTTGCATGGTGAGGGCGGAAGGTGTTGAGGAGCGGGACCTCGCTCCCTGAGCTTGAGATCCTGCAAAATCAGATTTGTCTTCTGGAGAACTGTTGTCTGATAACTTTGATATAGACATATGGTTGTCTACAAGTCAGGCAGCAACAGTTAACACTGTTTTTCACAGCAAGCTGGGAGTTACGGTTCGGTTGGAAAATGTTTTACTCTCATATTGTCCAAAAGAACAATGGAAAACGTGGAGTGCTACTTTTGCAAAAGTTTTCACCAATTCTTTGTGTGATACCTGAAGCCACACCGTCGACCATTTTAGTGGACTTGCACGGGCTCAGGGTGCTGTTAGTTTTGCCTGAAGAAAATTATTTTTCTCAATCCTCATCATCCCCAGTCTCAGCTAAAGCTGAGTGTATTGGAAGTCAACTCAGTTTAATGCCTAAAAGCCTCATTGTCAGATAGAACATTAAAGCAAATAAGGCTGCCTTGGTTGGTTGGTAGAAGAGAGAGAGAGGCACTGCTGTGTTTTGCACTTTTGGTTTTTTGGTTTACTTTTTTTTTTCCTAATCTGGACAGAGCCATTCATGTGGCAGAAAGTCAAGTTGCTTCTTTGAGAGTTTCAGATTAGGGTAGTTTATTTCTTATGAATCTTAAGAAACTACTGAAATACTAAAAGTAGTGTCTTCTCAAAGCATCTTCTGCCTTAGACACAGCAAGAATGTAAGTTCTTCCTCTCCCAGTTTTCCCTGGAAGTATCTCTCGGTGCTCCCTCCCTGCCTGCAGGCTGCATCCCTGTATCGTCATTCCCGGGTACCTCACAGAGGTCACAGCAGATTTCCCCAGGTCCCTGCCTCTGACCCTTTTCCAGGGACTTTTGGGTGTGCCGAATGGTAATGCACCCGTAGGGTTGGGCTTGACTTGGTGCGTGTCCAGGGCACACACCCAGAGCCATGGGCCTGCTGGGCGGGCATGGCTATCGAGGATTATTAGACTGGGAAGTTTCTCAGTCATTTCTAAAGAGGGTGGACATCATGTCTTCAAGAAAAGAAATCTTAGAACACTTCCTGCATTTGAGTGAAAGAAGAGTTGACAGAGATGTATGAATCTTAGTATGGGAGTAGCAAAATTTACTTATTCTCTGAACATCTTCCCCAGATTGTACTTAGTTGATGTTTGGGACGTTAGATGGAGTCTGTGTATGATGAAATTCAGGCTGAGTACATTAGATTACTACTGAAATGTCAGAGCCAGTAGCAGTTAATTTTCAGAAGTCATAGAAACAAGTTAAATAAAAAATACCACAACATGATAGTTTTACAAAGAGCAAAGGTGAGCTAATTCAAAGGAGCCCAGCTTTTATTACCAGTAACATGCTGAAACGTGGTAAAAGTTATTTACCATGTTTCAGTGTATTGATTCAACATTTTAATATTGTTCCAAAAAGCAGGGGAAACGAGCTATGGTGAGGTCTGAAAGCAGCTGAGAAATTCACAAGATCTGGTATTTTATCCATCCTATTGAACTAAAGTGGTGTGTTATTTCTGATGCTAGACTTCAGAATACATTGAATCTGTCCAGGAGAGAGTAGAGGAAAGCAAAAAAATACAGTCTGAAGTCACAAAATTCTGGTATCTGATTTTTGAAGGAAAATTGAAGAAAATACAGTGAGTAAGATGTAAGTTTGCAGATACATGAAAAGTTATTATGAAGAAAAGGGAATTGCTGTAAAGTGAAAGCATTGTCGGCATCTCAGTATAGGTGTTTGAGTCTCTGTTATGGTAAATGGAGATGCAGTGGATGCTGAGTGCACCTGTTGGTTGGATCAAATTCTGCTTTTGAAGCAAATCTCCGGAGTGTGAATCGTATCTCTCCTGGGTGAAACCATGTTGGGAGGTGAATCAGTCTGCTCATGGGTGTTGTGTTTGGTCTGTGGGACCAGGCTAATTCTATTCTGAAGGAAAACCATCAAAACACAGGTTGTGTACTGTTGGGGTCTCAATGTCAACTGCTTTGATCTACAAATCCTCCCATGCTGGGCTTAAAAACTAGACATCCTTACAGTTAGTAGAGCGCTGGTTTGGGGACAAGTTGAACTGCACTCTGATCTCTTTGTATTGGCTGTATTTCTGCTGATTATCACGGAAGTTTAGACACTTAGCTTTTATTTATACACATAATTTCTGTGCCTTACTCTGAAACTGAATCTCATGCAAGCAGTAATATGGTCAACTTGCAAAGAGCTAAAAATTAGGGTAATAAAATGAAGATAAAAACGAACTAAGGCTTTCCATCTGTAAGACTACCTAGGCACCACCTTAGGTTAGTGAGGCTGAGGGACCTCCATCACTGGTTTTTAGGAACAAGATAAGCAGTTGTCAGGAAGCCCTTGGGTGTACTTTGTCTTGCAACATGGCCAGGAGATGTACTACTAGATAACCTTGGATGGTGCCCCTTGCTTGCTTCTCTAAGGTCTTCACTTGTCCATCATCTTCAACACCAAACTGACTCATGGGGGGTACATGCTCCAACTCTCCCAACACACAGCATACAGGAAAGTCCACATTTCTAGGAATTACAGTTTCATGGTGTACTGAATACAGACACGTACTTTCTTGGTTACTCAGTCTTTACATCTTTGCAGTTTAAGCTTCAGTCACTTCCTGACTATTCATGAACAGGAATTTGGGCAAGAGCAGCCTTGCACTTCCTATACACAGCAGTCACTCCCTTCTTTCCCATGGCCTCTTGCTGATTCCTGCTGCTATCCTGTAGTATTTCATTCCAATTTTGATACTTCAGGCCTCATTTTTTCCACCTTGTATTTTGCAACCATCCAGTTTTCTTCTGGAAATGCATTCTCTTCTTCTTCAATGCATTCTCAGCTCCGTCATCAACAGGTGTCTACGCCAGTAGACATCTACATCAGTAGATGTCTGGGTTTTGTGCCAAGGCTATGATCCACAACAAATGACAGACAGAGCTTTCCTACTCTTACTAAGCCATTTAACAGAAGGCAGCTGTAGGATATTATAAAAAAGGGGGAAATATGGAATTTAGCACCTGTTGAATATGTGACATTTCACTTGTCCTTGAAGAAAATGTCACTGAAAAGTGCTTTTTTCCAATTTAAAATTTTTGGAACCTTTAAAAATTTTCAATAAAAATGCAGGATCCCTTTATATATAGATTGAAAAGTGCAAGAGCTAAAGTATTTTTTACTATCTTAGCATTAAACTGTAATGTTTCAAGGCCATTTGCTACTATGTAAACAAATTGATTTTTACTTTTACTTAACGTTAATGAAAGACTTTTGGTCTGTAAGGACTGATGGAATTTTCTACAATTTCTTGATACGCATCTCAGTGGAAGATCTGCTTATTCTTGAACTTCAGCCTATTCCCACGCCCAACCACACCTTCCAAAAGAGTTGTAGCTTCTGTTGAAATATCTTGACTATAAAGCAAAATTCTCCTGTCATTCTTGCTGGTATAATCTCATTATTAATAAAAATAAATTTTGAAAATCCATACAATTAATAAAACAAAATAAGACTTAGAATATTCATGAAAATAATTTAGTCTAAGGTGTAAGATCCTGTAGCCTTCATGATGCATATCCATTAGGGAACTTACTGCTTACTAATTTTTTCTCTTCAGCATTGGGAAAATTATCATTTGAAAAAGAGTTTTGTTGTGCAAGCTGAAACAGAATTCTGCTGTATTGCTCAACACAGTCCGCTGCATTGTGTGGGGAAGAGATAACATCTTTTTTTAAAAAAAGAAGCTGTCATCGATTCGGTAATCAAGGCTGAGTCAGAGGGAGGAATAGGCAGAACCCAGTCAACAGACGAGAAACCAGTCAAAGAGAATATAAAGAAATACTCCTTGACTTATTTGGGTAGAAACTCACCTTCCCTGAGCCTGCTTTGCTTTAGCAGTGGTGTGCCTAAAAAAATAATCAGTAGGTAGTAATAATTTTGAGAATAATAGCGGTATTCTCTACCTATACAGAGCACAAAAACTTGATTTGTAGGTTTCCTCTGCTGTAATAGCCTACATTTAGTTGGTGCTGTTTCCCAACACCTTCATTTCTTGCAGTTTGAGGGGTGTTGGTACTTGCAGAGTCTTTAGTGCCTGGAGAGTGGACATAAACATGGGGTCTCTGGTAATTTGGCTGCAGCTCCAGTTCCTTCCAGCTGGGATTTGGCACCTAACTGAGGCATTTAAGGGCATGGCATAGCTGTCCTGGGCTGTCCTGGTGCACATAGAGATGGGCAGTTGCAATACTGAACGTTGGCGTGTAAGGTTTTTGTCGGAGCAAGCGTGGTTTGCTTGCTAGCGTGCACATGCCTCTGTCATGTTTAAATAAGTGATGAATGTATACCATTTATCCTCCCAGCATGGTGCTAAGTCATGTACACCTCAGCAGTCCTTTTGGTTAGTCCTTGCCTTTAAATACTATTTACCCTGTTTTGTTCTCTGATGTGATTGGTAACCCACCGCGGCCTCAAATCCATGGTTTGTCCAGAAGAGGGAGCTGCTTCAGAGTGCTGCTGTCAGCCAGCACTTGCTTCTATCAATAGCAAATTCTCATCAGTTTGAAATAATGAAGTGTTATTTAGCACTAAGAAATGGGTGTTTGAAAGCTACTATAAAATCTGCATTTATTCGAAAAAAAACCAATTTCTTATAATCTGTTCCATGACGGAAGAAAAGTGCAAAATTAATAATTCTTTTATTATAGTATGTGTTTGTAATGCCAGTGGTTATGGGTGAATTTTTCAGAAGCTGTTATGTGTAAATAATAAATAATAAATATTAATTTATGGAGGTCAGAAGCCTTTTCCTTATGGCTTTGCTGTTCTTATGAGGGAGGTCATGTCAGTTAAGTTTTAGTACCGCTAAAGTGACATAGAATTAATAATGATTGTCATCATTTCCATTGCAGATCTGTTTGAATTGTGGAAGTGGACTCCATGTGAAGGTAGGATACAATGGAAAACTTCTCATTTATCTGTGCCTAAAGAAGTGTTCTCTGAGCAAAGTGACAAAGCCATGCCTTACTTCAGTTGAAAAATTTCTTGAATTTTACCATTTTCTGAAATGTAAAAGCTGTGTAATGGGTAAAGAAATGAAAGCTGAAATTAAGTGAATAGACTTCTACATGGATCACACTGAGTGGCATTGAACTTTGACAAAACTTGCCCTAAAATATTAAGTTTGTGGATAAGTTTTTTGAAGTCCGTAAATGAAAACAGGCACTATTTTATTGCATATGTTAATTGGAAACGTTTCCAGATGTTAATTGGAAGTCAACAGAGACAGTAGAGACTAAGCTGGAGAGCAGAATGACAAGTTTCATGCAGAGTGAGAATGAGGGGTAGTTGAGCAAGGATAGCAGAGGCATTGGGTGAGTTGTACTGAGGCCTGATATTTCACATGTTCTGTTTCAGAGAGAAGTTTGAGTACAAGGCAGTATTGGTGGGGTGGTAAACATGGTGATAAGGAGAAATGGTGGTTCAGAACAGCCTTAGTGCCAGAATTTTTCCCACATCTGATGACAAACACGGAAATCTTCCTGATCAGAGTTGTTTTCACCAACCCCCGCTCATGGGAACTTGCTCATATATTTAAAGCATGTCTTACCTGCTTCTGTCTTGATGAAAAGACTTGTGTAGTTTTCCTCTTCAAACAACTTGGGGAGCTCTTAGGTTGTAAATGATGCTGCTCCACGATTTTGAAATCACTAGCTACTGAAAGAGCAAAAGCTATTCAGAAGTCTGGGCTACAGTATCAATAAAGCATTTATCTGGAATGGCTAAATGTAATGCTGACATTGTCTTGTTTCACAGGTTTATAATCGAAATGGCAGGAGTGGCATGTTGTCTCATCCCAACAGCCTAGTCAGGCAGAAGCGGGAATGGACAGTCCCTCCAGCCTTCATACGAGAGGAAGAGGACAATTCCTATAAGAATCCAATTGCTAGAGTAAGCTCCAAAAGGAGATTAATATGGAATATACATAAAAATAGAGGTTAAAATATAAAATAAGGGTGCCCTAAACACATGCACAAGTATTTCTTTTAATTTTAAAGGACTGTTGGATGTCAGCTGAAGATTGCCACATTTCCTTGTCTCCTTCCTTCACCAGATGCGTTACTTTTGAAGCCTGATTTGACTCAGTCTCATCTTTTTCCCAGTGCCAGTTTTCACTAAACTTCTGGGAACGCAATATCTTTGAGCTTTTTCACTCCACCACCCCTACTCAGTGTGGTTGAACTTGGCAAGTGGGTCCCAAATCTGCTGCTGGTGATTGGGCAGAAGGGTGTAAATAGAGCATGATTGTGTATGCCTAGTCTTTTGGGAAACAGAGCTAAAAATAACCAAGGTGTTGTCCTTTGTGCAAGCGTGAACTTCAGTTGGTTTGGCACCGGTGTTGAAACCTGGATGCGCCACACCTGTTACTTCAGCATATGAAGTGACTGCAGGTCATAGCTGGCTGTTGCCCACTACTTGTCCTGCCCCTTGATGGTGGTGCTGGCCCAATGCACATGTGCTTTTCCAGATGTTTTGGGTATTTTTTGACAGCAGAGAAAGGATGTAATCTCTAGTCTATGCAGCTTCTTCTACCTGTTCATCTCCAGGGCTGACCTTTCGTCTTCCACCCTATCACTTCTCCATTATGGTCATATTCAGTAGCTTACATCTGATCCTCTAGGTTGTCTCCCTGCTCCAGATATTTCTCATCTCCCTGAACCAGATCCTCAAACAGAACATGCAGTTCTTCCTGCATTCATCTCAATATCTCCACAGTCAAAGGAGTGCAGTGAAATCTGTTTAATATTTATTTTTGTTTCTTTATTACAAAACAGCAAAAATATTTTGTTGTACTTTTATACATGGTTTTATTTACTGAGTGCTATTTAATCTGTTATATTCCTGCTAGATACATTCAGATCTTGAAGATACAGGGATAGTAGTAACTTACACTATATCTGGTCAAGGAGTAACAGAACCCCCTTATGGATTATTTGTTATCAATGGAAAGACTGGAGACCTGAACATAACGGGAAGGGTGGACAGAGAAAAGACTCCAGTGCTGCTTGTAAGTTGAAAATTAATTTTTTCCTTATAGGTGCCTTCCTGTTCATTTTTTTTACTTATTGTCTTCAAATGTGTTTACTTGAAATATTTTTAATATTTCTTGATATTTGTGTGTGTATGCGTGTTTCTATTTCTAGACATATATAATGTGCTTATGTAATGTCTAGATTTTGTTATGTATAATATATGTATTTCTATTTTGCATATGTATTTATGTTTGCAGTCTCTCATTGGGTGTGCTTATTGTTTCTGTTTGTCGTCTTATCAGGTCAGAGGTCACGCGCTAGATAAGAATGGGGCAAAACTGGAAGAGCCAATAGACCTCCCAATTAAAGTAGTAGATATAAATGACAATTTTCCGGTGTTTTCACATGAAGTTTTTGTTGGTTCAATTGAAGAATTAAGTGAAACAGGTAACTTATTTTTAGATTATTTTTTTTTTCATTGAACTTTTCCCAACACATGCAAGAGCACAGGTGAATATGCATTCTCAGCAGTATATGTGCAGTAACAAGGGTACATTCTCTTGCTGGCATAAGCCAGGTTAACCATGTCTGAGAATGCAAGTTTTTATTCAAGGCTAAGCTATGTGGTGTGATTAAGGGAGTCCACCTAAAGGCAACAGAGAACAATATTTCCTCTTGTGACACCTTTGGTTTGATATCAAAGCTACCACAAATCAAGGAACCAGAGTCCTTCAGCAGCAATTGCACAGAAAATGCAGTCTGCCTTCTGGCCTAGCAGTCACAGCCTGTTTGGGAGGGACTTCACTCTGCCATGCTCATCCAAAGCCCTGCTTTGTCTATGGGCTGGAGAGGTATTTTGCTGTTAAACACACGTCTGTGCCATAACCACTGAAGAACAAGTTAATGCCCGTTTTTCTGTTGACATCAGTAAATATGAGACAACAGATCTTTTTCCAAGAAGATAAGAGAAGCTGAAATAAAACAAACTAATAAATACCTGACATTGTCTCCATTTCAATGTCATGATAATCTGAAGAAACAAATTCTTGGGTGAGGTATTGAGTAACCTCAGCAATCTTTCGAGTCAGCAGCACCCATATGTAGTGGCTCTTTGCATGAATTCCAGCTAATGTTAAAACCTGGGCACTGGACACTGAGGTACACTCTTTCCCGGAGGACAAAGCCCTGAGCCGTGAGTTACAAGGGGATTGCACCATGGGGACCACCATGTATTTTCAGTGAAGCTGTTGGACGGTATCAGTGCAGAGCAATTGTTTTAACAATGTTGAGGTAGAGGAATTATTAGTGCTCCCTTTAGAATAATGTGTGAGGGAAATGTAGCTCGTTTTCAAAAACTTACGCTTTCTGCTCTGTCAGGATTATTGAGAAAATCC
This sequence comes from Myiotriccus ornatus, assembly GCA_036023395.1. Classification (NCBI taxonomy): domain Eukaryota; kingdom Metazoa; phylum Chordata; class Aves; order Passeriformes; family Tyrannidae; genus Myiotriccus; species Myiotriccus ornatus. Next base: position 108,161,243 of record JAYRBT010000082.1, read on the forward strand.
AACCTGTTGTTTAATTGGTACATTGAATTCTGTGACTTACAGATGCATGGATACAATCTTTTTCTTGGCTAGAGGATAAACTTTTAACATGTACCTTTTGGTTTTAGGAACACTTCAGCTGTATTCATTACGTAAATAAAGTCATAGAATCATAGAATCGTAGAATAGATTGGGTTGGAAAAGACCTCCAAGATCATCAAGTCCAACCCCTGATCCAA
>JAYRBT010000082.1:108166274-108192168 GCA_036023395.1 Myiotriccus ornatus
GAAATACTGCTCTCGTAAGTGCCACAGAGAGCTCTTTCAACTTACTTCAGCAATGCTGGTGTTTTGGAAAATACTAGGGTTTTTATTTCAAGATTAAATTTTTGCACAGATCAATTTAATTTTTCTTATTTTAAAATTACAGATTTTCCTAAGAAAACAGTCACTGGCACAGTTGTTATTCAAGTTCAAGATGAGAATGATAACTGCCCAATTATTGTGAACCCTGTGCAGACTGTGTGTTCAGATGCAAAATTAGTTGATGTTACAGCTAATGATTTGGACAGTTACCCAAACAGTGATCCCTTCAGCTTTACTGTCGTTGATGAGCCAGAAGGGACAGCCAGAAAATGGATAATTGCATCCAGAAATGGTAAGAAAATGTATTTTTACTTTCAGTTCTTTTAAGTCCTAGTGTTGTAATTTATTAATTCCAGTCAAACTGACAGTTTGGCTGATTCAGACAAAAAAAACCCCAAACCTATATATGTAGTCATCACTTGCGTTCTGCTCCCTTCTCTCTAGAGGTTATAAAAGCACAGTCATGTTCTCTGGGGCATGTTGCCTTCCCTCAGCTGGACCATCTTTGCCTGGCTTGATGCCCCATATGTGGTAACCAGGATTTCATAGGTAATGCTGGTATCAAGCTATCCCCATCTTCTCACCGAAAGCATGCAGTGATGGAGGATGCTTTTTGTTAAAACTGAGCTTGGAGATGTGATTGTGTTACTGGCTGCAGTTGCTCTAACTTACAGATAAATAAATCTGCGTGCACAGTGGGCCTTGAAAAGGAGAAATACAGTGTAACTTGTCTAAAGATTGTCCAGCATGGTAGGAACAAAAGCAAGGCAGAAAGCATAAATAATTTTAACAAGTATTTCAAAATTAAATGAGCATTTTCTTATATTTCTGTTCATATCAGCCTGAAAAATGCTCAAAGGAAATGCTTCAGGTAGACTGAAGGCACCAGAAAACATTTTTTTTTCTTCTCAAGCTCATTCTGCTCTCTGAAATTCTGCTGCACAACACTGCAAAGCAATCAGCATCCTAATGGCCAACTTTAGGACCAAGAAAGAATCTCAGTTTTTGTCACCTTGCTTGCAGCCAGACTAGCAGTAATTGTAGGGATCACAGCTTTTTCAAATAGTGTAGTGTTGGCAGCTGGGAACATCATCTGGCCATAGACAGCAAGCTGTCCATGAGCCAGCAGTGTGCCCTTGTGGCCAAGAAAGCCAATGGTATCCTGGGGTGCATTTGGGAGAGCATTGCCAGCAGGTCCAGGGAGGTCCTGCAGGTCCTGCCCTTCTACTCAGCTATAGTGAAGCCACATCTGTGGGGCTGTGTCCCATTCTGGGCTCCTTGGTGCAAGAGAGACATGGAGCTCCTGGAGTGGTTCCAGCAGAGGGCAACAAAGGTGATTAAGGGACTGGAGCATCTCACAAACAAGGGCTGAGAGATCTGGGCCTGTTCAGCCTCAAGAAGAAACACCTGAGAGGGGCCCTCATCAATGTCTATAAGTGCTTGAAGGGAAGGTGTCAGGAGGGTGGGGTCAGGCTGTTCTTGGTGTTGCCAACCAGTAGCATAAGAAGCAGTTGGAAGAAACTGATTCACAGGAAGTTCCACCTGAATATGAGGATATAACTTTTTTACTGTGAGGGTGACTGTGCACTGGAACAGACTGCCCAGGCGGGTTGTGGAGTCTCCCTCGCTGGAGGTATTCATGAAGTGTCTGGACACAGTTCTCTGCCATGTGCCCTGGGATGACTCTGGTTGAGCAGGGAGGTTGGATCCAATGACCCACTGTGGTCCCTTCCATTGTTACCCCTTCTCTGATTCTGTGGTCTCCTGCCTAGTTGGGCCCTGACATGACACAGCCACAGGAGCAGGTGTTATGGTGGCTCCCTGGTCTCTGCCTGTGGCTACAACAGATTAATCTCCTAAAGATTGAAGCTGTGAGTTCAGCCTTTGTCTGTCTGGATATTGTGGTTGATACTATATAGGTGATTGGACTTCCATAGTAAGTCTCAGGTGAAAACTTCAAAATTATGTGAGGCTGCAAGTGAGCATGGCTGCTTTGTTACCAGCATGAATTACTTGATAAAAATAAAAGCACATGTACTGTAGCAGCAGCTAATTAAACTTAATTCTATTGCATTGGCTAGAGGGGGTTTCTTGGGAGACTGAAGGGGTTTTTTTAATTGAGTTTACAGGAGTCAATTTTCTCTCCACTCATTTCTTCTCTTCTCTTTTCCTTTAACCCCTCCCCTGGACACTTCTGCCTCAGGCACCAGCATACAGCTGGAACCACAAAACCTGAAGCCAGGCAGAACTGAAGTTCCCATCCTAATAAAGGATTTCCAAGGCCTCAGCTGTGCTGCATCACAGTCTCTGCAGTTGACTGTTTGTGAGTGTACAGATGACGGCGTGTGCCAAGAGAAGTTTATTGGCTCTAAGTCAGTAGGTCTGGGACCAGCAGCAGTTGCACTAATCATCTTGGCGTTTTTACTTTTGCTGCGTAAGTAATTGTTTCATGTTATCTCAGAAGTACTGTAAATACGGTCTGCAAGGCGTCAGGAAAGAAATAGTCCAGTTCCCAAATGTTATCATCTTGATATATTCTGTGTAAACTCGTAGTCTTGTGGGAAGTCATGACAGATCCCCAACTAAATTTTGGTAATATCAGCCTTTCAACCTCAAAGGATTTCAAGCTGTGCATTTTAAAATTAATATGAACAACTTTAATATTTGTTTATGGTGCTGTAATAATAGGTGGGGAAGCAGTGAGGAATCCTTTTGGTGTTCCCACATGTCCCCAGGTGAGCTCTAACTCTTCCTACTCAAACCACAGTGCATTCTCCACTCTCTTCTCTGTCACTGCAGGTCTGCTGCCTTGCTCAGAGCAGCATGTGACATTGTTCTTTAGTGAGACAAAATAGAAGCTCAAAATAAGAGAAGAATACTTGCAGTCAGGGCATGGCCTTATGCAGCAGTGCTGCATTTAAACTCACAATAATTGTGAGTTTAAATTGCTTGTGCTGGCAGCAATCTAACTATGATAAAACAAAGTTCATGCCACAGGAATAATATGCTCTGCTCCTCGAAGTGGGTTATTTTGAGTTCCCCAGTCAATGCTCTAGGCAAGTGAAAGGAGTGGTACGGTGGAATTTACGTGATGCCATGTTGTTATCTTGTAGTAAAAGAACAGGAGGAGTTAGAAATGCTGAGGTTGTACAGTGATATCAGGGCTTGGGTTTGGTATCTGAGATCTTTGATAGAAGTATATCTACCTACATGTGTGGTCATCTGCAGGATTCAGGCCCTGACGTGTTAGTTATCAGTGTACTCTCTAGGAAAATGGCCTGACATACATTTCTAGTAAATGCCTTGAATGTTTGGGAACCTGTCTTCAGTCCTTGTCAGCCCTCGTACTGATCACTAACTCATTAAAGATACATTTTGGTATGGGAGCTGGCCATACTTATAGTGGCTGTTAGTATGCTTAGGCCCTAATAATCACATAGTTAATGGCAACCATCTGTTTCCCTGCAGTTATTCCACTTTTACTGCTGCTGTGTCCTTGTGGCTCGGGAGCAAAGGGGTTTGGTGGAGCAAAGACATTTGCTGCAATACCAGACTACAGTGAAGCGATGCTGCGTCAGTGGAACAGCGAAGGAGCAGCTCCTGAGGAGAAGGCATGTATCCCTGATAGCATTTCTCTTTGATTTCTATTCCAGTGTTCAGTTTGGCACTTGATGCCTCTTCCACATCACAGGCTGATGTTTTAAAGCTCTACAGAAGATTTTAGCAACACATGAGCATTAATTGAAATTAACCTGGTGAGGATTAGCGAAGGATGTGTGGAAAATGAATTCCACCAGCAGCTGTAGAAAAAGCAACCATAGCACTTTCCATAGGGAAAGCAATCAAGCAGACTTTGATGGTATCTGAGCAGAAGATAGGACTGTGGGAAAAGCATCAAATCTATAGAGTGAAACATTTGCATTTGCAAGCCTGGAATGCCCTTCACCCCTTTGGGAGCATGGTAAAGCAGAAAAAGAATGGGTTATAAAGCTTAGCTTATTCTCAGTGGTTTAAAGCTTAAGACTGTGTTTTAAATTAGTTCCCTGTGTATTTTCTAAACAGAGAAAATTCTTAATTAAGAAAGGTAGAAAAAAGTGCAAATCTGCAGGGGGAACAGCGAATGCCAAGGGAAGTTTTCCCCTTTGTTGTTATGCTACAAAACAAAGTTTTCCAAGAAAGGGCATGATACTGACACGCTTTTGCACAATAACAAAGAAACAGGGCGTGAAAGACTTTGATTTAGGCTCAGTGCTCACAGTAAATTCTTGTTAAAAGATAATTAACAGGGAAGCCAAACTGCTAGGAAAAAACAAAGGGGCAGCCTTTTTTCGATGTTTTGTTTGGTTTTTGGGTTTGTTTTTTTACACTTTCAATTCTCTAAGTTTCAAGAAAACAATGATCAGTAGAAACATTTCCATGATCCTCCTTGGGAATACATTTGTGGAAGCTGCACCCTGTTTCAGGACGCCTTTTACCCTTTGCAGCAACACGTATAAGTGCAAATTCAAACAAGTCATAAGACGGTACCCTCCCAGGTCCCACCCAGCCCCACTCTGGTTTGGTGAGTTCCATGTGCTAGACGGCGAACCTTTCATGTCACATCTTCATTTGTCTTATTTATGTAGCCAGTGCTAAGCTTTATTCAACCCACTGCACTGGGGAACTCGAGAGGAGCAACAACAGCAGCAGCAGCAGGAGGAGGAATGAGTGGAGGCGAAACTGTAACAGCAGCAGGCAGCTCTGTCTCTCACATGGGAGAGCATCACAACGCTATTACCAAGGAAAGATGGGAAGAGCAAAGACATCTTCTTTCCAGTGCTGAGTATGGAGCCATGGCAGCTGGAGCGGCTGAAGGCATGGCAGGTGTAGAGGGCAAGACAGTGGTGTCTGGAGGAGGACTTGCAGTGGGAGCAGCAGGAGCTATGAATGAAGAATTCTTAAGAGACTACTTCAATGACGTAAGCATATGACCCGAAAATAACAGCATTTTGATATTTACACTTAGCATTGTGAAATTTTGTTCATTTTACTACAAACACAGATGAGTAGATAATGCGTGTGTAAACAGTCTTAATACAGTGCCCAATGTTGTGTGCATGTGGAGTTGGGGGCGGTAAGGATTTCTGGATTAGCCTCATGTGCAAGACTTAGAGCATGACAGTGCTCAGTCTTGTAGTACTGAGTGCTTTCAAGGTGTCCCACAAATAGACCTTCCTCTCAAGGAAGGTTCTTGGGTAAGGGATACAGGAGCCCCTTGCCCAGAGAAAAGGCTAGGTGATCTAAACCTCAGGAATTTAGGCACGTTAAACTGGCCTGTAGGGAGGCACCTGTGACTCATCATGAGTCAGAGCTGCAAACTTTACAACGGAGCAGGTTTTGAAAAGATAAGCTAAAGATGTCATACCTCAAAGGGTGGGGCTGCCTTTTAAAAGTAGCTGATGAAGTAAGTGGTTCTGACTTGCCTGTTTGCCCAATAGCCTGGGTAAAGGGCCGTTCATCAAAAGCCTGTAAGGCACATGTTGCAATCTCTTTTCTACTTTTTTTTTTTCTTTTACTGACCTAACCATTAGCCAATAGGCTGTTCCTACTCATTGCAACTACTCCTCTTTGTGCACATCGTTAGTCTTTTGGCTGGTGATCTTATAGTGAAAGTTTCACTTCCATACCTGTACAAACACCTTCCAGGTGGCTGCTGATGTGGTTTTGCAGGGGAGTAGCTGTTCAGATTTGAATCACCACCTCAAGCTAGGGAAGGATTTGAGCTTTAGATACTTGTATGTCTTGGAGTGCTCTAGCTACTGGTCTTCTGGGTAGCCAGACGCAACAGTAGCAATCTGCTTTCCTTCCAGTCTTTGTGCTTTCCTAATATTAAGACATACTTTAAGCATAGCTGCCTGATAAGTCCTGCAGGAGGGAGATCATACTCAATACTCTGTATAACTTCTGTGTGGCTAAAGTACCTCAGATTATAAGGGTGTGAAAACAGACAAGTAACCAAACCAAATAGTTTCAGATGTGTGCTAATTTTTTGTAGCAGAATCTTGGTTCATGTGCCTACTCCCAGGATCAAGTGCAAATAAACATACAGAGTCAGTTTGGGTCTGGATATATACCACATGACACAGATGCCTGAGCTAATATGAACTCTAGAACATAAAAGGTGGAAGCCATATTACATAAAGCAACCATATTACATAAAGCTGGTTCAGCAGGCCCAGAGGGTTTGGCTGCTTTTACTTCTGGAACTGGAGCTGACACAAGCATGTACACAGATATTTGTGCTAACACTACAGCAGCTCCATTGCAGACACTGCTTTCAGATTGAGCTGACTCTGTAAGCACTATAGTCAGAATCCATGAGCCCTCCGTGTTGCCAAGTGTCCTGCATAGAGTCTAAGAATTTACATGATGGACTATGTATCCATACTTACCACAGTTACCATTCCATTCAATTTTTTGATTTGTTTGCTGTTGGGCATCTTGGGTGTGATCCTGGAGGCTGTGCTAGTGCAAAGGACCATGGGAGGTGAGAACATGTCAGCATGTACTCATTAAATGTTTGTTTAAATGTTAGGATACTCTCAGGCACGTTATCGGGATTCTTCCACAAACACCTAGTTAGAGGTGAAGTTCATTCACTAACCTAAGTTAAAACAATCTCTTTGTGAATATGGAGCAGTATCACAAATGGGACAGCTACTGGAAGGAACAGCAGCAGGTGGTGATAGTATCCAAGGTTTTCATCTCAGATTTTTCTTCTCGTCGAGTTCAGACCAACTTCAAAAAAGCAAAAAACCCTTTTAGGTATGGCCCTCACTTGGTTGACAGTTTTTGTGGGTTCAGTTAAATTTTTTATTTCAACATTTTAACCAAACATTCCTAATTTTTCAAAATTGTTATATGTAGAGTTGGCATTGATGAACTTTTGCTTGCTTTTGTTTTCTGTCTGTAGAAAGCTGTCTCTTTTGCGGATGAAGATGAAGCACAGGCTGCAAAAGACTGTCTCCTGGTTTATTCCCAGGGAGAATCAGGCTCCCCTCATGGATCCGTCGGCTGCTGCAGCTTTATTGAGGGGGACCTTGATGACCATTTCCTTGATGATTTAGGAGACAAATTTAAGACTCTAGCAGAAATATGCATGGGCAGACAGATCAACATGAAAAATGGTGGCTCCAGGAATGAATCAGGTTTCAGTCTTACTGACACAAAGTCACAGTTCTTAGATCAGCAAAATGCTTCCAGCTCTGGACAAGCCTTTGCCTTGGGCAGTCATTTCCAGCCCGCCCCGCCAGTGCACACAGGCAGTGGCACAGGAGAAGACACCCTGACCAAGGAAGTGGTCACAGAAACAACCTTTTCAGCCCATTCTGGGCAGCACAATGCCCGGCCCCTCCCCACAGCCCACACGGAGACCAATGTCAGTGTGACGGAAACATCCTATTCTGCGGGGGCTCCTGCCCGCTCAGCCGGTGTCTTTCTAGACCCTCAGTTTAAGGAGAATGTAGTGGTGACAGAGAGAGTGCTGGCACCTGCATCGAGCATTCAGGGTATGGTGAAAATCCCTGATTTGCCACATGGAAGTAGTGTGGTGGTTACAGAGAGGATGGTGAAGTCGGCAGGTGCAGGGCCAGGAGCCCTGGCAGTTCGGGATCTTCCCGACTCCAAGTACGTCGTGGTGAGGGAGCGAGAGAGGGTGCTTGTGCCTGCTGCAGAGCAGGGCTCACTCAGCTTCCCCGCTCCGGCAGAGGAACGCAGCATGGTGCTGAATGAAAGGGTGGTAACAGCCTCGGGGCTGCAGAGCAAAGCCGAACAGGCTGCAGGTGCCAGCTTAGGAAGGCAAGAGCATGTGTTGATTACAGACTCCCCACTTAACCTGATGGGCTCCGACTTAGAAGGGCCATCTCCTGCCAGTGCCACACTGAGCAAGTCTTCCAGGGTCACCAAGTACAGCACGGTGCAGTACACTCACTCATAGCTTGGATCCCCGCAGGGATGGCAGTGTCCAACACCCTTGTGTCTCTATGCATCTTGCCTCGGGCTTTTCCATGCGATCTGAATTTGCTGGAGCTTCCAGAATGACATGTACTCACTTGCACTAGTTTGTATAAATTTGGATTATGTGACCAGGAAGCAAGTGAGGAAATCTGCTGTTACTATTATGTAACATTGGCAGCAATGCTTCTGAAGTGGGAAGATGTGGGAAATATATTTTTTTTTCTTGTTTGCTATATTTATAATTGCTTTTTATTATTCAGTTAGTGTAATAATACCACATTACCAGAGCTGAGTAATTATGGAAAACCATGAAAAAAATCTCCAATCTAGTGATGGATAGTAGCATGCAAAGCACAACTTAGGTTTCTGAACTGCTCCTGAGGATGTCTGCCGAAGTCCTCCCATGAGGGGAATAAATTTCTCATTTTGTGTTTGTCACCTACTACCTTGTGGGCCAGGGCAGCTCCTCCTGAGCTGCAGATCTCTGTGCCTTGGTGACTTGCTAAGAAATCTCTCGTCCCTGAGAAGCCCAGGCCACAAAGATCAGTGCATCTTCAGGGCAGTGGTGTGTTGATCTCCTGAGGGGATGTCACAACTTCAGGTTATCAGCATCTGTAACTTAAGCAATCACTACCTGCACGTTAGCACAGGAGTTAGAGACAGCAAGTAGCAAAAAAGCTGAGCCCTGCAATTTTTTTTTTTTGTCACCTCATTGTAAGAATTCTATTATTTGATGTAGGTCTGCACTGACATGGACAAGTAAGCATTTGCAACATGTACATTTTTCACTGGCTCGTAATTGGTCCTTTATTTAACATATGAGGAACAGCTAAAACTTACCTTACCTTTAGAGGCAGAGATTGAGACAGAGACTTTGTTAGCAAAGTTTATGGCCCTTAGACATCTATAGGATCTTATTTACAAGGGCAGTTAGGTATTTGCAGTTCTGTCTGTGAACTCACAGATACAGAAATGTAGCCTGGTATGTGTGAGGTTCCACTGGTCCCAGTACAAGAGCTCAGGTGGCCTTTATAGTGCTGTGTAATGGCAGCTTTACTTGGCTCTGACAAGAGAAAGCTCCATTTAGGTCTGCAACACTTGAAATTACTTTTCTTTCCTTGAAGTTTGTGTGGTAAAAGCAGAAGATAGTACTGCACTGTTTGGCAGTATGTATATATGCAGATGTAAATATTTTTATGCTGTTTGAAACATTTTAAAGTTAATTTTTTTAAGGAAAAACTGTCATACACTCCTCATGTTTTCTCAGAGTAGATCAGGTATTGATACTTTGTCTATCTCTTACCTGTGAAATGAGCAAGCTGGTCATATGGTACTGCAAAGCCTGTGGATCTGTAGAGCTTTCAGGTTGTTTCCATCTCTTCTGGAGTCTTCCTGCAGCTGTAGTGTTATGTTTTCCACTGATATGTCTTGCCTTTGACTAGAAATGCTTTCAGTGTGTTTGATTTTACAAATAATGATGTAAAAGTTGCTTCAAAAACATAAACACATAAACTAGGAACCATGGCCCTGCTCAGCATGACAGATGTGCCATTATATTAAGTAGAGTAGTATTTCCAAACAAATCAAACTACTTGCTTGCTTGGACCTGTTGGTTATTTATCTCTTACACTTCATTTTTAAAATATGTGTATTTACTTTCAAGCAAGACTGCGGTTCTAAATGGTCACCACTTTCCTGACTTTCTAATGGAATATCTCTGTGGGTTTATGCAATCTTAAAATAAAGGATGGTACTGTATTTTCTAGTTCTTCATTCAGACAGCTACCCCCGTTAGAACACTGACTTTCCTACTGCAAATAAAGAGCTAAAAGATAGAATGAGGACTGGGATTTCCCAAACAGCCTGAAGAAGTATGTGAAAGACGCAGATATGAAAAAAGTTGGTGTCCTGCTAATTTAGAGATTCTGAAAAAACTGTGAATTCTCCCTTATGGTTAGGTGGACTAAAGTCTATAATAGCTTGATGCAAGATAACAGCACTCCAGACATGGATTTACTAGGTTCTGAGTCAAACTCTTCTAATCAGTTTATACTTCCAGACAACATGGCATAAAATATTGTCTTGGTTTTGTAGACACTAAAACATGCGGTTGTTAACATCCAGAAGAAGATGCAAGAGTCAGGATTGTGTCACAGAAATCCCGACTTCGCTGTGTATTGTTTATATATAAACTTTTATCACAGATCTGCTTGTGCTGTGAAGAGTCTGTTTGAATAGATTCATTAGGAGTGAGTCTCAATTATTTCACTTAGTCTTGTACCAAGGCTTCAGATGCTATCAGCATGTGCTAATGTTGGCAGAACATGCATCAGATTAAGTCACTGCTAATGGAACTGTGTTTTTGTAAATGATGGTGAGTGGTGGGAGGAATGTACAGACCCAAATTAATGGAAGTGCCTGGTTAGCATCTGACTACTAGATAACCCTGAGAGGGGGACTAGCCCTAGACACTTATCTTTGTGAAGATGCCTTGTTCTGACTTCAAAAGGAAAAACAAGGTCTGTAATTTTCTTATCTAAGAAAAATAGAGCACAGTTATGCTGAAATGCCAACATGACAGGGATTATATCCATGCTGCTCTTCTGTGATTTATCTTAACTGTGACTCCCTGCTAAGTATGTTGGACTACATAAATATGACCCAGCCTGCCACAACAAGGATGCAGCATGTATCCTGTGTACCCCCAAGGAAGTATTTCCTGTGTCATCCCTCAGTGTATACTTGGAGCCAGGCTATTCTTTGCAGGACAGGGCAATCTCTTCCAGGCTCCATTCCTTCCTGGGAATTTGACCATAATGCATAATGAAAGGCTTAGAGCTTGTCTGGGTTATCAGCAGTAAATCAGTTTTAAATGAGAAAATAAATCCACTGCTGTCCCTCAAAGAGTAATGGTAAGTGTTTATGGCCTTGAGGCATCCCAAAAATGCATCACGCCCTCAGGGTGTACTGCAGTAGCAGAGCTAGCGGCACTGGCTGTCTCTTTTGCTGGCTCCTTCTCCCTCCTGGTGGCCTTTGAGCTTCCCGCAAACTCAAAGTGCAGTGGCAGTGACAGCCATCCATTCTTCCTGCCTTATGGGCAGGAAGGTTGGCCTCTGCCTGCTACTAGCACAGGCTTTCAAATACATTCCTCCTGCCAAACCAGCTAAGGTGAATATCAGGATGGTAGTAGAATCAAATTCTCTTTGCATGTGAGGACACAAGGCTGGTCTGAAGAGTGTCCCCAGGGGCTCAGAGTGCCACTTGAGTGTGGATTTTGACCCCACATTGTAGGACACAAGCCAGGAAGAACAGCACCAAAGTGCTTAATGTCCTGTTGGTGCTCACCACATTGTGCAGAATTTGCAAGCACCCCCTGAGCTGCAGGGCAGGCTCCCAGTGGTACCTGGTTTTGTTGGCGTGGCAGGCAGAATGGCTCCTGTCCACCTGGGCCCATGAAGGCTTTGGCTCAGGGGCCATCCATGGAGGTGGCTGAGGAACCCATCTGGGCTGTGGCCTGGTGGGGGGCAGCACTTTGCCCTGTGGGGTTTAGAGGGGTCAGAGTATGGAAAAGGACTTGGCGGCTGTGGCTTTTCCTAACAGAATTTGAACCCACTGCTCTCCTAGCACAAGTTGTGTCACATGGGAATGATCGTCACGTCTCCCATTCCTCAGAGCACACCTACAGCTGAAGCACACACTTCATTACAAAAGCTGCAAATCATAGAGTTTACATCGTTCCAAGGCACAAGTGCATGAAAAGCAAGGCATTGGGAGTTACTGAACGCACGGAAGTGGCTTCCAGCCATGAGAAAAGCTGATCTCTGAGAGCCCTGGTGTGAAAACCCTCTTCCATAATCCTCTGTGGTAACTGCTGCTGATGAGATACTGGATAATAAGAACTCTTGGCATGACCCAGAAGAGGCTTGATGTCGAGGGATAACAAGACAGCATTCACCTGAGGCAAAAGGATAAATACGGAGTGCAACTGAGTAGAAACAGGGTATTTGCCTTCCCTGCAGAGAGCCATCACTGAATAAAAAAACAATGTGGGGCAGGGCTCTAATTGCCCAATAAGCACTAATTACCAATAAGCCCCCAACCCCCTAGTGAGAGTCACTGCCAGAAAACAACTGCACAAATGTACCTGCTGTGACACTTGAGCTGCACAAAACGGTTTCAGTCTCATCTCCGAGTTTCTCCAAGTGGCCTCACCTCAGGAGCCGTCACTAGAGGTGGTCAGGCACCCTGGCACATCAGATTGCTCAGGACCCAGCTGAAAATTGCATTTTTATGTAATTCTAAGCAACTTTTTTTTACATGCCAAATGGTGAAAGTTCCAACTTGTGTTAGTCAGCAAAGCCCATGGAGAGAGGGATTCACACGGTGCAGATGTTCCCTCTACTTCATTAGTTTCTACTAGATACTGAGACGTGTACAAAGTGGTAGCACTGGTTTAAAAATTGCCCTGAATCTCATTTCCTTGAGATATACAATAGAAAGTGTCTTCAGCCATATGGTGGGAATGCATCCAGAAGTTGTTGTGGTCATGTTGGGGAAAAAACACGGAGCAAACAGTTCTACTGTGTGCTGGGGGGTGGGAGGGTTTATATCCCTCCTGCCTCAGTTCCAAGCTGGTTTCTGACCTAGGATTCAAATGTTTCATCAGAATACTTCTCCTAGATCTGTTATCTCTAGCAAACAGAACTCAGAGATATCACCTCACAGTGATTAAGCAACAAATTGCGTTGATTCCCTGGCTAATGATTATCCAAGATCTTTGGAGAGCGACTAAAGTTTAAACCCTGGCAGAGAGCAGGAGTCTGAGTAGACAGTGCAGCTACCATTGAAACAGAGGACAGGTCTCCATCAGGCCTTGAATCCAGCCTCTGGAAGCAGTCAGCTACCCTTCTCCTGCTGAGGATGGGGCATCTGGGAGAAGCTGTGGGACACAGGATGGTGGCAGACACTGAGCTGCTGGGAGTAGCTGAGTGACAGTGACATGGCACTGGGCAGAAGGAGGGCCCAAGCCCTGAGCTGGGTACCAGGGGCAGGGCTGCAATAGCCCAAGGCAACCTCCAGCCTAGCTGGCTGCCTGCACCACATTCTCTGGCCACCCACTGTGCCTTCCTTGTTTCCCTTTATTTCTTCCCCTCATGAAAATCTCCCAGCACTATCTTTCTAACATAAGGCAGATTTCCTTTTTTTTTTAATCTGTAAGTATTACCAATTACTTCTTTCATCGTTTCTTGAAAAGAAAACTAAAAGCAGAGCTTCGAAGTAGAAGGAATTACATACTTATGGCATCAGCTTTTAGATGGAGCCAAATCCCATCTCCCAGATGATGCATTGCACCTGTTAAAATGCACACCTGACAACACACAGCTAGTACTGACGGGGGAGGATTTGCTCTGTGTGCAAGGGTGCTCACCATTTTGCCATTTATCATCCTGTTTTACATCTATCACTTCTGTAACCAGCAGGCTTGGCTTTTGCAACAGCAGGAAAGACAGAAAGCCTCTCACACTCTTTTTGAATCAGAATCCCAGAGAGGTACTGTCAAAATAATAGATCTGTTAAAGAAAATCTTCCTTGTCATCCATCCTACCTATGTTTTGTGGGAAAGATGTGGGAGAGATGAAATACAGATCCATAAAAGTTTTTAAATTTTTGTAGTCCTCATAACTTGGAACTCCCTACATTCTGCCTTTACTGCAATAAAATATTTTTCCCTAACACAAACAAACCGAACCATATGAGTCAGAGTTCTGTGTGAGGTTTGTCAAGCATCTCTTTAAACAAACAAGCAAATTCAAATTAGACTTAGCACCAGAAGGGGAAAAGAGTGGTTGTCCCCTAAATGCCCCAAATACTCTTCTCCAGGGTGTGCTAGTGGAATTGGTTAGTAGTTGAGCTTACTGCATTTTGGACAAATGGCTGTCAGCTGGGGCAGATGAAGTCCAGACTAGAGCAGGTAAACAAGCAGGATAGCTCTCAAGCACATGTCCTAAAGAAGGAGCACGGGATTATTCTCATACGCATAAGATTAGTTCAAAATACTTGTGAGACACATAGAATATTTTTTTTCAAAATATAAAATTAAAAGAAAAAATCTTACCTGCCTTTAAATGCTCACCCCTTCCTATTTGTTTTCATCCTTTCAAATCCCCCAAAATTCCTGCAGAGCAGTTTGAAATTAAAAGAAGATACAAGTACCTTGCACCTGTTGCGCGTAACAGAGTAATAAGAGCTAAGAAAGCAACTACAGTAAAATTGGACTTGTAAATTAATCCAGGTCAGTATAAAAATACAGTTAACTGTTCAGGGATTAAGGAAGTCTTTTGAAAGAGATATTTAAAGAAACATTCTGCTAAAAAACTTAAACTTTCAAGACACACACTAACTCACTTATACGAGGTATTTCAGTGTACTGTTTGCCAAAGATCTCACCACTTTGTTGTGACCCCCTTCCTACGAATTCCACTGATAACTTGTAATGCAGTCTGACATCCCACTGTCCTTGTTTTGTCTGGGAAAGAGTTAATTTTCCTTATAGCAGCTCCCATGGTGCTACATTTTTCGTTTGGGACCAGAGCAGTGTTGCTAACACCAGGATGAGTTGGTTATTGCTGAACAGCCTTTGCAAAGTGTCGAGGCCTTTCCTGCTTCTCACATTGCCCTGTCAGCAAGTAGGCTGGGGGTCGACAATTATTTGGGAGGGGACAGAGCTGGGACACTACATCCACAGTGCAAAATCCAAAGGGAAAGGCAGAACACAGTACTGTCCCAGAGTGTCTTTACTTATTTCTCAGATACCCTATTCAGGTTTTTCACTGAGAAGTATTCTGTCCTATGCCAAAGAAAAAAAATAATGCTTTTGAAGAATCTGAATGGAAGAAATATTCTTGATGTGATGAGTTGTGTGGAGCAAGAAAATAATATGAGGAAGAAAGCTTCCAAGCTTACAAGCAGTGAGGCTCTACTGTAAAGACAATTTTAGACTCTCTTATTGCATCAGCTGAAGTTTGGGATTATCAGAGAAGGACAATATGAAACAATATGTGATAGTGTGGAAGAAGGAGAGAAGCTGTTATTTTTTAAATTGTTTCTGGAAGAGAATGTGCTAACATACCACTCACTTTGAGTTTAAAAAATCATCTGCTGTGTCTTAGGGGTAAATACTCTGTGAGGAATGTTTTCTGCACTGAAAGGAATTTGTACCACATATAAATGAGCAATTAGGACCACTAGGGTTCATTTCAGAGAGAGCCTCCTTCGGAAAGCCCTGCCCCTCAGATAACCCCTCTTTGTTTCTCTCTCACATCTACCTTTTCCTGCTGTGCTCTACAGCCAGATTAAAGGATCAATAAGAATTTAAATACTCCACAGTGCCGCCTACTCATCCAGCAGACTGAGTTCAGTTTTTGTTTAGAGGAGTTGGAGTTTGACAGTATCTATCTGAGTGCATAAGTTCTTCTGTAAAGCATTAGAAAAGAAATCCAGTCTTTCAAAGGGAAGAGATATCTGCCTTCCGCAAATTTTTTTTGTTTACTTTGGTGACAGAATGATTTTTTTAGGGGATTTATTTCTTTCTGTGTCTGGCTCTGTCTGCCACCACAGATAAGCTTCTGAATCACAGTGACAGAGGAATGGCTGACGTTTTTCCTGGTGGTGTTGAAAAGAGAACAAGAGAATTGGTTTGTTATTTTTGCTACCAACAGATGACCAGCTGCTTCCCAGGAGGCACCAAAGGTGTAATGCGTTTTGCAAAGCAGAACCATTTAATTTTTCCTTCAAAAAAAATCACAGAATTGTTAGGGTTGAAAAGGACCTCTGGGAGACCATCCAGTCCAATCCCCTGCCAAGGCAGGCTCACCCAGAGCAGGTGACACAGGAACAGGTCCAGATGGGTTTTGAATGTCTCTGGAGAGGGAGACTCCACGATATCCTTGGGTAGCCTGTTCCAGTGCTCTGCCACTCTCAATGTAAAGAAGTTCTTCCTCCTGTTGAGCTGAAACTTCCTATGGTTTAGTTTGTGGCCATCACCCCTCATCCTATTGCTGGGCACCACTGAAAAGAGTCTGGCACCATCATCTTGGCATCTGCCTTTGGGATCTCCTCTCAGTCTTCTGTTCTCTAGACTAAGCACACACAGTTCCCTCAGTCACTCCGCATGAGAGATGCTCCAAGCCCCCATTCCTCTTTGTGGCACTCTGCTGGACCCTCTAGAGTCTTTCTTGTACCGAGGAGCCCAGAACTGGACACAGTACTCCAAATGTGGCCTCGCTGGTGATGAGTAGAGGGGGAGAATCACCTCCCTCGATCTGCTAGCCACACTCTTCCCCATGCATCCCAGGATACTATTGTCCCTCCATCTGTGTAGGAAAGCCTCGGAAACCAAAGCAAAAGGGGGGGAAACAAAAAAAAAAAAAAAGAAGAAAAAAAAAGTATTTTTCCAGGGACTGAAGAAAAACACCCACCCACCCAGGGATGGGAGGAGGAGGCGAGCCGTGCCTGAGGCCGCCAGGTGGCAGCCCGGGACCGCTCCTTTCCCCTGCCTGCCGGCGACGCCGGGATGCGAGAGGCGCAGCCGGTCCCGGTGCGGGAGGGTGATACCCCAAAGGCGGTGTCGCAGATTTCAAGGGACGGGCAAAGGAGAGGGTGGCAGAGGCGCCCTCACACCCCGCAGAGCCACACAACAGTCGGTGAGGCCTTCCCAGCCTCGTTGCGTCTGAAAGGCTTTTGGTTTGGTTAGGAAGATATCGTTGGTGGCATTAAAACATAACTAGTGCTCAGTAAAGCCCACGAGATTAAAGGACAAAGTCCTGAACTGCAGCACAGCCTCGCTTTTCTAGTACTCTCTTTTGTACAGGTAACAAATTCTTCCCAAATAGTAATGATTTTTCCAGCTTTGTCATTGATCCCTCAAATAAGATGTTCTCTGACAACATGCTAACACTCTCCTACTCTCAAAAGATGAATCCTTTAGGAAGCACTTACAGCATTTTTCTTTCAGAAGTTTTGACACATTCTGTAATGAAAAGAGAAACAATACTCAACCTGATTAATAGGACTGCAGCTAACAAAAGGTGACCTGAGCAGTACATTTCCTTACTGGTCTTATAATCAAGTAATTCCAGAGCAAAGTCTTTAGCAGCACATCTCCATCCCCATATCCTTCACTTTTCTTCCCCTCATCTTTGCAGAGCTTTAACCTGAGGCAGCTCTACCCATGTGCTGGCCTTATACAGGTGATCAGTCAAGCTACAGGGGAAGGAAGAAAAGACATCCCAGCATTGCAGTTCACTGTGTGGTGGTTTCTGTTCTGCTTTCACCCTAAGTCAAAAGGAACAACCTATCAGTGACAGCTCTAGAAAGGGACCTGTCATGGATGTTAATTTTTTTTCATAACAGCAAAAATTAAAAAGGGATTGAAAAAAAATATTACACAAAACATCACAGGATGTTCCCTTGGAAAGAGAACAGTCTTGTTATGTGCTCTGCAATATGGTATGTTTTTCCACCCCTTTTCTGTCTCCCTTCTTCAGAATTTTTCCACAGAAAGCAGTTTTTCTGCTATCAGTGCTTCTTTCTTTTTCCATCTCACTGTTCTGGAAGATTTGTAAGAGGAAAATAAACTTACCCTAGGGCCAAGACTAGACCCTATTTGCCACCAAGGCACTATTGTGTTTGGTTCATCAGGATTCTCTTGGTAGTTTCCTCAGTATCTAGGCAAGGGCACCACTAGAGGGTCCAGAAATCTCTTTTCCTTCTGAGCAGAGCTCAGCCTGGGATGAGAGGGAAGTGTAGTTCTACCTATAGGAGTTTCTGTAAATCACAGCAATAATATAGGGGAATGGATGTAATTGCAAGGTGAGGGACAAATTAGTCACAATGTCATAACTGAATATTCTGACAAATAGCAAGGCTGCCATAGTCCTAGTAATTTAGTTTTCATGGGTGTGAGCAATATAGTTTTTGATAACCGTGGCCAAAGATGGGGTTTAGACTGCAGATGACTAATCACAAAAACAGTAGGGTGTCTGTAGGAGTGAAAATAGAATGCTTTCTATTTTTGAAGGGTATTTTTTCTTCCTTCCAGAATGCCTTCAGAAGAAGGAGCCCTACCTGATCTTAGGTAAAACCTTTTTTTCTTCTCCTGAAAAAATAAAACCTTTTCTTTTTTTCACAAAAGCTGTCTGGTCATGGGATCAACAATCAAAAACAGAGGCTATGTGTATCACTACTCAGAAGTAAACACTTCCTCCACATGCTCACTTCTCTGATTTCCACCATGTCCACATGGCAAGCTCTCCCAGACTCTTACTTCTAGATTGGTCTCTGAGCACTGCCAAGATGAAGTTAATGCTACCTGTTCAGACTGAAATCCCCCCCAAAAATGTGCCTCAGATTCAAATGAGAAAGAAAGAAAGGGGGTAACATCTTGTCCTCATCAAGGGTGCTGTGAGAGAAGAACCTCAAGGGCAGTAAACACCTCCTGCAGCTTGTCAATTCTCTTCTTTGTCTGAAGGAGACCCAGAACATACATGGGAAAAATTTTTTCTGGGGTAGGAACTGCAAAGTGAATGTTTACCTTATGTTTGAACAGCTGATTTGTCCCAGCAAGAGGAGTCCAATTTTTGGACCCACCGCTCTAGGCACTAGGTACCCTGATGTGGCCACTGAGCTAAAACCAATCTTAGCAAGCACAGTGTCCTATTTGAAAACAGCTGTTACCTCCAAAGAGAAATTACATGCAAAGCTACAGCAGAGTGGGGTGACAGGAGCATTACACAAGCTCTTTAGAAAAAAAGGACAGTGTGTATTTGTTCCTTCTAAAATTAAAAAAAAAAAAAAAAAAAAAAAACCAACCTCCAGAGTCTTCTTTGCAAGGAGCTCTGTAAAGCAGAATGTCCAGCAAACACAAAGCCTTGAGCAGGCACAGGGGCAGCACAGCATTCAGGGTAGCCCATGTCTAATGTCAGCTACAGTTTAAAACTCAGAGACTGACCCAGCCTTGCTTTTTCTTGAGTTACTGCTTCCCTGGGAGACTTAAGCCTAACACATGGAAAATACCAGTCCCCTGAAAAGCAAGTATACTGAACTTCCCACATATTTGCTTCTCTATACACCGCTTTCCGTTTCTGTGTTTTATTTGCACAACAATTTGTGTCCATCATCTTCTGAAAGTGTATCCTCTCTCCCACCACTCAGCCTTCCCCTCTGTTGTTTTTGCAGCTCTTGTTTCTCACCATCCCTCCATGCCAATCCTACCTTTTACTTCCCTTTTAGACAGGCAATTCCTCTCCCCACTGTCTTCTAAATGCTCGGCTCATGTTCCCTCCTCCCCCTCAGTCCCAGGGATGGGTCCCCACGCAGCACTGCCTTTCTTTCTGTCTCATCTTCCTTCCGTGGTTCTCCTTGGTGCAGCTTTCCTATTTAAAATAATCTAAGCAGTTTTCCTACATAAGGAGGCCTTTGCTCCTCATACTTCTGTGAATGTACATGCTGTGTACTACCACCTTCTCCTCCCAGCTGACAAACTACATCTCTTTCCCTTTCTGTCTGCATTCCCAACACTAGCCAGCTATGCTGTTTCCTGATTTTTCTGTGCCCTCTTCAGTGTTCCTCTGCAACCCCACTTAAAGCAATTTCTTCCAGAGGTTCACCGCTAACATTTAATAATTATCCCAGCCACTCAGGTTTGTGTCTTCCTCCACTTTCTGAAGCTGCTTGACCACTTTTGCCTGAGACAGTGGAATGTATGCTCTGGGAAAAGAGGGAAAAAAATAGGGATCTTTTCAGTGAAGGAAGCAAATGTGTGAGCTCTGAAAGATCTGAACTCTTTAAACCATTTTATATAGTCTTCCTGCTCTCCCCCAAAAAAAAAAATCATTCAGAAAGACTAGGGTAGGACTTTAGTTTCTGAGACCCCCTAACAGCAGAGACCCTCAGGGTACCCTAGTAGGCAGAGCCACTCTGGGGTGCAGAGGCTGAGTGGGGAAAGGAAGGGACCAGTTTTATCAGGATCCTGACAAGCTCCTGAGGAAAAAAACCTGGGGAGGGGTGAGGCTGAGATAGGAGCACAGCTGCTAAAACTCAGTTCTCAAATAAGTAACTGAAATGTATAATTACACAAGAGCACTGAATAGAGGTTTCTGTTAATCTGTGATCCGATAATCTTCTTTCATTGCCACTTAGCAACAGAATTCCAAACCGAGGTTGGAAAGCTAGGTTGACTTAAAATTCCTCTCTTTGCTGGACAGAGATGAGAAAAGGTCCCTTTCTGGGCAGGCACAACAGGTTTTCCAGGTACTGGTTGTGTTGTGCCTTTTAGCACTAAAATGCAGACATCTGAATTTCAAGTTGCCCAAAGTCCAGTTCAGTTGGGCAAGTAAAGTTGTTTATAAGAATTAGCAAATTTTACTCGCAGAAACACAGGATTAATCCAAACACACCCACAGACTCCATTAAAATCATACATCATAAGAAGGGGGAATGTGGAAGAAGGGACCAGTGGGCCAAAACTGCTGCACTGGAAATTACTCTTAACTGGTGGGTCAAACAGCAGTCATCATACTTTTGGGGGATCCACAGTGTCACAGAGATGCTCAGAGAGGATGCAGGAGGGTGTTATCCTACTGCAGTGATCCCTACCCAGATTCACTGGCCATCATTGTTTCATCTCCGAGAGACACTCTACACCCCACAGAGAGCCAGCCTACCTCACCCCTCTCCAAGGTTCAGCTATTTTCATAGGCATCAAAAAAAGTCTTAGCTTTTGGTGCCTCTCTTCTTTCCATCTCCTTCTTACCTTTTGTTTCTTCTACTTCTTCTTACCTTTTTTTTCTTTTCCTGTGCTTTTTGACTACAGAGTCGAGCAGCCAGATAAGATATCATCTTTCACAGTGAGTCTGGGGGTAGAGAGGCAGCTAAAAGACATGCTATAAGCTGCTTAACAGTCAGGCTCAGCTGCATCTTGGAGTGGCTGGTGAGGCTGCATGCCCTGCTTGACATTCAGCAGATTCTTCCCCACAGTCCAACTCGAATGCCTTTTCCTTTGCACGTGCCAGGATCCTCAGAGACAAGACTCCAACAGCAACAGCTTCCTCCCACCTTGAGGAATTTGTTTCCCGTACTGTGGAAAGGATGGGCTCCCATCCCAGTAGTGCTGACCATCAGCAGAGTAGAGAGGGCAGGTATTCCAGCCAAAGGGCAACAGACACAAGGGTGCTGTTAAAATGAAGGTTTGAATTAATATTTACATTTTAAAAGGACTAGCTTTGCTTTCCTGGGTTTATCTTCAGCCAAGGACACGGCCCTTTTTTTTTTTTGTTTTGTTTTTACAGTAATGTTTTCTTTGAAACTGAGGAGCAAAGACCTGCCTATGCCAGACACGTGAACCCTGTTTAAGAGAGTGCCTTTGTACCACAACATGACTTTGCTCCAGGTTGCTGGAACTCTTTATTCCCAAGCCAAACCAACCATGGTGGCACGGGGCTGTCCAAGGGGTCTGCTGAGCTCCACTACTGCTGAACGTCCTGCCATGGACTGTAGGACAGGGTCCCCTCAAGAAGGACTTGATGGAGAAGCAAAGAGGAAGGGCAGGGTATGGCACTCTGTTATCTCTTGTCTGCTGTTTTATGTGGCTGAGTGAAAGAAACAACCAAGGATTTCTGCTTTCAAAAGAGCCCAGGGGATGGTTTCTACAAGCAATTACACCTGTGTAATCGCAAAGTAGTTACACCTGTGTTGGTAGATGTTACTAGAGTACTTAGGGACCTCTGCAGGAAATAAGCCTGCCATCCACGAGTCAGCTGGATTTGTGCAGCATGCAGTTGTGCAAGCACTTCAGGCAGAGCAGGGGAAAAAGTCTCCTAAGATATGTATAGCTCAGTGCTTTCATGCCCTGAGATTTTCCCAATTTCTGTATGCCAACCCTGGGGTATAAAAAAAGACAAATTGCTCAACAGAAAGGAGTGTGACTAGCAATTACGCATTTCTGCTATTTACAGCTTACCTCACATAATGGTACAAAGAAGGAGCAAAATTAGTATGTGTTCCTCTTTTTATGTGACTTTTTGTACTTTGTGGAGGAACTTCAATAGACTCATCAAGATGATACTAATAAAAGATCTATAATTCTGTCTAGAGTCAAATATTCCCCAGATAACAGTCGTGGGCTGGACTTATTTGCTGGTTTTTCCCACCTCAGGTTATGCTTCTTTCACCATTTTTCAAAGACTAAAGCACCTACTTGCTGATCATCATCTTTAAAGAAAAAAATAAAATTTGCTTTTTTCCTATCACTAGGAGCCCAATAGCTAATGATGTCAAGCTCACTGGAAATTACCAGTACAAAGCAGTAGCCAACTGTGAAGTCTGATACTGGAGACAGAGGGAATCTTTTAAATTGTGTGAAGAAAAACAGGATAAAGAAAGTAATTCAGAGTGCATAAGTCTTTTGTCCTCTGCTGAGGGAGAATGCTAGTTAGCACTGATCTGACATTTCAAAGCTTTTTGAGGCATCCAAGCAATTCTAAGGACTTGTCTATTTGACCACATTTGAGAGTTTGTTAAGGTAGAACATAAAGTGTGGCAACTGTTCTGCTAGATGTGGACAAGCTGCTGGCCTCGGTTCCTTCTCTGGCCTACATGAAAGAGATTAAAATTCTTTTGAATCATGCTGAGAGGAGAAAATCACAGAGATGAAGAGGATTAAACGAATTTAGTTTACCAGTACATATTTCCCTAAGCTGGTTTCCAGTGGCTCCAGTATTATGGGCTGTGAAGCACTTTCAGGAAGACATGGGATTCTGTGCACTGCACATTGTAGTGCTGCCCTACAAACAGAGAGGGCACCACTTGGCCTCATGCAGCCCCCAGATCTGCTTGGCATGAATAGCGGGGTGATGAGGAGCAAGAGAGGTCCATGAGCTCTTTGACAAGCACCAACTCAGTCTCTGGAGGAAAAAAATGACTCAAAAGTTAAAACACAGTCTAGGTATGTTTTACTGGTACGATCTGTGCCATAATCTGCATCATGGAATTTATAGATTTTGGAGTGAAGCAAAAAGATTTTAGACTAAGTGCCTGAATATGAAAGACTTATGGACTTCTACTGAAGCTAAGTCATTGAAATATAGCATACAGTGGAAAAACAGCCAGCAGCAGGGCATTCTTCAGATGGCTCCACTACCAGCTGGAATTGCTGTGAGCAAGGAAAATGATTCTTCATAAAAACTTGGTTGACCTCCACATCTTGTGACAGTAAGCAGTGGGAATAATTCCCCAATAGCTCCATGCTCATCCAGCACTGTGAATCACTCCACTTGCACAGTGTTTTTTATAAAATATTTTAAATCACTAAGTGGACTCCAGGTTTGTAACACAAACTGTTGCAAGCCAGGAAGTCAAACTTCCTAAGTGTTTGACTTGAGTACAGGCAATAATCATTTTTCCTAACTCAAGCAGAGACCCGACAGGCTGCTGTAAGCCAGCTACTGTTTTGCCCCCTGGACACTACATGCTGCATGACACGTAGAGGGTCTGCTTGAATAACGTGGTTGTTGTTCTGCTTGAGTTTGTCCTAAAGACACAATAGACCTCTGCTTTGTTACTGTTATTGATAAAGCATGACTGGATGCAGAAAAAGTCCTGAATGGTCCTGAGACTGAACAACTTCTCAGCAATGGTGTGTGGTGGGTCAAAATACTATGCAGACCAAGAAAGAGAAGCTATATGCTCCCCAGGAAGAACAGCAGGCTGGGATGAAATGCACACGTCAACTGCAAAAAGCAGATTTTGTTATACCTGTCATTTTAGAACTAGAACAGTGGTACAATGGTCATAGATACAGCTAAGTTGTAGGCTTAGCTGATATTTATTCTACTTTCATCCTACAGGAGGTGTTCTGAACCTAGTTCAGAGACAGTGAGGAAAGACACTGCTATTTTTATCTGCAGC
Source organism: Myiotriccus ornatus (assembly GCA_036023395.1). NCBI lineage: Eukaryota > Metazoa > Chordata > Aves > Passeriformes > Tyrannidae > Myiotriccus > Myiotriccus ornatus. Next base: position 108,190,311 of record JAYRBT010000082.1, read on the forward strand.
AAGTATTGCATTGAACAATTCACAAACTTACAGTCTATAAACCTGAGTGTGTATCTGTTACGTGATTAGAATTCAGTCTCCCAGCTTGGCTCACAGTAGATAAAGAGGGGTATAACCACAGAGGCTTAATCATGGAAAAGTATACACGTTGCTTTTGTTCATCCATTTAAAGCAGCAATCTGTGTTTGCAGTTATGTACGGCAGACAGCAGTTCACGCAGAAAGCACGCTGGAGAGTTTGTGTATTTACATATATGAAAGCACACAGAAGCTAGATTTTGCTTACAATATATTACTGAATGATTGCCAGTTAATCTCCTATTGACTCATATATCCCACTGAATTTCGAAGTGTACAAATTATTTATGTCCCACATAGTACAAAACTAGCTCAATTTACAGGCAATATGAAAAGCACTAAGAATCTCAAAGACACTCATATTTTTTATAGTATACCTTCACCAAGGATTTCCCATCTTGATCACAGAGCTAGCTTTCACATCTGCCACAGGTGTAAGTAGCAAGAGGTTTTGGCTCAGGGAAGTTAGTCTAAGAGCAGTGGCTGCTCTACAATAGCTATTAACAGTTCTGCTTATGCATCACACTGCTGGTTCTGCAGCATAGAAGTGTTTAGCCCTTCTTCAAGCTTTTATCCTTGATACATTGTAGTATACTTTATTCTTGTTCTTAAAAGTTGAGGAAAAGCAAAATAAATTAAAAAAAAAATCCCGATGTTAATAATGTATTCATGTATTGCACACGAGGGTCATAATCTGCTCTGTTCCTGCCCTTTAGAAATACCTATCTGTTTTTAACTCTTAAAAAATACAAAGTTGTTTTCTGTCAGATCCATTTTCACGCAGTACACATTTGTTTTTGACAGACCAGTGACACTGGTAAATGTACTTGGAAGCTGATGCAAAAGTTCGGTGAAGTCTGTGGTAGATACAGGAACCCTGTTTATGAGATAAAATGGTTAGTACAGCATTTCCTCAGAGCTTTTGGCAGGAAGCAGGCACTCGTTCAATTAATAAAAAGGAAGGCATAAACATGTGACTGTCAGTGTAACTTGGTATCTTCCTACTCAAGAGCATACCATGGGGATTTTATTCCAGGGCAAATGAAGATATTATTCCAAGAGGGGGCAGATCGACAGGAGGGATATATGGTCTGGTTAGCCCAGGACAAAACAAAGTGCAAAGGCACTTACAGATACACCAGCGACAGTTCACATCAAAGCTGCATCCAGTGAGTCCATGCAGTGATCTACCTATATCTGTACTGATCTCCACTAAAGAAAGACTCAAGTAATTCAGATAGCAATATAGGATGATTAGCCATTAACCAATGGCTAATTTGGCCCTGTGCAAATTTGAAGAAGCTTTTGAAGAGCCTACCCAGGCAGTCCTTCATGATGGAAAAACAGGCATTTCCTCACACCTATTTGTATTCAGGTACCAAAATGAAGTGCCTTAGACTCAGCAATTTACAACCTTAAACAGCAAGATGCGGAGCAAAGTACAAAGCTGTAATAGCTTAGCAAATATATATAACCTAAGAAAAGATTATAATTTGACCCTGCAGGACCTTTTCTGGCCATTATAGCTAGAGGAAGATTTTCATTGTTGTATCTGATCTAATTAATCCTTTGACATCTGAAGTCCACTAAGAATAAATTGACAATTTATGGAAATTCACTTTTAAAATGTCATACACTCCCAGAAGTGTGTAGCCAAGACCCTATGAAAATATACAGTGATCTCTGTGAATGTTTTTTTTTTGCTATCAGAAACACTTGCATCATGTTGTAGATTTACTGTGCACGTCTTACCGTAAAAAGGGCACAAAAAATAAATTTAT
>JAYRBT010000082.1:108192268-108231865 GCA_036023395.1 Myiotriccus ornatus
TTTTTTTATCAGTCACTTGTCTAGACTGATAGATTAGTATGTAGACATGAATATATATTAAGTTCAATAGCGGAAGTTTGTTTTCAAGGGATCACAGGGACTATAGGAGTAGCTAATGAAGTAATAATGTTCAGTGCCTAGTGACCTTGGAGTTTAAATGCTTCAGAGCAAAAGCCTGCTGAGATGAGCCAGGTGAATTCATACATTACAAATGCCCTAAACCAACAATCATCTGTTTAGATGTGGTTTTTGTATGGACTTCAGGCTGTGTCCCAGCATGCTCCCTGGACATAACCTTGAAATGATCAAAAAAAAAAGTGATTTTATAGCTCAAGATGAACCCAACCCATCTGTCTTCAAAATGGTTTCCTAACAGTATACAGTTCCTCATTTTTTAATTAATTGGATTTGATTTAGGACACAAAACAAGGATGATATTCTTATTTTTCTGCTTAAGGTCAGTAGTGTTTCCTTACTTCCCACTGAAATAGGAAGTTAGTCCTATGAATAAAAAAGTCTGAGAATGATCATTCAAACTCTAAATACAGACATACTCCTCACAGAAAATGAAAATGGCAGCAGGAGGCTGGCAAACATGTAAACACCACACATACCTGAAATGCCACCATTTTTTATTGCTAGTCTTTACAAATTGAAATTCATGCTCAAACATGAACCTCCCTGGGCATATTTATTAATTAGGAAAGCATTATCCCTGGCTTTGCAGAGAGGGGAAATATTATATAATTAACAAATAGTGAAAGCAACAGAACATTTCTCACTGGCAGTTGCATTGAGCACTCTACTGATATGCCAGAGCTCTGCCACAGCAACTCAGCTGGCAGACACCTGGAGTAAAACTCAAAGAATTCTTGACTCTAGTTCAGAAAATTCAGGAAAACTTCTTTAAGGGGTAAATTTCAGGTCTTTTCCTGTAAGCCCCTATGGAATGTTACTCCAGAGAAGCAAAAGAAGGTGTCACATTCAGGTCGCTATATTATAGAAGGGATTTTTTCAGAGCCCAGGAATTCATTAATTCTTTGAACAGTACTAGGGAATTCTATCCAGATTACTGAATGGCTTACCATCTATCAGTCCCTTTCATTCCAATGTCACAGGAGAAGCTTACAGGTTTTTATAGTCAAAGTCGGGTATTCCAGCCTGTCTGAGCATTTTCTCGTGTAGAAGCAGTTGGCTTTCTAAATAAAGTCAAATAGAAGGGAATGAAGCAGAGAATAAGGAGCTTATCTATGCAAAACAAGCCAAAGTGTGTGAGACTACATGGAAGAGAGAGAAAAATACTGTAGCACAGTGGGAAAAATCCCTGACATAAACAAGAGTATTAGCGGGACATGTTTGCTCTTGACCTGAACACTGTAATGCTTCCAAGCAGGGAACATGCTTTCATTAGAAACAGGCATTAATCCTAATTCTTCAGAGATGAACTTCAACTGATTTGGAATTCAGATAAGCCTTAAAGCATTCACATCTTTGAGGATTATCTAAATTTTTCCATAACTGGGGGTCTCATACTTCCTGGCTTCCATAAAGCTGAGGTTACTGTGCACACCAGGGACTCTTTGTCATTCTTTTCTCCAGCCCCCTAATCACCCTGTATGCTGGGTGAGCACCCCTTCTCCTAGGTTTTGTATATACCCTAGCTCCCAGATAGCCTTACACTATCTCTGTATTAGTTTTGTCACCCTACTGTAACCCTACTTTTTCTGATGAGTTTTCAGTAGGTCTGTCTACTCTTTTCATACAAAAGGACGTTTATGCTACTGCTCGGTGCTAAGGCTCTGTGTTGCACCACTTTCCTTGTGGCATGTATCCTGCTAGTCTCTGGGATCTGCACTGCCTCCTGCTCTTCGTGGCAGCTTCCCTGCTCCTTCTAGTTTCCCAGACCCACTTACATCTCAGTGCTCAGCCCCATTTAATGTCATTTTCATTTCATATTTTTTAATCTGCATTAATTATTTAGTTTACAAGCTTCAGAATGCCATTGCACAGAAAAGGTTTAACAACAACAGGCAACAGTCAGTCAGCACTTAGTGGACACTCAGTAGTTACCTGCCCCTTTCTCCTTTTCCCTGCCACAATCGTGTTTTGATTCTCCATCAAGGGAGAATCATCCTTCTCAGCCAGCTGTTCCAAATTCCAGGCCCTCACACATGTTTTACAGAAAACATTGCTATATTGTGATACTAAGTTGAGATTAACAATGCAAGGAGGAAGATCTATCTAGCATTGCTTTCACTAGGCCATAGTAATCTTAAATTAGGTTTTCACATGGGATTTTAATAGAATTCTTTATAAATTCTAGACTCTTCATAATCAGAGATAGAAAATATACTTTTTTTTTTTTACCTTCTCACTGAGTCCACGTGTATCTTAGAACTTACAGAAATAATCTAGTTATGTGCAAAATGTGTGAATGAAGATTCACAAATACACAAAGTATCATTTCCACTCATAGTGGTGCACCTGCTAAAAGTCAAAATATCCCTATCCACGTTATGTATGGGATGGTGAGAGTTAAAACAAAACCAAACAAAACCAACCAACCAAACAAACAAAAAACCCAGCAAATTAAGGACAAGGAGAAAAATTCATGTTGGTGTGAAATTTTTCATGTTCCTTATGCACTTTAAAAAAGAGCTGCCACAAGGTCAATGTTATAAAAGAGGGAAGCAAAATAGATAATATGGACAGCTGAAATGTACTAACCCTGTAGACCTGATTTTTCAGAAACTGCTACTTTGCAGGAAAACCTAGGGAAAAAAATCATCATTTTTTAAAGTAATTCTCCAATAGGACAGCAATTTCTCGTGCAGACAAGTGCGAATATAATCAACTCCTTAGCATTATTTCTTTGCAGAACAGCTGATAGCAAAACACAGGATAGCCTACTGCCCTAGAATACAGATAATTTCTCTTCCAGACACACAAAACTGTATTGCCTCAGAGAAATATTTACAAACAATGAGAGCAAAATAGTGAAGTAAAGTGTTGGTGCACAGATCTAAGAGCAGCATTCAACTTTATAAGACCTGAATACAACACACAGGTGTTGTATTGCAGCATGCTTTGTTGCTGCTGGGCACCTTGCACTGACTTTTCCATGCAGGCAACTGTGTGTAGAATGCTACCTACATATCAGCCTGCTTTGCTGTAAGGACACAGGGCACTTTGATCCCAGTTCAGGAGGTTGCTGTAGTAGAGATTTCTTTTTCAAAAATCAACTTTGCCTGCAGAGAACAACTGCATAAAGCAGCCTGAAGGCATGAAAGCCCCTGGAGAATACCATCCATGGTTTCTCTTTTAGACCTTCATCATAATCTTATTCAAGTTAAGGGGCAAAACTCCTTTTTTAATTAGAAAACTGTGAAATCAGAAAACAATAAGTGCTCGAGCTCCTGAGAAGTGTAGACTGAGGGTTGCTGGGGCCATCAGGAGAAGGAAATGCCAAACAGGGCTTTTTCTTTGCGTCTCAACTAGCACAAGGTACAGAATGGACAATTTTTACGTGATGCAGCTGAAGAAACCCAGCTACACCATGCTAACTCCCCCCAGATGAGTTCTCCCAGCTTAGGCTGGGGCTAAGTTCACCCCTGAAAACCCCCTGAAATGTACATTTCAGTGCATAACAATAATATTCCCAGCATAATATGGGTTTGGCAACAAGAATGTTAGCTGGATGTTAACATAAGCTACCAATCTATGTTAGCTGCCTTGGCTTCTTCTGGGGTACATGGTGCATGAGAGGACTCATTTGACTTCTCAGATACCTTTAGTAGCCCAAGGGGACAGATTCCAGTGACTAAGAGGAGACCTCAATATCCACCTGAAGATGAGGAAAGATGAATCATTAGGAACTTCCACTGAGTGACAGATTTTGTCAGACCCTATCTAAACTGGGCCTCAAAAAAGAAACACTGCTCTTTTCCAACAAGCAGGGGGACTGTTTGGTAATCTGTCTCCCATCAAGGACCATCAGCACTGCTTGAGCCAGACAGTGAACAAACTCCATCACACATATATTGGGTCTGCATCCATATGTGGGATCTGATCTCCAGAAAGCACTGAATACACTGAGAAGAAATAAGGGGCAGGTGCAGAGAAGCCCTTGGGGCATTACTGTGCATAACCTGAGGGCAAGATAAGGAAGACGTCCTAAAACTGGATGGATTTCTGGGCAAACAAAGGTCATTTGCGTTATTTTGCAGAGGGCTTTCTACTAGTCTAATCTCCCCAGGCAAGGGTCATGTTTGTGTCCCGTTACTTATTTTCTTTGCTCTAGTGATCCTGCAGTCCTTCCATTGACTTCAATGGCAGTGCTATTCATGGACTGACTCTAGGACTGGGCTATTTACTAAGCAAATAATCGGAATCAGCAGTTTTGGAGTCATATGGGCACCCAATAAACAGCCTGTTTTGTTGTCGGATTGGCTATAAAATCCCAAATCCCCTCCACTCCTAGCTACTGGCACCAAGGCTCACTAACAGCAAACAGAATGGCCTTTCAGTCTGCGCTGTTAGTTTTCTTAGCTGGACTGGTATTTTTCTCAGAAGCTGCACCACTGGTGAGTCTCTTTGTATTCAAACTCAATCATTACAAGAATGAGAATCTAGATTTTCTAGATGACTAGCATGCTCCTCATCATCCATGAAATTCTGTAACCACTAGGCTTTGCTGGAATGTTATTTTACTACTGGGTTTTTTATGTAGCATCTTCAGAATTCTTTAAATTTCTTCTTTTTGACATTTACCCATCTATTTTAAGACATTATGGAAGGGGAATTTAGGAGATGTGACCTTTTTTTTCTGTCTGTTTCTGTCTGTTCATGACTCACACCCTATATTTTCAATAAAGAGGTTCTTTGCCAAACAAGTGCTCTAGAGCACTAAAAAATATTTTTGAAGTATGACTGATTCATTATAGTATAAAGAAGATTAAGAAAGGGATGTTCTTTCAACCTTAGGATGTCATAAGTATTTCTTCATTGGTTTCTCTGGCTAATGTACTCTGTCTGCACTTATAATAATTTACTATTTTCTTATTTGTGATCTTATTATAAAGGCATACTTCATAACATTTTACTAAGACCATATGCCACTCTAAATATTTATCAAGCAATTTGCATGTATGTGTGTGTAATAAAGTTATCAGTATAAATCTCTAAGATACCCTGCTTAAGAAATAGATGTTTATGAACTAGCTTTGAACGGCATTTGTCAAAGAACTACTTGTAATCGAACAGTTATTCTGCAATTAGAACCCATCTTTTCTTTGAAAGAAGGTTTTTGCAGGGCTGGTGAACAGTTCCTATACAACTTCTCCTCCTTTCCCCAAGGTCTCCCATGGCTCTGTTGATACCAAATGCCCTCTTATGGTGAAAGTGCTGGATGCAGTCAGAGGAAGTCCTGCATCCAATGTAGCTGTTAAAGTTTTTAAACAGGCTGAAGATGGAAGCTGGCAGGACTTTGCTACTGGGTAAGTTGTGTGGTCTTATGGACTTTTCGAAAGTCCTTGGGCAAACAACTGAGACAAAAAGGGAACAGAGCTCTGATCAAAAAAGCGTTGTTTTCCAACCTACGTACCACACCACCACTGTTAACAGCACAAAAATTCTGGTCTAAAACCCATCAAATTCAAGTGGAACTTATCTATGACTGAAATGTTAATTGCAAAAATATGTTGAGATGCTCATCTTATCTTTGTGAGTGAATATGTTTAATGACTAATTTTTCTCCTAGCTTCACTATTAACTTTCCTTTCCATAGGAAAAAAAAAAAGCCTATTTACCAGCATTTTGTAGGTAATCCAGACTAAACTATCTTCATATACAATGCATATAGAGCTTCATTTGCAGCTGTCATACACAAAATCTTCTCTGTAAGCTTTGCCTGTACACATGCAGATAGTAAGCACATTAATCATTTTCTCTTGTGTGACATATATGATGGTTGGAAGAAATTATGGTTGACCAGAAAGTTTCAGAGAGTCCTTTTGTAACACAACACAGAAGCACAGTTTCAGGATTTGTTTGTGGTCATTTCCATAAATCTGCATGGCTTTTTCCCATAATGACAGCTTAATACCTACAAAGCACCCTTAGAACATCACTGAGGATCAAGCAACGATGCTGATATCTTCAGTCCATGAGAAACGTATGGGTAACAGAGGAACACAGTTTACTAAACTTCAAAAAGAGGAGGTATTCAGACATTTAACTTTCATTCCAACAACTCACTGAATCAGACTTTTGAATAAGTCAAGAGAAATGTCTAGTAACAGCAGAATATTCAAGCACTGAATGAAAAGCACAAGCATGGACAGAAGTCACCAGAACATTCAACTGTCTTTTACTAGGCTTTTTTTATAGCATGATTTACATAAAACTACAGAAAAAAAAAAAAGACTTAGAGAAGACTACAAGGAGAGAGACACACCTTTCTCTCCAGCTGAATGGTTTCTTTCTATAAAATTCAAAACAAACAATACTTTTCTCCATTGAAAAGTAAGAAGAAAGATTACAATATTGAAGGAGAAACAAACATCTCCACTCCCAAATGCTGAGTGTTAATCTAGGAACAAATTACTCTAAAAATGGATTTATATACTTTAACAAATATTGAAACTCCATGAAAAACTAACACATTGTTTTCAAGTAAAGTAGATACAAGGATAATGTTCTATCCCTAGTGGGTATTTCTGTCATTATTGGAAAAACAAATTATTTCAAATGTTTCATCAAGTGCTCTTTAACATCTAGTACAAAATACAATTTACAGAGAAATAAGTTAAATGCAACGTTATTGTTAAATGCCCTCTCTTTTAGGGCATAACAGTGTTATCTTGTTCAGTTTGCAATGCTGCTCAAAGCAAGCCCAAGGAGACAAATCTCATAGTTCACAGTCAACTTCTGTTGACACTTTATATTAGTACACCCAGGAAAATCAAACCACTTCTTCTTAAATATAAATTGAGAAGATTAACCCAAGGCTTAGGTGAGAACCATTTTGCTGGGGGATGGCAGTAAAGGAACGTTAAATCATAACTTTTATTGCAGTTAAAGATGTTGACCTTTCCCTTGACTTGTATCTTACCCAAGGCTGCTTTCAGTGATACCACTGACATTAGCTGATGACACTTCTTTGAACTGGGTTTTCATATGAGATTGCAATTCTTTTGGGAAAGACAGAATTCCCCTGTGTTAGACCAAGTGAAAATACAAATGCAGTCCAAAAACACCATCTGTAAATACTCCTGTCGGGGGAACAATATTTCGAAGTTACAATACCTAGCAGATACATATGGAAAAGTTACATTTTGTACAGATGTTTACAAAAGGTTTTCCTCATTTTGTTTGCTTATTTTTGCTTTGCTAACACTCTTTATGGAATTAAGTAAATGCAACTAGCAACTGTTGAATTTGGAGTATTTAAGGGGCAGGGGAGAGTTAGCATAGCAACAGCTACCTTTATTAAGAGGCTTATTTCAAAATGACTCTAGCTAAAAATATTCAAGAAGAGATACTAGCTAAAAATATGCAGGAAGAGATAACTTGAGCTGAGACACATACTGAGGAAGACTTTAGGGCACAGAGACCTGGGAAGCATGTGATTTGTATTCTATATGAGCTGCTCCCATGACTAGCTTTGACCTTTTCACTCCTCACAAGTTTTTGGAAATCTAGGTCTTATCACATAGTTCAAGAGTTGCAGTCACCAAACAGCTTTCCTGCAGCAGAAGTGCAAATCATGAAAGAAAAGACTGCAGCATATTTGAAGTGGTTCCCCAACCCTCTTTTTTTTTTTTTTTTAACTCCACAATAATAGTTCATATTCCTTAGACATTTCTTCAAAAGTCTGCATCTCAGAGCATAGTTTATCTCAGTGCAGTATGTGTCCTAGAAGTTTGTAAACATCACTGTACAGACAGTGTAGATTTAACCTGCAGATAATATACAACCAAGGTCTACACAGTGAAAAAGAGGATCAGGGTTGCAGTCTAGGTTGGTTCTGTAGTAACTTAACTGGAAAAGCACAGCTTTCTTAACTGTCTGTCTAACAGCAGATGCTCGCAGTCCACATCCCATTAAGAATAAGCTATCACATTATACCTATTCCCCCACTCAGACAGAGTGTTCAGAAACAAGCGCTGTTCAGAAGGAATCACTTGTAGCATTTTGCTACCCGCACTGAATGCAGAGCATCCTCTGCCTTGTGCTGATCCCCTCCTGGCTCTGAACCACACACTGTCCTGTTGGCAGTCAATGCAGAAGTAATTCTGAAGGGTTTCCTTGTGAGACCACTTGCAGTGAATGGTTACCACTTAATAACAAAAATAAAGGAAGTGCTATTAACTTCTGGTACTGGGCATGCCTTTTCAAGTGCACTCTTGTTTCCAGTTTCCTGGCTGTTCTGAGTCAGCTGGGGAGCATCTGCAGCTCTGGGTCAGCACCCATTAGGGAAAGCACCATTCAAGCTGCATCCAAACTTTATTCAAACTAAAATTTGTTTGTTTGTCTGGACAAAGATTTTGAGACTGACACTATTTTCCCTTTCAACTGGTTTTTGTCTGGACTATCCAACTTGCAAGCAGAAGTAAGTAGATTGCTAAGTTGTTCTCTGATCACTTCTGCAGAATCTCAGCAATTCTGTTTCACAGTTTCAAGAACACTTGCCAATGAATTCTTCCTCTTTTTATTAAAGCAAAATAGATTAAATCAGGAATTACTAATTAAATTAAAGGAAAACAGATGTGTACACTTCACAAATTGCCAGTGAGACGTTTCAAATAAGGCTTGGATTTTCTTCTGGTTTGGTCCACCCTTGATACAGTTGATTACACTTGGACCAGTAAGACTTTTATTAGTCTTGACGTATAAGAAAACATGAAAATTATCATGAGATTCTCCATCCTGCTCCCTCTTAATTCAAGCCAAAGGTCTGTCATTCAGTCTTTTTCATTCCCCACCATTAACCAAAGATAACAAATAAGATGAAAGAGGAAACAGTGACTGGGAAACAAAAGCTCTGAGAGCACACCTGATTCTGTCTTGGGTAAGCCGTGCTTTCTTCACTTTCTCTCTTCTTCCTCTAGCTTTTTTTTTTTGCTGCCTAGACAGTTACTACTTGCCATAAGACAGGAAAGTTCTACTAGGTCTTCCAGTTGAGACTTTCCTCATTTTTCCTTCAACTACATCATGTTGTTATGAAATGCTATAAATATCAAATAAATATTTCTAGCAGGAAAAAAATTACCCCAACAAAAACAAACAAACAAACAAATAAAGGTTAAAATGGAAAAAATAACCAGTGTTTAGGAGCTAAGTATGTAAATATTTAAATAGCTGTCATACAAAGCTTCAAAAAGTTCCTTTTAAAACAAATAGTGTGCAATGCCAGCTATACTTCCCTCTTACTTCTGGACTTCCTTCCCCCACAGTTTTTTGTTACTAGATGGGTACATAATCTCTGAGCTGGGAATTCCTATTTTTCATTTACATGGTACCCAGTGGAATAGACCCTTGCTCTTCGACCAAGGCATTATAATTCAAATTAATAAAATCTTGTGATGTTAAATTGCTTTTTCAATACCCTACCACTCAGGGCCACATGAAATCACATAAGTGTGTAAGCATACAACCTATAGCCTCAGTGCTAATAACTAGAGAACAAAATAATTTTCCACAAAAATTTCTCTTCTCTCCTTAATTATATTTTGAGATTTGGCATCTTGCCTTTCATCATGACAATCTTTTTCCTAAAACTCTGACATTTGCTCCCAGAGGGCACTTGGTACATGATACTAAAAGAGGGTCCTTAAACCAGCCAGTTTTGATTTGTGATGTATATGGATGAGTCGGTAGCAATGGCAGACTCTGCAATATGGAAACATGCACTGGGTAGAAGGAGGAGATTATTTCAGATGATTAGAAACTGGTCAGTGTAGAATTTGGCACATCTGCTGTTTAATATTCCACACTGACTGTTTCTGAACAGCATCTAAATAAAAGTACAAAATATTTATGCAGATATTTTATCATTACAGGAAAACCACTGAGTATGGGGAGGTCCATGGGCTCACAACAGAAGAACAGTTTGTAGAAGGAATATACATGGTTAAGTTTGACACCAGCTCTTACTGGAAGGGGCTTGGGCTTTCTCCATTCCATGAATATGCTGATGTAAGTACATGCAAATATACTTAATAACCTGTATACACTGACTGTGTAGTGGCATCAGCTGGAAAGTACAAATACAGTCCTTTAGTACCAAAGGAGCAGCGTCGTTCAGTGAAATGGTTTGCTGCCACACAACACTGGGCAAATAAAGGCAGTAAAAACGAAGTAAAAACTAAGCCAAAGGAAGTAGCCAACTTCCCTGCAAATACTGACACAGCTCTTCCAAAGTGGAGCTGTGCACGTTCACCCATTCATACCAGTAGGGATCTTGGTTCAAAAGGAGCTACATTATTCAAAAGCAGACAGGATTTATCAAAGCAAACAAGAAAATAAAAAAGGTACAGACCTCTAATTATGGGAAAAAAACAATTCTTTCTGGTGTGTCATTTTTTTAGTGATGTTCAGAACTAAAATATGCAATTTAAAAAAAGGAAGGCATAAAAATATAAATAAATAAGCATAGTGGGAAAGGAAAAGTTAGTGATATCATCAATACTCATATTTCATAAGTAGGCCAGCAACATAATCATGTCCTGTCCCTCCTTTTGCTTTCAGACCTACACTGATTTATCTTGTGCTCTATTCTACTACCATTTACTTAATACTTCCAAAAATCTATTTAAATTCTGTGAGCTTAATCTGTCATTAAACTTGAGTTTCCCCAATTTAAGTAGTCTGGAATAGCTATCGGTAGCGTTGTAGAACATTTTAAATCACAGGTTTATGAAGCTCTGTGGAAGACTAAAACAAAGGACTGAGGCGCAGGTCCATAAAAGTCTGAGGTGCAGTTTGGGTGATTTAAGTCAAATAAATAAAAACTCAAAAAAATTCCCTAACTGTTTGGGTGACTGAAACTCGTAAGCGCTTCACCTCATAAGGTGCTTAAAAGTGCCTGGTTGAGACTGTTCCAGCCAGGAATAAGCTTTTCCTTTTATTTCCTGTTGAATAAGCTTTTCCTTGCAATAATAGCCTACAGGTCAGCAAACTAGCCTGGGAAGTGGGTAGAGTTCAATAAGTCTGTGTCTGTGTACAAGGTAACCGAAGCCTACAGTCCTCACATGCCAGAAGCTTAGACTTTGTCAGGACTGGGATGTAGCAGAGAACTTGCTAGTTCTCTTGTGGAAAGTTCAGATGGTTTAGAAAATAGATCAAATAATAAGCTAACGAGAGCCAAAGAAAGCTTGAGCTTAACCCAGGTGGTGACATTTTCCTGGCAACTGGGTGCCCCAAGCTCCAAGGGACTGATTTGGAGAGCAGCAAATTAGAATTGTCTTAGGTCAAGGGTTTTCCCTTTGTTCTGGCAAGTCCAGCCACTCAGTTCTTAATGCAAGAACTGACCCATCACCAGTGGTGCCAAAACCAGGAGGGGGCACTGACATACAGAAAGAAGCTTTGGGCTCCAACTTGTACCTTGCTTGGACACGTCACACAGAGGTTCTATTTAAATTCACCAGGTGGAATTTCACCCCAGTCTTTCTCATTGGTCACTTGAGATACCTCCCCCTCATCCTCCCATTCCACATCCACAAAGTAGTTGCCTGGCTCAGCTCTCCACCTAGCTTCACTGCAGCCAAGGCTCTTTGTGGACCTCAGTCCAAATCTCACAAATTTCTCAGTCCTCAGCAAGCATCACAAAGTAACGGGGAGCATTACCCTTCAGAAAGGTAAAATCAATGAACAGAATTGGCAAAGTACGCTGAAGATAAAATGGCATTTGCTTCTTTGTTCTTAATATGGTAGTTTTGTATGTCTGTTGGTCATCATGATCACGAAGTTTTCTCTTTTCCTCCATTCCAGGTGGTCTTCACTGCTAATGATTCTGGTCACCGCCACTATACCATTGCCGCTCTCCTCAGTCCTTTCTCCTATTCAACCACTGCTGTTGTCACTGATCCCCAGGAATAAACATGTACTGTCCTTATACAAAAACTCTCCTCCACTAGAACTATCATAGGCTTTTAGGAGGAAGGGTTTTCCTACTGCTAATGCATAATGTTTTGCTACATTAGGTTGTTTGTTTTTTTTTTTTTTCATTTTGTAACCTGGCGAACTTCAGACAAGTCAATAAAATATTACTTCTTTAAAACAGTCTTGACTCTATTGGTGAAGTTTTATTGTGTTCTAAGGTATCATAATTTTTTTTTATTTGCACTGAAGTGCAAAGGACATCTGAAAAATACATGCCAGATGGCACTTAATTTAGTTCTGTTACCTTCTGTTACCTCCACCACCTTAAAAAAGTCTCACCAAATGCACTGACTCAAAATAAGAAACTTATGGAGTTGTGCTACCTTAAAAAATTTACCAAATACACAGAATAAGAAAGTCATCCATGCTACTCCTAGTTTACACGCTGAAGAGATGGTCCCATTCTCAACTAGGTCACAGGATAAAAAGGGGAAATTCTGAATTCCGAGCAGCAGAACAACAATGCAGAAACTCTATGTCCAGAGAACTGAAAGAGTTAAATCTGTGTACCTTTATTTAAAACTTCAGGTAAACCTCAACACTCTGGTTTTTCAAGAGGAAAGTTTGCAGCTCAATCAATCTAGGAGGTTCTGAAATGATTTCAAGAAGCACTGTTTCTAACAACTTCGATATTAAAGTGATTATTTGATATAACCCAGCAGGCTACCCTACTCCAGTGCATTCCAATTAAGTCTCTAATAAGTAAAATCTCTAGCCATCATTAAAAAGAAGCCCTAAAAGAGAAGCATCATTTTAATATTCTCTTCATATTTTCAGAGATAGGAAAAAGTAAGCTGCAGAGTGACTGCGATTCAAATAATGTTGCTGATAAACTGACCAAAGACTTTGAGGTTTTTAGCAGTGATTTCCATAGACTTGTGGCCTATTGTATTTAAAACATCCTGAAGCAGAGGAACTGTGTTTTAACTGCGTTACACAAATTACAGAGAAAGATACTGAAATCACAATCACCACTCATTTGCCACTGACCTTGGAGTTTACCTCTACACCCAGAGCTTGCTGGGATGTTGGCATACCAAGTGAATGTACAAGTTACAAAAGCTTGCCTTTAATATTTCATTATTTGGTTGCTTTTCCCCTGGATTTCTGGACACTACCATAATTACACAACACTTGTAAACAATGCAAAGTTTCAAAACAGCACCCATCTTGAAGCATGGAGATTTCACGGGATCCTGATGTTCCTGGAGCTTGAAAACCAGGAGGCTGGATTTGCAGTGGGCTGTGCCAAGCCCTCAAAATAGGACCTCAATATGTTCATATAGATGTAGTCATCAAAAAACAAAACAAAACAAATACTATGTGTAGTCATACATCTGATGACAAGATAAACCTAGTAAGAGTGTATGTATATGTGTCTAACCAAAGATCAAAGAAAGACAAAGTTTAATTTCAAGAAGTAACATTTCCCTAAAACAAAGCAGATACTTCTGGTAGGAGCTGACATGCAGTTGTACAGGGAAAGTCCTGAACTCGTAGTGACCTAAGGGACAAGTAAAGTGATAGGACTTAAAACAGTTTAACTGTGTTTCAGAAATGGTTGTGTAGATATCTGGTTATAATGCTGGAAACCAACATATTTTTTCTCCATGGGGGATGCATAAAATAACTACATAGCCCAGACATTACCCGCTTACCTTTTATTAGAGGTGGGAAGAAGGCCACCACAGAAAGAAATATCTTAATAGGTAAACATGTGAGACTCAGTTAAGCCAAACCATAAACACAGATAATTTCTCACTGAAACAGAGGGTAATAGTGAATGGGTAATATCAGGCTGGCAATCCATCACTAGTAGGGTTCCGCAGGGCTCCATCTCAGGCCCTGTCCTCTTCAGCCTCTTCATAAATTACTTTGACACAGGACTGGAAGGCATATTAAGCAAGTTTGCACATAACACAAAACTGGGAGGAGCTGTTGCCTCCCTTGGAGGCAGGGAGACCTTGAAAAATTAGAGGACTAGGCAATCACCAAACATATGACATTCAATATGGGAAAATTGATGGATTCTGCACCTGGGATGGGCCAACCCCACATGTACATACAGACTAGGGCATGAGATGCTGGCAAGCAGTGCCACAGAAAGGGACTGGGGGTCCTGGTCGACAGCAAGCTGAATGTGAGTCAGCAGTGCTGTGGCAGCCAGGAGGGGCAGGCATGTCCTGGGGGGCATCAGGCAAAGCCAGCCAGTCGAGGGAGGGGATTGTCCTGCTCTCCTCTGCACTGGTGAGACCTCACCTTGAACATTGTGTACAGTTTTGGGCACTGCAATATAAGAAAGATATTAAGCTATTACAGAGCATCCAAAGGAGGGCAATGAAGATGGTGAAAGGCCTTGAGGGGAAGCCGTGTGAGGAGCAGCTGAGGGCACTTGGTCTGTTCAGCCTGGAGAAGACTGAGGGGAGACCTCATCGCACTTTACAACTTCCTTGTGAGGGGAAGAGAAGGGAAAGGCATTGATCTCTTCTCTGTGGTGACCAGTGACAGGGCCCAAGGCAATGGCCTGAAGTAGTGTCAGGGCAGGTTTAGGCTGGATATTTGAAGAAGGTTCTTCACCAAGAGAGTGGTTGGGTACTGGAACACGCTAACCAGGGAAGAGGTCACAGCACCAAGCCTGCCAGAGTACAGTAAGTGTCTGGATGATATTCTCAGGCACATGGTGTGACTCTTGGGGATGGTCTTGTGCAGGGCTAAGGGTTGGACTTGATGATTCTTGTTGGTCCCGTTCAACTCACCATATTCTGTGATTCTGTGAAATTGCGAAGTTGTCACAAAATTTGTATTTCCCTCAACTATATGAGATCAACACAGCACTATTCCTCAATTAAAAAAGAGAAAAATACAACAGAATAGACATTGTTTCCCAAAACACTGATCACTGTAGTTGAACTCGGCAATATTCACAGTATTTCCACGAGCAAGGATAGAACACTTACGTTTGCAGACAAGGTTCATGTTTGTATGGGTTACTTATTTTCTCATTGTTTACTAAGCAAACAATATGAATCTCCATGTTACAAGTCATATGGGTTTTCTGATAACTTCATTTTAGAGACCTCGATATAAAAATCACAGATCCCAGCAGTTTCTGCCTCTTGGCCCTGAGACTTTGTAGTGGTAGGCAAAATGGCTTTTTCTTCTGTATTTCTTTTTTTCTTAGCTGGCCTGACATTTTGCTCCGAAGCTTCACCATTGGTAAGTGTCTCAGGATTTAAGTCCTTCTACTGATGTAGACCCAGCTTTTTCATTTTATTTTAACTAGTATGGGCAAAAAAATAGAATATTCTATTTTATTGCAATTATTTTGATGTCATAGTATATATTGACTGTGGTTCTCTGCTGCTGCTCTCTTCCGGGTCTCCTTTCTCCTTCTCTAGTGATTAATGAGAGGACTTCATGTTTACAGAAATAGCAGTTGTCATTAGATATAGCAACTACACAAAACCCAATGAAAAACAAAAAAGGGAAAAACTACCATATTCACTACAAAACAAACCTTGAGCCTGTTGAAAAGAATCTGATAGCCTTCATAATATAATGAGCAAGCTGTGTCATGAGGGATTTCATTTCCAGTTGTGAGACTGTTGCTGGAGAAAGGCCTTCTCTTGACTTCTGCCTTACTGGTCTACCCAATACAGCTCAGCCTCATGTAAGTAAGAAGGGATCTCAATACTCACTGAGGCAAGGAAAGAACAGAGCCAAAGTCAGGATCTTCTTCCAGAGGACTCATTTATTCCAGCAAAGTAAGCTAGCAACACAGATGCCTCAGCCTGAAATTCTCCAACAGTCTTGTCTCTCTCTTGTCAACTACTCATATTTCCTCTCAAGCTCTGATCTTTGGGAAAATGAATACTTGACCAACCTTGTTGAGGAATTAAGACTTTCAATGAGCTCCTAGGGTGTAAAAGCCAGGAAAATCAGTGGTAGCAGTGCAGCCCTCCTTGCCAAGGTCTCACAAGAGACACTAGTGAGTCCCTGCATTCCAGAAAGGGAGTGTGAGGAGTCTAGGCATACAGGCACTATAGATACATGCTGATACATTGGTGGGATACAGGGCAGGGTTCCTGGCTGATGGGATGTTAAGTACATTCCAGACTGTAAGAGGGGGTGAAAGAGAGGGATCTTAGTTTTTAACAATCTACATCACGATTCATTTTGCAATGCTTACATGGATATCAGTGACTGCTATTTTGAGACCATCCCTGACTAGCACCTTCTACAAAGTTTTATTTTCTCACTTTTCATCTGCAGAATCAGATAATGGAAGGTAAAAGCCCTGATTCAACTCTGTCTTTGAATAGGTAAAACATCAGGGCATCATCACTACTTGTCATGATGGAGTGAAACATGCCATCTTTGAAGGAAGGTTTTCCTCTCCTGTCCCTGTGTAGCTGCTGGGGCTAACAAATCTGATTCAACACGCTGTTAGGGGAGAGTCTGTATGTGGTGCTTATCAAGTTTGCAGCAGAATTAAGAAAACGGCAACAAGATACCAGAGATATCTCAACTCCAGAGAGCTGTGCTCAAATTGCCACTGCAAATACAGAGGCAAAGTTGGCAGATTTTTGATCATTCCACCATACCTTTGATGGTTTAATTATTTCCTGCTGAGGCCACAGTTTAGTTACAGCTTCATAATAGAGATGATGTGTAGCTAAGCCATGCCAGAGAGAAAATAGAAATGTATCTCACAGCCATGGTGCCTCCCTGGTGTATGTGGCTGGTCACCCAACAGCTCCTGACATCTTCCTCCCTGGCTCCACCATATCCAGTCCCCAGATTCAGGCTACATTTCTTCAGTACACAGTGATCTTGCTGTGAAAAATATGGTCTTTACTGTAATCTGAAGCGTAATAGTCCTTACTGCTTTACGATGCACCATCACATACCCTTCTTGCAACATAAAAACCCTCTCTTCCTACTGAAGGACTCTCCCGACACCAAGCATCCTCTTTACATAAGAGTTCTGGATTCACTCCGAGGAACTCCAGCTTCAAGTATTCCAGTTAAGTTATATAAAGAAGCCGCAGATGGATCTTGGGAACTGTTAAATTCAAAGTAAGTCATACTAAAATAATGAGTGAAAAATGGGAAAGGCAATGGGAAGACGCAAAATAATTGAAAGACCAGTTCCACATTCTCTAATGTGAGATGTTTTTTTTGCCCAGAGGAAAGATAACATACTATTGAATTAATTTGCTGCAGACTGCCTTTTAAATGTACTACAGCTACAACTACCAAAATGGTTTTATAATGCTTTATAATTCCTATGAGCACAAGGAAGTGTTTTAAACTATTCTTTCATTCAATCATCACTTCTTCTTCAATTTCATTACAAAGGTTTATATTACTTATAGTTTGAAACCAAGACTCTGGTTGGGAATCCTGCCTTTACTGGCTATTTTCCTTCTTTCTAAGTGGATTTTCACTTCATACAACACCACAGCTTTAAAAAGAAACTGTTTAGAACATTTCCCACATCATATTTGATAGCCTTCTTTACTTCAAGACAAAGGGCTTGACCAAAAGGAGAACATTTGGGGATAAAGCTTTCTCAACTTCTTCCCCACAAAGAAGCCATCACATCTCAAATAACAAAAAGAACCTCCAGATATTTAAACATTGCCATGTCTTTAAAAAAATTTTGATTGCAGAATTTCAAATGTATATATTAACACTTTAAAAACTCAAAACCAAATTTTATTGCAAGTATAATCTGAAATGAAATTGGAAAAATTCTTAGGGGATACACAGAATGAACATTCTTTATTTAACGAGCAATATTTCACTTCCACACTTACCTCCTCAAGATAGTTGCAAAGTCTCAACAGAGACCTTTCCAGGTACATAAAGAGCCTATTTCACAGGAGAAAAAAAGGGAGAAAAGGGCTCCTAAGGGCTAAAGCTGGCATAGTACAGGAATTTTGACAGTGGGATCCCAGACTCAGATGCATTTCTAGAAATTCCACAAGGAACTGTACATAAGTGCTTCTTTGCTGTCATGGAGCAGTGGGCTGGCAGATGCAACACTGCTCCTATATGTGTCCTTGAAAAATACAGCTACAGTGAAGGCCACACATAATTGTACAAGGTGGGGAAAGCAATCTATTTACGTTGTCCTACTGAAATTGCCTCACACCTCTCAAGTGAGAAGACAATTTCACACATATTCTGTCCCTGGAAATGCTTGATATTTTCCAGCAAGAGAGTGTTCAGTTTACTTATCTTAAAATATGAGCTTAGAGACTTTATAGGAAGACACTCATCTAAACAGCTGGATGTTGACTGAAGCCTTAAAAACATACTTAATATTTGAAACAAAGAGCACAGTAACATCAAGATAAGCAACAGTCATGCTAATACTAAATCAACCCCTCCAGCCTTAATAATTGGTAAATAATGGGATGCTAGCAAGAGATTCTGAAATAAATGCTCTCAATTAAAGATATATTTGGTATTACCTGAGAAAGCTTATTAGAGAAGTGACCAGTTATCTAGCAATGATCCATCTATGACAAAGAAAAATAGTGACAACTGAATGGATAAAAAAGTTCTGATAACTGACTACAGAGCATCTTTTAAAATACAAATAGTGTTCTAGCACTTCATAATTATAAGCTATATTAAAGGAAAAACCATAAGTAATGCTCTGGACAATGACCTTTTTTTTTTTTCCTCTCTGCATGCAATTTGCATCAAATATGTTCAGAAAAAGATCTGGCAGCTATAACACAAAATAGTGCTAGTAGCTACTAAAATCAGATGCTGGCAGCTCTGATATTTGCAAATAACCAACCTAATAAAAAACTAGTATTATAAAATTTATTTCACAGAAATAGGCTTCAAACAAAGAGTCATAATTGACAGAAAGCATTCAATATTGCTTCTGGAACCCTAAATGGGTTGGTGTTCAAAAATGTAGAATTTCAAGCCAGTACTAGGGCTTTGGATAGCACTGATAGCACCTGCAAACCAAACAAACCTGTCTTTGCTGAGGATGGAAAACTAACCAGCCAATACAAATTGTAGGGAATTCCATAAGGCTAGACTGTTAGCTGACCTAAGGTCATTCATTTCAAATAGCAGGTCTCCAATTTCTAAATAGCCAACTGTAAAAAATATTTATACTAATAAAACAACTCAATACATTTAAGTAAGAAAGAAAACGATGCAAAAATCATGAGAGCTGACCCTACTTGGTTGCACAGTATGTGCATCATAGAACTTCCACATTGCTTACAAGCAGTGGTGAAGTTTTCCCTCTGAGCAGGTTCATTTAATTAACCCCAAGACTCTGCCAAGAGTCTGTGAAAAATAATGCCAGTTTTTGGCTCACTCCCAAATCATGCAGAGCAGCGACATGGCAGGCAGCCATCTGCTGTGGTCATAGTGGAAGTATCAAATGCCAAGATAAGCTCTGAAGCGTCCATAACACAGATGGACATAAGCCATTCCAGATCAATAGAAGCATTCATCACATTACTTAAGCTACACATCGCTCAAGTTCAATTGCTAAAAACGGCATCTTTCTCGGGTTTTGACCAATATATAAAAGTGTGTTCTTCTACCACCACACAGACAAACCAATGACAAAGGAGGTCTCCCTGAGTTTACAACTAAAGAACAATTTGGGGCAGGGATATACAAGGTTGAGTTAGACACGACCTCTTACTGGAAGAATATGGGTTTGAATGCCTTCCAACACCATGTTGATGTGAGTATTCATTTTCTCCTGTACTTCAGTTGTAAAGAATAAAGCTACTTAATATGTCTATGCTTTAGTTACTAAGTGCACACATTGATTTTAAAGTATTTTCATGTTGACACTCTAAATCCCCAGTCTCAAAGCTTTGTAACAACATACTCACGACAGAGCCTAGTTACTCTCAACAAGCTCTTAAATGTGTTACTTACGAAGAGGGTTTCCATCATTCTACCTCTGCTTAAGCCTGTGATTCTTTCTGTGACTATTCTAAACACCTGAGAGAGAACAACAGGTACAGCACTCTGTTAAGGCTCCTGGGAAAAGAATTTGTCTGCCTTTTGGACCCAGTATTTGTATGGCTACAGAAAAAGTTTATAATTTAGATTTTTAAAGGCAATGGAAGTATGTACTGTGTTCTGGATGCTTGGATCCAGTTTACAACAGAAAAAAAAGTATAACATGCCTTTTTAATTTGCGTGGGACAAATACACTGGTTAGCAGAAGGTGGTCCAAACTAGGTACCAAGGGATGCCTGCTGCAGGATGTGGAACTCCTTGGAGACTGTCACCTTCCCCTCCACAGCACGAGGGCTTTCCTATGACCTTTCAGGAGTAGCAGTAGCAGTTCTAAATTAGTTGTTTGATGGACTGTGACAGATCTGCTTAGCCATTCCTCATCTCCTTGGAGAAAAGCTGAAAAACATCTGGGTTAAGTTTTTTTTCTGCCTTCCTGAAACAGATGAAAGATGACATTCTTATACTTGACAATAAAGAAGGTTAATGCTGGATAGCCTTGCCCAAGGTGAAACTGAATTAAAAGAGGGAAGATAAAAGATTTACAGCATGTAAATAAATTTATTATATATCAAAATGATGTTTAAGTCTACATTTGAGACTAGAAATAATCTAGATTACAAGAGCCTTCTTTCTTAAAAATGAGCCTTGGTAGGGATCACGTTTTACTCAGTTCACTGTTTTTTTCGTATGCATCTTCTCTATTAACATTGAAGGGAGCACAAGCTACGCATCACAGACTGTATCCAACACTCTATTTTAAAAGTTGACACCTCTCATCTCACAACACAAAATAATGTACTATGTAGAGTGAGAAATCAAAGAACAGGACGTGCTGATCAGGGAGATCTTAACAGGGCTGTGGTAAATCATTCATATGTAAGGTTATTCTCATATTGTGGCCAAAGAACTAATGCAGTCCTTCTCTAACTAATACATTTGGAAGTAGAACTGAAGAAACTCATTGTTTCATACTTTGGCCTAATGATAATTACTGCTGTACTGTTTATTTCTGTTCCTCAAAGTTCAGACTTCATAAGAGCAACACAAATATTCAAACACTTGAAAGAATAGGCGTTCCATTTTGTTTGTTTTTTTAATAAAGATAACTTGGATAATAAATACATTTTAAAATATGTAAATATATTTTAAATAATGTGATATTTACACTCTTAATGAAAAAATATTTAACCAGTGGAAAAACTGTTACAAGAGTCACAGTCCAGAGTAAGAATATTTCTGAAGTTTTGTGTGAAGTTACATAAAATGATCACAATGGTTCCATTTAGACTTGTATCTAGAAATCAATTCTCATTTGTCTTGTATTTGTTTTTTCTTTTTTTCCAGGTGGTGTTCCCAGCTAATGATGCTGGTTATCGACATTACTCCATTGTTTTTGTCCTTAGTCCCTTTTCTTCCTCAACTACAGCAGTTGTAAGTGAGCCACTGGAATAGAAGCTGACATTAATCATGAAAATTCAGATGTGTGAATTAAAACTTCCATAAATGATAAGAACTTGGTATCTGATTGTATCAACAGCTTTAGATTTCATAGTAAATCACTAACAGTAAGAGTCAAGTTGTTTATTCTCTCACCTTTAGGAAGAATGTATACTGACTTTGTTTTCAAATACTCTTCTGAATGAAAATGTTCTGTATTTCTGTATTCTGTCAGTACTGCCCTTCTGAATAAAAGTTTAGGGTTTGAAAAAAGAACACAAAATAAGCTCAGAAAAAAATGTATTGAAATTCCATTACTGAAACTCTGAGAATAAACCAAAGTCTTGCATGAAGTTAATAAACTACATTTCTTTTTGCAAAGGAAGTGAACAAAACACACCTGAAAGGTGTCTCATGAAAAGTAAGCAAATACAATCCATAACTACCATCTCCTCTACTTTGTCACTGAAGCCCACAACAGATGAAGTCACATGGGATTACTTACTCAGGGTCCTACATAATTAGCAGATAAACTCACCTCTCAATTCTGATTTTTGAGATATAGAAGCAAAAGCAGTTTAAAAGTAACAGCAAAGTAGAAGAGCATTCAAGGATTCTAACTATGCTACATGTACTTAAAATGCCTTCTTTCCTGTTTTCCAATATATCATAGTTGGTGACACTTTCAATGGGGGTCCATAGCCAGTGTTTCAGAAAAGTATATTGATCAAACATACCTGAAGAAGTTTATTCAGGTAATTTCAGAAAATCCTGAAAAATAATTTGTCTCCAGCTGAAGTACTCCCCAAAATTACTTGCATACCTCTAACCATCTGACACTAATAGCTGTAAGATACAAATAAAAATAAGGATAACTGATGATTCCTGAGAAAACCGGCTTCCTGTTCAATGTCATGAGAAATATGGATGAATCCTTCTATTCCCATTCTAGTAATTTATATATAAAGAAGAAACGCTGGGAGATTCAACAGAATAGCAACCCTATCTTGGAAAAGTATGCAAAAACATTGAGTCATTTAGCCTAATAAAATCAAAAGTTGAAAGCTTATAAATACCAAAAAAAGGGAAAATACTTTGCTAGCCTAATGCTTGATCCTGTCACAGCTCAACCTGATATATTTGGACAGGTGTATCCCTTCCTTTTGCTGTTACTTTGGGGTTCTGAGCACTAGAAAAATGAGAGCTTTGTCTAGAAAAAAACCACAAAGATGATACGTTTTCCACAGAACCTCAGAATAAACAAACCAACATAATCTTTAGAACATTATATTTCATAAAAGACAATGATAAAAAAGTACAAACATTTTCATGAAAAACAAACAAAACAAAATAAAAAAAAACCACAACACCAAAGCTATGATAGTACACAGGAAATTCCCAGCATTTGTTTCAGTGCATTTTTCATTAAGCCTATCTCATATACCTCTACAAATAAAATAATCTTAGGTACACTTCCTCTTGCTGATATGAAATGGATCCTTTTAGCTTTTTTAAATAACTGGCTCATTAGTAACCCACTACAACACAGTCATCAGAAAACATAACAATAGAAAAATAGACTGTGAAGATCCAAAAAAGGGCATTTTGCACTTGCTTTTCAATATACTGTCTATTGTAAAGTGGACTTTTGTTTTATATTCTCTGACTTATATTTGAAACATAGAAAATGGGCTTAAGAGTATCATAGCATAACAACCAGATTCCACTGTTAATAATTCTGTAATGTTTTTATTTGTTAATTTGCAAGACCTTCAGAATCTTGTAAAAGACACTCTTTTTCTTCTCCCTTCATGTTCCTTCCTTGAAGAGATGTCCTTAATTTACACTGTCAGCAATGCAAAAGCCAATGTGATTGGCTTCTTTCTACATTTTACAAGAATCATGAAAATATCAAAAGGAATGTGCACAACTCTTAGTTCTGCATCATATTTATTTTGTTTGAAGGCACTGTCTATGTTAAAATTCACTACAGAAGAGTACTGAGTTCAAGCAGGTAGTATACAAACACTATTGTGATGTAATTTAAGATGGCAACTTTCAAAACTTACCAACGAAATGGTAAAAGGTACTTAGAGAATAGTGTTGGTCAGCAATTCATAATTTAACATCCATCACTTTGGGGCACCAAAATGTAAATGTTTTAAGAACTCAGCTATATGTCACAATTCATTCACAAACTGGTTTAAATCACATTTTTCTAGGACCATACATGATCAATCACTTAAAGCTGTAAAGTTATATTAGTTCAGCCACAGCAAATCTGTAATATAGTATGTATATATGTAAGTATATATACATATATATGCATTAGATTTTTTTTTTTAAATTGCACATAAATTTCACAGAATGCCTAACAAATGGGCACAAAAGCATGCTTCAGAAAACAGTACAGACCTGTGGTACCAAAGGATATTTCATAATCATAGGTGTGAAACTGAAGGAGAAATTGTACTGAAAACCAGAAATCACTTTAAAATTACATCAAGGATTAAAAAAATTAGTCAACTGTTCTTAAAGAATAGTATTACTCTGCTATGAAATAAGACTAACTTTATTTTGAAGATATAATTGTTCATACACTGTATTATCTCCCCTTTCTCCATATGCTTCAGAATATTCTATATAATCAGTTATAGAAAAAACTATTAGGAGGTGATTGAACCACTTCAGCATGCTTTTGAAGGATGTTTTCTTCACTTTATGCTTTTAGATATTTTTACTGTATTACCTCATTCCTAAAGCATACTAGATTAACTGGCAGATTTTAAGGTAATTCCAGTACGGTATAAAATATCCCTTACAATTGTTCTCAACTACTTAAATTAAATAATTGTATTTCTACTAAATATTCGGGATGCCTACAACTAAGCCCATAACCTTACTGAAAAATGGCTAAGGGCAGAATTTGCTGCTGTGATGTCAAAAAAATAAAATATGTTTAAGGCAAACTTAAAATATACAAAGCACCACACCATCTGTGGCAGCAATTCAGGAAACCAACACATAGTAATGACTTAAAGTTAGTATTCTTTGTCAACACTCTTGAAGAACACTCTATGGATAAACAATCCTTATATGTACTGCTTTCCATTCTTCATGGGAGCAGAAGTCCGTCTTTGGTTCCTAAGGAGTTGAGTAACTGTGACAAACAAAACCGTTTAATAGATCTTGGTCAATGTCTTTGCATTAACATAGAAAACAGATGACCTGGCCCTTTCCCTTAGTATAATAAGGGATGTAAAAAAATATTACGAAAAGATAATAATGCTTAGCAGTGGGATGCTTTTAAGTAGCATAACATTAGAATCAAAGAGAAAATAAGAAGATACGCTTTTCATTATAAGTTGAGGAAAGAGGCTCATAGTTACTCATACATATAACACCACAAAAATAGAGAAACAGACAGGACCCATCCTTAGCAGGACTGCACAACCTCAATCTCATTGACAGTCATCGACTCGAGGATACTTAGTGCATCACAGAAGCACGAAGCACCCTGCCAGAATAGGTCCTCAAATAGCTATACTGAATAATGTATTATGAGTGGAATTTTAAAAAGCACTTGGGATTGGCCTGCTTTCAGTTCCGCTTTTGGCATCATCATCCCCATCAGCAGAACAGTGTGACCAACACCATGGTTCTGAAAATCCCACACTGCAAGCATTAGAACTATTAGAACTACGTTTTTTTATTCTCTTAAAAATCTAACTTTGATATTCTTCCGATGAAGACACATTTTTGGCTCTTCTGATTTTGGAGGAATAAAAGTGCTGTTTACTAGGATTCTTTGTGTTTCTCAAAAAAAAAGAACAATACCAAAATACTGTACGCACTCAGACACATTGTTTTAGGCATTAAAATCCCTGACATTGACACAAGTGGCACACTTGGAAACAGTTAGAGTTCCTGTAGATCATAATATGCAACAAGCACAAGATCTTCTGTAATACACATGCAATATGCATATAAATAGGATTTAGATGGCAGGCAGGGTATCATACAATTTTGCTGGCAATAAATAAAATTAAAAGCTTTTTTCCTAGCAAGTTTATATACGAAATTGATTTTTCTATATAGATATGCAGGAGGCCTAGAGCTCAAAACTAGTATAACAGTTTACAGTCATAGCTGGCCAACAATTAATATTTCCTTCATTTTACATAAGGTATAACCTTTGTACAAGCATACTTAATTTTACACTTGTTCTTTCATGCTAAGAAAAACATTCCTATAGAATTCAAACAAGAACACACTCAAATACATAATACTGAACAATTGAAAAGCAATGTACACACATTCATTTACATCACGTATTTACAAAACACATTTTAAAAAGAAACAAAAGCATTCATTTAAATACGAGGGGGACGGCAGTTTAGTATAAAAAAAATTTCTGGAAGAGGCTTCTGTCTTTATTTCCAGAGAAGTTACAAGTCTGTTTCCTACAGTCTATTTAGTTGAATGGTTAAGATAGAGAATATGAAGAGTGAAGGCTTGAACAGTAGTCTCATGCTGTAAACATCTGAGTGGTAGCTGCTGGCTTTTCTTTCAGAACAAAATGCATGGTAAATACAATAATTTCTCATCCCAAATATGCATCATCAAATGGTCAGAAAACTCTAATTCTAAGCTGCTGTTTGTTGGGTTTGTTTTGGTTTGGTTTACAGTGTCTATTAGTAGCTTCCAGTGTTAAAAGTTTATTCTGGTAAGGTAGCTTGTCATTCCACTTCCATCAATAGTCTCTAACAGGAGCAAGTTCTGGTATGAGATTAACAGTTATATTTTTATACAATCTACTGACAAGTATTTTAGGAGTATATACTAAATTGTTCAATCCATCAATATATTGACGTTCTCTGGAATACCTCAGAAGTTTATATCTGTAGAGGGAGTTGGAAGAAGAAAACATGAGAAAGATGTGCAAGAAACAATTCAGTTGATGTTAGACATGAATACCATGACAGTCGTTTCATTTTGAAATACATCTTAAATTCTGAAACTACCTTTCTGACTTTTGAAATTACCAAATTACCTACCTAAGGTTTGAAAGAAAGATTTTTAATACAGTTAGATTTTATGGTCACATATACAATATTAAGACTAAGCAACAAAGGAAGGATTTAATATGTGTACTTTTTATGGTCCCAAACTAAGCAGATTTTTAAAGACTATTCAAATTCTTCATGCTGTTTTGTAATAAAACTCAGCTGAGGAGCTCAGGGAAATATTTAGAAAATATTTAGAAACCTTCACTGGTCATCATTACAGATTTAAATGTCTGAATAGCTTTTTATTTCATTCTTGAGACTCCTGCATTTGCAAATGTCTAAATTTGAGGTCATTAAAAAAAACGGTTCCCCTCCCCCTGATTACCAGTTTATACATTTTAGTTTCATATAACAGATTTACTCATGCCTACTGTACATGTCTATTTTAAAATTATGAATAAAACGGAATAAAGATGTTCCCAGAAAGAGACACCCACTGATAACAGAATTGAGCAGTACTTCTAATTACCTGAAAACACACATCATAAACCCTTTATTTTGTGTTTCACATTCTAATTTTCACATTTAGCTGCATTCTGGTTGCTATTCCAGTCTAGGGCAGCCAGAACCTACTGGCCCCCTAAAGTGTTTTGCATCTTTGTGGCAAACGAAAGGAATTCCAAGAGGAAAATTTATGTCAATGCATGCAGGAAATGAGAAGACCCACATCTCGAAAAATAATGAAACCAATCCTTGGAAGAAACCAATCCTTGAGGAATTTTAAAGTTCATTTTCATGCAGGAGTCGCTTGACTTAGCTATACTCCTTCCTTTTGAAAAATATCCAAATTAACCAACTGATGGAGCCCTGCCAGCACTAATGGCCAAACTATTATGGAACAATAACATTCTGCATCAAAGATTAGGATGATAATATCTTTTGACACACAAAGCCAGTCTCTCTCATGGTTAAGTAAGAAATATCTGAACAGCAAACATAATGTGTTTAAGAAAGTATACAGTTCAGCACCAAAGAGGAAATAACACTGATAAGCACTGACTGCTTATTCATATGAGTGGATATAAGAAAAACTTTTACAACTTTAGCGGTAGTATTTGAACAATTCTCTGTTTTTCTTACCGTCCTAAAAACTGGACTTCACCTCTGTGATGATGAGGAATGGATTTGTACTTCCCTAAATCTCCCTCTGGTCTTGTTACATTGTATCCAGCATAGTGAACCCTGCAGTATAATACATTAACATTTGTAAAAACATCTTCTTAAAACTCTTCATACAAGTTATAACAAAAGTGGAAAATATGCATCAACTATTTTAGAGCCAAGTTTCTGCATTCAGTTACATTCTTATCCTAAAAACCCCACAACACTCCTACACTAACAACTAAGAAAGCTGGCAAAACAAAGCATGAAATAATAATAATAATAATTTCATATTTAGTATTTCTTGCTTGTTCTTAAAGCTCAACAGCATAAAAACATGAAAATAGCAAGAAAAAAGAATAAAAACAAACTCTTCCTTTAAAAGACACCTTTTTATATATAAACTCATGCAGACACTTCATTTCCAGCAGATCAGTTGGAAAATTTTAGATTTATTTACTGGGAGCAATTAGTAATGTCATGAGCATTTCTGTCCACTGTCCAATCTGGGACTATCAATATATTCACAAATTAACCTCTCTCTCAAACACTGCTCCTAAGACAGGAAACTCATCTACATGTCTCTGGGATGGTATTCCATAATTCTAGCAGCAAGGGAGATGCAAATTAAAGGCAACACACAGAAGCCTTGAAGGAATGGGATTGTTAACCATTGTTATATCTGTTACAAGACCTATCTCTTAAAAACCTGCTAGTTCTCTCCAGGCCAAGAAAATAGAACATTACACTTATGCCTTCAAATGGTATATTCTGATATTTCTGAAGCAAAGTCTTTAGAATTAGAATTTTCTCATTTAAATCAAATTACGAAAAGGTAACAAGTGACAGAAAAAAAGCACCTAATTGCTCTCAAAGGGTGGATACCACAGAACAGTGAGAAAGACCCAAGTGCTGGATACTCACCTGTTCCAAAGATCATCATCCTCTCCACCCCATCCCCAAAAGGCATTTGGAAAACCATTGATCTTCTTGAATTGCTCCACTGTCAGGCCACTTACACCACCAAAGAACTCATTGTATGGAAGGCTGAAAACCAAAGACAAATTCTATATTATTAGAACTGAACTTCGATAGGTAGCCCTGTCTTTGAACAATACCTTTCCAAAAAACAAGAACCCCAAACTAAGGACATGAACAGATGCTGAGTGTATTCACTGTGGGAAACTGGTTGCTGGAAATTGCTGGCATTAAGTAACATACATCAAGTTGAACAAAAGGTTTGCAGTAAAGTCTGATTTGCAGAAAAGGTGCTCTTAAACTGTAGCTCAAATTAGTATCACCAGATGAAACAAAAATCTATTTGTATTTCAGATGGCTGATTTAGACTCATAGTTGAAGTGTTAAGTAATGCCCTGAGACTACTGCATTTTGACACTATTCAACTCAACCCCCCCCCTTTAATCAACTGAAAAATAACACATCAGTAATGCATCAATTAAATAATTTTAATTCATCACTACATTCTACAGAACTGTTAAAACTTGAAACAGTTTAACAGTACATATTCAACTACAGTGAATGACATACCTATTTAAAAACATTCTCCAGATTTCAGAAGATAAACTTTTAAGTCAAAGGGATCTATAGGTTTTTCTGTCAATAAGCAACAGTAACAGCTAGCACATACTATTAAGTAATAAGCAGCTGGCCAACATGAACGGCCACTGTACCTATATAACATACTAAGCCCCAGCCAATGTGATTTCCAGTCCTCAAAACACTTTGTCAATCTAAAAAAAAAAAAAGAATATTTAAGTATCCATATTTACTACCATCAATATTGACTTGCATCCTTAACCCAGAGGCAGTTACAGTAAAGTGTGTTCCTCTTTCACAAGCAGCATGCCGCTTCATAAAATAAAAGTCTCTCAGGAGACGCTTCCAAATCTGGAACCTTCAAGCAGTTAAGACTATCTACAAAAAGATTTACCATTGCTTAGGACACAATTGGCACACTGAAGGACAAATAACTCCAGAATGCAAGGGGAAAGAAGAAGAAATACACAGTCATGTAACTTCTGATCTCTGTGGAGACACAGGATTCAACCAAATCTTAATAGCTTTTGGGAAAGGTTGCTATTATAATCTCTTTCAACATTTAACTGAAATAACAGGTGTGCTAATCCACCCCCCACAAAAAAAAAAACCAAAACAACCAAACCTACACATACCTCCAAAACAACGAGCAAAAAAGTACCACCAACCCAAAACCAGAACCAACTGGAGTTTGACAGTTAAGGGGACTGTTTGAGATTTTTATTCATATGTGTGTATGTGTGTGGTACAAGTGCAATTTTTTGGTATATATACACAAACATTTATTTTTGTATTTTATAAATATGGATTTATTTATACATTTGTCAATTTTGTAAATACTTACCTATTTATACATTTTATGAATGTACATATAAATATATAAGGTGTTTTGTAAACACATATAAAGATAGATGACATCTCTTCTATATTTATATGTGTTAATTTATATATTTTGAAATATATGTGAAATCTTGAAACATTTGACTGCTGACTGGCTGACAACCTCGAGTCCAGAGACAGTGCCATGGTTTCAATGCATTGTTTTTGATCTGTTAGTTGACCAGGTTGTCAAGTCGATTAACTTCACCAATAAAGTTCAGGATAGCAAATACATGCATGTAGCAAGCAATAAGCTATAGCTTTATGTGAAGTGATTCGAGGAATGTCATGAGATAGCAAAGTGTTAAAAAGCAAGTGACACATCATTAATGTAAAATGGCAGAAGGAAAGGAGGTAACAAAACTGCAGGTCCCACTCCATTCATTGAATGTCAAGAGAGAATACAATAAATCTAATGGTCTAGCAGTAAGAAAATCTCCTGCTTAAAAAGCAGTAGGAAGCAGAAATAAATAGCACAGTTATCATAAAATTAAGAAAAACCTTTTTCCTGTGGTATTTTGATACAGATTATCTGCTTGTCTTTTGTAACAGCCAGCACAAGGGCTTATATAGCCAGAAGATTTCTAGTAAGTTAGGTAAGCTTTTCCCCCTTGACACAAAGTCATTTTTTTTTTGAAGACCAACCTCACTGCAAAAAGTTCAACACTAGAAATTATAAACAATATCTTCTAATTAGTAATAAATTAAATCTGCTAATTAGTAATATATCAAATGTAGACATTAAACTTAAATCTTCCTTTTAATGACTAGATATTAATTTCTGTAAACAGCATGGTAGGAGGATGTTTCATTGTTTTCTCCTCCTGTACATATTGTCCCAAAAGTCATACCTGTTTTAAAAATATTTCTGCGTATTTAAGAAACAGCATGAATAAAACATTACATACATGTACATGTATTTGTCCAGCTTTGCTGCAAAATGGCGTGGCATTTCTCCACATCCATAATAATTTCTGTCATTTTCAGGTAAGTGATCCACATCATGAAATATTACGCAGTCCCAGACGGTATCCTTCATAGCCTCTTTGAAGCCAACATTAAAGAGCATTGCACGATTAAAAGGTTGTGTACCTGTCTTCAAACAGAAAACAAAGGAGACATTGTAAAAATCAAGAAGAGACAAAATTTCAATACTATGATAAATACATACTCTACCCACCCCCCACAACACACACACACACACACACACACAGAGTATTGACAAAGATGCCTCTTTTGCCCAGCTGGTGATGCTGGGTTTGATGCACCCCAGGATGGGGTTTGCCCTCCTGGCACAGGCTGCTGGCTCATGTTGAACCTCCTGCCAAACAGCACCCCCTGTACCCCTTTGTGCAGGGCTGCTCTCCAGTCACTCCTCTCCCAGTTTACACCTGTGCCTGGCTTTACTTTGTCCTAGGTGCAGAATCCAGCATTTTGGCTTTTAAATTTCATCCCGTTAATCACCGATCAATGCTCCAATTTATCTAGATCCCTCTGCATCCCTCCTCCCATCCCTCAAAAGTCAACAGTACCTCTCAGTTTCATATCCATCACCAAACTTGCTAATGGTGGACTCAGCTCCTGCATCCACTGAACAGAACTGTCCCTAGAACTGAGCCCTGAGGAACACTGCTAGTGACTTTTTTTTTTCCCTTGAAAGCTTCCAATGACAACACATTCTAAGAGGCCACATTATCCCCTATAAAATATAAGCCCATATTTGAAGAAAAGCATGATGTATCTGGCCGCTGTTTAAATTGGGGAATGGATATGAACTTTATTTGTTCATTTAAAGGAGTAGAACAGTTGAGCAACAATTTCTAAATTCAGGATTCATCCAACTCTTGGAAGACTATCAAATCCCTGACAGTAAGGAATCCTGAGAAGTCACTTTTCAAGTAAATGCTGTTACCTGTTCAACAACATAGAAGGCAAATTCCAGACGTTGCTTCTGCAGCATAGGTATCAGATGACGGAAAAAAATTGGAAGATGCTCATGGCGATTCCGAAAAGGAATAAGGATTGCCACCTTAAAAAAATGACATATATATATATATATATACAAAGCTATTATATCAGCATTTTAAAATTTTAATATTTCAATACAGATCAAGTTTCCCGTGGCTTACGTAGGCCTTTCAACTTTCACATTTAAACTGGCTGGGTGTTTCACACTTTGGTTTCCGCTAGGAAAGTGTGTTGGAAATCTGCTCAAACAATTAAGAAAAAAAACTGAATAATGTATAAATAAGGTTTTCTTTTTATATTTGCTTTCTTCTAGTTAAAGCAACAGACACATAAGATAGGTTTGCATCCATATGATGAAATGTTTAGTAACCACAGTTAACAAACCTTTAAAAGTCCCTGATTATCCATTTCAAATTTTTTTCCAAGCTATGGTTTCTTCTAGAGCACAGATGGCATAATACATATACTATAATATAGTATATATTTTATTTATTTATATATATAAATAAATATATATATATATATCAGCAAAAGACTGAGTGCTTGCAATAGGAAACTGTTCTCATGTATCAAGAAGAAAAAACAAAACAAAACCAAAAATCAGCCTCTCACCTTCCACCGTGGCTTACAGTCTTTTGGTTTCCAGTGTCCTCCTGGTTCAATGTCTAAATCTTTTGAAAACAGTTGCTGAATTTCATCAAAACTAATTTCACTCATATTGACATCAATAAGGCCTCCTAAAGAGAGGAAAAAAACCCTATTATTTATTCATTTCAATTAAGACAACTGTGGTAACACTACATGTTATACCATAGACAAATGGCATCAGAAATTTGTAGTTACACTGCCTATATATTAAAAAAGAGACAATTTATACTATCCTCCTAATATTTAATTTTTACAGAATGCATTTCAGTGTTTCCCAGTAAAAACAGTCCTTCTGTAAGACCTATAAACAAAATACTCTTATCAGAGGACACAGTTTGAATTCTGTATCTATTACAGAAAATTAGGGTCGCCTTTCAAGTACCACTGTGAACAATTCTACACCATCTGCACTACTGAACCCTTACTCAAATTCTGTGTGCCTTCCTACTGCACTTCCACATTAAAAGAAAATGCATCATCACTACACTCAACAAACTTCAATTTAAATTCTAGATGATTACACACATTTCATGTATAATCTTCATCCACTAACTCACCACTGCCTTCTTCAAACCAATTCATAGCAGCCGACTGGATTTGAAAATTACCACCACTAGTGAGCCCAATGGGAAAAGCATTCACAAAAGGCTATTGATGAGAGTGGAATTCAGTACGTTATTCAGTAAAGACCATAATACAGTTTTAAAAAAATCAGGTTAGTCCTTATTATGAGAAAATATTAACACTCAGTTACTTGATAGCTAAAAGTTGTCGATCATTAGCTTAGGCATGTGCAAACATTTCAAAATCAGAAATAATGATTTTCAGTACACTCAAAAGCAGTAGCAGGAATTCAGATAATCTGGAATTCAGACCATCTGGAGAGAAGAGTAGTGTATCATTCATTAACCAGAAATTCAAGTTGCTCTTCAGAAACTACTATGCTCTAGATCATCAAACAAAAATCTTACAATAACTATCTGACAAAACACTATAAAATATCCTACTTATTTTTGTCTAAAAATTTAAATATTTTGGTGAGGATTGGTATTTTAAAGTCAGTCAAAGAAATCACTCCCATTTTCTCCCCTATGGCCATACCAAAAAGATTCTATTTGTGCCAAAAGATTGCTTCATGTCACTGAATTGACTAGCTATCTAAATCTTTCCAAAACATGGAAATTTTTGGAACATACTAGGAATAACTATGATATTCAGAAGAAGGCAGAAGATACTGCAAGAACTGTTTTAGTTTTGGATATGATTAAATATAGTACTTCTTGTAATGAAGAAGGTAATCTTTTTTTTTTAAGTAAAATTATAGGGGGGAAAGTATCAAGAACAGTACAATATGGAGATCCTTCAAGTGCAGATTTAAAGAAACACACATTTATTTAATTATTTTAGAAGAAAAAGTTAACCTGACACTTACTAAAAAACCTGTATAAATATAAAACAGAACAAGCTAATCCTACAGAGATTTAAATAAAACTTTGAAAATAATTAAAAATAATCAGTAAAAAAAAAAAAACTTGGATGATCATTTTTGTTGTGTCTGAAACACTTTAATAACCTGAAAAAGAAATCCAAGGTCAATCAACGAAGGACCAGTATATAAACACGTATGAAGTAAATTTAAAAAAATAAAGATCACTAAATCAATTTCAACTACCAAGAGACAGAGAAGCAAGGAGCGTTTCAGTTTATTTACAGAATCTAATAGGAAAAGGAAGATAAACAAAGGTCAATTACTGCACCAGAAAAGGAAGCGAAGGACATACAATATGATGTGACTCAGATGCCTTAGTCTCCTGAGAAAAGTTTAGATGTGATCAGCTGCTTACAGAGTTTAAATTTAAACAAAAAAAATAAAAAAAAAAAGCAAATGGTAAAGCAGTATTTAGATAAGGTAGGTGCTTCTAACTTCATGCAACATGAAGGAATTCCTTCCAGACTGTTTGAAAATAGCTGTAATAAAACCTGAAGTATTGGTACTAACTATCAAAACTACACAGAAGATGGGTGAATAGAATTCAGCATTTTTTCCTTGTCATTGGTGGGGGCAGGAGGATGCACCTCTGTAAGTATCTGGCCTTAGTATTCACTACTTCCATTAGTGTCCAGCAAGCTGCAATAAGACATATTTATACAACCCACAAAAAAAGAAAGCTGAGGAAGCAAAAAACATTTTGAAGAAGAAAATCAGAAAGCAAAATGACTTCAACAAACCAGATACATATAGAAATCAATAGAGTGAAATTAATAAAAAAAGTATGGATTGTTGCTGAGGGAGAAATGAAGAACACAGAGACAAAACAGGAAAAACCTGGCTATGTTGCAGTATGTAGAAAGATATTTTTAGAGTTTATAATGCATTTCCTATTAATATGAGCTAATGCAATGAAATGCAATTACACAAAAATAGCAAATCTCATCCTGGACTATGTTAACTGCTGTTACATGAAAGACAGAAAAAGTAATTACTAGTTTCTTTTGTAACCAGGGTTTCACCCAGTTACAAAGCTTTAAAAAGAAATCAAATTAGAAACAGTCTACAGTACAAAAAAATCAAGAATGACAAGAACTTTAGAAACTATGTAATCTAGAAAGGTTTCAATTATCAGTTTATCTACAAAGGAGAAGACAGACTCTTGTACTGCTTCTATCTTGCAGTAGAGGTGTCTTGCTTATGATTTACAACAGCAGTGCTGAACCGCTGGGTTATAACCTGAAAGACTGAGTCACACACAAAATGCAATAGCTGTTCCTATATGTACTTGGGACAAAACATGTTTTTACCATACTCCTTTCATGATACAAATTTGGCAAGTTGATGTAAAGAAGAGAAGATGACTTCTATAATAACCTTTGATTATTAAGCATGTGGAAATATACATGATTCAAGAATCTTTCTTCCCTGGCTATCTCATGACTACCTACAACATTTTATTGCATTAAATGGTCTTCAGAGAAGCTTGAGTTAGATTATAATTAAACACAGGGATGATGATTAAAAAGGTATACATGAAAACCAAAGGGTGAAATACATATCTCTTTGTTGAACATGCAATTTATCCAGTGAATTATTTTCTATTAAAATTATTACTTCTCTATTAAATTAAACATGATGGAATAAGTACAAAGTAATTACTGACAAAAAAAGAAAAAAAAAAAGAAGGTAAAGAGAGGGCAGCAGCAAGGAGACCCATAGAGAAATTCTAATAGAATTACATGTGGCAAACATGGATGATAGCAACAGTGACAGAACAGAATGCTTCCCTATTCTGGCAATTCAGAACACTTGGCAATTCAAACAAATCTGCATCAAAGATTTAAGAGAACATACTGTAAGTAAGCTGACCTATAAGGCACCGTAGTACCTTCTGACTTGCCTCATTCCTCCACTCCTGGACAGCAGACTAACACAAAAGTAGAACAGGCAGCAGAAGTCAATACAGTTTTGAACTAATCTCAGAGAATTCCAACTGCTAGATCCCTTGAAAGTGCCATTAAAAATACTAACTTATATGCATTTGTCAATCAGTATAATCATCATTCTTGTTTCTCTGACTATCCAGATTTGACACTGTCTGAACTTGTTATCTGTTTCCCAAAGTAGCATATTTACTACTGGAATAATTTGGTTTTATTTGTTTATATGTGCAATATTATATAAAAATGTCCAGTTGGAGAGGGGAAAGATAGAGTGGCTGTGGTGCGTACCTGGCATCAAGCCATGGTCAACCCTCTAAACCTATTTAATAGCTTGAGATCTTAAACATCTGCATTTGGAAGTCCTATTTTAAAGTTTCCTGAGAATCATAACTTTTCATTCGTTTTGGAAGTACTAATTCCTCATTACAGCAGGGCTTTGGCATTTTCTTACCTCTATCAATTCCCACTTCACTACACCATCCTGTTAAGTTTCCTATATATTGGTCTAATTGTGATTACCTGATAAAGATTTGAGAATTGGTTTCTGACTCAGGAATCTTTCTATTAGGAATACGATTTCAAAAAAGCAAATTTTTAACTATTCCTCAATATATGCAACTCTGAATGAGTAATTTATATGAAGTTAAGAGTATTCTTACATATTACAAAAACATTTCTTTTTTAATCTGTAGAAACTAAAATTATTTATAAATAAAAGTTAAAACACATTAGCTGTCACACCAGGCACATGATGTGACTCTTGAGGATGGTCCTGTGCAGGGCTGAGTTGGACTCAATGATCTTTGTGGGTCCCTTCCAACTTGGAATATTCTGTGATTTTATGATTAGTAAAGAGATCAAAAGCTTTAGTACCACATTAGTTACAGGCAAACTTCTGATAAGCATCATTGTCCATTATCGGATGTATTTTATTCATTATGTTCTGCTATATATTTGGACTCCTTGCAATTATGTTTTATATTAAAATAACTGTATTTTGTATAAAGTACAATTCAATTTACTAGATAAATATCAAGGTCAGTTTAAAACTTACTCATATAAGGCAGCTTCTCTGGACAAGCCTGGTAAGGAGAGTAGGTGAAATTCTCTGGAAGATACATTGTTGTTTGAGCAACGCAGTCACTAGAATTGTTTCCTTCAGGATAATCTTAAAAAGAAGAGTTGATTTTTGTAAAAACCTACATTATCTGCGGAATTTGTAACACCATAATGCAGGTGGAAGCATTAACTTTGTAAGCAGCAAATTCATAGCAGCATGGTTTAAAAAGCATTTTACTGCACTAAGGGAAGAATAATTAAATGATGGTATCTTTGTTACAGCTGTGACAAATATTTCATTCTAAAATGAACTGATAAAGAGTTTGACTTTCACTTCAGTCACAGAGAAGTAGGACTTAGGTCCAAATTTTCCTAATCAAGATACGGCATTACTGTTTGGCTTTTTTAAAAAAGCTCATTTAAAAATGAAATTAAATAAGAAACATTCTTACCTGTCCCATTCAGCGTAGTATTTTTGTTAGTGTACAATCTGATCATGTGTCCTATTGTTTTTACATTTTCTTTCAACATTATCCCACGAGCTTGCACCATAAAGAGATACGTGTTTGCTGATAAAAAAAAGCAATTTTGAATTTGAATTAAAATAAGGTATTTCCACATTATTCTAATATACATTTATAATGTGTTCAACATTTGTTACTATGTCTGAATCCATGGTTAGTGAACATTAATTCTTCAATATGAAGGTCCACAGAGTGAAACCTAACAGCAACAACACACAAGAAAAAAATGTATTCATAACCACAGCTCTATATAAAGCCCAAAACTATAAAATGTCAACAGACACTTCATATGACACTTTCATTTCTTTTTAACTTACAAAAAACAACTGAGAATCACAAGAAACAATTTAATTTACTGATAAAAAAGTTTTCATATGTAGATATATCCCTCATACATACATCATATATATCATTGCAATACAGGACCAAAAAAAAGTCTAGAAAAACTTTTAGTCCAATATAATGGTCTCCCTTTTTACTTACTAGTTAACACAACTTTGAGCCAGAATGTGCTGCTATTCATTTACCACCAACAGCTGCTCTGTTATACAACTGCGACAAATCACTGCCAATCTCATAGTATTAATGTTTGATAATTATACATTAAATATTTATTATCAGCACAGAGTGAGTAAATCAACATTCTGGGTAATTAAATGACTCACTACCAACAACAGCATGAAATATTCCTCTGTGTCAGGCATGCACCCACAGCCCCAAATCTGATCTCAAGACATTTCTTTGTATTAAACAGAAAGAAATAAGGTGGAAATGAAGCTTCATTTATATTTGATCTGAGCAAGCAAATGTCTATCCAGGACTCACAGAGCTCAAAAAATATTGCAAAGGGAAGGATACATTTTCTTTACAGAACAGTTTTCACACTGGGTAGCAAAGAGGGTCAAAGGGATCATCTGTCACTATGTTAAGCACTTGGTTATCTCAGGGATATTTGGCTTGCTGTAATTAGCAATCACCCTAACAAAACAAAAAAAATGCTCAGTCTTTGGAGGAAAGAACTAAACATACCAGGGGAAAAAAAAAATTTAGAAAATTATCTCAGGAACACCACTTTGTCAGATGACTCAGCACCAGTGGCATGACAGATCAACTGATAACTTCTTACAGCCCAACACAAAGAGACCAGAGCTCCATGTACTGCATATAAAGGACTGGGACATTTACAGAGGAAAATACATTGATTAATTCCACTACATTAGCAAACAATACTATTGACACCTACAGAGATATAAACACCAACAATTTGCCAAGGAATATTATTTGCAAGCTCTACAATAATAGTTTGGGGTTTTTTAAAGAATGGAGGGCTTCTCCTCACTTTCAAAAACTCCTTATTGAAACAAGGAATATTAGAGGCTCTGAACATCCCAGGTGCTATGCATGGCATGTAATTCCATCAGCCCCTTTGCCAGCATGACTACCTGTTTTGGTTAACAAGAGTTTACATGTGTATAAAAGTTACTCAGCTGCTAGGATCCTGAAACTGTCTCAACACTCCCTAGCCACTAAAACAGAAACAAAAGAAAACAAGAAAACTAGAACCTTGGCCTGATGACAGAGCTAAGAAATCCCACAAGAAAGATTCTTAATGGGATTCAAGACAACTGATAACACTCAGATTTCCTTACACAAAACTTGCACAAAAACTTCTCAAAATGTTCACCCAATTAATTACAAAGTAACACTTTGGGATTCCAACTATTTAGTTACATTTG